>JAESUZ010002924.1:245000-1445000 GCA_017311185.1 Proteles cristata cristata | reverse complement strand
TGTAGACTAAGATCTTCACTTTCAAGAAATCCATTTTCTACTGGCAGATGCTGCCATTGTACCCCATGTTTTACCTTTACTTCCTCCCGAATCACTTCTGCTCTATCTTCACTGCTTTTGCAAACCTTCCCACATATTTTTGAGTCTGAAAATTGTATTTTTCTATTAGCTTTGCTGAATATTTGGTTTGGGGCTATTAAAACACTTTTTCTCTTTTTTACACAAATCCTGGGCAAAGAAGTAGATAGTAATACATTTTATCTGAAGCCTTCTTGACTAAATATGGATCTTGTGGTTAGAATTCTTTTAAAAATTTATTTTGATTGTTTAAAATTATTCTCATCTGATGCTTGGGGATATATATTTCATAATTTTAAAGTCCAGTTTTCTCTGTATTCAGGGATCCTGTTTTGGGAAGTAGAAAATGACTTAATTTGACCAAAGCTTCATGGTTTCTACCATATATAAATACATGCTGATAGAAACTTGACACACCGAAGTGAATAGATTACATTACTTACCCTGGGCCACAAAATAATGATCAGATTTTACCGGCTATCAACATTATAAACATGAGATTAGAGTAGTCTGTATTACAATATGTATGACAGTGTGAGTCATGCCTTCCTTGGAATGAGAGAGTTAAGTGGCTTCAAATTCAGTCTAGAATTTGGCCGAGGAATCAACCTACAGCATCTAACATTCATGCTTTGAAAGGCAAATTTTAAATTATTATCTATAATATTGAAGACGATATTTATTTTTTTAAGTGTATAATAAAGAGAATGTGAATGCATCAGTGACCCAGGCTTACTCTGGTATGTATTTACTATAACTTACTAAAATGAAATCTACTTTTACTGGCAGCCAAGAGTAATAAGAGAAACATGGTTTATATAATAGTGATTACCTGATCAAAGGAGGCTTGCTAGTATTTTAAAAGAGATTAATTTTCTTGGTACCAAAATGTAAGGGAGCCCTTAACCAAGGAACATGGAATGAGCACAGTGAGCACTATCTTTGACAGAAGTAGTTCTTTGTTTTGTTTTCATTGGTGGTGGTGGTGGTGGTGGTGGCGTGTGTCTATGTATGTATGTGTTTTATGGCAATTTCATAATTGTGATCTTTGATGAAAGCTGAGGGTCTGCTGTTAGGATGTGATTCTGTAATTGCGTTGGAGCAAGTTTAAATAATGAGACCTGAAAATGTGGCTTTCAGGTGAATTAAGTTTAGTCATTGTTTGCCGCAGTTTCTAATATATCAGAACCTTCACCTCTAAAGCCTGGGTCTAAGAATATGTACTTTATTAACTGAAGGAAAGATCATTCATAGACTGACCTCTAAAAAATGTCTTCAAACCCCTAATCATTAGCAGTTTATAGGCCCTTGTTATTTTAATGTTGACACATTTAGGTTTCTGAGTTAATAATCCATATTTCATCCATATGAGTCAACTTCAAAGAAACCTGCCACTTAGGGCCCAAGAAATAGAAAACTGGAGTTGAAAATTATTATCTATCAAATGTGCTAGCAACTGTGTTAGGTGCTTGACATGTATTAGCTCACTTCATTAACACAAGGTCTCTGCCACAGCTGTGTGATTCTGCCATTTTGAACATGGAGGAATATGGGCAGTAGGAAGCTGAGTAAGATTCTAGGATCTGGACACCAAGAAATGAGGTGCAGGATTATTCTTTTTTTTATAGTTTATTGTCAAGTTGGTTTCCATATAATACCCAGTGATCATCCCCACAGGTGCCCAGTGTGATGCAGGATTAATCCAGGCCTTCCTGCTCCAACACTGTCTCCTTTCCAACATACCAGACCACTCTCAGATTTCCATATTTTATATACTTATTAAAGAATGAAAATTAAATATACGGTTGAGATATATTAAAAATCAAACCTTAAGAAGGAAGCACAGACATTTATTTTTAGGTTATTTCATTAAAGCCAATCAAAATACAGTAAAACCTTGGTTTTGCAAGCATAATTCATTCCAGAAACAAGCTTGTAATACAAAGTATTTGTATATCAAAGTTAATTTCCCTATAGGAAATAATGGAAAGTCACATGATTCATTCCACAACCTGAAAATACTTAAATAAAAATGATTATTAAAATACTGTAATATAATATAAAATAATGAAGAAAGGACAAAGAACAATAAACAGATTAACCTGTATTTACATTTGAAAACTTTCATGGCAGGTGTGAGGGAGACAAGAGAGAGGAGGGTTACTGAGTAGGACTATTTTCACTAACCCTAACAGGATCACTGCTATCTATTGGTTCAATGGAATCTTTTTCTGCATGGGGCCATTGTATACACTCCCACAGATGTTGACTACAGTACAGTATTAATAATCTCTTGTCAGATACTGTACTTAATGTAACTGACAGCAGAAGAAAGAGTCTGTATCTACAGGCACTCTAACCTAAAATGAAGCAAAGCATTCTTTTTGTTTTGTTTTGTGTTTAATGTTTATTTATTTCTGAGAGAGAGAGAGAGATGGAGTGTAAGCAGGGAACGGGCAGAGAGAGATGGAGACACAGAATCCAAAACAGGCTTCTGAGCTCTGAGATGTTAGAACAGAGCCTGACGTGGGGCTCAAATTCACGCACTGTGAGATCATGACCTGAGCAGAAGTCAGACGCTCAACCATCTGAGCTATCCAGGTGGCCCCAAGAGAATTTATTTCTGCATGGGGTCCATTGGATGTGGTTGCACAGATGTTGGCTACAGTATAATATTAATAAACTCTTGTCTTTACTGTATTTAATGAAACTGGCAATAAGGCAGCAAAAGGAAGGGTATATACCTGTAGGCAGCCTGACCTAGAATGAAGCAGAGTATTCCTAAGGTTACTCTTGTCTGGAAAAGCAAAGGAATGTCTAGAGGTACTTTGAGTGACAAAAAAGACACTAGTGCCAGTTGTGGGCACTTTTCAACGTTCTGAAGAATCACTGATTTCTGTCAAACACCACAGCCTGAGACAGAGCATTGGAGCATGGGAGATGATCACCCTCAATCCCACAAGAAGAGAGAGAGAGAACCACTGGCTCCATTGTGATCATGTGAAACTGCTCTTTTTTTTTTTAATATTTTTATTTATTTCTAGGCGAGAGAGAGACAGCGTGAGCAAGGGAGGGTCAGAGAGAGAAGGAGTCACAGACTGAAACAGGCTCCAGGCTCTGAGCTGGCAGTCAGCACAGAGCCCGACACGGGGCTCGAACCCACGAACCTCGAGATCATGACCTAAGCGAAAGTCGGACGCTTAATCGACTAAGCCACCCAGGCACCCCCATGTGAAACTACTCTTATTGCAAGACATCACTTGTTTATCCAAGTTAAAATTATTATTAGAAATGTTCACTGGTCTTGGGAAACATTCCCAGAACAAGTTGCTTGCAATCCAGGGTTTTACTGTATATTTCAACCACTGTATCTTTGCCCTTTTTATATATAATTAACTTTATGTCTCTTTTTTGTTTTATTGATTGATTGACTGATTGATTTAGATACCAAGAGAGCATAAGTGTGGGGTGCAGAGGGAGAAAGGGAGAGAGAGAGAATCCCAAGCAGGCTTCACACTTCCAGCACAGAGCCCGATATGGGGCTCAAACTCATGAAACTGTGAGATCATGACTCAAGTCAACACCAAGAGTTGGATGATTAACCAACTGAGTCACCCAGGTGCCCAAACTTTATCTCTTTTTGGAGGAGTAAGTGAGAGAATAAAGTGAATTTCTATCTCCTGTTAATTCATTTTAAAGGGTAACTGGGATTAGCAAATGGATAATTTCATGCTTTTTTTTTTTTTTTTTTTGACATAGGCATCAGGGTAATGAAACCTGAAATAAAAACTCAAATATGCTTTTCTGTTGGCTTGAAGGTTGTTTTCTGTTTTCTTTTGCTTTCATTTTTTAATGTTTATTATTTATTTTGATAGAGAGAGAGGGAGGGAGAAAAGGAGAGGGAGAGAGAGAATCTCAAACAGGCTCCATGCCCAGCACAGGGCCCAATGCTGGGCATGATCTCACAAACTTTGGACATTGACCTGAACCAAAATCAAGAAGTAGCCACTTAACTGACTGAGCCACCCAGGTGCCCCTGTTTTATTTTAAACTGTGGTCTGAAAATGACCACAGGAAACAACAGTGTGCTTTGTTATCTGCTTTTTGTCTATTTGTCTCTCTCTGTGGAAAGTGATTATGGAGTATGCTATAAGAAAATTCTATGCTTCCCCATATGAAAATCTGGATGGAAATGCGAAAGCAGAGTAAGTTGATGAGCCTTATTGATGGGATAGCATTACTATTTAAGTAGCTTATTATTGGAAACCCACTGAGAAGAATATGTAAAGACTAAGTGATTGGTACTCATGTTACTAATTGTATCACTATTATAGCTGCATATATAATCAAACAATCTACATAGATGGCCTTGAATATGGCAGAGACTTTGTAGCTACAACACAAAGGCACAATCTCAAAGAAATAGTGGATATGCTGGATATCATTAAAGTGCTATAAACTTATGCTTTGCCAAAAACATTGTCAAGAGAGTAAGAAGAAAAGTTACCAAGTGAAAGAAAATATGTGTAAAGGAAACATCTGGTAAATGACTGTTATCCAAAACATACAAAGAACTATTCAAACTCATCAATAAGAATAGAAACAACCCATATAGAAAATGGGTCAATGACCTTAAGAGACACTTCACCAAAGATATATAGCAAACAAGCTTAGGAAGACATGGACCATTTTATGTGCCATCAAGACAATGCAAATAGCACTATAAACCTACTAGAATAGCCAACATCCAAAACACTGACAACACCAAATGCTGACAAGGATATGGAGCAACAGAAATTCTCACCATTGCTGGTGGGAATGTAAAGTGATATAGTCATTTTGGGAGATGGTTGCTTCTTACAAAACTATATGTTCTCTTATCACACGACCCAGCAATCACATTCCTTGATACCTAGCTATAGGATTTGAAAACTTGTGTCCACCCAAAAAGTTGCACACAGATATTTATTACAGCTTTATTCATAATTGCCCAAGCTGGAAGCCACTGAGATGACCTTCAGCAAGTCAATAGATAAACTGTAATGCATTCAGACAAGAGAACATTATTCAGCACTAAAAAGACATGAGCGATCTAGCCATGAAAAAAACATGAAGGAAACTTGAATGCATAATGCGTAGTGAAAGAAGCCCATCTGAAAAGACTACCTACTGCATGATTCCAACGATCATTGTGGAAAAGGTAAATTTATGAAGACAGTAAAAAGATCAGTGGTTTCCATGGGTAGCATTGGTAGAGATGGGTAGGCAGAGGGCAGACTACTTTTAAGGCCATGAAAATACTCCATTTGGCACTATAATGAGGGATACATGTCATTATACATTCAAACAAACCCGTAGAATGTACAACACCATGAGTAAACACTAAGGCAAGCTATGGACTTTGTGTGATTATTACTTGTTGATGTGGGTTCATCCATTGTAAAGAATATACCATTCCAACAGTCTAAAAAGTACAGTCTTTAAGTAAAAAAAAAAAAAAGTAGGAAATAAGACAAAAAGTGTTCATCAGATATCATTGCTCCAAGGGTAGTAAATGTGAAAGTAGTTCTGGGCACCTGCATCCTATAGGCAGATGTCCTTGGAGTAAGAAAATAAAGATATGACAGTCTAAATTTGGAACATTTAGATGTAATTAATAAGTTATGATGCAATCTGATTCTACTTAAAAAAGTACTTTGGTGGCCATTTTGAATTCAAGAAATTTCATATTTC
Organism: Proteles cristata cristata; assembly: GCA_017311185.1. Lineage (NCBI taxonomy): Eukaryota > Metazoa > Chordata > Mammalia > Carnivora > Hyaenidae > Proteles > Proteles cristata. The sequence goes on along the minus strand of JAESUZ010002924.1, from coordinate 1,439,189 downwards.
AGTATTTTGTTTTTAGTAGTAAAACACAATTACACAATGATATCAAAGTTTACATCTTTTAAAGTTACAATATGGTGACCACTGAATATTATCTCTAAGACACAAATCATTATCTACAAAACACTGACTTAATCACTTAAAACCATCTTGATTGAGGTTTGAGAAGCCACTTACAGTATTGTGGAGCTTCAACACCATCAAAACCATTTATGACTACAGCTGCACTACAATTATGTTTAAAGCATTCCTTGTAATAGAAACAGCAACTCATCAGCAGAGGAGAATGTTGAGCGAAATGGTCCAAATGTGCCAGAGAAAACATCTGTTAAGCTCATAATTTTATGTGAGACAATTCAGCTGTACGGAATTTAAAAAGTCTTCATTAATGCATCCTAATAAACTGTAAAATGGATAATACAAGTTATATAGATATCTGTTACTGAAATAAACATAAATCCTTTTTTTTAACTCAAAATTGTATTTAAATGTACCATTTCAGTCTTTTAATAACTAGAAGACAGGTTACAAACAATCTTGGTGTTTTTACTCTTAAACTTCACAGCATTTTAGTTTTAATAACAGATTTATTCATAGTGAAAGACAAGATACCTTAGAAGTATTGATTAAAGGGAAGTTTCTGACTGACTATTGACTCAGTCCTCTTTACTCTCTGCTTGCTGCATATGAAGGAAAGGTGAATGCATTGTACCACAGTGATTAGTATCACTGACTTTTCGCATTGTAGACACCAAAAATAAGGGTCAAACATTTCTGTGTTATTCTAGTTAAGATATCTTTTGCTAAAAGTCATTTCTGTTGGATGCCTGGGTTGCTCAGACAGTTAAGGGTCCAGCTCTTGATTGCTCAAGTCATGATCTTACAGCCATGAGACTGAGCCCAGAGTTGGGCTCCCTGCTGGGCATGGAGCCTGCTTGAGATTCTCTCTCTCCCTCTCCATCTACTCCTCTCACACACACTCGCTCCCATTCTCTCTCTCTCTCTCTCTGTCTCTCAAAAATAAAAGATGTCTCTGTTATACATTGAAACTAGAATATATGAAAGTTGAAAAATTTGAAACAAATTATCCAGTTAAAGCTTTCCATTTTCAATAGGATTTGAGCATTCTGAGTGGTAGATTGAGTTTCTTTCCTCTTAATCTGAACTAGAAATAAGTTAGGGTAGTTGACAAATTTAGGCACTTACAACAATTATAATTTACTTCTTTTTCAAAGACTCTTGTTTTAGAACAGTTTTGTTACAAGAAAACGGTTAGGGATATCCAGAGATTTTTCCATTTATCCATTCATCCACTCATGCATAGTCTCCCTCATTATTCACATCACTCACGAAAATGGTAATTTTTTTTTTTAAATTCACCAAGAATGAACTTACATTGACATATCATAATCACCCAAAGACCATAGTTTACCTTAGATTTTATTGGTATATATTCTATGGCTTTGGACAAATGTATAATGATCTGTGTCCATCATTATAATATCATACAGAATAATTTCACTGCCATGAAAGTACACTACGTTCTGCCTATTCATTTATGTCCCCCAACACCACCCCAGCAACCACTGATCTCTTTATCATCTGCATAGTTTTGTCTTTTCCACAATGATAGTCAGAGATGCAGTTTGTAGCCTTTCCAGCCTGCCTTCTTTCACTCAGTAATATGCATTCAAGGTTCCTCCATGCTTTTTCATGGCCAGATAGCTCATTCTTTTTAGTGCTGAGTAATACTCCTGCCACTCATATCCCTGTCAGCATTTGCTATTGTCATTGTTTCGGATTCTACCTTTTCTACTAATTGAGGAGTGGGATTTATTTCCTTTTAATACTATTGAAATAATCTTGTCAAATGCCAACAAATTACTTACTTTCCCAAATTTTTGCATATTATGGATGCCCCTTTTATCATTTGTCAAGTTTCTCTCTCTCTCTCTCTCCTTTGAGAATAGAACCAAATTTGAACTTGAAAGCCTCCTATTTGATGCCAAACTTGGTACAAACCACTGGCACAATGTCTCCGGAAGTGCTGCATTTCTGGTAAGTGTATTCTCAATTATGTGAGAGCACTATTTCTTTTAGTTAGAGGATTTGTGACAGCTCCTGAGCAGAAAAGCAAAAGCTTACACAGCTTGCCAAGGTTATAGGAAGCAATGAGGCCATGGAGAAAAAAGCAAGAGACGGGGTTTAAGGAAGTAGTTCTGTAAATGGAGCCTCAAAGGAGCACGCCTAATTTGAAATCTGAATTTTATTCAGAACCCATAGCTTGCAGATTATACCTTCTGATTAAGATAATTCTAATAATACTTTTAAGGAAATTAGTGCACAGGTATTTAGAACCATCTGTATCAGGAGTGGAAGGGACACACAAGGAATCCAAGATGAGTCCAGAGTTTTGAATCTTGCAGGTGAGCTCTGTCTCCAGTCCCAAAGAGAATCCTAGATGCGCCCTGGATCCCACCCTCTACTCCAACCCGAGGGACTCTCGAACGTGCCTGACCCAGTTTTCTCCCTTTTGTGTCAGACACAAAAGCGGTGTGGATGTGCATTGTCACCTGAAAGGTAATACAACTGCCAGAGTGGTGTTTTAAAGCCAGGTACATTGATGAAATACAGGGAGAGGTGATCAGGGGAAAGAATGAAATAGATAAAGGAAAAAAAAAAAAAAACCCAGGAGGCCAGAGCAACAGAGACAAAGAAATAGAGATAGAGATGGTGCATCCCTCTGGTTTCTGATAACGTCTTAATTTCAGCCTATCTGTAGCTTTGTCCTTGGGTTCCACAAGATACTAGTAAATTCTCCAAGAAGATCCTTTTTATTTCTTGCACAAATTGTAGGGCCTTTAAAATCCTTGTAGACAAAGTATTCTGTTTTTTTTTTTAATGTTTACTTATTTATTTTGAGAGAGAGTGAGTGAGTGAACAGGGGAGAGGCCAAGAGAGAGGGAGAGAGAAAATCCCAAGCAGACCCCACATTTTCATCATAGAGCCTGACACGGGTCTTGATTTCATGAACCATGAGATCAGGACCCCAGCTGAAATCAAGAGATGGATGCTTAACCAATTGATCCATCCAGGTGCTTCTAGACAAGTATTCCTAAACAAAACAATATGATTTATTTACATTTATACTAATTTGCTCATTTTCTGTCACAGACAATTCTAGTTTATAAGTTTTAATATGGGCCTTAGTTAATATTCAGGGAGCCCGGCTGACACTTAAAGAGCCAAAAGTTTGAAAGAAGCCTTAAGAGACTGAGAAACATACTGCAATAGGGTCCTACGTATGCAGTCAATGATTTCTATTTCAGGGCACTCATGCAGATTGTTTTCTTTCTTATTTATTGTTCTAGTCTAAAGAAAGTGTGAATAACTTCGAATTTCTAGTTATACCTAAATTAAGCTAACAATCATTAGCCAGCTGTTAGCATTTACTGGCAAGTACTGGACTCAATAGTGGACATGCAAAGAAGCACAAAGCTTGGTGTTTTAACCTCAGCAATTTACGTTCTAGTTTAGGAGGTAGAATATGCAATCACGCCTATTCCATGGTAGTGAGCAACGGACAAAGGAATGATATAGATGAGGACTTTGCAAGAAGAGGATGCCATTTTCAGCAAAGGTAGGTGATCAAGAAAGGTTTTATTGGTTAAAAAACTTAATTCACACAATAAATATTTATTGAGGACTTTGAATAATGAGGAAAGATTCCAGACATTAGGAATACCAAATTAAATAACACAGTGGTCCTCACAGCAAAAAGTATCAGCAAAGTAAGCAATTATAATAAAACAGTATAAATGCTACCACTAAGGCATTAATATTTTATTGCAGGGTTCAGAAGAGAAAGTTACAACTCTGCTGAGAGAACTTAGCAATTCTTTTCAAGTGGCAGAGGTGATAGTTTTGTAAATCAGAAAGGGCGACAATGTCAGGCAAACTGGGTCATCAAAACATAGAGCCTCAGTAAAAGAAGATTCCCGTGTGCGTGTGTGTGTGTGTGTGTGTGTGTGTGTGTGTGTGTGTGTGTGTGTAATGTGGGCAAAATCTTTATTGGGGTTCTAAACAAGTTTAGGATTAGCCATTTTGAATAATTTCAGCAGGCCATAGGGCGAAAGGGCTGTGCCTAGTTGTTTGGTACCTGGCTCTGGGTGATTAGGGTTGGGGGGATAGGGGCCCAGGAACGTAAAAGCCTGATAAAGGAGGTATTTTGGAGGTATGAGCTCCATATTTGTTGGTTTGCACAGGACAACAAGCTTCCTGGGAAATGCTTGCCATCTCTGGGAATTAGCTATCCTGGGAGGGACCATCCTTCCAGGGACAGCAAGGCCCCAAGATGTCCAAACATCAGGAAATTAAAAAAAAAAAAAATTAAACTCTAATTAACACATAAGTGATAAAATTTGAAGCAAGGGCTGGAATGCAAGGGTCGTCTCAGTTCTTGAAGGGGAGTCCATAAGGGAATAGCCCTGAGCAGCCTCATATGGAGGTGAATATTGGTAACAACATCCGGAGTTTGCCTATGGAGCCAGAAGGAGTTGCTGGCCTCCATTTTCTCATCATCCTTGATGGAGCCTGTTTCCTAGACCCCTTGGTCCCTTTCTGTTCTTCCTCATGTTGATACTGCAGATTCTACAGATTAAGACAGAACATGGAAGGGCCAAGCTTTCTCCCACTGGGACTTGCTCTGACACATTCTCACACTGCTTTCTCACTCCTCAGTCCCCTTAAAGAGACGCCCATTTACAGAAGATCAAAAATGTAGTTTAAATTTCTTATGTGGCTCTAGTTCCATATAGAAAGCACAAACACTTGTATTCTTTTTTCTTCTTTGATATAAAACTACCACCCAAGTTACTGTATTTCAGGGAAGGGGCTTGGAGAGCTGTTTATTTTGAAGCTAACAAATAATTAGGAAAAAAATGCCTTTCAGGAATTTTTGCTTAGAGGCAAACGTCTTTCAGGTTTTATAAAACATATTAATTTGGCATCAAGCAAAGAGCTGAAGTGTACACATTTCCGTCAAGAATTCTCATGGGCTCCTTGTTAGGCTTCAAGGCTTGACACATGCTTTCCTTAACAGCATCTTTCAACCCTGAGTCTTTAATCACTTTGTACATTTTGTCACCTGGCAAGCCTACTTACTATCTTCTTTTTGCATCTAGAAAACCTGAGACACATGGGTTTCTTCCCTGGAGCCACATTAGTTTTTAATCTCTAAGAATAGCTAGTATTGTTCGGCTTTTTTACAGTCTTTATATTGAAAGAAACCAAGAATTGTAGGTTAGTCCATCACTTCTAATACCACACATTATGTGTGGTTTTTCTTCCCAATTTCCAAGAAGTGCCATCATTATAAGGTGGTCTCTAAAAATCTTAATGGAAAGGACTTCCAAAAATGTTTTTTAATGCTTTATTTATTTTTGAGAGAGAGAAAGCGAGCACAAGTGGAGGAGGGGTAGAGAGAGGGGGGCACAGAGGACCCTAAGTGGGCTCTGTGCTGCCAGCACAGAGCTCAATACAGAGGTGAAACTCATGGACTGCGAGATCATGACCTGAGTTGAAGTTAGATGCTTAATCAAAGGAGCACCCCAGAGCCCAAGTATTTAGCAAAGTATGTTTTAATCCTACTGCATGCACCATATATTTAAATGTGTTTTATATTCCTATAGAATTCTCACATCTTAATATGGTATAAGAGTATGGCTTTCAATCCCAAAGAAGTGTGTTTTATTAATTACTCCCTTATAAGAGCACCTGCTTTCCAGCTGTTACATCTTATCCAAACACCCTTATTCTCACAATCCATCTTTAACACCTTCTCCTGAAAGCCACAGATGTTTTTTCAGAGCTTGAGTGGATAAGGAAACTATTGTATAAAGAGAAAAAGTAAGTAAACATTTTTGATGAATATTCTCAAAATAAAGGAAGAGAAAATATTTATTTTTTTTAATGTTTATTGTTGAAAGAGAGAGAACATGAGCAGGGGAGGGGTAGAGAGAGAGGGAGACACAGAATCCGAAGCCCATCTTTGATGTTTATTTAAATATTTCCTCTTCCAGGGGTGCCTGGGTGGCTCAGTCGGTTAAGTGTCCCACTTCCACTCAGGTCATGATCTCACAGTTCATGGATTCCAGCCCTGTGTTGGGCTCTGTGCTGACATCTCTGAGCCTGGAGCTTGCTTCGGATTCTGGGTCTCCCCATCTCTCTGCCCCTCCCCTGCCCTCTCCTCTCTCTCAAAAATAAACATTAAAAAACAAGTATTTCCTTTTCCCCTATTTTGAGAATATTTGTCAAAAATGTCTTTACTTTTTCTCTTTATATAATAGTTTCCTCATCCACCCAGTCTCTGCAAGAGCATCCACAGCTGTCAGGAACAGGTGTTAAGGATGGACTGTGGGAATAAGGGTCCTTTGAGAGGATATAACAGCTGGAGAGCAGGCGCTTTCATAAGGAAGTGAGTTTCTTAGGAGTTTTGCTTCCTTGGCATCCAGCTGTTACCCTTGGCCTATAACTGGAGAGTAAGAAAGTGTGAGCTCTAGTGCTAGAGCCTCCATTGCTTTCCTTTCTTCCCTTTCAAGGCTTTCAGACTGTGACCAAGTGCCACTCTTGGTGAGCAGCAAACTGTGATAAGTGGCCCTAGGCCATGGCAGTCTCATCTCTACCAGTGAACGCTAATCTCATGCAGTGGGTCTGGGGTACTGGTAGCTCCTTGAGAAACTAACTTGAGACTCAAAAATAGAGTAAATCCTGACTATTGGCACATAAGAGAGACATAAAAACAGTCAAAATTTTCCGAGATTAAGTATAATCTACAATAAATTCTTGATTTTCTGGGAACAAGCAATTCCCAACATTGATTTAAGAGAAGTAGCGTTATTTGTAGATGATATGAATGTCTACCTCAAAAACCTAGGCGAATCTGCTGAAAAACCATTCCAATGCATAAGAGGGTTAAGTATTACAAGGTCAACATAAATGATAAATAACCTGACCATATATCTGTAACAATCACTTAAGAACAAGCTGCAAGGGGCCAATGGCTATTAACCTAGAAAATTAGCTTAAAATATCATTCATGCACCCAGGCATAAAAGTGCAAATTATTCCAGTTGATTAAATAGATTATATGAAATTATGAAAGAATCAAGAAAGTATAGAAAAACATTTTATTACAATGACAGTGGCAGTGCTACCCAGCATATTTGTAACCAGGAGAAAAGCGTGGGTGAGGTAATGACAATTATTGTAGTCTTTGCTTGGGCAGATTTCAGTTTCCCCAGCTTCAAGCCTGACCTTTGATAGGTGGATCAAAATGAAACACTGAAAACAAAAACAAACCAAAACGAAACAAAACAGCCTTGTGCTAAATTGCAGAAAGTGATTGAATTATGGAATTTCCTCTGTGGCTTCCACCGTCTTTCTCATTCAAGCAGAAACATTTTGCCAATAGTAAGATATAAACGGGAGGTTCTACAGAGAGTTCCGTTTAGTTATTTCCTTGGCTACCTCGTATTATAAATGTATTTACCAGTAGAGACCAGAGGAGTAAAAATGTTTTCAACTTTGTAGTTTGCTTTTTGAGCAACCTCAGACACAATTTCATCAGGACGGATTTGGCCAAATGAAATTCCAGGCTGAAAATGGCCATTAAGATTACAGGAATTTGTCTTCCTTTGGCAACTAATGCCTATTGTTGGCCAAAAGTGGGAACCCAAGGTGAGCTTCCAAATCCGTCATGGTATTTTAGAGCTCTTTTATTTGTTTATTCTTCCACTGGCCACTGGTCATCACAGAGACAGCCTTTATTTCAGATTGAAACTCTTCAAGTGTAATGAAATAATTTTGCCTCAAGGTGGCGCTCTTATATTTTCAGAAGCGGAAAGGACTTGCAGGACGTTTGCCTTATTCTAGAGTTTTTTTATAATCCTGAAGAAAAGTCGCAGCTATGTTTGATAAGAAATGGCAGAAGTTTATCATTTATCCTCCCCTTCTTGTTCTGTCTTATTCTAGAAGACAGTGATTAAGGCTGAAGTTACAGCAGGCAGTGATCCATGGGAGTCCGCGTCAGTCACTCCATTGCCCTTTTAAGCTGGCACAGGTCCTCCTCAGGATGTTTGGCATGAAGTATATGTTGGTGCAGCAGCCTGAATAAAGAGTATACAAACATGTATCCAAAGTTGTTGAAACCACAACTTGCCTTTATTGGGCCTTTAAACGCATATGTTTTAAATGGCGTTTTGCATGGGAGTTTTCTTTTGGCCTAATTAAGACTATTCTAGTCCAGTCTAGTCTAGTCTAGTCATTTATTTATAGAGCATGATAAATGTCTGGGGAGGACCAGAGAGGGAGGGAGAGAGTGAATCCCAAGCAGGCTCTGTGCTGTTAGCATGGAGCCCTGACAACTGAACTGTGAGATCATGACCTGAGCCGAAATGCAGAGTCAGATGCTTAACAGACTGAGCTACCCAGGTGCCCCTAATTTGGGCTATTGTAGACAATCATTGCAGATTCCCAAATCAATTTGATCCTGGATATATTTAACTCTGATATTTCGTTTTGTTTGTTTGTTGAACTAAATGGAACCAGTCTTATCAGTAAAAATCAGCAGCTGAGGTTGAAAACAGAAAAAAGTCAACAGAATGAAATTAAGCATGATCAAGCTTAATTCATCAGTTATTTTAAAAAAGTGAACCATAGTAATTCTGGTAACAAAGAAAGTCTTTGAAGAGTTTTTATATTTTTATTATACATTAATTTTGAATGATTGAATATAAAATGTAATTTCTAGCCAGAAGGTATACATATCACATAGTATATTTCTTTGCCACAATACTTGGTGGCTATCCTTAGTGGATGGAAAAGTCTCATTGAGCAATTTTTCATTGTTCTTATTAAGAGAATATTTTTCAATGAGGACTGCAAGGTTTCTCACTCATTCTCCACCTCTTTACTTTTGATAAAGAAAAATGTTTTCTGTAAGGATTTTTGTAAACTGTAAAGTGCTCTGTATTAAATCGCCATCACACTGCAGTAGAAATTATGCATGGTGGGGGTAGCCATAAAGATCATAATTAGTACGTCTAATGTATTGTCATAACACACCAAATTATGGAAGACTTTGAGCATTCTGTGCATAGTAAGTGACTTTTCTCCAAGACAGCATATTATTGAAAACAGGAATTCTTAGGTGCTATGCCACATCATGAACCTCCAATATACATATAATGTTCATGTTTTTTAAAAACCCAGCTCGATATCAAACATGGTTTCCTGATGCCATGATCCTGCAGTTTCTTAGTAGGTCCTGGGAAGACCATGGATTGGAAGGATCGGGAAAAGAATGCAGCAGAGCAAGACAGGGGAGGACCAGGGCTTCTTGCTGTCTCTCACCTGCCTGCTGCTGGTTCTTTCCAAGAAGATCCCAATAAAACACGCTTGCTCAAAAATCGGATCCAGATATAACATGACTTATACCTGACCCATATACTCATTACACTTTTACTTTGATTACTAAATGAATGTTTTGAAAAATCAGATTGGATTTCAATACCTATTTCCCTTGTGATATTATTCTAGTTTTAGCTAAGTTGAGTTGCTTCAAATATATCTATCAAACTGTAGAAATTGAAGTCCAGACCACTGTCCTGCCACTTACCTCAAGTTTGTTGAATAATATGAACATGTAATAATGTACTAATAATGTCTCTGGTGTTTCTATTACAGCATCCATGGTCAAATTAGAAATGTCCCCTGCACAGCAAAGGAAACAACCCAGAAAACTAATAGGCAACCAACGGAATGGGAAAAGATAGTTGCAAATGACATATCAGATAAAGGGTTAATATCCAGAATCTATAAGGAACTCACCAAACTCCACACCTGAAAAATAAATAACCCAGTGAAGAAATGGGCAGAGGATATGAACAGACACTTCTCCAAAGAGGACATCCAGATGGCCAACAGACACATGAAACGATGCTCAGCATCCCTCCTCATCGGGGAAATGCAAATCAAAACCACACTGAGATACCACCTCACACCAGTCAGAGTGGCTAAAATGTGCAAATCAGAGAACTCTAGATGTTGGCGAGGATGTGGAGAATCGGGCACCCTCCTACACTGTTGGTGGGAATGTAAACTGGTACAGCCCCTCTGGAAAACAGTGTGGAAGTTCCTAAGGAAACTAACAATAGAACTCCCCTATGACCCAGCAATAGCACTGCTAGGAATTTACCCAAGGGATACAGAAATGTTGAGGCAATGGAGCACATGTACCCCAATGTTCATAGCAGCACTCTCCACAATAGCTAAAACCTGGAAAGAGCCTAAGTGTCCATCAACAGATGAATGGATCAAGAAGATGTGGTTTATCTATACGATGGAATACTACATGGCAATGAAAAACAATGAAATCTGGCCATGTGTAGCAACATGGATGGACCTTGAGGGTGTTCTGCTGAGCGAAATAAGTCAGGCAGAGAAGGACAAATATCATATGTGTGCACGTATAGGAGGATTAGGAGGAACTTGACGGAGGAACCAGGGGGAGAAGAAGGGTGGAAATGGTGGGGGAAAGGGAGAGAGGCAAACCATGAGAGACTCTTGAATGCTGACAAAAACTGAGGACTGGTGGATGTGGGGGGGAGGAGGGGTGGGCATGGAGGAGGGCACTTGTGGGGATGAGCACTGGGTGTTAAGTGGAAACTAATTTGACAATAAACTATTTATAAAAAATATAAAATAAAAATAAACAGTAAAAAAATTTTTTAAATAAAAAAAAATGTCCCCAAATTCTAAAGGCTTTAGTTTCAAGGAAAATAAGAAGTCTGCTGTCACAATTCCACAGAAATCTCACGCTGAAGCAATGAACTTATGGTCTGAAAGAATGCCCTGTTATTTGGTTTTCTATAAAATAGGGTAGATGACGCTCCTTTAAATTCTAATACAGCAAATGGACTTTCCTATTCCAAACCTAATTATTGTAAGTCTGTGTGTTTATATTCTTTGCTATATTCTTTAGCAGCATTGTTCAAAAAAAATTTTTTTTAATGTTTTATTTATTTCTGAGAGAGAGAGGGGCAGCATTAACAGGGGAGGCTCAGAGAGAGAAGGAGACAAAGAATCTGAACCAGGCTCCAGGCTCTGAGCTCCCTGTCAGCACAGAGCCTGACGTGGGGCGCAAACCCACGACCATGAGATCATGACCTGAGCCAAAGTCGGATGTTTAACCGAGTGAGCCACCCAGGCATCCCAATAGCAGCATTGTTCAATAGAACTTTCTTAAATAATGGAAATGTCCTCAAATTAAGTGACTACCTGCATATAACTATTGATCACATGAATGTAGCCAGGGTGTCTAAGGAACAAAATTTAATTTAATATAATTGTAATTTTTAAAAAGTTGTAATTTTATAAAAGTTTAAATGGAAATAGTCATATGTGACTAGTTCCTACCATATTGGACAATGCGATTCTAGATACTGTATTAGGGTCCTTAAATGCCCTCTCTCCCCAAATCTACTCTTTTCCCTCCTCAAAGCAACACAATTTAAAAACATGTCTCCTTTGAGGTATCACACCTTAGATCTTGTGGTTTTAAATAAAGCCCACGTTTTCAGGAACATAACTTGAACATTATTCAAATAAATAATGTATTTGAAAATGACAGTTCTAAGAAAATAGCGTTAGCTGGCACTCTCTCTTCTATATAGCAAATTCCTTGCTGATCCCAGCTGATTTATTTCACACACAAAAATGAGTACATTTCTTTTCCTTCCTTCCAGATGCAAAGACTCATCCAAATCCCTAGTCAATCAATGGGTTTATATTTTAAGTGGCTTCTGGTTGAATTACTTATCCTTTTAACTACCTACAGGTGCCCATGAAATAACCTCTTAACCTAGAAGTAAACTAAACACATGTTCTTCTAGAAATCCCCAAGAGCAGTAACCTTTTGGGGCACTGTTCCTCAGGAGTTCTAATTGAGGTAGGACCATTTCATTGTCAGCCAAGGTGACATTAGAGGTGAACATTTTTCAGAAAAGTAGTGATTATGGCTGAGGAAAGCAGACACTCTGACACTCTTGTGTCAAAATTAAGTAAGAAAAATTTGGTATCTTATCGTTCATCCATAAGGTATACCTCAAATATAAATTTTTGAAAAAGCTAATATTGGACATTTTTTAAGAAAGTTGAAAAAATCATGCTGGTTGGTTATTATTGAAAAAAAATTAAAGACATCAATTTAGACCTGTATCTACTAACTTCTTCTGAGTCTTTATTAATTAGCCAATAATTTGCTAATTGATCTAAACCAGCAGCTTCTCAGTGACATTTTAAAGCTAAAGATTACATATTTCATTATTTCTTTTTTTTTTTTTTAAATTTTTTAATGTTTTATTTATTTCTAGGAGAGAGAGAGACAGTGTGAGCAGGGGAGGGTCAGAGAGAGAGGGAGTCACAGACTGAAACAGGCTCCAGGCTCTGAGCGGCAGTCAGCACAGAGCCCGACGCGGGGCTCGAACCCACGAACCGCGAGATCATGACCTAAGCGAAAGTCGGACGCCTAACCGACTAAGCCACCCAGGCGCCCCCATATTTCATTATTTCTAATATAAGGGTGACAATAATGATTTACTAACCATATTTATATGCTGGATTAAATATTAAGAGCATTGTTCTAAGTGTTTTATATATACTAACATTTTACATCACAATGATACTAAGAGATATGTATGACGACATTAGCCTATTTTACAGGTGAGAGACCCAAGGCACAGAGAACTTAATTTGCTTATCTATAGCCCTACAGTAAGTAATAGCAACAGGAGTCAAAGTCAGGCAGGTGGCTTAAGTCTGGGTATGAAATCTGATTCAACAATTGACATTCTTTGAAAGCACGAATTTTTAAACTGGCATGTGCATATAAATTGCATTTTAAGATACAGGTTCTCTTTCTGTAGAGCTGGCATGGGGCTTCCAATTCTGCATTTTTAGTGAGTTAACAGATTTTGTCAGTGGTGCTGTTCAGGAGATCACACTTTGAGAACCAAAGTCTTAAAGTGCTCAGGTTAGCATAAATGAGAACACTATTATAAACTTGGAATTTGTTTTGTTCTGCTTTTCTTTAGATCCCCAAACGCTCTCAATCTATACCCCATTTATACTTTTAAAGCAGACATCCTCATGAATTTTCTACAAAGGGCCAGATAGAAACAATTTTGAGATTTACAGGTCATACCATTTTGTGGTCCAACTACTCAGTTCTGTCATTGTTGAGTAAAACCATGCAAATAAATGGGACAGGTTATATTCTAATTAAATTTTTACAAAAAATAGGTGGCAACTGGATTTGATCCACCGGCCATAGGTGTTCATACCTGTTATAAAGCACCAAGGTAAAGAAGAGAAAACCTAACTAAACTTGCATTTTGAATACAGGGTTATCAAGACATCAAAAAAATCTATTTGTTTTCCACAGGTCATTTGGTCAGTTTATGACGATTCTTCAGAACCAGTTCAAATCCTACTTCTTCTGTGGAATCTTTGTTTAACTAGCACTTAATATTAAAATGTATTTAGTTGCATGTGTCCTTTTTATGGAGTCCAAATTGAATGAAAGAATGTCTTAAAATGTAGTAGATACAAATTTAAAACTTAAAAAAATCTGTTAACCAACTGTCATATATAGATATGTTTTAAAATTAACCATGAAATCTGGACAGAATTTTGACAGGTATTATGAGGAAATACCAAAGTGGAGTCAACAGACCAAAGTTAATGTATGTATGTTAAAAATTATAGACTTCCAGTTTCCTGTCTGGAACATAAGGAGTTTAGAAGTCTTGATGTTGTCTTAATAACAAGTAAAGAGCTGAACAAACTGAAAAACTCAACAACCCTTCTTGCTCTGTCAAGAATTAAGGTCATAGGGCAACCCATTGCCTACAAAACTGGAGAGACAGAATAGGAAGCAAAAGAAATGATAAGAGTACCTTATGTCCTTGAGTGACTATGTTAGAAGAAAAATCTAAAATCTATAATCTAAGTTTCCACCTCTGGAAGCAAGAAAAAGAAGAGAAAATTAAATCCAAAATAAACAAAAGTGAAAAGAAAGAATATAAATTAGAGTAGAAATCAACAAAAGTAAACATAAAATCAATAAAGAAAATCAACAAAACCAAAAGCCAATTCTTTGAAAAGATCAATAAAAGCATTGGCATTCTGCCAGACTACATAAGAAAAAAAAGAAAAATATACAAATTGATAATATTAGATATGAAGGAAGAGACATCATTGTAGATCCCACTGATATTAAAAGGTTAATAAAAGAATTTTGTGAACAGCTCTATGTCCACAAGTTTGATGAACTGGATGAGATGGACTAATTCCTTGAAGGACACAAACTGCTAAAACTCATACAAGGTCTAGGCCTACTACTATATTTATTAAGAAATTGAATCAATAATTAATAACCTTCCCAAACATAAAACATTGGGCCCAAATGAGCTTACTGGTGAATTCTATCAAACATTACAGGAGAAATCATACTGCTTCTATAATCTCTCCCAGAGTGTAGAATACATCCTAACTCATTCAGAGGTAAGCATTACCCTCACAAAACCCTGGCACAAAACCCAAAGATATTAAAAGAAAACTATTGACCAATATCTTTTAGGAATGAGAAGCGAAAATCCTCAACAAAATATTTACAAATTGAATCCAACAGCTCATGAAAAGAGTTACATACCATGACCAAGTATGATGTATACCAAGTTTGCATGCCTGATTCCACATTCAAAAATCAATTAATGTAATATATCACATATCCAAGCTAAAGAAGAAACAACACATGATCTTATCAATAGATGCAGAAAAGACGTTTGACAAAATCCAGCACACATTTATGATAAAATTTTCAACAAAGTAGGATTATAAGGAAATTACTTGAATTCAATAAAGAAAACCTATAAAAATCTACAAATAACATCCAGCTTAATGGTGAGAAACTTAACGTTTTTATGCTAAGAATACGATCAAAACAAGAATTTCCCCCTTATCACTACTTTTCAACATCATAACAGAAGTCCTAGGTAATACATTAAGAGAAAGAAAAAAGAAAAAAAGAAATCATGTCCAGACTAGAAAGGAAGAAATAAATTTGTTTGCAAATAATATGTTCTTCTAAGTGGAAAATCTGAAAGAATTGTCATAAAAGCTTCTGGAATTAGTAAGCAATCATAATAAGGTTGAAGACTTCAAGGCTAATATACAAAAGTCAGTGCTTTCCTATATACTATCAATGACCAAGTAAAATTTGATATTAAAAACAAAATGGCATTTACATGAGCAGCCCACCCCATTAATTACTTCGGAAAAAGAGTAACAAAATATGTACAAGATCTATATGAGGAAAACTACAACTATCTGGCAAAAGATGTCAGGGCACTATACAAATGGAAAGATGTTGCACTGTATATTAATAGATAGGAAAACTCAATTTTGTCAAGATATCAGCTCTTTCTAATTTGATCATAGATTCAGCCAAGTCCAGTCAAAATCCCAATAAGTTATTTTATGCATATGGACAATTTGATTTGAAAGTTTACATGTAGAAGTAAAAGATCCAGAAGAGCAAATTCAATATTAAAGGACTCAGAAGACTGACACTACCATAGACTTCAAGAATCACCATAAAGCTACAGTAATGAAGAGAGCATGGTGTTAGCTAAAGAGTAGAGAAATAGATCAATGGAAAAGAAAACAGGACCCAGAAATAGACCCATGAAAATATATTCAAATGATAACAGGCAAAGGAATAAAGACAATTATATGGAGCAAAGATAGTCTATGCCCCATACATACTGGAACAAGTGTACACACACACACACACACACACACACACACACACACCAAACCAAGGCACAGATGTCACACATTTCACAAAAATTAGCTGCAAATGGGTCATTGACCTAAATGTAAAATGCAGATGTGACACTCCCAGAAGATAACAGGAGAAAACCTAGATGACTCTGAGTATAGCAATGACTTTTTAGAGAAAACACCGAAGGCAAAGTGTATCAAAGAAAGAAATTACAAGCTAGATTTCACTAAAATTAAAAACTACACCAAAGGGCACATCAGGAAAAAGAAGACAGTACACAGACCAGAAGAAGATATTTACAAAGACTCATCTGATAAGGACGGTTATTAAAAATATAAAGAACCCTTAAAACACATTGATAAGAAAATGAATAGCCTGATTTAAAAGTGGGCAAAAGACCTGAACAAGAAGATAAACAGATGGCAAGTAAGCATATGAAGAGATACTCCACACATACGTTATTGGGGAATTACAGATTAAAACTACAGTGAGGGGTGCCTGGGTGGCTCAGTGCATTAAGCCGCCTACTTTGGCTCAGGCCATGTTCTCTTGGGATCATGAGTTTGAGCCCTGCGTCAGGCTCTGGGCTGACAGCTCAGAGCCTGGAGCCTGCTTTGGATTCTGTGTCTCCTTCTCTCTCTGCCCTCCCCTGTTCATGTTCTGTCTCTCTGTCTCTCAAAACTAAATTAATGTTAAAAAGTTTTTAAAACTACAGTGAGATATGACTAATACCTATTAGAATAGCCCAAACCCAAAGCACTGACAATATCAAATGATAGTGAGGATGTGGAGCAATAGGAACTCCCATTCATTTTGCTCTCAGGATTGGAAAATGGTACAACCACTTTGTTTTTGGTTTGTTTTACTGTTTTTTTTTTTCCTGAGAGAGAGAGAGCATGAGCAGGGGAGGGTCAGAGAGAGAGGGAGATACAGCATCTGAAGCAGGCTCCAGGCTCTGAGCTATCGGAAGCAGGGCTCGAACCCACGAACCATGAGATCATGACCTGAGCCGAAGTCGGATGCTTAACCGACTGAGCCACCCAGGTGCCCCAACCACTTTGAAAGATAGTTTGGCCGTTTCTTATAAAAATGAGCATACTCTTATCATATGATCCAGCAATCATGCTCTGCCGTACTGACTCAAAGGAGTTGGAAAGTTATGTTCACACACACACACACACACACACACACACACACACACACACACAAAACCAGCACATGGATGTTTATAGCATCTTTACTCATAATTGCCAAAACTTTGAAGCCATCATAAGGTCCTTCAGTAAATGAATGGGCAAATAAACTATGGTACATCTAGGCAATGGAATATTATTTTGTGTTAAAAAGAAATGAGCTATCAAGCCATAAAAGAAATGGAGAAAGCTTAAGTGAATATTACTAAATAAAAGAAGTGAATCTGAAAGCTGACATACTGTGTGGTTTCAAATCTATGTCATTCTGGAAAAGGCAAAAGGATAGACATGTAAAAAGATCAATGGTTGCCAAGAGTTCGGTGGGAAAGAGGAATGAATAGGCAGAGCACGGAGAAGTTTTAGCTCAATGAAACTATTCTGTACAACACTACAATAATGGATGGGGCGCATGTTTTCGTACATGGTGCCAACTCATGAATGCACCACACCAAGGATGAGCCCTAATGAAAACTAAGGACTTTGATGGGTGATGATGTGCCAATGTAAGTTAATCGATTATAATAAATATACAAACTACAATTTTGCAAAAAGTTTCCCATTAGGGGAAACTGGATACAGTGTACACAGAAATCTCTTCATGTGGATCCAGAACTATTTGAATAAAATATTTAATTTTATTAACAGTTATACATTAGCTACTGAATGAGTATACAGCCTGCTATAGGGATTTAAACTAATAATACAGTGAACAAAAAAAGAGTCAGAAGAAATTGTCTATGCTTCTTGACTGCTCACTGCTTAATGGGATTATGGAGAAGAAAAACAAAAATGATTAGATTTGAAAATTGGAACAACAGAGAGAATTGTAGCAACTCCAATAGCAATAAGAAACCCAGGGATAGAAAAGGTATTTGATATTTCATATTCAATTTTCTAGCAGGTCATCTGATTGGAGGTGATTTTAAAAATGATACAACACATATTTAAAGCTCAAGAAAGAGGTTAGGTTGACAGATGTAGATTTCAAACTTATATGCACTGAGAAATTTGAAAGTATGGCAGTAGTTGAGATCTTTAGACAAAAGAATTAAAAGGAAAATGACAATTTTCTTTTGATCAAAATTTAGAATAGTGCATATATTTAGTGCTTAGGAAAGGTATTTGTTGAAGAAAACAAACAAAAAAGTATTTAGGAAGATAGATCACTTGACTAGAAAGAGTAAGTAGTCAAATAGAAGCAAATGCTAACCCAAATTTTTATTACTCAATCTTAAGAGGTTCTGAAATTTTGACATTGTCAATGTTCTGTAACAAAGCAATTTCTTTCTTTATTATTTTTAATTTTTTTTAAATACTCATTTTTTGAGAGAGAGAGAGTGTGTGTGTGTGTGTGTGTGTGTGTGTGTGTGCAGGGGATGGGCAGAGAGGGAGACACAGAATCTGAAGCAGACTGCAGGCTCTGAGTTGTCAACACAGAACCCAACACAGGGCTCAAACTCACGGACAGCGAGATCATGGCTTTGGCTGAAGTCATATACTTAACCGACTGAGCCACCCAGGCGCCCCTGTAACAAAACAATTTCTATTTAAATTTCAGATAATATAAAGGAAAGGAACATAGTTGGTAAATCTTATCCTAAGACATTTGGGGGGCAAGATAGCAAACTAGCAGACAATATTCACTTTTCATGCCTAGAGTTTTGAAAGCAATAATAGAAGGATGATAAATCCCAAAGGTGTGCTCAATAATGCAAACATTATGAAAATCACTTCAGGAGACAATGGTGACTGAATATTGGCAGTACATGTGTAGGAAATGGCATCAGAAAATGGAAGTGGGTGAGTGAAAGCTTTCTTCATGGATACGTTTGTTTCTTTGACTTCATCAAAATGAGAAATTTCTTTTTAATGAAGAATGCCATAGACAAAGTTTAGGATTAATGTTAAACTGCATGAATATAGTTAAATATCTAAAGCCAACATGGGATTAATATACCTACTATACACGACACTCCTGTAAATTGACAAGAGAGGGGTATAGAGTCCAATAGAAAAAAAAGGCCAAAATTTTGAATAGACAAATGGAGAAGAAAAATATGAAAGACTAATAAGTGCCTAACCTCACTAGTAGCCAGAAAAGAGGTAAATTCAGATAAGGAGATACCTGTTAACTTACTACTGGTGACAATCAGAAGGCTAGATGTTGGAAAATGTGATCATGTGATAAGCAAGCACCCTCCAGCAATGTGAAATATCTGCAGATGTAGCCATTCCAGAAAGTAGTACTATTGTTCTTATTTCCCCTGTGTTTCAGCGATTCCAAACTTGGATTATGCTTGCCAGAGAACATAGCTGAGATTCACACAGCAACCTCTAAGAGGATGGTCATTGCAGCATGTGAATCATAGCAAATCAGTGTAAACAACAGCGACTTTCTTTTTATATAAAATGTAATGTACACATAAGGAGGAATTCTATGCAGAAGAGTAACTGGCTTGATTTATATACCTATTCAAGTTGTGTTAGATCAATATGTAGATGGATGCCAAAAACATAACACTGCGTTAAAAAAGAGGCAAGCAAAGTAAAAAGATTACTAATCCTAAACTATGTGAATCTTAAATACATAGATATACACAAAACAGTACATTTTAAAGGTTTCACATATATTTTAAAAAGGAAATAAAAAGGTTGCAATGACAGAACATACTTTGCACAAGAAAACATACCAAAAAACAATAAACATATAAAACAGAATTTGTAAAGATTTTATGCCTGACCTTCAATGCTTGGCACACAAGATTCTTAAAACAAAGCAAATAAGCAAGTAGTTTTGTAGGAAATGGCAGCAGGCTTAGTGGTAGCAGAGTTAAATCAACATAGTTGCTCAGGAGAGACCTGAGACTGTTGTTAATTCAGGGAGAAAGAACGAGGAGAAAAGCAGAGTTAGTGATGTGCAAAGAAAAGATGTTAATTTGGGAGCACTATTCTAGAGAAAGGCAGAAGAAAGCAGGGTGTTCGGTTCTGGTGAGATGAATGTCTTCGGGAAGGAGAAAGGTCCTCTATGCCTTTGCAGGAAGAGAGGAAGAAAGAAAAAGTGGAGATAACTGATATTTTAAAACAGCGAGCCTGTGGGAACAGCTCTCTTTTTCTTCTTAATGATTTTCCTGAGTTTCTCTTTCAGTTAAGCACAGAAATGTATAGTCTTGTCTCACTTTTTAAGCCATCACATGTGTATTACTCTTGGGTCCTTAAATACATTGTCAACTTAAGCTTCCTCAGAAATTATGGAAAATTGAATCTTATTTATTTTTGTATATAATTTATTGCCACACTTGCTTACATAAAACACCCAGTGCTCAATCTGGAAAATTAAATATGTGCAAGAAGGAAACGTACCAGGTATTTCATGATAATAATTAGCATGTATTTTACTTGTATTCTGTACTAAGCATTATTTTAAAGGTTTTAAATGTGTTTCTCCAGACAAATCACCCCTCTTTTTCCTCCTCCTCTTTCTTTTTAACAGGTAGTGAAATGAATATCCTAAAGGCCTAAATGGAGGGGAAACCACGTGATAACTACTGACAAATTAGAGATAATTTTCCAGCTGTCTCAATTTCCAGGTCTTGGTCTGCTCTTTACTGGGTTAAAGCTTGCCCTAAATCAGCACTTTTTTTTTTTTTGGTAGTTTTATGGTTTTATCAACACAAATACGATGAGCCCATAAGCTGTCTGCCTATTAATTTTCTTCCCCGGCAGCCTATCATTGTGATTGGTGACTCTGATAGCCCGCGAGGCCCAAAGTTTCTACAATGGCTTTGCAGTTCTTAGAGGAGACCCGAGCAACCTCTGCAGTGAGATTTGTTGCACAGCAGCAGTTCTTCAAACCCCATGACATTGTGGACTAGGAACATCCAGAAGCTGCTGGCAGCACGTGCTTTGGTTCCTTGTTGATCCCCTAACCAACGTTGGGCATCAAGATCTGGCTCTCGAATCTTCTGCTCACCTTATTGTCAGTGCCTCTAGGTTTCTGCCAGTTGCGCTTAATTTTGACATAAGGGGTTGATTAATGCCTGATGAACTTGGACTTTTTACATTGGTCTCGGGCTTCAGTAGCGGCCTGAGGGCAGCCTGGATGCTGGGTAGGGGACAGCCGCACTTCTGCAGGCAGCACTGGAGTGAGGACTAGATCAGCGCCTTACAATCTTGCATGGGAAGTAAGCCGAATTCTCATTCAATGAGTGACTGGGGACTAACAATAGGCATGTGGCCTCATTTTTAAGGTCTTCAGCCCCCAGGGCTTGTCACAAGTTTCTACCTTGGGCTCTTCTTTTTCCTTTTTTAAAGCTTCAGTCATATAGAGAAGAATAATGCAGCCAATACTCCTCTTGCTGTGTTTTTATGAGCTTCTGTGCTCAGGACAGCATGCCAGAAGCTATTTTGGGATATATGGTTTAAAATAATGAGAAAACCAACATGAGCACTTGGGTGAACTGAGCACCAATAAAAGCAAGCGGCAGGGAGCCCACAGGCACAGCAAAGTCGCTTCCCCCTTGGGACCCACTTCCTGGGAGCTGCCATAGTCTCATTTCCTGAGAGAACACTTACTGTGCGGGCTCTTTTTAGGTTTGAGATGGCTAGCAACAGTTTGCAAGAAAAGCCTCAATGTCAGCAGTTCCATAGAGAGGGGAACTCCCACTCCTGGCCAGCGATTTGCATTGGATGAGTATGAAGCAATTAATTCTGAAGCCCTGCTTCTACATTGTTGCTATGGGGATGTGGAGGAGACTAAATATTGTAGAAAATAATTTGACAGTAATGAGCTGAGAGAAATGGACCATCATCATCTCAATTATTTCCATTGACACATTGTCAAGAGGAATAGGTAAGAATCCATGGAAATGTTATGCACATTGATTTTCCTTTGTTGGAATTTGGATATTTCTAAGAAGTGTAATACACTCATTGGAGGCATCCATGTTTTTTTAAAAAAAAAGTCTTGGGTGAAAATGCCAACAGTGAGATGGAAAAAGCTAAAATTCCATAGTCACTAACTCTACTCCCCAGAATAAAATTATAGTAAAGAGTTGGTTCACATCCTTTACAAACCAAGAATACATATAAACACACAAATACACAATTATATGTGTATGTAATGCTTAATTTAAAAATATTTTAAAAGAATCTTTAAAATCCTTGTAAACTCTAAAAAACCTATAGCTCTAAGAAGTCTTAATCCTCCCAAATGAGGACCATTAAGAGAAGTAAGTCATTCTGTGACAAATATAAACTCTTAAATTCACGTGTCAGTTTAACAGAGTTTCCTAGCTTATTGCATTAACTTCTGTCTTTGGTTATATCATGTCAAGTCAGGGCAGGACATTTGACCCATCAGTTGAAAAGAAATACTTACAGATTTCTTTGGACATCAAAGCTGGCAGAGGTGGAATTTAGAATGATGATATTTCTATCCTTGTTGAACTCAACTGAGCACAACATGGATCTTGAGCAATGGAAAGCAACAAGGGCTACAGTCCAGAAGTAAATTCAATCGAGAACCTTCAGCAAGGTGGTTACAATGCATAGGTGCCAGAGTGTTTATTGTCAAAGTAAAACTTTCAAACACTTGTATGCAGTATGGTCACATGTACCTCAGAACCAACATTTAGCTACCTATGACTTTAGGTGACAACACAATGTTAAATATAGAAGTTCATTTAATTTAAGAAACCTTAGTTCTTTCAGAAGTAAGAAACTTTTATTACTTTGTTTTGCTTTTTGTCTGTTTGTTTATAATAATAAGGACATGCCAAAATCAACGCATAGCACCAAAAATTATTCAGATATGTTATGGAATTCCTTTTGCTTAAGCTGATTTCAAGCAAAGTAAATAATGACATTGTTAAGAGAAAACAAAACACTTTAAAATTGGTTTTATTTTCATAGCAATAAAGCCAACTATTCTGCTTTTGCATTAACATATCTCATTGTAGAAGACTTGCAAACCACTTCAAAAATTTTTTTTAATAAGGTCATCAACAAAGAGTACTTTTATACAAAAATTTAACACATTTCATTGCTTTATATCACACCTATTATGTACAGATATTACAATCTAGGAGAAATACAATAAAATTTCTGTATACTTTCTTCAACTTATTCATGTCTTATCTTTGCCATATATTGTTTTTCCACTTTGGAAAACAAAGCACTTTATTTTTCAGACAAATTTCTCTCAATTTTTCACTTGTTAAACAGAAAACATATCCGTGACTTTCTTGCAGTTTTACTATTTTACCACAGTTACTTCTAGAATAGTCTAAATTATGGTGACCCAAATGAACTGGCTTCTAATTCAGGGACAACACTGAGAGATGATCCACTGAATACTGTCTGGTGTACACTGCAGTTGATGGCAGACCAGCAAAACACAGCCAATACATGCTACAACCTCCTGTAGCCGCCTCCATCACTTCTGCAACTTCAAGAAGTCAGATTAGACAAGTTCTTTAGTATGACTAGGCTTCAGCATTTTTTCTTATTTAAAAAGTATTCGGGGTGTTGGGGGCTCAGTCAGTTAAGCATCTGACTTTGGCTGAGGTCATGATCTCACCGCTTGTGAGTTCGAGCCCCACATCCGGCCCCGTGCTGACAGCTCAGAGCCTGGATTCTGTGTCTCCCTCTCTCTGGGCTCCTCCACTGCTCATACCCTGCCTCTTTCTCTTTCTCTCTCTCAAAAATAAACATTAAAAAAATTAAAAGTATTTATCTAAAAGTTATCTGTTAATAAATTCAGTTGAGTTAACTGAAGATGCTAAAATTTATTTAAGCAGACACACTGTAGATCAACATTATTGCTGATATAAAAAACATTGGCAGGATTATGATTCAGTTTGATTGAACACTACTTTCCTCTTTTCATAGTCCTAAACAGTCTATGGAAGAAATGATATATTCTGTACAGTAAACCAGTATAAAAAATGCAAGCAGTCCAGATTAACTAGTTTCTGCATAAAATTGTTATACCCATATCGCAGTATCCTCACCAACCAGAGACCACCAGGGAGACCGAGTCATGCATGAAAGGCAAAAGGCTTTATTACAGGCTCGAGCTGGGGCTCACAGACTTCACCAGCGCCGTGGATCTGTGCTGAGAGCCTCGAACAAGGGCAGAGTAGGGTTTTTAGGGGGTTTGAGATGGGGGAGTTATAGAAGTTGTGACATGGGAACAGTGATCCAATCATAATTATTCAACATCATTGACAGCGGGTTTGACCATACACATTGTCTAGAGTATTCGTTACTTTTGGTGGAATCCAATTACAACGTTTAGAGTACCTTTAAATTCAACCAATCACAGAGCGAGCCTAGGGTCTTGTTAGGCGACTAACAGGTTAACTTTAACATTAGGTAGCAGGGTCCTATCTATAGTTTCTATCTTCAGGCTTCTCCCTTAACAATGTGGAGGGTGGTCGCTGGCCATTCCTGATTGGGTGCTGCAAGGGTGGTTTCTCCTGCCTTGGGCAATGTGTAACTGCCTGATAGTTTCAGGGAAGCTGAAACTCAGGCCCTCTAGTTTAGAGGGGAAACTTAAAGCCTGTCATGGAGTCAGTTTGGTTTAGACATTTAGACTTGTGTCTTTACAAAATAACAAGCCCAAACCCTATTAAAAAATAAAATGTGTGCTTGCTTTGCACCACATGCTGATAAAATCAGAAAATTATATATAGCTTTTTACTTACTTTTTTAAAGCAAAATTAAAAAGCCAGTTTTGTTTGTTCAAAGATTCACCTTAATTTTGTGAGCTTGAATTTTTATGTGAAAATGTTTCTAGCTAATGATTTCTATGAGAATTTTTTTTCTTAAAAGGCTAGCATAAAAAAAGGCTAGCATATTTAAAGTATTGAAAGTTTGGTTTCATGATTGTCTTGAAAATATTAGAAATATATGGTGCTTACTTTTCTCAAAACACCAATTAAAACAAAACTTCTTTGGGAGTCTTTATAATCTAGTGTAATAATGAAATGCCCAGAGTTCGAGAGAACCCCAAAATCAGACCACCAGAGACCAGAGTCAAAGCCAAGCGGCAAGGGTTGTTTATTCGCAGGTTCGAACCCGGACCTCCGCGCACTCGTTGCCGGTGACGCTAAGAGGCCCTGAACAAAGCCTTTGCAGCCTTTTTATAGACAAAAGTAAACAAGTCATGGGGAGGGACAGGAGATTTCCATGGTTACAGGTTTGCCATTGGTTAACATTCAAATGTGAACATATACCGTATCTGATTGGTTCCCGCCATCAGGTTTTTGGGGGGATCCAATTACAACATTTGGGATACCTTTGAATTCAGCCTATCATAGAGCGAGTCTAAAGTCTTGTTTGGCGACTAACAGGTTAACATCTCTCTCTCCAGGCCATTCCCTCAGCAAGATGGGGGGTGGCTGCTGGCCTTTTCGGATTGGCTACCGCCAAGGTGGGGTGATGGAGGGAACATGAGGCTAGTCGCTTGGGCAATCCGGTGGCCTAGGACCATGTGTAGCCACCCGGTAGTTCCGGGGAAGCGGGAAAGCAAGCCTTAAGCATTGTTACAGAAGCAGAAAGAGCTGGTTAGGTAATGGCTTCCCGTAGCGCAAGCACTTGTTCAGAAGCGGAAAAGCTGGTTAAGTTTTTGGTTTAGTTTATCTAGGCCTCTCAATAATATCCCCTAGAGGGAGGAAAATATTTCATAGTAACACAATGAGAGGCTTTTCTCAATTGCTTGACACACAGACAGCTTTCAGCTTCAATTCTACAACCTCAGTTATAGGTCAAGAATAAAAAAGAAACACAATTCTCATAGGTCTGTTCTATTTTCCAGTGTTCAAAAAAATATTTCTGTCATTGACTGGAGTTCACATATAGTAAAACTAACAAACAGAAGAAAGCAACACTCAGATTTTCTGTCATTCTCACCTGATAGAATAGATTTCTGTCATCCTGATGGACATTCAGAATCATTGGGGCACAAACCAACTCACATCTACACGAGGTGTCCTCTAGGCTACGCCATTGAGGTAAGCCTGATGGTTCACGGTCCTTGCCTCTGGTTGTGAAAAGAGAACTTGAGCCACAAGTTGGATGATGCACAGCCTAATAGACTTGGCCAAGAACTAGACACAAACAAATAAAATTGAGGAGAGGGGAACCTAGAAAGCAAAGAGTTATTGAAGGTCAAGGCTTGCTGCTAGTTGGGATTCCAAGAGCAAGAAAGGATGTGATTGGGCCTGAAGAGCGTGAATGAATTCCAGTCTCCGGCAACACAGCAAAATTTTCTCTGGCAAAGGAGTCCACTTGGGCATCTAGTGAATAACCTCCAAAACTGTTTGAGTATAATTTTGAAAAAGTTAAAAATATGACTTATACACATATTGAATAAACACATGTCAAAAATTTTATTCAACTCATTAATTAATGAGAATGCCAAGGAAATGGCTAAAAACAGATTAAAACATCATTTTGAAGGATGGCTGTTTGTCGGCATCTTGAAAAAAGAAATGTCAGGGTAAAATCTCTAGCTTGATACAAAAACAGGTTAATAACTGGTAAGACAGAAAATGGGTAACCTTTAGGTTACTTGTTCTACTAAACAGAAATCTAGATGTTAACACATAATAAGGGTTGGGGCGCCTGGGTGGCTTAGTCGGTTAAGCGTCCGACTTTAGCTTAGGTCATGATCTCGCGGTTCATGGGTTCAAGCCCCGCGTCGGGCTCTGTACTGACTACCAGCTCAGAGCCTGGAGCCTGTTTCAGTCTGTGAATCCCTCTCTCTCTGACCCTCCCCTGCTTACGCTGTCTCTCTCTCCTAGAAATAAATAAAACATTAAAAAAAAATTTAACAAAAGAAAAAAACATAATATCAGAGTATCTGGTATCTAGTCAACTAATAAACAGCAAATGTAATTCTCCTAAAAAAAAAAAAACCTTTTGCATACTTTGGTTTGACATACTTTTGTGATCTTCAAGTTTTGGATATTTCTTTGAGACATTTAAATTTTAAAAAAAGCTTCTATATTGTGAGATAATATTGGAAGAGATATATTACAGTTTGAAATAAAATGTTGAAAAGTTAAATAAAATGTACTTGAGAGATTTATTGAAAGAACTGGTTATAATGTAGCCCTCAAGTAATTTCATGAAGGATAATTATACAAAAATGTGCTGATTAGAATTAACTGAAACTTAAGCATGGTCTATTTGCTTAGAGTAAGATGGGCTGCTTGATGATTCTGTCAAGAGGAAATTTGGACCATTACTATTTTGATTGCATATTGAGACATAAGGATGGTTTTAACTAAAAATAGAATGCAATTTTCTATTAAACAAAAAAGCAAATTATAAGGCTTTATTGTGTGTTTTTGTGTGCATAAGAAATGTGTCTTATATAATTGGAAGATTATAGTTTTTTTAAAGACTGAAATTCACATGAGGTAGACACAATTTATTTTGATGGAATAAAAGATGTTTTTATATTATGTACCACTTTTTAAAATATATAAATAATGATATGATTAGAATAATATAATTCATTTAAAATATTGTAGCGATATTGACGTTTTTTGTCATTACATATTCATCATACAGTCAACAGAGTTGGCATTTTAATAAAATCTCAGATGATTTATATGCACATTAAATTATAAAATTCTCTGCTATTGGGAAAATAATAAGTAGAACCCAGATTCTAATGCTGTCTTTTTTTGTCACGTGGTAGCTCTTTTAAATATATTTTCTTTATTTTTTTTAAAGTAATCTCTACCCCCAGTATGGGGCTCAAACTCACAATCCCAAGATCCAGAGTCACATGCTCTACCAACTGAACCAAACAGGCACCTCATTTTAATCTCAGACAATTCACTTAACCTACAAAAGGCTGTTTTTTCATCAAAAACTGGGATAATCATGTTTTCCTCTTAGAAGTTTTTTGAGGACTAGATAATTCTAGACCTATAAATTTCCTGGCAAATCCAAGCCTCTATAAATATTAACCAACACAAATAATATTGTTACAAAAAAGTTTGTCTGGAGTCCAGGTTTCTGTAGCAGAGTCTTAGAACTAAGGCATATAACTGTAGCATTCAGCCTCCCAATTCCTGCTAAATAAAACTTAGTCGATTGAATGGGCAAATACATTGCATTGAGGATAAAGTTCCAATTCCTCAAGTAATTGTTTCTAGATTAGTGATTGTCAAGCAGTAGCAGCACTTGGGAATTTCTTACAAATGCAAATTACCCAACTCCAGCCCTTCCCTACTGACTAGAAGTCTAAAGGGAGGGCACAGATAGCTGGCCTGAGCAAGTCCACCAGCTGATTGTGATGCACACCACAGTTCAAGATTTGCTGATCTAGGCTGCTGGGAGCTGCACTGGCCTCACTGGATGAAAGTCACAGCGAGGAAATGGCAGTGTTTGCATAGCTCCTGCCATGAGAAACAAAAACTGGTATATCCTTCTGCTACTACTGGATCATGTTGGAAATGAGCCTGAGGGTATTGACCAGGCCTCGCAATATCCAGATCAGACCCATATTCCCCACACAGATTGCTCATAAGGAAAAGCATATTTCTGCCTTTTCAAAAGAGACTTCAGATGAAAGCGCTGTGGATGATTGTAAAAAGTCTCTTCCTACGGGCCTTGCAAATCCAAGACTTACATAATAAAGGGGGCTAAGAACACAAGAGTTACAACTGAGTCTGGCCCTGAGACAAAGACCCTAATTTAGAGTTAAGGGTAGATATCCACCCCGACCCAATAGTTTCTGCTTGGAGCACCGGCCCCCCAAGGCATTTGTGAGTGACTGATTCTGGCCTTGAACATGCTGATTGCTCCCTATGAAGGAACCTATTGAGGAACTTCTTTTGTGATTATGGGAGCAAAGGTGTTTCCTGAAAGACCTGTTTTTCTTAATACTTTTCCTTAAACAAGATACTGACCCCTGCTCACAAAGAACTAACTTCACCCTTTTTATGCTAAAGACATTGTCTTGTATGCTAAAGATACTTTCCTTCCCCATAGGGTAAGCATCTAAATCCCCTACCTCAATCACTAGTGATAAAGGTTATGCAGGGGTCTTCTACAAATCCATGTTCCAGGAAATTCTTACATATCAAAGAAGTTCGTCATCAGAAATCATTGTCTAAGGCAAATGCCACTTCTGTGCCATCCCCCAAATTATAAAATTGGCTGAGCCCCAGTCAGAGCAGAGATGCCTGCCTAGTGACCAGAAAGATTCTTGGGGCTCTCTCATTCTTCCCTCGCGGACAGTGTCCATCCTTCAGGGACCCCTGGACCTGCTGGAGCCAGCCTCCGACACTAGACCAACCTCCAGGAATATTTAACCCAAGTCACTGGATGGGAGTATCTAGTGAACACCTCCATAGCAGCCCACCAGTCCACTAATACCATGCATCTAAACTGCTTCTTGTATTTCATTGGCATCAACATTTCTTCCTGGACCTGAGTGATCATCATTTAGCTACAATGGCTCGTCTACCTGGGCTCAGCAACCGGTATTTTCAGTGTGAGGTCTCAGTCAGGATTTTTCGATGAGATTTTTTCTAATTCCTGGCAACTTCAGCACAGCTGCCAGCAGGCTTTCTCCTGGAGGGCTTTTGGATGCTGTCACTCGGTAGCCAGCTATGAACAGAGGCAACGTCATGTCAGAGGAAAGCCTAGAGGTGTTTTTGCAGCTGCAGAATATTCTCTTTGGTAACTTTTCTGCCCATGTTTTGTTTATAGCAATTTTCATCCTGAGCTTCATAACCTCTGGCTTTGCCAGGAGGAAAGAAAAGGGAATGAGGAGATACATTTAAAAGAGAGAGTGAGAGAGAGAGAACGTCTAAACTAATTTTTGTTTTCTTTTTAGTTAAAATGAATCCACAAGTGTTAGTTTTAAAAAGCGCCCATTTTAATAGTTCTAAATCTGTTTCAAGATTCTTCACTTGCAAGTCAGAAATCAGATGTACTGAACCACAGACTCTGTGCTAAATGCCGTGATGCTGACTATTGAAATTGCAGATTTCATGAAAACCCTTACTTGACAAGCAGGATTGCATATTTGGATTCGGTAAAAGGGCCTGTAAGACACAGAATACCAAGGGTTAGAAAGAAGTTAATGATCATCTGGTTTAGGTACCCAGCTAGTTAATGAATTTATTCCCTTTGCAACACTGATTAAGGAAACTGTTTTCAGTGAATTGGCTGAATTGGCTTTCTTCATTAGGAGAGATTAGTCAACCACACAAAGAAATATTAAGCTCCATAAAGCTTATTATGGAGTACAAAACCTCTCATAGTCTAGACTCAGTTTACTTCATTGACCTATATTCTTCCTATGCTTCTCCTAGCTCCTAGCTTTTGCTGTTTTTTGTTAGTTAGCTTGTTTGTTTGTTTGTTTTGGGAATATGTTAAGCAAACTCCTTAGGGCCTTTGGACCGGAATGCTCATGCTCTCCCTATCTGCTAATGACTTAGTTCTTTATGCCATTCATGTGCTCACTTGATCTCATCAGAGAATGCTCTTTTGATCTCTGCCTCTACCTAAGAGCATCCTTTGAATTATCTGTCACTTACTCTTCTTTATTAACATTTTTAGCACTTATCCCTATGCAACACATTATATTTTGTGTGTCTCTTCTCTGCTACGCTATAAGCTCTGAAAGGGCCAAGAATTTGTTTGTTTGTGTCTCTTTCTTTTTCTTCAAGTGGTAAAGACCGTGCTTAAAACACAACCTGGTAGATAGATAGATAGATAGATAGATAGATAGATATTTACATTTCTTGAGTTTTGCTTGTGCCAAACAGCCTGTCTTCTCAGGAAACCAAACCTAAACTTCAGCAGTTCTGTTTGTCCAAATATTCTCCTTCAAATTAAGTTAAAAATACGTGTACTGTCAATTTTTCTCACTGGAAAAAAATAGTAGTTAACATGGATTGAGCTATAGTGTGATCTAGACTCTGTGAAAAGTGTGATTACTCTCTTTAATCCATATTCGAACCCTATGAAAGCACAGACTTTTCTTATTATCCTGACCATAGTAGGAGTACAGTGAGTGTTAGCATCCAGAAAAAAATTAATTCTTCCATTTAATAGGACTTCTAAATTTGAAGATTGCTGTCATGTCCTGGGTCTTCTTTTTTCTCTTTATTTTTTAATTTATATTTTTATATTTTAATGTTTTATTTATTTTTGAGAGAGAGATAGGGACAGCATGATCAGGGGAGGGTCTGAGAGACAGGGAGCATTTTTCTCTTTAAAGATCATCAGTTTTTATAAAATTTTTCTTCTAATATGGCTCCCCTAAGTGTTCTTGCTTCAGTTTGTGTAAACATTCTCTTTATAATGAGTCCCAGAATGGAAAGCAATATTTTAGCCACAATCTAACCGACTATAGAATTTGGGAAAGATATGACAAATATGAGGCAATCTTAGATTGTGGAAAGTTTCTATTTAATTTTAATCATTGATTTTTAGAGAATGTATTGGTCAAACAAAACCACATGCTGCTTTTCATTTCAACCATTCTAAATCAACTGACCTTCAGTAAACTTAACATAAATGGTAGACTATAAACTATTTTACATTTGTTTACATCTTGTTTTTATCTTAAATTTCAACCCATTATTTTAGGCTTTTGGGAACTTTTGAAATCTCAGTTAGAATATCCAAAATAGTAACTGTCCCTCCTACTTTTATATCATCAGAATACTTTAAGCTATGGCAGCTACTATTACTTGCTTATCAAATAGCCAATATCGTTTTCTATAACCCCAGCAGGCATCCAATTCTTTTTCCCTTTGGTTGGCCGAATGTTTATGGCCAGGTTATGAATCATAATTTATCTAAACAAATCATATCAATCTTTTCTTTTCCCAGTAAGTGGTTTATGAGAGGAATATGATTGTTTTCTGACCAACAAGACATAAGAAGAAATGTTCTAGTGGCTTCTACACAACGTTTTCTTTTCTGATAATAAGCAGCATAGAAAAAGAAAGCCCTTCAGCCCCATTCTTTCTACTCAGCATGAGACATTGTTGGATAAATTTGTTTAGCTCTTTAACAATCAGGAGGAGTTCCATTCTTCTCTTTGGAGACTCATGAAAGAGGAAAGATATCATAGAGCTGGGCGGAAAATGGCCACCTATTGAACTTAGCCACATTTAGTGTACATTCTATCACTTGTGGCTTTTGGCTACAGCTGCAAGTTTTGTTTTCCTTCAGGGTGTTTATATACCATGGAATAGGAGAATATAAAGGGCAGAGCCTAGACTTCTTTCCAAACTGCATGTTGATCCATTAAGCAAGTCAATTTGGAGTGGCCCATTTGCTTAAGAGTTTTAGATCTACCAAATCTATCATTATTCCATCTATACAGATCTCTCTTTCCCACACACACAAAATGACCTGAAAATTTAATAAAGGTCTTACTGAAAAACAGATTCCCTATATTATATACCTTTCAAAATTTCTAATCTAATTTGCTTTCTCAAAAAGGAAAATACTATTATTAGTTGACTAAGATTCACTGCTCAGATACAGGACCAGAGTGATTATTGTTAGAGTGAGTACTATGCCACTAAATGCTAAGTGCTAAAAAATATTTGTTTTAAAGGTTACTTAAGATTTTTTTTTTTTTTGTACAAGTAGGTACTGAAAGCAAAGCCACTGCCATGTGCTTTAAGTAACCTTCTTTTTCACATTTTAAATATTGGAGAATACTTTCTTTTTCCCAGTTTATCAAAAAATTTTTTTTCTTTCCCTAAAATTTCTCAGATATTGTCTTCACTGGTCCCATGACCTAGCTTCAGTGCATTTCAGCACTCTCGCTGACGATTAAGGAGATTATATTGGAAGTATCTAGATACTCTACTACTTGATGGATTAAGTCACTATTAATAATGTTATTCCCTTATGAAGTTGAAATCAATCTTCCTTGAAGAAAAATTGGAAGTAAGTAAAACTATATTATCACCATTATTATTTAACATTATTTCTGCTTTAAAAGCTGTAGCTACTATTGTTAGTTACTATCGTTTTTGTATAAACATTCTTCCATGGAGAATGACAGACATAAAATCTTTTTTATATCATACTTAACACTTTCTTTTGAAGATCTCAACTGGTCTTACAATAGTTTGAGGTTCAAGGGCATGTATTTTTGGTTTATTTTTATATTTCAATTCCAGCTATAATGTTTATGTGTGTCTAGGCATATAAGTGTATGTGAGTATACTACCTACAAGACCTTATCAGTGAGGTGCCTGGGTGGCTCAGGCAGTTAAGCATCCAACTCTTGATTTTGGCTCAGGTCATGATCTCATGGTTCGTGAGTTTGAGCCCTGTGTGAGGTTCTGTGTTGAGGGTGTGGAACCTGCTTAGGATTTATTCTCTTTCCTTCCCTCTCTGCTCCTTCCTAGCATGTGTGTACTCTCTCTCTCTCTCTCTCTCTCTCAAAATAAATAAATGAACTTAAAAAAACGTATCAGATATGTATTCTGTGAATATTTTATGTATCTGCGTAGGAGTAGCATCAGTTAATATAAATTCAGGCAAGTAATCTGAATAAATGAAGTGGATATTGACGAAATTGTGTGTGTGTGTGTGTGTGTGTGTATGTGTTTCAGTACTTACCTCCAGAAAGCTTGCCGCTATAAGCAAATGGGGGCTGAAGAGATCCTGGATAATCTGGATTTTTAAAAGAAGTTAAAAAGTCAGATTTAATGTGAGATACTGAAAGATTTAATGTCATCAAATGCTAATTTTTGGAACAAAAATAACATGTATCCCCAAAATAATATCAAAAGTAATTTCTAAGAAGCATGAAATGACAACCTATAAGGAAGATGAAAAAAATCAATAGAAGCAGAATAAGAAATAAAATAAGTCATAATAATAGCATACAGGGTCTTTAAAATGGATAGTATAACTTCATAACATATGTTTGAGAAAGTAGTAGAAAAATTGACCATGTTAAGTACAGTCATAGACAGTGTTCAAAGGAGAAAACAAACTTCTTGAGTTGAAAAATGGAGTGTCTAAGATGAAAACTGGAGCAGATTTGAAAAACTACATTGTAGAAAAAAATAGTAGTGACAATAAAGACAGCACAAGAGACCTATTCAAAATAAAGTACAGAAATAAAATAATACAGGAAAAAAATGAACAGATTGCCAGTGAAATATAGGACAATTTCAAACAGCCTAAGATAAATGAAATTAGAGTCTCCCTCCCACCAAAATAAAAAGGAAAGAAATGAATGAATAATGGCTGAATAATTTGAAATTTGATGAAAATTATAAACCAAGGTGCACAATGAATCTGAAGGATAAACATGAGGAAAAGTACACAAAGATATATTATGATTAATTTATTTAAAACAGTGACAAAAAATCTTAAAAGCAGCAAGAAAAAATTGGTTGTGTACAGAAGAACAAAGACAAAAATGTCTGGTTTCTTATTTGAAATAATGCAAATCTAAGGACAGTGGGAAAATATCTTTAAAGTTCTTAAAAATATTCAACCAGAATTCAACATCCACTACAAAATATGCTTTAATAGCAAAGGTGCAATAGAAAATTTCCAGGTATGTAGAAGCTAAAATAATTTACCACTAGGAGATCCACTATAACAAATGGTCAAAAAAGTTGTTCAGGCAGAAAGAAGAGAAAAGAAAAAAAGAAGAAAGTTGTTTAAAATAACAGAAAGGAATCTGTATCCACACAATGGAATGAAGAACAATGGAAATTAATAATATGTGGAAAATCACAAATTGTTTTAAAATTGTTTTTATAATCTCTTTAAAAGATACTTAATATTTTGAAGCAAAAATTAGTATCACATTATAGGTTATAACATAGAAAGTATCATATAGATGACAATAATAATGCAAAGGCCAGGAAGGGGAAGATAGCAGTATACTGCTTGTCGAACGATTACTATCCTATGCATGAAATCTTATTGGAATTAAGTTAGTATAGGGGTGCCTGGATGGCTCAGTCAGTTAAGTGTCTGACTCTTGATTTCAGCTCAGGTCATGATTTCACGATCCTTGAGTTTGAACCCTGTGTCAGGCTCCACGCTGTCAGTGTACAGTTTGGGATTCTATCTCTGTCCCTCTCTCTTTGCTCCCGCCCCTTCTCTCTCAATTTCTCGCTCAAAAATAAATAAATAAATAAATAAAACTTTAAAAAAGAAATACAGAGAACATACCATTAAAGAAATGAAAAAATGTAACATTTGAAAATGTTTATTTAAGGGGCATCTCGGTCGCTCAGTTGGTTAAGCGTCCAATTTTGGCTCAGGTCATGATCTCATGGTTTGTGAGTTCAAGCACCACGTCAGGCTGTGTGCTGACAGCTGAGAGCCTGGAGTCTGCTTTGGATTCTGTGTCTCCCTCTCTTTCTGCCCCCTGCCCCTGCTCACACTCTGTCTCTCTCTCAAAAATAAATAAAAACATTAAAAAAATTTTTAATGTTTATTTCAAATAAACAGCAAAGGAGGACTAGAACAATAAACAAAGACATAAGACATATATGGCTAAGGATGTTAACCGTTTGCCATGAATTTCAAATGCAATACTATGTTTTCTTGAAAACATTTTACTGTAATATTCTACATTTTGATAGTACAGAAATTGCATATTGAAATATAATAATATTCTGCTTTCAAAAAAGACATATAGAAAGTAATGGCAGAAGCAAATCCAACTATACAAAAAATAGAATTAAATATAAATAGATTAAACAATGGAATTAAAAAATAGTGATTGCCTGCCTGGATTAAAAAAATGATCAAATGCTGCTTTATAAAGGAGGTGCATATTTTTTTTCTTTTCAATTTTTTAATTTAAATTCCAGTTAACATACAGTACAATACTGGTTTCAGAAGTAGAATTCAGTGATTCTTCTACTATATATAACACTCAATGCTCATTACAACAAGTGATGTTAATACTCATCATCCATCTAGCCTATTCACCACCCACCACCTGTCCTCAACCCTCAATCTGTTCTCTATCTTTAAGAGTCTCTTACGGTTTGTTTCTTTACCTCTTTTTTCCTCCCTCCCACATGTTCATCTCTGTTTTGTTTCTTAAATTCCACCTATGAGTGAAATCACATGACATTTATCTTTCTCTGAATGACTCATTTTGTTTAGCATAATATAGTCTAGCTTTATCCATGTCATTGTAAATGGCAAGTTTTCATTCTTTTTGATGACTGAGTAATATTCCATTGAATATATATATATCTCACTTCTTCTTTATCCTTTCATCAGTCAATACATTTGGGCTCTTTCCATAGTCTAGCTATTGTTGATCATGCTGCTATAAACTCCATGGAGCATGTATTCTAAAGGAGGCATATTTTAGGTCCAAATATTTTAAAGGATTGAAAGTAAACTGATGGAAAAAGATATGCAAACAGCAATCATGAGAGAGTTGGAGTGGTCATAGTTACATAAACAAAATACACTTTAAATAAAACTCTAAATAAAAAATATTTTAAGAGATAAAAAGGGTCATTTTACAATGATAGAAGAGTCAATTCATCAGGAAGATATACTAATTATAAATGTATGCAACAATAGGAGAGTTGCCAAATGTGGAAAACAGCTTTTCACAGACATAAAGAAAGAAATAGCTGGTTCTCTAATAATAGTTGAAGACTTCAATAACCCAATTGCAATATTGGATAGAAAAACCAGGGAGAAGATCTCAAGGAAATATCAGAACTGTACAACAATATAAACCAACTAGGCCTACAGAACACCATAGACTTGATAGGACACTACGCTCACAACAGCAATGCATATATTCTTCTCAAGTGTGCATGGAACATTTTCCAGTATGGATCATATAGTAGGCCGTTACCTAAATCTCAATAAATTTAAAAGAATGGAAGTAAAACAAAGTATGTTCCTGACTACAGCAGAATAAAATTAAAAATCAATGGCAGGAAAAAAATTAAGAAACTCACAAATATATATATAGATTATATATAGGTGATATATATACATATATATGTATATATATCAGTGATATATATATTGATATATAGTGGAATATTACTCAACCATCAAAAAGAATGAAATCTTCTCATTTGTAATGATGTGGATGGAGCTAGAGTGTAGTATGCTAAACAAAATAAGTCATTCAGAGAAAGACAAACACCATGTGATTTCATTCATATGTGAAATTTGAGAAAAAAAACACATGAACATACAGGAGAGAGAAATAAAGAGAGGGAAGCAAATCGTAAAAGCCTCTTAACTATAGAGAACAAACTGAGTGTTGCTAGAGGTGAGATGTGTAGGGGGTAGGCTAGATGGGTGATGGGTATTAAGGAGGGCACTTGTGATGAGCACTGGGGTGTTATATGTAAATTGTGACTCACCAAATTCTACTCCTGAAACCAATATTATAGTATATGTTAACTAACCAGAATTTAAATGAAAAAATGAAAAAAAGTCAATCAATGTTACTGGAATTAAAATAAAAGAAATACATAAATTTTAAAAATAAAGTTAATAGATACTCAGAAAAGAAAATCAAAATCAGTAAATCTAATTCATTGCATTATAACACAGAAAAAGCCAAGCCGTGTGGTCATCTCAGTAGAAGCAGGAAAAAGAAATTGATGAAATCCAACATCTACTCCTGACAAAAATTGTCAGTAAATTACTCCTAGAAGGGAACTTCCTACATTGAATAAAAGGCTTCTCCAGAAGAGCTATAGCTAGCATTATTTTGGAGAGGATGACTCTGCAATAAAAATCTTTCTCTGGAAATTTCTACACCCAGTTTGTTAGCTTAAACTAAGAGGACCTCCACTCACCAGTTAATACCATAAGGATACACACGGGAACACACACAAACAGAACTTTACCTTACACATTTGACTACAGTATTATAAGTATGAATACAGCTGTATATAGGAAAATACAATGTCTAACAATAATCCCTACAATCTGATGCCATGATGGAAATGAAAAGTCATTCTATTTTGTTTTTCTACTATGTTCAAATTTTCTTTAGTGTTTTCACTGTGGAAAATCTTTCTTTGGAAAAATTTATTCTGAAAGAGTTCAGACAATTAACACTTAAATGTTTTTGAAAAGTGCTAGCCAATTCTAGTAGTAGTTACTAACAATCTGGATCAGCTAAATATAGCTGAAACCCATTTTCCATTCAGAGAATTATGTAAGTGTATTTTCTTCATTTTGTTTGTGTGCTGATTTGTTTTTGAGAATCTCAATAGCTCTATATTTTGTTGACTTGCTCAGAATCTTTATTATCTTGATAACTTTCTGTTCTTGAATGACTGCTCTGACTTTTACCACCATTTGCTGTCATTTTATTGACTTCATTCATGATGGTCCTGCTCAAGTCTCTAAAGCTGATTGAAATTTTTTAGAAAGGCAGAACAGTATCATGACTGGGAGCCTGAATTCTGACACATTTCCTCAGAGTGAATTTCTGTTTTCACACTACACCTTTTCATCTCCTCTGTAACTCAGTTCTCTCAACTAAAAATGAAAATAATATTAGCTCTACTTGATAAGATTGTTAAGTGAATTAAATGAATTGATGTAGGTGAAATGCCTAAAAACTTTCCTGGAACCTATTAAATGAAAGATTATGGTAGCTTTATAAATATTAAACCCTATTTTTAAAAATTTGGATTGGGAAATACATTGAAGAAAATACTAATTAGCACCATTACAATTAATTTTTACAGAAGTGCTATTTTTAAGTACATAATTTTTATAATTTTGATACAAGGATACCTGAGAAGAGATTGTGGGTATGGTTCCAGACCATGACATTAAGGTAAATATCACAATAAATCAAGCCAAATGAATTTTTTGGTTTCCCAATGCATTTAAAAATCATGTTTATACTATATTATAATCTATTAAATGTACAATAACATTACACAGCATTGTCTGAAAAGCAATGTACATGCCTTAATTAAGAAATACTTTATTGCCCCCAAAGGCTGACCATCACTTGATTTATAGTGAGTTATAGTCTTTTTGCTGGCGGAAGGTCTTGCCTCGATGTTGATGGCTGCTGACTGGTTCTTTAAGGGTAGTGGCTGCTGAAGGCTCGAGTGGCCGTGGCAATTTCTTAAAATAAGAAAACATGAAGTTCGCGACATGGATGGACTCTTCCTTTCATGAATTATTTCTCTGTAGCATGTGATGCTGCTTAAGAGCACTTTACTCACAATAGAACGTTTTTCAATATTGGAGTCAATCCTTGCAAACCCTGCCTCTGTTTTATCAACTAACAAATTTCTCTCATTCCATTCTAGATGGATATATGCAAGAGTCTGTGCTATATTAGACATTAATTAGGAGCAAATTAAACCTGGAACTTAAATTCATATTTATTTTTCATCAAATACACTTGAATGTGTAAGTTAGTCTAGGTACAAGGTATTGGGAGACAAAGGTGAAGGAAAAGATATGGTCTTTGTCCTAATGGATCTTCTGATCTAATCAGAGAGACAGACAATACACATATAAATCAGCAATTTTTTTAATGTTTTATTTATTTCTGAGAGAGAGAGAGAGAGAGAGAGAGAGAGAGAGCAACAGAGACAGCGTGAACAGGGGAGGGTCAGAGAGATAGGGAGACACAGAATCCGAAACAGCCTCCAGGCTCTGAGCTAGCCGTCAGCACAGAGCCCGACGCGGGGCTCGAACCCACGAACCATGAGATCATGACATGAGCCAAAGTCGGATGCCCAATCGACTGAGCCACCCAGGAGCCCCTAAATCAATCATTTTCACTGAATACTATATACCATAAAGGAGATAAACAATAAAATATATAATACAGAAAAGAGAATAATAACTCAGAAAGTGGGGTACTGCCTCTGAGAGCACAGTCCAGAAAGACTGTCTCTGAGCACATAACATTTAAACTGAGTATCTGAGAAGGAGTCAGCCTAGTGCAGATCTGGGCATGAGGGGTCAATGCATTCTAAGTGCAAGGACCAGGATTTATAAAACCATGATAGAGAAAAATGCAGAGTGCTTTCCTGGTATTTTCTGAAGGTCAGAATTAGGAGGATTTTAGTAGCATGAGGTGTTAAGCCTGGTCAGAAGGTAGGTCGTACAAGACTTTGTAAGGTATGGTTACAAATCTAGATCACAGTATAAGTGAACAAAAAGTCTTTTTAAACAAGAGAGTGATGTTATCTGCTTTATATTGCAAAAAAATTGCTCTGTTTCCTGTGTAGGGGTGCTGGGTTGGAGGGGGTCAAGGTAATCTAGATAGGTACTTTTTCAGCCTTCTGAGCAAGAGATACTAACGGCATCCACAGGATGATGACTGGGAAAGAGAGAGGTAAGCAGATTCAGGAAATGCTTTGAAGGTAGAATAATGAGAGGACATGCAGATATCTTAGGTGTGGATGTTAAGAAAAATACTACACTGGGGGAACCTGGGTGGCTCAGTGAGTTAAGTGTCTGACTTCGGCTCAGGTCATAATCTCATGGTCCATGGGTTTGAGCCCCGCGTCGGGCTCTGTGCTGACAGCTCAGAGCCTGGAGCCCGTTTCAGATTCTGTATCTCCTTCTCTCTCTGACCCTCCTTGGCTCATGCTGTGTCTCTCTCTCTCTCTCTCTCCCTCTCTCCCTCTCTCATTCTCTCTCTTCAGAAATAAATAAAACATTTTAAAAAAATGACTACATCAGAAGTAATAAAGTTGTAGTATTTTTCCTCATTTGAGTAATTGGGTAAATTGTGACATAATTTATAGCAAAATAGAAGACTAAGTGAAGAGTAGGTTTAGGAAGATACAGAATACATTGATTTAGGAATAATCAAGAATTTAGGTTTGGACATGCTTATTTTGAGATGTCGTTTTAGAATACCAGCTAGGCAGGTAGATTTAGAAGCCTGGAGCTTAGAGCAGGGAGCACAGTCTGATGCTTACCTCATTTATATTTTCAGAAACTTGGGAATACAAGGAAGATTTGTAATTCCTTAAAAATAGCAATTTATCAATCGCCAATGTGATTTTTTAAAAAAATTTATTTCTGAGAGAGAGAGATGGCATGAGTGGGGGAGGGTCAGAGAGAGAGGGAGACACAGAATCTGAAACAGGCTCCAGGCTCTGAGCTGTCAACTCAAACTGTGAGACCATGACCTGAGCCAAAGCGGGACGCTTAACTGACTGAGCCACCCAGACACCCCAACTTTTGTGATTTTAATTGCCCTGATACTTTTTCCACAAAGAAGCATGCTTTTTTTCTCAACAAGTTGTGTGATGTCTGAGTTTAGACATCATTGCATGATATTACTGTCCTTAATTCAGAGACCACAGATGAGAATCACAGGGACTTTAGGACTTTTTTCATCAAACATTGCTGGGTGGCTTATTTCTTTCTTAGTTTTTTTTTTTTTTAAATGCAAACTGGGAAATCACTCTCTTTGCTGATATGATAAATGAACATTCACATGGATAGTATTTCCAGACACATGTTCTTATGACTGACAAGTAAAGCTTCTACTTTTTATCATCCATGACAGTAGTTATATTCCTATATCTCATGTTGAAAAAGTTATCTTTGTTCCTGAAGATATAATGTTTTCAGAAGTTCTTTTTTTTAAATCCTGGATATTCCACATAAAATAAAACAATAAAGTATAATAAAATTCTGTCACAAAACCTAAGTGGGGCTGCTCACAGCAAATGCAGGATGAACAATAATTTCCAGTCAATCTTCTACCAGTTATTGTGAAAAAGGGAAGACAATATTGCCATCTCTTTGGCAGAAGGAGAGTTGACTATTCCAAACAACCTGAGAAAGTGCCAAATGATCATCAGAACACTTATTTCCAGCTCTCATATCCTCACATAGAGAATTAAACCAACCAACCAACAACAAAAAACAAACAAGAAAAAACTTTAGACTGCCCCATTTGAGAATGGGTCTGGGTGGGAGATGGGGTCAATTACTATGTTACTACGAATTCATATTATTGTGTTTTACATTAATATTGCATTGTTGGGTGCCTGGTGGCTCAGTCAGTTAAGCGCCTACTTGGCTTCAGGTCGTGATCCAGCCATTCATGAGTGCAAGCTCTGCATAGGGCTCTGTGCTGACAGCTAAGAGCCTGGAACCTACTTCAGATTCTGTTTGTGTCTCTCTGCCCTTCCCCCACTTGCACTCTGTCTTTCTCTCTCAAAAATAAATAAAGATTAAAAAAATTTTTTTAAATATTGCATTTTCATAAGTGACCTGTAGAACTTTCTCGTTACTGTAGATCAGGATCAGCAAACATTTTTTGCAAGAAGCCAGGGTAGTAAGTGTTTTATGCTTTACAAGCCATGTGATCTCTCACAACTATGCAACACTGCCGTTGTGGTTTTAATTTAGTGGGTTTGGATGGGAGCAGCGTGGCTAAAGATATATATATATATAT
The DNA here is from genome assembly GCA_017311185.1 of Proteles cristata cristata. Taxonomy (NCBI): domain Eukaryota; kingdom Metazoa; phylum Chordata; class Mammalia; order Carnivora; family Hyaenidae; genus Proteles; species Proteles cristata. Next base: position 1,396,657 of record JAESUZ010002924.1, on the reverse strand, counting down.
ACTTTTTGAGAAATACGTAGGTTGTATATTGACTTTCGATAGGATATTATGAGGCAGAATCATCTTTTAGCTATCAGTCTAGAGGAAAGTGTCATAATTTACCTGCCATGGAGAATTTATCAGCCACGTTAAGAGTATTATCATTGTACCATGTGGGTACTTTCCACTTTGGGAACCAGAAAAGAGAGAATGAATACTGCACTTCTTTTTCATCTGAACCGATATGGGTGAGAGTCAATGTTCCCTGAAATAAAATACATTTATTGGCAAACTTTTTTCTTTCAAAGGTACCAAAAAATTCACTTTTACAAAGCTTTTCTAGATGTCACACCTTGCAGCAACCACAAAGTTCAATACTCTAGATGTTGGTTTCAAAAAGCAGGCAAAAATAATCATGTCATATTTCTAGAGCTTATTTGGTGATTTTCAGTTTTGTTCTATTTCTTCTTTCAGACACCTGACAAATTTTGATCTTGGCTAGTTGTCTGTTTTCTCCATTTGTCCTAGAGCTTATTTTTCAGTTTTTATTCTGCCTCTTGAACTCTTGATTTCTTGATTTCTAATAGTGACCTCTTCTCATATATATGTCATACTTATATGCACGTATTCATACACAATTTTGGGAAACCTATAATCAATCGATAAAATATTATGAGTATGTTGCAATCCATGTTCCACACATCTCTGTACCCATTATATTTTACAAAAGATTCAGAAAGTAGTAATAGTTTAGATATTAATAAAGTCAACTAAAAATATATCACAATACACTATAACTGTGTGATAGAAGTTTGCAAAAAATACTGTGGAAAATAGGGGGTGTCTGGGTGGCTCAGTTGGTTAAGCAATCAACTTCAGCTCAGGTCATGATCTCACAGTTTGTGAGTTAGAGCCCTGTATCCGGGTCTGTGCTGACAGCTAGCTCAGAGCCTGGAGTCTGCTTCAGATTCTGTGTCTCCCTCTCTCTCTGACCCTCCCCTGCTCATGCTCTCTCTCTCTCTCTCTCTGAAATAAATAAAACATTAAACATTTTTAAAAAATACTATGGAAAATAAGATGGAAAGTAACATAACTCATCTTGAGTAATCAGGGAAGCTGTCCTAGAAGAAGTAATATTTGATCTTAGATTTTAATTATGTGTAAGTTGATTAAAAGTTCCCCATGTCTACTTATACTTATAAGTGAGATGCTGCAAATAGTCAAGCCTATGGCTCTAAGGACCAAAGTATCTTATATAATCTCCTTCCAGATACCAGTAACAGAGAATATGAGGGACAAAAAAACTCAGTACTTAGATGGCTTCTTGGAACTCCCATCTCTGACATTTTAATTAGCAAAGTCTCTCAGAATTATTGAGTGTCTGAGAGTTTTGATTGGGCAAGAGCACAAATAGATAACACTGAGTGTTACTAGTTATCTAGAATTCGGGAGTGGTTTAGCTAGGTGCTTCTGATTTAGAGTTTCTCATGAATTTGCAGACAAAATCCTAGCTAGTACTCCAATCATCTTGATTAAGGAAGAAGGAACTACTTTTAAGATGGTTAATTCATATGGCTGGTGGCAGGATCCTTCATTTCCATTGGTTATTGTTGGATGGCTTTAATTCTTCATCTGTTGGAAGAAGACCTCAGTTCTTTGCTTCTCGGGCTTCCCTACAGGATTTTTATGAAGATCTTTATAATATGGGAACTGGTTTCCTCTGGGGCAAGTGATTAGAGAAGAAAGAGAGCAGAGGATGATGCCAAAAAGCACACTATCACTTTCACAATGTAAAATTAGTTGTACAACTCAAATGTTTTCAACCACATAAGAGAGCCACCTTATAGGCTGCTACCCCAATGGGATTAGAATAATGGCAGGTAGAAAGAGATATATTTGTACATGTATACATGTTACATAATTAGAGTTACATGATCAGATTTTATGGCAGAAAAGGAAAACTAGAACATATATATAGAATTTGAATTGGAAATTTGGAAGGAGAATCCTATAAGAGGAAAAGAAAACAAGTTAAGAAGCTACTGCTCCTTGGGGTGCCTGGAGACTCATATGGTTAAGCTTCTGACTCTTGATTTTGGCTCAGGATATGATCTCCCACTTCTTGAGAGTGAACCCCATGTCAGGCGCTGTGCTGATAGTGTGGTGCCTGCTTAGGATTCTCTCTCCCTCTCTCTTTGTCCTCCCCCACTCGTGTTTTCTCTCTCTCTCTCTCTCTCTCAAAATAAATAAATAAACATTTAAAGAAGAAGCTATTGCTCCCTATTGCTCTTGGGAAAAACACCTAAATCGTCAATGTTGCTTTCAAGCCTTGGCATTGTCCAAGAGTTGGCTCCCTTTGAAGCCTCATATCCTAGGATTGTTCTCCATTGTATTCTCTCTCTTGTTTTATCTCTACCTTCTTCCCTCCTTCTCTATTCCAGACACATTGGCTGGGTTCCTTGATGACCCTTAAAATGGCACATTCTTGTCTTGGCACATTATGTACTCTTCATTTGAAATGCCTTCCCCCATCCCTTGACTTAACTATTCTATATTCAGCCATTATATTAGGCTTAAGCATCAATTCTTCCAATCAAAAACTCTTGGCCTTAGTTAAGTCGCTTCTATATCCTCTCATAGATATGATAGATAATAGATAATGATATCTATTATTAGTACCATTAGAATTAGTGTCGTTTCAGGGCCCTTCTTTATATTTGAAATTGTATACTTCCTCAGTGTCCTTGTTTAATTTTTAAGGCTTAAGCCAAATAAGAAAAAAGAATCATATCTGCTTATCCCAAGTGGCAACCATAGTGCTGGTAACTTACAGGCACTTAATCACTTTATTTTTTTCTTTAAATTTTTTGATGTTTTATTTTATCTTTTGAGAGATAGAGACAGAGCATGAGCAGGGGAGGGGCAGAGAGGGAGACACAGAATACAAAGCAGGGTCCAGGCTCTGAGCTGATGGCACAGAGCCTGATTGGGGGGGAGGGGTTTGAATCCATAATGTGAGATCATGACCAGTGTTGAGGTTGGACACTTAACCGACTGAGTCACCCAAACACCCGTAATAGTTTCTTTTTTAAAGAAAGAATGAAATATTCCATGAGAGAAATGGTAAACATATGAATTAGTACCCTAGTAAGAAGATAGACTGGATGGCACATCCAGGACAGATGTTAGACCAAGACAAAGGCATGAGAAGAGGAGTAATCAAGAATGACACCTGAATACCAACCCTTTTAAACTGAACAGTGGAGGGGCACCGGGGTGGCTCAGTCGGCTAAGCATCCTACTTTGGCTCAGGTCGTAACCTCACGTTTGTGGATTCGAGCCCCGGATAGGGCTCTGCGCTGACAGCTCGGATTCTGTGTTTCCCTCTCTTTTTGTCTCTCCCCCCCTTGCTCTCTGTCTCCCAAAAGTAAATAAATATTTTTTAAAAAGTTATAAACTGGACGGTGGAGATTATAGAGACACTATAATACAAAGGCCTTAACTTTGAAAATTTTATCACTCTGTCCTCAACCAGGGACTTTTAAAATAAACTGTGTTAGTTTCAACCTGCTGCCTATTAGTTACAAGTTCACTCTTCAGTCCCTTCTCTGCAATAACGGACTGGTGCTTAAACATTTCTCTTTAAACACAGTACAATGTTAAGATGTGTCCATATAAGGCATTGGAATGATAGTAAATCTTTTCCTGATTTTGGCTGTTTTGCTTTTGTTTCCACACCCCTGTGGTTCCTGCTGCACAATCTGACAGCAGTGTGAGTGTGGAGGAGGGGCATTCAGAGGCCTCTGTCTAGCCGCATATCCAAAAGGCACAGTCTTGTTGGTGACCTCAATATATGCATATTGTATGTAATAATATATATACATTTTACAATATATATGTACATATGTACATATATATGTATTTGTGTTTATGTGCTTTTAGATTGCATAGTTTGTGTGTGTGTGTGTGTGTGTGTGTGTGTGTGTGTATGTGTCTATGTGTTTAAGTAAAGTACTTCTTTAGTGTAAAAGGTAGGAAGTGTTCCTGAATATTAAATTATTTTTTCAAGTATAGGTGTTGGTATCTTAAACAAACTGATTATCATTATCAACCATGTCATTTTTTTAATTTAAAAATTTTAATGTTTATTTATTCTTGAGAGAGAGAGAAAACATAAATGGGGGAGGGACAGAGAGAGAGGGAGACACAGAATCTTAAGCAGGCTCCAGGCTCTGAGATGTCAGGACAGAGCCCAAGGCAGGGCTTGAACCCACACACTGCTTGCTCATGACCTGAGCTGAAGTCAGATACTTATCCAACTGAGCCACCCAGGTGCACCAACCATGTCATCTTTTAATAACAAAATTTTCTTATTTTCAGAAGCTGATACCTGGATGTTATAATAGATGCTAGACATTTCAAAAGCAGCAAAGCAAGCCACAATTTAAAATAATACATATTACTTACATGATATTAAATATTTATAATCTTTATTTAAAAAAAATATATATATATATAAAGCCATATATGTGGTCAATGAGAACATACTCCTGAATTCTAGGCCAGCAAGCAAATAATAACCTAAGGGGAAAAAGGCAAAAGAAAATTTGCTTGTGGGTATTCATATTGGGCCTATTCCTCCTGGAATATCATGCTTGGCCCCATATACACATTTCTTCTGGACAGAGGTGAGAAAATGATGGTCAGAGGGGCTGCTAATTTCATTCTTGATTTACACAATCAGGAGGGGAAATCTGGGAAATCCATTTTCCACCTGTGACTGTGAGTTAATTCTCTTCCTCAGGAGAGACAGGCATACAAATCGGTCTCATTCTGTGTGTCAGTGGTGGAGAGTCTCGGGAAGTGATTTTACACATGTATTCATGTCAGCAGCCAGGTCATCCATAAAGGCGCATGCTCATGGTGGTGATCATGCTGAAACTTTGCACCTCCACTTCCTTTACATGTAAAGAAGGGCTCTGCCTTTTTTAGGTACCTAATCAATAGTGATAATCACAACCCAAACCCTCTAGTGCAGGCCTTCTATGTGAAGAAGTAATTTAGATGTGACTGAGTGAAAATATATGTATGCCTAAGAGAAAAATTGTATGGTAATATACAAAACAATGCAGTCAATGGAATTTGAATTTTGTAATAGCATCTATCTAATACTAAGATGTTCCTACACACACACTCACATGCATATTGCATGTTATTACACATATAAGTAGAGAAGAGCCCAGAAAAAAATTCCTCAAGTGACAATAAGTAGAAATATTAGAGGGTTTCACTTTACTTCTTTATGTTATTTGATTTTCTAAATTTTCTGCAAACAACATGATGTACTCTTTTTTCCAAAATTTAATAAGTACATGTTACTTGGAGGAAGAAAGGAGGAAGAAATGGGATTCATGAAGTCATGTTTTGAAGGCAGAATGCTTTAATTACTTTATACCATTAATTCCAACTTTGTCAAGGTCACCTCACAGGGTGACATTTGTAACTTACTTCTGGGCGCTGATTGAAGCACACTGCTGAACAGCTATAACACAGCTTTTAAAGTGGATTAGAGCTAAATTATTCATGTGACAAGCCAAGCGAGGGTTGATGGCTTCCCAAATTAGGGCACCGGTCCGTGCATTTCATGCACGTTTTCTTCTAATTATAGAAGCAGTTTACACAAGTTGCTGAATATAGCCATAGGTAAGACGTGCCGATAACATTTCCTGCTGAAATGTCAGGTCTTTACTGTGGAGATAAGGGGCACCAAGATGTACGGTGCCTTGCGGTTTTATGTGCTAACAGAATGCTTCAACACAGGATCCAGAGTGTGACTCACCAGTAACATAGGAAAGACAGGCATTTCTTGACAAATAAAAATGTCCAATCTCACTGTTCACACAGAGCATAATTAAATCACAAATATAGACACGTGTAAAACGACATGAATTCTTTATCTTTATTTGTTAAAAATGTTACCTATAATAGGCTAGCCTATTAAAAAAAATACTGCCAAGTCTATAGGAGGGAATAACTTAATTTTTTCCTCTAAATTATAAAAGTGATATAAACATGACTGTAAAGTCTTTTTTTAAATTTTTCATAAAATCAATAGTTTGAGGATTTTGCCTATTCGTTTGAATGCTGATGAATGGCCAGTTCACTAAATATGACAAGCTAAAGCCTTATTTATCTCGGGTCAACCATCGGGAAAAAACATGAAGCTGCATATATATCTTTATTAAATGGGAAGGTTAGTCTTTATCTATTAGCATCTACTCAAGGGGATGGTTTGCTCAGAGAATTACATAGCTATCCCTGGCCAATAACACTGTAGCCGATAGAATGTTTTCATTATATTTCCTGTCCTCACTGAAGTTAAACAGTCCTGAGAGTGCTCACAGAATGACTCATTCCAGTACCAATTTTTCTAAATTAAGTGCAGTTCTATAAACTGAAAGCAAAGTTAAGGAAGCCTGCATTCGTGCTTATCTGAGTCTGTGAAGTCAGCATTTGCACTGTTATCAGTAGTGTAGAGCTTAATGCCAAAGTTTGATCACCAGCCTTTTCGATGAGTTTGGATTATCTGCATTCAATTGAAATGCACTCAGAGAAGAGTGTTTTCATAGGGGATGAATGCTCTTGCCTGATGGCAGTTGGTTTCAAGTTCTGGAAGCATCGCATTACCAGACAGTTGTTGTTTTACTTCCACCATTCTTGAGAGTTTGATCTGCATCTTCTGTGAACCATAATTTCTAGCACTAATAAAGGATCACTGACATTGAAGTGTTGCTTTACAGTCTACATGAAAATGCAGCCTCACACCACAACCTGGGCATGAATGACTGATCGAGGTCAGCACACTCTCAAAGAGACTCTGGATAGTATGTTAAGAAGAAACTTATCGTGACTGGTTAAAAAGAAAGAGTTCAGGCAGTGCCAACCTAACGAACAACTCCGAAATAAGGAAAATTTGTCTTGCCCACTCTTGGCCTGTTTTCCTATACTATGCCATTTCCCCACCTTTGGAATGTAAGACTTTCTGCCTGGAGCTAGCCAGAGAAATTCTCTCCACCAGCTTAGTCCACCCAGATAGCACTGCATATTCTGATTCTCAATTTAATTTTATTAAGATATAGGTATTCTCTGCTCCGTTAGCTTCATCTTAGAAGGCATTTTAAATGGAGACAGCTAAAATATTCCTTAATATTAAATTGTTATGAACCAATTAAAGCTAATTTTCTCTCCTACCTGGCTACCTTTGGGGGTTCAGAAGTTGAAAAATTTATCTAATTAATTCTGTAAGTATTCACTGAATATTCATTACTTTCTCTGCCATACAGAGGCTTCTAGAAGACTATATGAAATGATTAGGCAGCCCACTGTCTTGATCGCGAGCAACATAAATATACTTGAAAAACATGATCATAGTTTAGGTACTAAAGTGATTCAGAGAAAAGATAAATCTGGGTTAGGAAAGATATTGCAGAAGGTAGGATCTGGGTCAAGTCTTAAAAGATACATTTCCTGCATATGAATAAAAGAGAAGGAAAAATCTTGCTGTATAAGGAGAGCATAAAGAGGTATGGTTTACACACATTTCATTTTGTATGGAACAAAACCAGATATGATTATTGACTTGTTTTAGTTTTGGATACATTCCACTCTCATTCTCAGTGTCCAATTTGTCTCATTTGTATGGCAGATTATATGATCAGGGTTTATCAGTGGGAAAGTGATGATTACCAGGGTAACCAAAGGGGAAGGAATAATTGAGGATTAGAGGAGCATACAGTTGGACTGAGCCAGGTTGTATGAGCTCCTGCATTAAAATATACCCTGGCATGGGGCGCCTGGGTGGCTTAGTCGGTTGAGCGTCCGACTTTGCCTTAGGTCATGATCTCGCGGTTCGCGGGTTGGAGCCCCGCGTCGGGCTCTGTGCTGACTGCCAGCTCAGAGCCTGGAGCCTCTTTCAGTCTGTGTCTCCCTCTCTCTCTGACCCTCCCCTGCTCACGCTGTCTCTCTCTCTCTCCTAGAAATAAATAAAACATTAAAAAAAAAAAAAAGCATTAAAATACACCCTGGCAGGAAAGAGGAAAACCTTATTTATTGGAGTTGGGAAATAGCATAATAAATGTGATGTTTAGAGATTAATCTGGACCAAGATAACAATTAGGACTTGTGTGTATAGATATATTCATCTGTATTTATTGCTCAGAGTATCTGCTTATTAGCGTAGTCTATGGAGTCTTGAGAAAAGTACATCAACCTTAGAACTGTCTGCATCTTCGTTTAACCACTACCTATCTTTGTATCTTTAACCATACCCAACTTTGTGGACTTTTAAGTGATTAGATATTATGAGGACATAGATAGACACAGAATATAATGACAGTGTCATGCATTGCTTAAAATGACAGCTTAGAGCCATGGAGGTTAGGAAAGCTTCAACTTCAGAATCCATCTGTAAAGCACTGTTGGCCTGAAGTGGAGTGGTGTCCAGGAGCATGGCGAATAATAGCGATATATGTGTGATTGATACAGAGATTTAGTATAAGACATAAGAAGTAAAAGAAAAGGAAAAGAATACCATGTTAAATACATTGCATATGAACATGTGATTCACTTGTTAACAATAGAAGTGCCACTTATGGTGCACCCAATTCATACATAGTAATCCTTCAAACAACCCTGGGGGTAGAGCTAGTATTCGGATTTTACAAGTGAGGATACAGCAGTTGAAACAGATGGACTCTTGTGTCCAGAGTCCCTCAGTAAGAGAACTAACCATGGGCCTTTCCACTTGCAGTTTACATTCCACTGCATGCATCAACCATTTCTACACTTGAGGTGAAATGTTGAAGCTGATCGAGACTTTCACATGTCAAAGAAAGGATGGGTACAGAGAAATAATTATGAAATTTGATCTTTAGGAGATTATTGAAAACCCAATGATTAGAATGATTAGGCCAGAACTTAAAGAATAAAGAGAGTTAATAATGAGACTATCTTTTTACTTTTTTTTTTTTTTAATATTTTTATTTATTTCTAGGAGAGAGAGACAGCATGAGCAGGGGAGGGTCAGAGAGAGAGGGAGTCACAGACTGAAACAGGCTCCAGGTTCTGAGCTGGCAGTCAGCACAGAGCCCGACGCGGGGCTCGAACCCACGAACCGTGAGATCATGACCTAAGCGAAAGTCGGACGCTTAACCGACTAAGCCACCCAGGCACCCCTGAGACTATCTTTTTAATGCATTAGCTTATTCCAGGTCTGCCCCTTAAGAAGAGATGCAGGAATGTGCCAACTGAGAAGGCTGAATTGATTGAAAGTCTTAAAATCCATGGCAGGTGCTTTTTTAATTTAATACTGTGTCTTATTATTGTTGCAAATGGCATTTAAACAAACCAAGCCTCCTAAATTCATCTTAATTTCAATATACCATCAATTAACATTACAGCACTGAGTTTCTGGACTTTCATAATATGACCAGAAAGTTTCTCTGGAAGACTAAACATTCAAGAGTCATCATTATTAAATTCTGGGAGAGAAAACTTAAACAGTAGTAATGGCTTGTCTGCCCCCAAGTTTTAAACATATTTATAACTCACTTTAATTTTAAAACACTGCAATACTTCAGGGATAGGTGGATGAATCCCTGGGCCTAAGCAGAGGGTCAGGAAGATGAGAGAGGGAAGCACAATGAAAAAGGGAGAAAAATCAAGATTATACAGTAAACTGTGCTGGACCAAGGGGCTCAGTACTTGGAAATTAATAGTTGTATCTTCATATCAATCCTTGAAACAAAATACAGATGCATACAAGCTTTCCAAGCTAAAATTTGAGTCATGAACTATTTAGAACAGAAATATTTTGTTTATTTGGTTTGTATGATCTTGGTGTTGGACACGAAACCCAGAAAAAAATAAAGGAAAAAAAGCTACTGAATATTCATATATAGTTTCTTTAAGAACTTATACGTGGCAAAAATAATTCCTTAGCTACAAATACAGAGTAGGTGGAAATAGAAGTATATATTTCAAAGTATACATGGTATATTCAATTTTATATAAAAAATGCAAACCAATATTCTTTTTAAAAATTTTTTATTTTATGTTTTTAATATTTATTTATTTATGAGAGAGAAAGAGAGAGACTGTGTGAGCAGGGAAGGGTCAGAGAGAGAGAGAGAGATACAGAATCTAATGCAGGCTCCAGACTCTGAGCTGTCAGCACCGAGCCCAATGTGGGATTTGAACCCATGAACTGTGAGATCATGACCTGAGCCAAATTTGGACACTTAACCAACTAAGCCACCTAGGCGCCCCCAATATTATTTATAATAGAAAACATTTATTTATTTATTTATTTTAAATTTTTATTGTATTTTATTATTTTTTTTAATTTCTAGGAGAGAGAAACAGCGTGAGCAGGGGAGGGTCAGAGAGAGAGGGAGGCACAGAATCTGAAACAGGCTCCAGGCTCTGAGCTGGCAGTCAGCACAGAGCCCGACGTGGGGCTTCAACCCATGAACCGTGAGATCATGACCTAAGCGAAAGTCGGACGCTTAACCGACTAAGCCACCCAGGCGCCCCAATAGAAAGCATTTATAAATCAAAGGAAAAGGACCAACCTTTATGTTTTTTGAAGTATAAAAGTTGAGAACAGAAAAGTTCTGTATGTGGCTAATGATCATCAAAAAAATGCAAATATAAGTATATACAAAGTTGAAGTGCTGTTAGCTGTCAAAGATGCAGAGCCTATATAGATCATTAATACTTGATATAAGCTGTGCTAAAAGAAATAAAAACTATCATATGATGTTCATGGGAAGACAGTTCAACAGAAAATTTAATATTTAAAATATTCAGGGGCACCTGGATGGCTCAGTCAGTTAAGCACTCTACTTCTGCTCAAGTCATGATCTCACAGTTGGCATCAGACTCTGTGCTAATAGCTCAGAGTCTGGAGCCTGCTTCGGATTCTGTGTCTCCCTCTCTCTCCGCCCCTCCCCCTGCCCTCTGTCTCTGTCACACTCTCTCTCAAAAATAAATAATAAACATTAAAGAATAAATAAATAAAATGTTGAAACTATTTGACACATCAATTGCATTTCTAAATTTTTTGTTGTTCTGTCCATATTATTGATCCAATATTCCAGCATTGTTAGAAAAAAATGGAAATAATTTAAATCTCGACTAGGAGATTGTTTAAATAAATACTTTAAATTCATACAATGGATTACTAAGCAGTCTTAATAAAGAATGAGGTAAAATATAATTTAATGTTAAAAAAATATCTACATTATATTAGGAAGTAAAAATATGGTAGTATCAGAATATCATATACTCCATGAACTCAGATGAGCTAAAGCTCTATCTTATTTTATATTCTTAAATTAATATATTGAGTTAATGAAGAATATACTTGGAATGATAACCCAGGAAGCACTTAGCAGACTAATTTGAGGGGACTGATTGAGGAAGAAAGAATGGATATTATATATTTTATTATGTATAGATGTTACTTTTATTTTAAAAATTAATTAGATAGCATTAATATTTGACTCTGCATTTAGGTAATCTTTATATTTAAAATAATATACAGATAGCCCAAAACTAATATAATTATGTGTTAATTATACTTGAACAAAAAAATAATAATATACAGACAGCCATTTTATAATCAAAATAACCTTAAAGAAGCTTGATTTTAAATACTAAGCAAAAAGGTGCCTGGGTGGTTCAGTCGGATAAGTGTCTGACATTGGCTCTGGTCATGATCTCACAGTTTGTGGATTCGAACTCGCGACGGGCTTTGCGCTGACAGCTAGCTCAGAGCCTGGAGCCTGTTTCAGATTCTGTATCTCTCTCTCTCTGACCCTCTCCTGCTCACGCCGTCTCTCTCTCTCTCAGAAATAAATAAAACATTAAAAAAAATTTAAATACTGGGGCGCCTGGGTGGCTTAGTCGGTTAAGCGTCCGACTTTCGCTTAGGTCATGATCTCGCGGTTCGTGGGTTCGGCTCACGGCTCTGTGCTGACTGCCAGCTCAGAGCCTGGAGCCTGCTTCAGTCTGTGACTCCCTCTCTCTGTGACCCTCCCCTGCTCACGCTGTCTCTCTCTTTCTCTCCTAGAAATAAAAAAAAAAATTTTTTTAAATACTAAGCAGACATTTATACAATTGATATTAATACATTTTAAAATTAATTTTAATGAATTATTATCGATTAACTAGCAATTTATTTATTCATAAATAATAACATCTAATACTTCTACATCAAATTTTTATTTTATAAAAATCTTCCAAAACATTTTTATTTTGGGGGGTTCTGGGTGTCTCAGTTGGTTAAGCATCTGACTTCAGCTCAGGGGATGATCTCACGATAGGTGGTTTGAGCCCCACATCCGGTTCTGTGCTGACAGCTCAGAGCCTTCAGCCTGCTTTGGATTCTGTGTCTCCCTTTCCCTTTCTCTGCCCCTCCTCACTTGAACATTCTCTCTCAATAATAATATAAAACATTAAAATTTTTCATTTTTTATTTAACTTTATACTTCATACTTTCTTTCTGATCATATTTCCTTTACTATCATCATTTTCTCTTTTTTTTGATCTCCTCTCAATATTACTATTTTATTAAAAATATATTTATTGAGGAGCACCTGGGTGGCTCAGTCGGTTAAGTGTTCGACTTTGGCTCTGGTCATGATCTCACAGTTCGTGGATTCGAGCCCTGCGTCGGGTTCTGTGCTGACAGCCAGCTCAGAGCCTGGAGCCTGCTTCAGATTCTCTGTCTCCCTCTCTCTCTGACCCTTCCTTGCTCACTCTGTCTCTCTCTCTCAGAAATAAATTGAAAATCATTAAAAAATATATCTTTATTGAGGTGGGTGCCTGGCTGGCTTAGCAGGTTAAGCGTCAGACTCCTGATTTTGACTCAGGTCATAATCCCATAGTTTGTGGGATGGAGCCTTGTGTTGGGCTCTGGGTTGACAGTGTGGAGCCTGCTTGGGATTCTCTCTACCCCTCTCTCTTTACCTCTTCCCTGCTTATGTACACACACTCTCTCTCTCTTTAAAAATAAATACACTTCCACAATATATATTTACAGAGAAAAAATCCAACATGGACATATAAATAACTAAATTTTGTCATCTTGCTGAAGTTTTAGTGATATATTTATATATATAATATAGTGAGATAATAGGTGTGGTATCATTATTATTAACCCATAGGGATTTTTCATTTTGTTTTGTTTACAATGAAATTCGGATTTGGTTACAACAAGCTTTATTTAGGTTCTGAGTCCTGAGTCTGTATTTATTTTCATAGTTCAGCTTATACAATGTCTAAAGCTACAGTTATTATGCAATAAAGTAATGGTGCCTTAATGTTACCCCAGTGCATTGAAATAGTTAACTTTCATAGGTGAGCAATGCACTCAGGAAGTAGTTTACATGGTTTAATTACTAGTAAGCCAGAAAAATATTTACAAAGAACTTTGAACTCTCCTAGTGAACTAGTGAAGTCATGCAGGCCAACCAGATGTTTTTGTTTAGTGTTCTTTTACTGTTTTGTTAGGGAATTAGATAGGGGCGGAGAGAGAGACATTCATAACTTCTAGCTAACATGCAAAGCAGCTTTCACTTTCTCAAATAATAAGGTACTTGAAACTGAAGCAACAGGTTTTGCAAGTTCACTTGAGACCAGACACACACACACACACACACACACACACACACACACACACACCTATATATATATATATATACATATAGCTATAAATGTATTTATCTCTATATATGTATGTGTCTTGTATATAGGTATTAATCAAAGGCTTCTGAAAAGTGTGACTCTAATGATCACATTGAGAATGCTGATGTCTACCTCATGAAGTAACAGCATTCTACAATAAGTAAATTTTTAACATTGGTGTTAATTTTCTACAACTAAAATCACTGTCTTCATTCAAGTCTTTTATTTGAATTCAAAACAGTTTAAAAAAAACAGATTGTTAGAAGTGGTTTTCTATGAATGATCAGTTAATCCATACTTATATAATATCAGGTCCCTTCTTTCAACTTCAGTACTTACCATGAAATTTATTATCTTAAGCCATTTTGAACTAGTAGCTATTTGTATGCACAAAACCTGTTAACATGGGAGAATTTGCCGTCTTATGTGCATTCTTGTTACAAGGATTATAGAACTAATTACATGTATTAGAAATGAAAGATGTGTTTTAATGCTTTTCAATATGAAAGCAAGTAGCAGAGTATGGTAAAAAATCAAATTCATTAACAAGGTGCAGAATTATTTCAAGGTAGAAAGGTTTGTCGTTAAACAAACCAAATATAAATAAAGGAATCAATATGACTGACCCAGTCATTAAACCCTTTTAGAGTTAAGTCGTTTCAAAAATTTGGAATTTGTTGATATACTGTTGGTACCTGTGGCAGGAGACTTTGGAAGGCTTGCTTTTCCACTCCCTGTTAGGAAATTTTATGTTAAAAATCTAGTTCATGATTCTGCTCTTCTGAGAAAGTAAGGTGTAGAACAAAAATAGGTTACAATGCTTATAGACACTTTATTTATTTTTAATATTTTTATTTATTTCTAGGAGAGAGAGAGAGAGACAGCGTGAGCAGGGGAGAGTCAGAGAGAGAGGGAGTCACAGACTGAAACAGGTTCCAGGCTCTGAGCTGGCAGTCAGCACAGAGCCCGACGCGGGGCCCGAACCCACGAACCACGAGATCATGACCTAAGCAAAAGTCGGACGCTTAACCGACTAAGCCACCCAGGCGCCCCGCTTATAGACACTTTAAAACCAAACAATAAATGATTTGTATTGCTTCAGAACCCTCAGAGATTACCATTTTCAAGTAACAGTACACATATTTTACTTTTTTGGAATTTTAGCTTTCATTTATGACAAGTTCTCTTTATAATGTTGAAAGATTCAGAGAGATAACATCTTTAGCTAATAAGCTAGCCTTTGTTTAGATTATTTTATCTTTAAGCACTATAAGAGAAATAAGTATGCATATGAAATAACCCTGCATTTTTTTCAGTTTCTCCTATAATTAAAAGCATTCCAAAGTGGTACATGCCAGTGTTGACATGTATACTAGATAAGATTCTTTCACTCATCTATTTATAGAAAGATGTGATATTCCAAGTGAATAACGGGCAAGGTCAATTGCAATGCAGTTCTATAAGATATGTGTGGCTTTCCCTTTACCTCGATATGTGGCAGGATAGTTTATTGGGATGTTAATTTTGACAATTTTTGGTGTATTCATCCTTCCTCTGTTCTCGATAGATGGACGACATGCTTCCTTGCCTCTGGGGAAATTGAAGACACGTCCCTGTAGGAGCCCGACAGTGACCACGAAAAAGAATGGTTAAGGAAGCGGAGATGTGCCTGCAAACGGGATTCTCTGCTTGGGCAGAGCATGCTTGCAAACAGGGTGTTCTGCCAAGAAGCCTGCACACAATATCCAAGGTTAATGATCCACTCGCATACGAGGGAACATGCCCTCCCTGAAAATAGGGAGGAGGCTGGAGTTCTGGGCAGTCTTCTCAGTAAACGTGCTGTGGTCAATTCCTCCCTTTGTTCCCCCCGTCCTTGGAAAAAGAATGCGTTTCTTAGATTTTGGTATGTGTCCAGCTACCGGGGTATAAAAATAAACCGCACAAAGGCTCAGGGAGAATTTTCTCCCTCCAGCCGGAGTTGTGTCTTTGTCTGTCTTTTGTGTCTGTTTGGTCTTTGTGTCATTTTGTCCACCACAAGTCCCTTTCTGGCTTTTGTTATTGAATTTCCCTGCTCAGGGCAAGGATTATCCTGGGCCGAGAGACAGAAAATTTACCCAGAGTTGGAAAGCTACAGAGGTCGGCAAGGAGGCTTCAAGGTCAGAGGCACCTATTTTCCTTGAAGTACATAAAACTTACCTTTGGGCCCTTGCGGTGCAGGAAAGCCTTCTGAAGTTGTGAGCCTACTTTCTAAATCATATCTTTCACCTATGCTTTTTAATGTCGAATAGTATTCATAGAATCCAATGCACCAATTCTAACTGAGGTAGAACCAATACATGTTTTCTTGGCACCACCATCAGATCAAGAAAAAGAAAGCATATATATTGTTTTCTTTTCTCAGAGAGATCTTTTCACACTGTGTAAGTTCAGGACCCCGGTAACACTTGGATCCTCACCTGATTTAGGTGTTAAACATAACAAGGGACAGGACCCGAGATGAAGGCAAGAGTCCCAGATGACTGTATGATGAGCCGAGGTTGCAGGCTTCCCACCATTCAGCAAGCTCACGTACACAAACAGGATTCACGGAAGCAACCAGTCTTGACTGATCCCATACCACATAAGCCTGGATGGTATTTTCCAGAAATAATCATGAGGAAAAGAAGACCCAAACACGATTCTCTAACATTATATTGCTATATAAGACATCAGGATATTGGTAAAATTTAGGGAATGAGGAGTGACCTCTGATATAGAGTAAAACCAAATTCACTACCAGCCTGGTAAGATGGAGGCTTTCAGTTATCTTCTGGCTTCTAGCTCGGTTAAGGAAAATAAAGCAATGACTTTTTATTTTATTTTATTATGTTTTGTTTTGCTTTATTTTTATTTTCTTAAATTTTCTTGCCAGCTTGAATTTGTGGAAGTCATGTTATGATGGAATAACATCACCAACAGCAAAATCCTAACTCTCAGAGGCTTAACACACAAAAATGTATGCCTCATTCCTGTGGCACCAGTTGGCCACAAAGGTCTACTCATGTTTGCGGAGGCTTCTAGCCTAGCAGACACAGTCTCTTGACGTGCCTGTCTGTGGTCAGTGCTCCAGAGGAAGGAAACGTAGCCAAAAGTCCCAGGGTCCTTACGGCTTGTGTCCAGAAGGTCACATGATCCCCCTCAAGTTCAAAAACAAGAAATGCAACTGTACCATGTGTTTGAGTGAACAGCACTAACAACAACCATGAAATTCTTTCCAGCTACATAAACTACAGCTTTTCAATTTTCACCGAGGAACTGTTTGAAAGCTAATGCAGAAAAAAGTACATTACCTTTCTATTCGATTTAGAATATTCTCAATGAAAATACCAATCTCTTTCGTGCACCATTTAACAGTACTTCCATTTTTCCTGCCTGCCAACAGATAAGGTAATAATTGTTTTTCAATTTACCAAAGATTTTTGTCACCGTATATATTTTATTAGGTTTTAGAATTGTATGCCAAGTCGATCTGAGTATATATTTTACTTCTTTTATTGTCTCTTACAAATATAGAGGCTATATTCCTTTAGATGCTGATTTTAAGGAAGTGCTTTATAAGAGTTTTCGGTGATTTATGCTTTATTTTGTATTCTGTTTTTATTAGAAACAGGCCAGTGGCTTCTAGTGTTAGAATTGGAATTTGGTTCACTGACAGTAAAATAACAACCATTTATCATAAACTTTCAATCCATTCTTGTTCTCTTCATTATTTGAATGTGGATAGGGCCCATAAAAATGAAAAGTAGCTTTCACACTCCAAAATAGACATTCCACTTAAAGCTTGAGAGCTAGTGGAGTGTGGTATTTAAGCACGTGCATTTGGAAGCCAGACTGCCTGAGTTTGAATCCCAGCCTCGCCACTGTGTAACTTTGTGTAAATTCTCTATAATTCAATTTCCTTTTCTGAGAACAATAATAGTGACTACCTCCATAGACTGTGGAGGCAATGAATGAATGCTTGTAACATGTTGAGGGTGTTTGCTATGCAATAAACTCACATGGACTTTTGCTCTTATTGTCATTACTATTACTATCACTGTTATTATTTCACCTGGGGGAAAATCCTAAATGAATTTTTGCTAATAAAATGGTTTCATTTGCATTATACAAAGTAATAGCATTGCCACAAGTAATCTTGAAATATAGTGTGACTCGGAATATTGTCACATTGATTTTCAACTACCATCTCCTAGGAGATGCAGCAGAAAAGGGTTAGTATTTTGGATACAGTTATATAACTCATAAATGGTATTAGTTATATACCAAGACAGTCCAGTGCAAAATCAGAGCTCTCAACACAATATGCACTATACTTAACTTTGCTATTGACAGATGAAGTCCAAACATACACCTGATAAAAAGTAAGCTTTATGGAATAAAAGTCAACTGATCTAGGCCAGCAATGGCAACTGAGAATGTAGATATCTTATTCTTAACAGTATAACAAGAGCACTACATTTATTTCAGGACTATCTATGTGACTATAATGTTGCTAAAACAGCCTTTTCACTTGGAAACAAAATAAGCAATGTAACTGTCCTGTTATATATATATATATAATATATATATTTGTGTGTGTATATATATATATATACACACACACACATTGTATACATATACATATCTATTATATACATTTTCTAATGAAAATTATTTGTGTAAAAGAGTTTTCTTGATCAAAATATATCATACTAGCTTGCTCTTAGTTTTTGCTTCTGTCTTTCTACTTTACATATTTCTCTTTCATACCAACTGGCTAAAGACTTATTTTTCCTATTGTACTTTCAGATGCTGGCTACTCTAAAAATTAATCCTGTTGTAGAGTTTATTCTTTTGCCCATGAATCCAGGTATCTTGAGAAATAAAATATTCGTCCTTGAAGAGTCTCCAATATGTGGAATGTATGGCCTAGTTTCTAAGGCTGAAACCACATCCTTGTTTTTATGTTTTTGTTTTTTCTGGAAAGTTTATCTCAGTGAAACAGTTAAAGATGGTAGCCATTGGCTTCTGAGCTCTTATAACAGTTGGCAGTGGCCTATATGGAGAAATTCCAAATTTATTCACAGTTATCTTCTGCCCCCAACTAGCTTTGCTTGCTAAGCAACTTCTGAAAATCTTGCCTGGCCTGATCATGCATAGATTTGAAAACACATGGTTGTGTGTATTAATTCATTAACTGACAAGAATTTATGACACTTACCCTATAGGTGAGTGTCTGGAGATCTTAAAAAATAGTGAGGTGAAAGCCCTAGCCCCTGTCTTTAGGGACATCACAACAGAGTGCGAGGAAAATAAAATTGATGATTATAACAGTGTGTGAAAAATTATATGGTAACATATTGAAATTGGGAGAAGTTAAGGAAGCCTTCCTGGAAGATGTATGAAAGCTGAATTTTGAAATATAAGTGGGGAGTATATCCTTGAAGAAAGTTTAGGAGAATATTCCTCCAGGAGAGAAGGAATAGCAGGTGTACTGAGAAGCAAGAATAGGCATGACAAGCCAAGGAACTGAAAACAGTTTATGTTGGCTGGATGAGAGGTAGGGAAAGATGAAGGTTAAGGTTAAGCTGAAGAAGTATTCAGGGGTTCACTACACTAAGAGTTGGCCAACTACTCCAGTCTGCTAACCAAATCATCTGTGAAGCCAATTTTTATAAATAAAATTTTACTGAAACCCAGCCATGCCTGTTTATTTACGTATGCCTTATGGCATTTTATACATCAACAGCAGAGTTGAGTAGATATATCAGAGACTTTATGGTCCTCAGAGCCTATATCTTTACAGAAAAACTTTGCTGAGTCCTAGGCTAGATCACATAGGGCCATAAATGCCTTTCTAAAAATTTTGGGAATGTTACCATAAGGAAAAGAAAACTACTACGAAAAACTTTAAACCAAGTTTAGTTTGCATTGAGTTAGGCAGCATTGTGCAGAATGCAGCAAGAAAATGGGAAGTATAGAAGCAAGGACACTAGCTAAGATATTGTTGTACCTGAAATGCTCTACAGGCTTAGACTTGCAGTCAAGAAAAGTCAGTAAGAATGAAAACAAAGAGGTCGATTCAAGAGACTGTAACTTGGTAAGATTATTGAGAGATCATTAAGAGTTAGTGCCTGATGGGATATATGGAATAGAAGAAGAAACCCATGGAATAACAAATGATACAATTTTGGATTCTGGGCATAGAGAATATATTTGAGCTCATCATAAAGATAAGGAATCTAAGATGGATGGATTAGAAGAAGAGCAATAATAATAAATTCTACTTGAAACCAGTTGAGTTTGAGGTGATGATGGAAAAATGAGTGGCCAAATCAAGAAAGCATTTTCATATGTGGATGTAGAGTTGGAAAGGAAGCATTAGACTAGAAATAAATATTTAGATGTTATCCATTTGGTAGTTGAAACTAATTGATGAGATCTCCAAGGAAGTGGTGCTAAAACAGCCCGAGGAAGGTGGTCCAAGATTAAGATGAAATAGTAGATGGGGTTTCAGAAGTAGAAGAAATAGCAGAAGAGTGTACTATTTTGGAGTTTAAGGAAGGCACTTATGAATGAGAAGGAATGAATGGAGTTTAAGGAAGGCACTTATGAATGAGAAATATGAATAAACAACATGGTCAACAGTACTACGTGTTGGGGATATGCTCAGTTAGACAGAGTGTGTGAAGCGCTCATTAAACAATCAACTAGTAAGTTATTGGTCACATTCACCAGAGAAGTTTCACTGGGGTAGTGATGATGAAAACCAGACTGAGCCGGGTTAGACAGGGAAAATGATATAGGGAGGGAAAAGCAGTAGTAAAATGAATATGTTAACAAATCTGGCTACAAAGAAAAGAGAAGATAGAATAACAGCTTGGGGAAAAAGTCTGGCCAAGGTTTTGTTTAGCCATCCAGCTTTTTTTTTATATGATGTAAAGATACAGTGAGAAGAGAAGGTCTTAATGGAAATCACATAGACTTTACAGTTAAGGATAAGACTTGCTTTGAATCCCTGCTCTGCCCACTGCTAGCTGTGCAAATTCTACACTTGGCTGAACTGTTTTGAGCTTTCATTCTCTTTTATATAAAACGCAGATAGTAATTTCTATCTTAAGGGCTTATATTTTGAGTTGATGAAAAGATGTTCATAAGTGCCCAGCAAAATGCCTGCCAAATAAGAGGGGTTCAATAAATTATAGTCTTCATTATTTTTATTAATGACAATTGTAATTACTTTTATATACTCATTATTTCAAGCTAATCTACGTTATATGTTGTTAAACCAATCATTCTCAGATGACTTCAAGCACTGAGAGACCAGGGGCTCACCTGTAGCACAAAACAGAAGGACAAAAAGGAGGTTTTATTTGCTGTAACCTTGGGCACTTGGAGTGCAGGGAGATTGTCCTGGAGAAGGAAAGTGGAAGACTATTTCTGAATGAAGGTTTCCAGAAAGGGGTATGGTGTCATCAAAGGCAAGCTTACTTTGCTTCACTGTAGTCTTTGTAATGAATGTATTTAAAACAAATGTTGTCTGGATAAAACAAAAAAGATGTTTTGGATTATCATAATGGAGGTGCCCATTGTCTTTGGCCTAGAATACACAAGTCAATTTCTCACAAGTAGTTTTGTGCTTAGAAAAGTCTTCAAAACCTCACAAATGTGTGAAGGAGCCTCTCAGTATGGCATCATCAGCTTCTTCATCCTTAAAAGAAACAGAAGAAAACTCATTAAATTCATTCCTAGACCTATTTACAAATCATTTTTGGCCCGCAAAAATAGCATAGAATTAATCATTTTAAGGAAAGTCCCTACTTTTTTTCCCCTTTTGCTTGGATGTAGCATATGTTTGTTCCACAGTACTGAGCTTATGAATTCTTACAATTCCTTATTTGGAATTATCTTTGTGAGTCAAAAATCAGACCATAAAATATGTAATGGTGCAGACTATACATGAGCAACAGGCATCCACTACCCTGACCAGAAGAAAAATGTTCTCCCTTGGTACAGTAACAGAGAAGATAAATATTCTACCTCAAAATGAGGCAGGAAACTTAAGCTTTTCTTACTCTTTATTCTTAACTTTGGATGGAATTCAATGTCACATTGATGGATGCAAATATTTTATCTTTTATTGTAGTAATTTTATCTCCATTATAGAATCATTTTCATTTGTAAGTCTCTGTTGTGATAAAGAGGACTTTTTCTTCTGCCTTCCCATCTGCCCCATAAAGAAAACAAATATTCAAGGAAGCAAGGTCATAAAAAGTGTCTGTGTGTGGTCTGGGGCCTGCTTAATGTAGAATCAAAGGACTCCGTGAGACTTTAAGAGATTTTTCAGTTCATTCCACAACTTCCAGACAAGATTTCACCTAAACCCTTTTGAACAGACCAATTTATAAAGTGTTTAGGCCAAGCATTTGAACAGTTATCCTAACTGACTGCCAGTGAGTTTATTCTCAGGTTTAATCTCTCTGAAATATATCGCTGAACAATGAATTCCACATTCATAGGTTGGGCCTTAAGTGGAGAACCTTTTGATATTTAAACTTGCTCTGAAAAATTTCTAACACTCTTCTGTCTTTGAACTATTAACTATGCCAAACCAGTGATCATGTTGGATAATCAGACACTTTAAATGCTAGCAGAACCATCAAGAAAGAAAGAAAGAAAAGAAACCTAAAAACCAAAGAAACTCCACAAGGAAGAGTAAAGAAAAGCTCTGGTTTTTGTTAGGGTATGTGCACTCCTGTTGGGGGGGAGGGGGGAGAGGAGGTGGACATACGAGAATAGAGCAAAGGAATATTATCTAAGTGTAAAAATAATTAGTCTAAAGGGTTTCTTTTTTTAATATCAGGATTTATGGAACTTCACGTTGAATAGAAAAGAAATTTATATTTCAGAGGTAGGATAGCTACTATTTGCAAGCTACTTAGATGGACACAGAGAAACAAATAGCTAGAATACATTCATTTTCAAGAACACAAATTGGTGGTTTACTTCAAATGATTTGCAGGTAGCAAACTTGTTTTGAAGTTTTAGTGTTCAAACACAGATATGTACTCCTTAGCAGAACTCAAATGCCCCCAGCCTACCTGTTTATGTAGTTGTGCTGAGAACTTGGCCAGGTAGGCAAAGGTGCCCAAAGAGCTCCACTCGCCCCTTTGAAGTCTTCCTGATTGAGATGCATTAACAGCCAAACTTCAAAGACTGATGCTTCATCATTTTTGTGATCCAATCACGGTATTCAGCTGGTGATGTTAAATCAGGAATGATTTAGATGCTCCCAATTAAGCTTTGCAAATGAAATTAAAAGTTCAAAGTACCCAGCTGCCTGTAAAGTGAGTTGGCTAAGTTGAGGAAAAGCTGGAGTAGTTCGCTTTGAAGTTTATTTTGTTTGCCAGTGCATCTCAGAGAGTTGAATGTAATGGGAAACTTGCTTAGTAATCTGATTTTCTTTTTAGGGCAATACAGTCTGGGTCAAAAACACAGTTTATATTGGACTACACTCTTTTTAAATAGCAAGATGGAATTATAGGAACTTAAATCTCCTCAGACATAGTCACATATATACCCTCACACACATACCTGCAACTTGACATATCTGAATACTAGAGGTGAATTGAATTTCCAAATTTACCTCGACCACCCTGTGTGCAAATTTTTGAGATTCACTGCCACTGAAACCATCCATCATGCTTTGTTGGTCCCCCATCCTAAAAAGCTTTAGAGAAGGCAGGTTAAAAGTTGCATTTCTACAAGGTTAGAAAAGGCAATAATTGTAAAATCAGATTCCAAGAAACAAACTCACACAGTCAATAAAATCTAATGGGCCCCCATTTGATCAAAAATGACAGAAGAGTTTCTGCTTTGTAATGGTTAGATTCTCAAGTATGAAAGTGATTTCAGAGTTGAAACTTACAGCATTGTTCAAAGAGAATGATCAAATAAATAGTGGAAGTGTCCGATTAAATATGGGTCTGCAAATGGGTGCTGATGTTTTATTTTTGGAGGGGGGAAGAGTTGGGAAGGAAGGGAAAAAACAACAATAACCTGACATTGCTTTTAACATAAATGCTTTATGGTTTGTTATGCAAGTGAAATATGAGACCGCCCCTAGAGGCATTGCATTAAAGCACTTCAAGCAATTCTTTGTTTCTTTGGGGGACCCTGTGCCTTTTCCCTCAGTCCCTCTGCCTGCAGAGAGGTTTCCTGCTTTTCTGTCTGTTGTCTCGGCCTTTAATACCTTTTCCAGGTTAAAATCCATTGTTTTCTTCTGCCTGTCTCTAAATGGGATACTTTGCATCTTACCAGGACAAACCTGAACTCTCTGAGGAGTACATCAAAGATCTCTCATGAATTCCAGAACTTTTCTGGGTAAGACAAAAATTATGCAGCGCAATATGAGCAAGCCGCTCGGAGCGTCCGGCAGAGCCTGGGCAGAAACTATAGTATCCTGACTCCTCGTCCAATCCCCAATGCCTGGTGCACAGCTATCCCCCCAAACAGTAGCAAAAACAAACACGAAAGAGCTGGGCTAGGAGTATGGTTACTTTTCCTAAGAGGCAGATGGGGGGGCAGGGGTGGGGAAGCCTGTCTGTTTTATACATATCTTTTCAACTGCACTTTACATCCCAATGAATCATTAAGATAAATGCTTTCAAAAAAATGTCACGTTGAAAGCTTACTTCCATTCTAAGCTAAAGTGACCTCCCAGTTAGGGCACAGACACACTCTTTCCAATGTTGTTTCTCTGACATCATTGAAGGGTCTGCTAAGGATGGCAAGTGGCTGGGGCGTTTTCCGGGTGTTTTCATACTCCCTGTGAGTAATCACAGTCCCTAGTGTGACACGTCAAGCAAAGAGAGAAATTTGAGTGCAGTCCTAAATTATTAATTTCATTGTAGATCTGTAAGCCTATTGACTTTTGGGGGAAATGGCACAAGGAATACAGTAGTCCCTGCATTTTCAAACGTGCTGAGGGCATCATCAGGACCCTAGTGGGTCCTCTCCTGTGACAGATGAGGATCAGAATGTGTGCTTGTGTGCAGGGAGTCCACACCTGCACGATCTGCCCTGGTGGCTCGGGTCCAAGAAGCTAGCTTCACGATGCTGCCAAAAATGGAAAGAACGGAGAAAGATAGATGGTGTATCCATGGAAGCCAAACCTAGTTGTGTATCTTTGGCTTTTTTTTTTTTTTTTTTTTTGCTGCAGCTCCTATGTAGCCCGGAGGAGAAGAAGAGGTAAAATAATCTTGGGAGTAAAACAAGCATTTATTATTTATTTTTAAAAATGTTTATTCATTTCTGAAGGAGAGAGAGACAGAGCATGAGCAGGGGAAGAGTAGAGACAGAGGGAGACATAGAATCTGAAGCAGGTTCCAGGTTCTGAGCTGTCAGCACGTCACAGGGCTTGAACTCACAAACTGTGAGAGCATGACCTGAGCCCAATTCAGATGCTTAACCGACTGAGCCACCCAGGTGTCCCTAAAAAAGAGCACTTTTTAAACATTGTGCAATGCTTTCTGGCATGAAAGCATTTTGTAGGCTTCCTCGAGGTTACCCTTGATCTACTGAGTTTTCCTCTAATTTCAAATAATTACATAATGTTCAAGAGAATACATAGATCTTTTAAAATAAAATCTTATTTTGGGAATATCTGAAAACTACAATTGCTAAATTTTTGGAACAGAATCTGGAAATAACTTGTGAATTATATAAATACTGAGGCTCTGCCTTCCCAGGTCTATTTACATCATCCCGTAGCACGAAGGTAAGAGTAGAGGAGCATTGTGCCTACTTAATGGCCACTTGATTTCTCTTTGTTTTTTTAGTTTTTTTAAACTACACGTCAGTCACTTAAGATAACATTAAGTCATGAAGCAATACCTCATCCCTTTAAAATTTTCTAAATTCCACTAACATGATAGCTTAACATCCTCCAAATGATAGAAAAATTTTTTGAAAAAATTGGAAGCCATTTATTATATCTCAACAGAGGTGGGACTCATGGCCTTAACTGTGCTCCAGACTATTCTGTAGCTGTGCTAGCTACATTGGCATCTAATCTTATGAGTCTTGGCTAATAATGACCAATGTAGTCCTTGCCTACTGTACCAAAGAATTGAGGGCAATCATCACTTTGGTCCCTGTGGTTGTGTACTGTAATTTTTAAAGCTGGCTCTTCCCATCTGTACTGAACCACATTAATCCTTCAAGAGGAGAAGCTCTGAAATTCTGTCATAAATCAGGACAGGCATGATTCACAAAGTGGGGACTTTTGGGAGAATGAGGGGACTATCAAAGCCTACATTGTGGTTTTGTGATGAGGATTAGAAGGAATGGCATACAGAGGGCACTTAAATAAATTTTAAATAAATAAATTATTACTTTCACATAACCTACTTTAAGTATTTGGAGATATGTCAAATTTGCCACAGGAGTAAGCTGACTACTGTCTTTCTTAAAATATCAGCAAAAGGAGCAAAAAAGTTGTGCTAGTTCCCGTCTAACATATTTTTATGGTGTCTTTTTCCATTGTGTATTTCAAACTATTAGAGTGGAAGATAAAGAAACCACTACTTGGAAAATTTGTGATCCCAGATTAATTGTTACACTGTCTGTAATTTAGTTTTAAAATACTCAGCATAGAGAGTATGACATATATGTTTATTTCAATTTATACCATAGGAGAAGCTTGAGAACATTTTAAGTATTTTAGTCAAAAGTACACACCACAGGTGATTAGTTAGCCTTTGAAAAATGCATGATTGGTTAGCATTTCAAAACAAACAAACACACTAAAACGACAAACAGCTCCACACTCCAGAAGTCCACACTCCAGAAGAGACTGTTCCCGGTCTACAGTTGTCTTTAACTTCCCAAAACATTACACGGTTTTGAAGTAGCATGGAAATGCTACAAGTGACTTTTAATCAGTGACAGAGGTGGTGTTTAAGAGAGGTGGATCAGGAGGGGCAACCGGGTGGCTCAGTTGGGCTCTGCGTTGACTGCACGGGGCCTTCTTGTGATCCTCTCTCTCCCTGTCTTTCTGTCCCTCCCCTGCTTGTGCTTTTTCTCTCTTAAAATAAATAAATAAACTTTTAAAAACAATTTAAGGAAAAAAAGAGAGATAGGTGGACCAACTAGAAATTTTGTGCAAGCACTCCTGCCCTTGTGTAAGTAAAGTAGAGAAATATACTGGGCCCAGGGACACCTGGGTGGCTCATTTGGCTAAGCGTCCGACTCTGGCACAGGTAATAATCTCACGGTTCATGAGTTCAAGCTCACATGGGGCACTCTGTCAACAGAGGGTCCCCTTCAGATCTTATGCCTCCATCTTTCTCCTTTTTCCCCAGTTGTGCTATCTCTTTCTGTTTCTCTCAAAATAAATAAACAAACTTAAAAAAAAAAAAAGGGATATATTGAGCCCAGGAGCACATTCCATTCAAAAGGACACTCAAGTTTTAGGACTCTTTCATGCTACTTTTAGCCACTTAAGACTCCTTGAGAAAAAGAAAAGGTTCAGTTCTTCTACTAGCTTATTTTTATAGCTGTTGTGGTAAAACTTTCATGCAATGTGCTGTCATATCAGCTAAAAGTTCAGGGAATTGGGCTGCACTGAACTTACATAATAGGTTAAATGATTTTTATTGCCTATTTAGTGATAAATATTTTATGTCTGGTAGAATGTGATCTGAGACTTTTTTCATTATCAAATGCCACCTGATAGTAAAGTGAGAATGGGGAAAAAAATCCCATCTGTCTCTAACTAACTGAAAATTAATAGCAATTTTATAAAGCAACCAAATAATTCTGAAAAACCAAATAGACAAAGTCATAACCATATGCCATCTGTCTGGGACACATCCCAGGATCCAGTCATAGTACTAATTCCGGGCTTGCATATGATCTGCATACCTCTTTGAAGATATTTCCTCTGTATTTATCATTGGTAATAATCCTAAGAAATCACTTATAAATACCTGGACTGGATTGAAGAATGATGACGCTGACCAGGGGTTACGAATCCATCATTTTAACTTTTCAAAATCCCTGGATTCCAGAAGCTGCCTGTGGCTCATTATGGTTTGATGGACATTTCAGACTTATGGTTCAATGCTTCTGTGAGAGTTTGACGAGATCACTGTGTCAAGGAAGACTGACACTGATAAATCTTTAACTTCAAATTTCTAAGTCACCATAACATGATTGTGGCAAATTACTTTTGTAGGACTATTTTCCCCTCTCTGGTACATCCTATCCCTTGTGGGGACTTAGGTCCCAATAGAAGCAAATCTAGAAGCAAATCTACCTTCCGTCAGCAAGAAAGCCAGCAGAACACAAAAGTTACATCAATTGCAGAAGTTCTTTCTCCTCCCTCTCTTTTTCTTTTTTCCTTCCCTTGCTCAATCACTCTCTCAGAAATTTAGAGTTGAGTTTGGAATCTGCATAGTATTCCAGCTCCATCATGATTATAAACCACCATGCAGCTACTTGGGATCGGATTTAGAACTGGTTTGGATCAACTGACTGACTCATTTGAATTCCTTTGACGTCACTTTCCATACCAGCTTATAAAGGCAGGTGCCATCACAGACCATAAGCACAGCTCTAGGGGAGGTGGCGGGGGAGTCCATCTTGCTGAGAATGTCAGAGTCAGGAATTTTTCAAGTCTTTTTATGGGCAAGGAGGAGAGAAGAGAACCATGAATAAAAATCTTTGTGACTCTTAAGGGTTAGTAATAGAACTCTAAGGAATATTGTCACTAAACATTTTTAGATGTGTTCAAATACTCTATTTACATATATTGACTGATTACTTCGAATAATTCTAGACCTTCAGATATTATTGGGTCATCCCTCCAAAAAATATTACTTAGTTTCCAAATATAGTTTTAAAGTCTCTTTTGTAATAGTATTTAAAAATGTCCCATAAATGTATTACGTCAATTCAGTTGGAGATTTGCTTGCTTATCTGTTAATCCCTTTCTGTTGTGGTCTGATCTTCCTCTTTTTCTTTCCTTATTTCACAATAATTATGTTTTCTCAAGATTATAAAGCAGATGCTATCTGAGATTTCCTTATGTTTTCTGTAGTGAATCTTTTATATGGCATGTTTTTTAAAATTCTTTTTGCTATGGAATATATTCACAGACCTATATGGGTTTCATTTGCATGTGTATGCTGTTGCTTCTGTTTATTTATCCTGAAAACTTGATCAAGTTTTATCCAGAACTAGTGTACTGCTTTCATAAAGAAAGTTGTTGGGTTTTTCTGAGGCCCTTTCAATGTCATTTGGATAATACCAAAATATTTTTCAACCTCGTGTGGAAGTGTTACTTGCTAGATCACTTTAGGAGAGTGAGGATAGAGGCAGAAATGTGGCAAATCTTATTAGGGGAACTTTTGCAAATTTTTTTTCCAAATTTTGGTGTAATTCCTGTATGCAATTCCAGACTTAATGTACCTAGTCAGGTCTCCTTTCAAACTCAAAAATAGCTCTGCTTCATCTTTGTATTGAGGACTATTGATCTATCAAGTATATTATAGCTTCATAAGACTATTTCTCTACAGCCTCTGATGCTACTATCTCCCACACTGGATATCTCCACTTAACTACCCACTGACACTGCAAAATCAACATATTTAAATTTAACACATTTACCTTTCTCCCAATCAATCATTCCTTGTATTTTACCTTCTGGCATAGTGAATGCCACTACCCAGCTGGTCTAACCCAAATCAGAGCTTCATATTTTATCCATCCTTTCTTTTTACTTCCTCAAAATACCAATTTACAAGTTTTGTCAATTCAACTTTTACGGTCATTAAAATGGATTCCTGCTAGCCTCTTAACTAGTCTCACTATCTCCAATCATGACCACTTTGAATTTCTTTACTCCACAGTTAACACAGTAATTTTCTAAAACAAAATCCTGTATGCTCCTTCTTGCATTAAAAAGAACACCTCCTTATCAACCTTCAAATGAAGCCCATGCTTAAAATATATATATCTACGTAGGGGTACTTGGGTGGCTCAGTTGGTTAAATGCCTGACTTCAGCTTAGGTCAGGATCCCACCGTTCATAAATTTGAGCCCCTCATCAGGCTCAGCTCTGACAGTGTAGAGCCTGCTTGGGATTCTTTCTCTATCTGCCCTTCTCCCACTGATGCATGCGTGTGAGTCTCTCTCTCTCAAAATAAGTGAATACACTTAAAAAATGTGTATCTGGAGCACCTGAATGGCTCAGTCAGTTGAGCGTCTGGCTCTTGGTTTCAGCTCAGGTCATGATCTCACAGTTCGTGGGTTAGGGCCCTGCATCAGGCTCCATGCAACTAGCAAGAGGCCTCCTTGGGATTCTTCCTTTCTGCCCCTGCCCCACTAGCTCTGTCTCTCTCTGTCTCACTCTCAAAATAAATAAATAGAAATTAAAAAAACAAAATGTATATATGTGATTTTTTTCTGCTTCTTTGTTCAGCTTATTCCATTCTTAGATTTTTTTCTTTTCTTTTTTTTTTAAAGCAAAGTGGCAGCACTAATGCTTCAGCACAGCTTGCTTTTCTTTCTTTCTTTCTTTCTTTTTTTTTTTTTTAATATTTATTTATTTCTAGAGACAGAGAGAGAGAGAGAGTCAGAGAGAGAGAGGAGTCACAGACTGAAACAGGCTCCAGGCTCTGAGCTGGCAGTCAGCACAGAGCCCGACGCGGGGCTCGAACCCACGAACCGCGAGATCATGACCTAAGTGAAAGTCGGACGCTTAACCGACTAAGCCACCCAGGCGCCCTGATTTTATTCTAATTCTAAGCTAGCTATAACAAGCTATCTCAGGTTCTGGCGTGAATTATTCTCTGGCATATGATCTTCATTCTTGGTAGAATACTCATCCTGCCCACTGCCCGTCATTTCCTCTTCCTCATCCACTACAGAGATGCCCCATTTCTATGTTCCCACATCACTCTGTATTTTTTGTAACACTTTTCTCAGTGTATTGGCGTTGCTTGTTTATTTATTTCTCCTAGAAAACATAAACCCTGTGAAGCCATGTCCAGTTCTCACCGTCGTCCAGTGCGGAACTCTGTCCCCGCCCTGTGGGGATTAGCTTCTGCTGTGACTGTCAGTTTCTATGTCTTGAAGGCCTTGAGGCTGCCCTGGAGATTGGCCTCTTCTCAACATTTGTAGTGCTTTCATCTAGGTATTCCCTCTGCGTCAGTCAAGCCTCTTTTTACTGTAAGGGACGAAAAGTCTTAAACCAACCGAAAAACTGAAAAGTGAAATGTGTTAGAAGACTTTGTTGTAATCAACCTTGGGAAGTGTGAGGGCACGCTGGATCCCCACAAGAGCTGAGAGGAGGGGTTCAAATGCAGTCTGGGATCTTTTTAGCTCAGTACTGCCGCTCTCTAGGCATTAGCTTTATTCTTCTTTCTTGCTGGAGAAAGTCCATTTGTGCATGGAGAACACCTGGCCACCTGTAGCTCCCAGGATCTGGGAGTAGAAACCATTGACCTAGCTTAGATCAGGTAACAGAATAACTGTGTTATAGCGAGGCTAGTCCTTCATATTCCCACGGATGGAGGCAAGCCAGTGTCACGACAACGGTGGCTGGACTGTCTGAAATACAGAAGTTCCCAACTTGCTTTGCTTATTTATTAATTTATTAATTTATAATTTTTAAAAATGTTTTTTTTCTTTCTTTCTTTTTTGAGAGAGAGAGACAGTGCAAGAAGCAGAGGGTCAGAGAGAGAGGGAGACACAGAATCTGAAGACAAGCACCAGGCTCTGCGCTAGCTGCCCACAGAGCCCGACACGGGGCTTGAACCCAGGAACCGTGAGATCATGACTTGAGCCAAAGTCTGACGTTTAACCAACTGAGCTACCCAGGCTCCCCAAGCCTGCTTTGCTTTTACTTGTGACTCTTTTAAGACAGATCATTCTGGGATCTAGAAAGTCCTTTTCATTTCATTATATTCTGTTTTATTTTATTTTTATTGTATTTTATTTTATTATCTATTATTTTCCTCCTAAGACTTAATTAGTTCTTTGGGAATTCACTTTCCACATGAACAAGTGAGGCCCTCTTGAACCTGAACACATCTGTGCCACCTCTATCACATTTCTCAAAGCCTCTGCAGTATGATAGCTCTCTCCTAGTTAGAAGGACTATTGCATATTTTACCTTATTCTTCCTTTCAGAGTTTATGGAGATAGCAGGGAGGCATTTCAAATGCCAACAATACCCTCAAACTATTTACTTGAAGGTGGACTACTTCAAAATTAGTCATTTAGCTTTTCCCTTACTGGAGTGGTGCAAGATTTGAATTGGAAAACGGCTACACATTCCTGTTAAAAGCCATCTTAAATATTAGGAAAAACACTTCAGATTTCACAGCAGATAAACTCATTGAAGAATATTTGGAACAGAAGACTTAAAAAAGGATGTAGCTCGTGTCTCTACAACATCATTTATCTTCATCTTAATTTCTGATTCACTAGTCATTATAGCTATTAGGAAAAATCAAGCTCATGCCTCATTGGCAATACGATTATTTTAAACTATAACAATAACAAAACATACAGTTTCCATGAGGAGCTTGGATATAAAAATATTATTTGCATTTACAACAACTTATTCAGCTTTGTTCATATTTTTATTTAATAAATATGAACATAAGATGCATGGACAGTTAGGCTGGTGCTCCCTGTTTTCAAAATTAAGAGAAGGAAGTTCTGTAGACATCTGATGTATAATACAATAGCAGAAAATACTGGTTATATTAACTATAAGAAAATGTCAGCTTCTTGATATATAATGCACATTTATTTATATTTGTCAGTGTAGGCAGACTTAGACAAATACACATTTTAAAAGTTCACAAATGAACAGTATTTAATACCAATATCAAGAAATGTTATGCTAAGACTTTGTCCACACTAATTTAAATACTTATGTGATGGGGTAAAATATATATTTGCCAAGCTTTGTTTGTATATAACTTCTTTTTTAATGTTTATTTATATTTGGGAGAGAGATAAAACACAAGCAAGAGACAGGCAGAGAGAGAGGAAGACACAGAATCTGAAGTAGGCTCCAGTCACTGAGCTGTCAGCACATAGCCGGATGTGGGGCTCGAACCCATGAACTATGAGATCATCACCTGAGCTGAAGTCAGATGCTTACCTGACTGAGTCACCCAGCTGCCCCAGTATATAACTTTTTTAAAAGCCTTTAATATTTTTAAGAAGCTTTCTTTATAAAGGAAATAGAATCCCACAGTATTTGTGTGGTATTTACCTCAGTTGTTTGGAGCTTGCTAGAGAACAGTGAAAGGAATTCACATGTGATTAAAAGATTTGAAAAACAATTGCCCTCCAGAGGCTATATATCAGGATTTCAAAATATATTTTCCTTTCTTTGCTTGGCACAGTCCTTTTTCCTACCCATCTCCCTCTCATTCATCTCTTAGGAGGAGACAAAATATAGCTACAACTCGTTCACTGCAACTCAAATATTTGTTGAGCACCTATTATGTGCTCCAGAAGACATAGTGCCAGTTACCAGTGATTCAAAGTTTATAGTGTAAAGGTGGTGACAGATAACATATAAGTAAACACATACCTAAAAAAAGGTATTTTTTCCTCTCAGATTCTTATTACTTCTATAAAGGAAAGAAGGCTCCAATGGAATAGAGAATGTGAATTCTGCTTTGGATGGGGTGAATATGAAAAGCGTTTCATAGAAAGAATCAAGGAGTTGACATCTTAAGGACAAGAATAATGTAGCATGTCTAAAAACTGGGAGAATGTTCCAACCTGAAGAAAACCATAAGGCAAAAGCTTTGAAGCACAAAAGGTCTTTTCCTGTTTCAAGACCACTGTAATTGGAAAAGAAAAGCCATTTGTGTGTTTTAAGCAGAGAGCGGCAACATCTGATTTGCATTTTTAAATGGTCATGGTGACTCTGTGGAAAATTAAAATGAAAAATTAAGACTAGACGTACAAGCACTGCGTCTACTGGAGGCTATTTGCAGCTGTCCACATAGGCATCTTCAATGGACACACCTAAGATTCCTTTCAATATTCCAAAAAGTATGCAATCAAGGATTGCTTTAAAATAATCATCTGCATTATTTTCTAGAACTGATTTTCTAGAACTGGCTTCCTTTGAAAATTTACATCTTATGCTGAAGCTTACATAGAGCATTGTTCCAGGTTGTACAATCCTTCAAGTATCACTGGAGAGCATCTTGAAACACTGCTATAGATAATAAGGATGAAAATTATTTCACTGACTAAAAAAAGTCCTTTTGCAAGTCAGGTGATTTCCAAATGTTCCTTTCAACAAAATTGCAGAAGGAACCAACTGACTGT
Organism: Proteles cristata cristata; assembly: GCA_017311185.1. Classification (NCBI taxonomy): domain Eukaryota; kingdom Metazoa; phylum Chordata; class Mammalia; order Carnivora; family Hyaenidae; genus Proteles; species Proteles cristata. The sequence continues at coordinate 1,362,538 of JAESUZ010002924.1, read as the reverse complement.
CAGCTGATCAATCTTTATACACTTTCTTTCATGGGCCACTTTGTGATTTTTGCCATATAATTCAGTTCAATGAATGTAGTGATGGTGCTATAATTAATCATTCTTCATTCCCATCCACTTATTTATACGAAAAAGCTTTATAGTGTTTGCATCTAAAATACGATGAATAAAACTGTCATTGATCATAAACATTCTCATTTCAACAATAAGTAGTATTTATCCATGCACATGTGAAGCTAGAAGAAGAAACACTCAGAACATTAAGATATGCATTTAAAATGAAATTTTATTTTTTGCTTAATTGTCTTTCACCCAACGTCTGTCTTTCACCAACGTCTAATACATTGGCGTTTTGATCAATTCATGTACCAATTATCTGGAACATTTTTTAGATCCTTGTGATAATAAAAAGTCACACACACAAAAAAACTGTGATATATACATTTTCACAGAAAAAGATGATATATTGGTCAGCAAGTGATTTTGATATTGGTTTAAAGTTCTTGGGGGAAGTGGAATGAAAATATAAGTGTAAGGAAAAAAGATACAAAGCAAAATTTCCAAACATCAAAGGGTCATTTATTCATCATTTAAAAAAATTTTTAATGTTTTATTTATTTTTAAGAGAGAGTGTGTGTGTGAACAGGAAAGGGTCAGAAAAAGAGGGAGACACAGAATCCAAAGACAGGCTCCATGCTCTGAGCTGTCAGCACAGAGCCTGACCCAGGGCTAGAACCCATGAACGTGAGATCATGACGTGAACCAAAGTCGGATGCTCAACCAACTGAGCTACCCAGGCGCCCCTCATCAATTTTTTTTAAAGGATGGTGCTGGCTATAACATTAGTATGGTATTAGATTCCATGAAATGAAGTTATTTTAAATATAATATGTATAGTATTTCAGAAATCATATTGTTTCCAGCTAATTAATTTATGATAAAAATGTTTAAAATGCCAACTCAAATACGTGCAAGGTAAGAGGTGTGTCAGTTTTCAAATATTTTTTAGATAATTTGAGAACCAAAATTTACATAATACTCATCCACAAAATAGATGATAATGGGTTGGCATGGAGTGGTAGAAAGGAAGACCGAGAGGAGTGGATATATTTGAAATAGACTGTGATGTTTGAACTAACAGGACTTAGTGATGGATTGAATATGGGTTTGAAGGGCGAGAGAGAGAGAGAGGAAATGATGTCTTTTCCTTAGGATTTAGCTTGAACAACTGCTGGTACTTTTAATGAGCCAGAGAAGAGTGGAGGGAGGCACTGGATGGTACCAAGAAATTAAAGCCAAGTTTGAGGTGCCTATTTGACTTTCATGTAAAGATACCAAGTGCATTATATATGGGTTGAGCTCAGGAAAGAGGCCACTTCAACATGACTAATTAGCACCAATTCTTGCATTCCAGGGCTTCAGACAAGAGCATTCACAATATACAGGTGGAATTTTCAACTACTGAATCAACAAAGCTGGTGTTTTTGCTAACTTCTGTATGGCACACGTACATTAATTAAATATCAGAATAATTCAGGGAACTTAACTAAAATAATATGAATGTGTTATAAAGGATGGTTGGGGTTATTCACTTTATTCACTACAGAAAAAAGGGTGAAATAAATGTAAATGGACTTACACATTTTGTTGCAGCTCTGAAAATTACATTCTTTCCCTATAACTTTTCATAATGCCTAGGTTCTTCCACTAATCTAACACTGGGCTATTATCTGCAATATTCTGGAGGATTTCACCTAAGTAAATGTCTGCTTTCCATTTTGAGATTTCTTTTTTTTTTTTATTTTTTTATAGTTTATTTATTTTTGAGACAGTGAGAGACAGAGCTTGAGCAGGGGAGGGTCAGAGAGAGAGGGAGACACAGAATCTGAAGCAGGCTCCAGGCTCTGAGCTGTTAGCACAGAGCCTGACACGGGGCTCGAACCCACGAACTGTGAGATCATGACCTGAGTCGAAGCAGAACACTCAACTGATTGAACCACCCGGGCGCCCCTTAGATTCTTTAAAATAATTTAAAAATTAAGAATAAGAGCCAATGTTTTTTTAGAATAAAGAAGAAATGACAATAACGTATACGTTTAAAAACTTGACAAAAACAACAAGTAGCAAACTCTAAAAATAATGTCACTAATTTACTAATAACCTTGAGGATTATTTATATGCCTATATATTTATATTAGGATTATTTGTATAATTGCTTTTCAGAATTTGCTTATGATGAATAATTCTCACAAACATACAAAATTCATCTGAATATAAGTGATACACGCGATCAATTCAGGGAGTTTAAAGGTGCTTCCTTGCTGTATTGAACAACATACTCACATAACCAAATTAGTCTAACACTGCCTATCCTGACCAGTAGTGAATATGTGTAGGAAATTAGTCAACAGCACTTCCATTCTATGGCTGGTTTGCTCTTCTAATCACTAATTTTCTTGCTATTTCATCTGGAACCAGCAGACATTGTCATGACAAGATTTGTCAGTGATGCTATGGAGCTTTGTGTTTCACGAAGGGGTCAAGGTACACAAAACATATGTGCTCAGAAAGAGACAAACATTGCCATTTGCAATATTGCCACAGATGTGGCACAGGATGCCACCACAGGAATTCTTATAAAGCATATTCAGTGAGATTTTCAGCAAGAGGGAAAAAAACATATGAAGCACTTATAATTTTATAGCTTGTATTATCAAATATATTTCTGAGAGGGATGCCTGGGTGGCTTAGTTGGTGAACTGTCCGACTCTTGGTTTCATCTCAGGTCATGATCTCATGGCTCATGCCTTCAAGTCTTGTGTCAGTCCGGAGCCTGCTTGAGATTCTCTCTCTCCCTCTCTCTCTGCACTCCCCCACTCGTGCTCTCTGTTTCTCAAAATAAACATACTTAAAATTTTTTTTAAATGTATTTCTGCTAGCAGGAGAGCTTTGGCTAAGCATTGATGACAAGAAAATCCTCCACTTAAAATTTTAAGTCTCTAATGAAAAGAAATGTTCCCTTTCCACATATTTGTTTCTGGCTCCATGCTTTTTCGATTTCTTTTTTTCTCCATTCTCCACATGTTTCTGGGGCATGAAAATATAGGACATATATGGCAAGATGACTTCTGGCCCTGCACTTTCATGTCAGAACACTGGGGGCTCCAATCAAGATATATCTTAGAAGCCTGCGTTGGGGCACGTGGGTGGCTCAGTCGGTTGAGCTTCTGATTTGATTTCAGTTCAGGTCATGATCTCACAGTTCTTGAGTTTGAGCTCTGTATCATGCTCTGTGCTGACAGTGTGGTGCCCGCTTGAGATTCTCCCTCTCCCTCTCTCTCTGTCCCTCTGGGCTCACATGCACACGTACTCTCTCTGTCTCAAAAAAGAAAAATATATATATATATTTTAAAAAGAAGCCTGTATTACTTACTGGCAGCCAGCAAGAACTTCTGGCCCAGACGTGACCGTGAACCAGAGAAACAGTCCACCAACATCAGTTTCCCCTTAGCTGGAGTCCCCCAGGGTGTCACTGGCACACCAATGACACAGGACAAGAGCAGAAGTTAGGGTCGCAGGAGTGAGGCAGAGGATTATACTCCAGGTTCTTTTTTCTGCACTCTTAACAGAAACAAACACTCACATGACCACCTGGCTAAACGTCCTCTGAGGGCTTGAAAGAGGGACTGTGCCAGTGAGAAAGCCTGAAACTCAGGTTTATTAGTTCAGAGTAAGTCCACCTCTGCCACAGACTAAAGAAACATCTAGAAATGCCACAGTAGACAAACACTCAAGAGTATGAGAAAAATAGGCTGAATGTTAACACTTTTTTTTTCATGTAAGAAATAGACGTCCGTTCTAAGGTATGCTTTCAAAAGTAAATAATTCCTCTGCTCTGTTAGTTCTAGATGACTCAGTGTTTCCACTTGGGCTGTACCAAACACAATCCCTATTAGCTGTACTCTTAAGAACCTAATTTTGGCATACTCAGAAAAATAACAAAATCGTAAGGAAAGTAATGCAAAGAGATCAAGAGTGAAATTAATTTTGGAAATGGAACTAAAGTCTTTGACACTGAGCAATTATTTGTTATGCTTCAAAAATACCTAGAAATAAATGAGAAAACAAAGGAATCATTTCTGAAAAACAAAAGAAAGAGCAAACAAATAATAACGTATAGCTACTTAAAACTTAAAACACGTCGGACTCCCTTTAATTGTATAACTTTGTATTGTGATGTCAATATTTAATTTATAAGGATAAATGCAAAGAAGCTATATTAATAATAACTGATGTGTCCATGTTTCTCTTACTAATTTACTTGAGCTTTTAAACATTTTGTCTGCAATAATTTTAGAACACATTTTTATGGCTTATTTACCTTTTATTTATGATGTACTTTGATGCCCCAGAGTTTCTCATTTTTATAGTCGAATCTATCAAAGTCTTTCATTACAGGACTTTTAAAAAGCCTATTTATTTATTTTAAGAGAAAGAGAGAGTAGGGTAGGGGCAGGAAGAGAGGGAGAGAGAATCCCAAGCAGGCTTCACGCTGTCAGCGCAGAACCCTTCAAGGGGTTCGAACTCACGAACCGTGAGATCATGACCTGAGCCAAAGTCGGACGCTTATCTGACTGAGGCACCCAGGTGCCCCAAATCTCCAATTTCTTTACCCTTGACTTCTTAATTTCTAAGTTATATTTCAGTAAGGAGAACCAGAAATACAATTTTTTTGCAAAAGTATACATGCATGACGCATGTTCTAGGTATTATAATATGTTCTCTCAAAGTTTACAGATAGGATTCTACTGACTTCTACCTTCTGCTGTATGAAGATGACTTTGGAGATCTACTTGTTTATTACCCAACCACTTTCATTGTTTTCGTTATGTTAGATTTTGGTTGTTTGTTTTGCTGGGATATTTGGAGATGAGGAGTTTGAATTTGGAAACACAGAGGTGTCTGACAACTTAACAAGAGTAAATTTAATTCTTGGGGTGACACCTGATTGTAATGGGCTGAGAAATGAATCATAAGTAAGACTGTAAAAAGAGAGAGTGGAGGCAGATATATTAAACATATTGATAATGAAATGGAGTTTGGGGCATTTGAAAGGGGCTTGTGAATTCAGGAATTGGAAGTAAAGATTATATGCTTTCCTAATTAGGATTACCCGGTGGAGAAGGTGCGTCTGATGATACAAGAGAAAGAAGACCACCGTAATACCTGAGAAAGGAAATAGTCTTGGGATGTGAAACACAAATGAAATAACTGGTATTTCACAAGAAGACACTTCCACCATTGTACTCAAGACTGAAGAAGAGAGGAGCAAATGTCACTGGTGAGTACACTTAGCGGCTGGAAGATGACTTCTCCTTTCCTCCGTGAAATGTTAACCTTGATCAATAGTTGAGAAAAGATGGAGAAAGAAGTGTTAGAAGTTTGAGAAGCCAGAAGACGGTTTGAAAACATCTTGGAAAACGACAAAAAAATCCAATTTGAGAAACAGAAGAATTGTTCAAAGGGTTGTACTTAAATTTACAGAAGTCACTTTGGTTTGTAACTATAAATACAAATGTGCATTTTTTTTTTCTTTCACAATGAATGTGGAGTTATGTGTGGGTGTAGCATATGCTTATATATGCATTGCCAGTTTAAAGACAGTCATATTTGACTCTGATTATATGGCTTATCAGTGTCAGAATAGCAGTGTGGGCAATACAAAATATGAGATAGACATGACCTCTGAGAATTTCAGCATTGTCTTCCCATTTAGTTTATTCACGAGAATACAAGATTTATCACAAAACCTCTCACCTGATAGACATCTGAAATGTCACAAATTTGTGAGCCCAGTTAGATGAACTTCCTACAGGACTAGAACCATACTCTTTACCTGTGTATATGTTAAGTGATAGGACCTTAGTGGGTACATATAAAAGTCTAGATATCTAGTTGTTGATGACTTGAACTTATAGCCACAAAATAAGTATTTTTAAACTACTGGCTTCCAAAAGAGAAAAAGAGGTTGATTATGCTTGTTTACTCTTTTGTTTTCCTAAAACTGAAAATTACTTCAACCCCAAGTCTAACAAAATTAACAATTACGATAACAATGCCACCCCCATATTAGTACTTTTTATAGGAGATATAATATTTTCTAATAAAACACTAGAGATCTAAAACTGAATACTTTTTGACAAAAATATAAATAGAAGCATGAATATAATATGCCAAATATTTCTAAGGAAATAATGGAATGCATTTATATAGATTAAAAAACTACAAAATACAAAATATGTGACCCAATTCTGCAATGTTTTAGGCCAGATCCACATGAACGTATTGGAATTGCAAATTTCATATTAATGCTGCTAGTCATGTAAATAATCCTACTTCACTCCCAGGCTACTTAGAGTAGGCAAACCATAAAGAAAATACATTAAAAATGATTTTATTAAAGACTTTACATCAAGATCCTGTAAAAACTGTAACTTTATTGACTGCATCCAGACTTTATATTTCTACCATGTCAATTTCACATACTATGTTATGATTTTCATTGCCTTTATTTTCTTTAACCCTGGGTTGCTCCATAGAAGATAGAATTTTCTCTATCTTCATTTTAACATTTAGCACTTAAAAGTGAACATTTAACTCAGTTTTGTTAAATTGACTATTTTTGTAATGAAAGATTCCAAAAGTTGAGAGAATCACACAAATATATTAATGCATAAAACTCCTGTAACATTTTTTACGATTTAGTAGTAAAATTGAATCCAGAAAGATATCAACCTACATTTTCTGATAGAATGATCGGGTAGATATGCTTCCTGACATCTCTAAAAAAAAGTTTTTTGTTTTTTTTTGTTTTTTTTTAGTTCAAAGTCTTTGCAAAACTTCCTTTCAAAGAAATGAAAGGCAGCGAGCAGCACTGTTTGATTAAAGGCCTCTACAACGTGAAGAGCTATTCAAACTGCAGAGACTGCATCTGTGAACAGAAAAGTATTTCAGCACTGTCACTGGCATGATTTCATCGCCTACGTTCCCTTTAAAAGCAGAAGACTATCAATAACTCTGCTCTTGCTACTCGAACTGAGTAACATATTGTTCTACTTCTGAAATTTCAAGGTGGAATGAATTTAAAATTTCATTCTCCAAATCAACACTAGTAGACGTGAGAAGTGTTTGACCCTTTTCTCTGGGCCCTGATTGACTGTAACACAGAGAAACCAAGTGCACAAAAGAGGTTTCAAAGCTTCAAACTTCAAACCGCTGAAGCCCATCTGTAAACTTTGAGTCAGGTCACTTTGTCCACTAAGTGATTTCTTCTATTTATTCTTGCCACCATTGGCAGAAGCAAAACATTGCTGACTGGTAATAAAGAAATCACCACACAATAGAATATTTGACCCTCAGACAGACAATCCCATGTAGTTCCCTGCGGTGTGTTGAAAACATTTGATATTACTTATGATAACCTTTTGGATAATGGCTATTTTTGGATGCTTTTCCCCCTCAAATTGCGGGAAAGCTCCACAAAATGTGTTGAATTAGAAAGTACCGCATGACATTTAATTCATTTAAAAGAGAGTCCCTACTATTTTGTATAAGAAGTTTACCTTATGATTTATCAATTTTATTTATACACATGATCCAAAACTTTGGTATAGTTTCTATACCAAACATTAATAAATTATGTTTTCTGGATAACTGAAATAAACAAGTAAAAAGAGGGAAAGTTCTGTGGATTATAAAGCATTAGTGTTTATATTTTATTTAAATTATCATTTCTTGTGCCACAATTGCTTCATTGTGATTTTTTAAAAATTTTGTTTTAATGTTTTATTTATTTCTAGGAGAGAGAGAGAAAGAGAGAGAGAGAGAGAGAGAGAGAGAGAGAGAGAGAGAGAGAGAGAGAGAGAGATAGCTTGAGCAGGGGAGGATCAGAGAGAGAGGGAGTCACAGACTCCGAAACAGGCTCCAGGCTCCGAGCTGGCAGTCAGCACATAGCCTGACGCGGGGCTCGAACCCACGAACCGCGAGATCATGACCTAAGCGAAAGTCGGACGCTTAACCGACTAAGCCACCCAGGCGCCCCTCATTGTGTTTTTTAAAGTACTTATGGGGCTTAGTCGGTTAAGCGTCCGGCTTCGGCTCAGGTCATGATCTCATGGTTCGTGGGTTTGAGCCCTGCTTCAGGCTTTGTGCTGACAGCTAGCTCAGAACCTAACCTGTTTAAGATTCTGTATCTCCCTCTCTTTCTGACCCTCCCCTGTTCATGCTGTCTCTCTCTCTCTTTCAGAAATATATAAAGCATAAAATTTTTAAAAAAATAAAGTATTTGTTTATTGGTTTTGAGAGAGAGAGAGAGTGCTCTAGCAAGGGAGGAACAGAGGAGAGGAGACAATTCCAAGCAGCCTCCAAGCTGTCTGCCCAAAACCCATCGCGGGGCTTGAACTCGAACCATAAGATCATCACCTGAGCCAAAACCGAGAGTAGGGCGCTCAACCGACTGAGCCACCCAGACACCCCTGCTTTATTGTGCTTTGTTACCAATTGAATGTTCTGGAAACTTAGCCTGCCTGGATGCCTGAGTCAGTCAGATAGTCCTGTTCTGTCTCCTCTTTCTCCAGTCCATCCTTTCCAATCTCCTGCTTGAGCTCCTCTTCCTCTACCTATATCTTAAGCAAGAATTTTTCACAGAGGTTGTGTACAAGACTCTTTGCTGTACTCACTTCCATATTCCTTTATAATGCTATGTATCACCTACATCCTGGTGATTCCCAAACTTTTATTTGTTAACTTCCTTTTTAAGCTTACCTCTTCATCCTGGCAATTCGATGTCTTTGTCCCACAGAATTCGATTTCCTCCAAAAAGACTTCTCCTGCCTCTGGTCTGTGATTTCCAGCTTGATGAAAGGCATCTTTTATTAATATGCAATCTAAATATCAGGTTTGTTCCTCCCTCAGATTTAATTACTCACTGTACCCCCATTGATTCTGTGTATCTAAAGCCTCTTAAATCTGTCCACTGTTCTCTTTCCATAATTCCACTCTTGGTTTACACACTGACTTTTCCAACCTAAGATAATATAACTTCTTCCTCCCTGGTGCCTGTGCTTCAATCTTTTTCCATTCTGGTAGCCTTCTCCCTACAGGACACTGAGGTTTGAAGAATATTGAGGGTCATATTGGTTGAACGGAAGTTTACAAGTAAAATGAGGAGACAATATCAAGAATGCCTACCAGCCAAGAATGTATCCTAGAAGCTTACTTCAAGAAGTTGAGATGAAAACAGAATGGGACTTTCTAATCAGCAGGTGTTTGGTGTGAAAATAAAGGTAACCTTAAGAAAAGGAATTGAACCACATTCTTTATTTATGCATAAATTTCAGGATGTCCAGATAGAGGACAAACATTTAAAGTTCCACTTTATCTGAGAGAAGGAGTCTGGCTTTAGCTTCTATGTCATTTCTGAGCTACCTTTGATTATTGACTGGATGGTAATTCATGTAACAGAGACATTAACATACTGCTCAAATACACAAATTTTAAAATTATTTCAAAAACATTACATATCATTTGGTCAACATTTAGAACACAATTCTAGAAATGAATATGATCTATTTCAGTTTTGTTAAAATATTAAAATTAACAGAATGAATTATAGAGGATACAGTTTCAAAGGTCAATATGGGCTTGAACACTATTTTGACCACATAAAATATATACGTTTTCCTTATTCTTTCTCTTCAATCTTATTTCCTTCCTTCGGGAATTGTATTCTTTTCCTCTTCTTTGAGAAACAAAATGCTATTTAATTTTATTAAAAGTTCGCCTATTAAGATCCAGAAAATGTCAATAAAACCTATAAGCTATAGATCTGTAATTACTTTGAACCACCAGACCTATGGTGATTTATGTTCTTTTTTTTTTTTAATTATTTAGAGTGTTGGGCTTCACAAGAATTTTCTCAAGACAGATTTCATGGGCATGAAGACTGAGTAGTTATATGCCTTTAGAATTAATTAGGGATTGAAATTTAACAGTCAGAGTTTGAGAACTAATACTATCATTAGTCATATAGAATTGGTAAATCCTTTAATAGTGTAAGAGAGACAAATTAGCCTCAAATGATCTTAAATACTTTACTAGATTGTTTTATGAAATAAGATTGCTAGAAAAATAAGTAAATAATCTATGAAATTTTACTTATTTTTCTAGCAATCTTATTTCATAAAACAATCTATGAAATGAAAACGAATGTTAAATCTCATTCCCTATGTTATAGACTCTAGACTCAACTGATGGGTCACATTTAACTGACTAACATACCATTTCCCAAAGTGGTACAATGGTACTCTACAAAACATCTAGAGAATAATTTTTATGGTAACATAGGCTTAGAAAATATTACATACTTTAGCTCACTTAAAAGGATTCTATGTTGCAGCACATATATGGCCCCAAGAGGTTCTGCAGTAAAGGAAACTGACTCAATGCTGTTGAACAGAGGCCTTCTGAATTTACTTGATCTAGAAACGTTTTTGCAGACAATACTTCTCATATTCATTTAAACTTACGGGACCAATAAACAAAGGAAATTAAATATTTGAAGATAATGATCTTACATAAATTAAAATGGTAGTTTATACCAATGTGTACAACAACCTGGATATGTGTTTAAATTTAGATACATTCAACACGACAGACCCAAGAAACACACATAGAAAATGTACTGAGAAAACATATCTTTGCCTGTACATTGTGTGTATTTATTTAGTGCAGAGTTGAACAGAGAAAAGGTGAACCAATTATGGGAAGTTTCCAGATAAGGTGAGCTGCAGAGAATGCATTTTGAAGGAAACTAGAGAAATGATCAAGCCATGTAGGGGGGTGGAAGAGAGAATTCCAGTTAGAGCAAATCATACATGATGGTACTGAGGAGGCAGGCAAATCTCATGTGGATGAGTGGATGACAGCAAGCAAATTAACTTGACAGATTTGGAGTCTCAGGCTAGGAATAATGAGAGAAAGCTCAGTGAGACTGAGTGGAAATAGAATCTCAGGAGTTAGACAAGCTCAGGAAACGTATATTTTTCATGGAACTTAAATATCAAAACATCTATACACATTTAATCAACCAGTCACAAGTGCTCACAATTCATCATAAGTTATCCTTTACTTTAAATACTAATTATTCCTGTCTAGACATTCAGCGAGTTATGTGTATGGTTTTAGGAAAGCTTGATAAATATTTTGAGTCTGGTCCTGTGCATGAAACAGAAAGTCTTTGTGTGGCTTCCCTGGCAGCTAAGTGAGAGTGACATGAAAAACATGTAGAGGTGTTTTTAACAAGAATGATCCCTGTATGCTCACCTTCCCGTAAACACTAGGCTTCCTTTTATGAATTCACCTGCTCTCCTGAAGCCTTAGTTTTAGGAATAATGCCAAACTTTCTATTTTTGAATATGATAGTAGAATACTAAGAAGCTAATTCCATGTAACCTCATTTAACATACTACACCTCTTACCAGGCAAGCCTTTAGAAAGATAATTAGCTAGAGATTCAAATACTTATTTTTCAGCATATTTCAGATCAACAGATCATAAAATGGCTTCCTGATACAATAAAACCCATTATTTTTAAAATCTCTATGAATGCCGAACCTTGGGGTAATTCAGATGGGGTTGTGGTCAAGTTTAAATTTAAATCATGAGGAGAAGAAGGGCTTATGAACACAGTAATCAAAATAATTAAAAAAAAATCGAAGGGAAATAGTGCCACACATTTAAAGTAAGACACTGTTATTGGATTAAAATATATTCATCATTATTATTCATAAACCAAAATAATTTTTAAAATTTTTTCTGGAAAGGCTGAATATTACCCACCTTATATTTGGTATTTTGTTGCTGGCTTATGAATCCTATTCCCATAAGTACTTGGCAATAATATAATTAGATCTCCATGATATAGTCCATAATTTTTAATTCTTTCCAATTTTGATACATCTCTGTCAATTATTCTGAATTAATTAGGTGGAACCTCTTTTCAGAGTGTTTTCTAAGCCAATGATACAAGGAATTCCACACAAATTTAAAGAATTACTGTAGAAAGTAAAAATAGATATGAAAGTATATGTTGTTTTAGTCAATTATGTTCTTCCAAGAAACCAACCTGAATCCCCCTGTGAGCAGCCTTTAGATAGTAGGGCACTATCGTTATTTTTGGCAAGTAGGATAGACATGACGGGCCCAAATCTGTGACATTAGCTTCTGTAATGGCATTTCTAAAATCTTAAGAAAGTGAGACTGTTTTTCAACTATTTTGATAATAATGGTGTTATTGAAACAGTGTTTATATAGTCAGGGCCTAGCTCCGTGGACTGCAATACCCAATCTGCCCCAAAGATTTGATCTTCAATATAAACTAGAATAAGCGGGTAACTGTAGTCTTGCCACATTGCAGAATACCAACATATTTATTTATTTACCACTTTGTTCCATAAAAGATTTGGCTTAAGGATCTCAAAATAAAGAGTGGGTAAGTCAAGATGAAAGAATAATATGGGCACAAGCATCAAAGCTAGTGTGGTAAATGCACACAGACATGCACATTGGAGGATCCTGAGTTGCTATAGGTGGACCTCAATTCTGGCTTTACTTTGCTCAATAACAAGAGGGAGTGAGAGAGAGGAGCAGAGCGAACATCTTCTCAGATTTAATTATTTAATCAAAGTTTCCATAAAAATTAAAAACAAAACAATTATTTCAAATGGGAGAATGTTTTTCTGGGGTGCCTGGCTGGCTTAGTAGGAAAAGCTTGCGACTCTTGATCTCAGGGTCATTAGTTTGAGTCCCATGTTGGGTAGAGAGATTATTAAAATAAACAACTAAGTTAAAACCAAAATTTAAAGCAAAGAAAAAAAAGAAATGAATGGGAGCACATGCAGTATTGAATAGCAGCCATTGCCCTTGGCAACATGCCTAAATTACTACGAATATTGAATTTGGTATGAATTTTCTAGTACTTCTCAAAGAGATCGTTGGTTAATAATGAAGACAATTCTACCATGATCTTAATATACCTGCTGCTTTGCTTTGAGCCCAGCTTATTATGTAGAAAGGGATTTCCCGGAAGTCTCATTTCATTTTCTTAGAGGTTCCCTTAGAAAATAGAGAAATTATTTATGCAATTAGCTCTTCCTTTGATACTTGCTGAATCAAGATCTGTAAATTTCTGTTTAAAATACACCTAGCATAAAAAAAATCCATGGACAATAGCTATTGAATATTGGTGTGCATTCTTTTTTCCTTGGGAACAGGACAAAGCATGTATAAATTATAACAAAACTGATTTATTTTAACTGATATATATATCCCTTTAACTGATATAATATAACCCTTAATATATAATGTTTCTCTTACAGCAGTTTTTGTCTCTATTTTGATTATTTTATCTGCATTTCAAAATTTAATAAAGAGTTAAAAGATGTTAAAGGTGCCTGCCAAATGATGGCACTCTGTGCTCATTCTCAGCTGTATTTTACAGAGAACCGTTTCTGATGCTCACACTAGAATGTTTGGTATACTTTCCTCATTAAAGACTGTCTCATATGTCTCCATCTGTGGAAGGAAATTTGACTTCTGAGGTGTTTCTCTTTAATCATCTGAAAGCTTTTAAAAGCTGATTAATTATGTAGCACACAAATCTATAATCATCAGCTGATAAAAATTGTGCAAACCAGTCTTTCTGCTGCTGTTCATTTTATATGGGTTGCTGTTCATTTTAAATGAATCTAGCTTTTCTTGAGTAATTAGTTTCAAAGACATGGCTTGTCTTATATCATTTTTATCTATATAATAACTAACAAAACAATTTTTTTCTAGATATGTCTAAATAAATTTCTTTCTTTAATTTAAATTTTTATGATACTTTTTATTTATTTTTGAGAGAGAGAGAGAGAGAATGCAATCAGGGGAAAGGCAGAAAGAGAGATACAGAGAATCTGAAGCAGGCTCCATGCTGTCAGTACAAAGTCTGATGTGGGGCTCAAACCCATGAAGCATGAAATCATGACTTAGCTGAAGTCAGAGGCTCAGCTGACTTAAACACCCAGGCACCATAAAATAACATTTCTTTATAAACTGGATCAAACCACTTGCTAAAAGAGTGAAAATTATGTTTTCTTGCCACCATATGATGTTGAAAATGTGCTGTCAGTTCTTATGATTCAGAAACATGAAAATAAATACCCTCACAAGATTGGTACATTAGAGATACAACAGTCCTCATCCTCTCCTTATGCCCTTCAAAGGCAATGGGACTAGGCAGCCATATTGTTTCCTGTGATCACATCTCTCCGTTTGTAAAACGGACTGGTCCAGTGTTAAGTATCTGATCAATTTAATAAATTGAATAAAGACTTCTTACATATAATTTATGATACGTGACCCTGTCGGAAATGTAGGTAAAGAATTTTAGTTGGTAACTGTGTATTTGAACTGAGAAATATCCTAAGAATTTTGTTAATTTGAAGAGATATTTGAAACAAAACAGTTATGAGGGAGAAAGAGAAAGACCACAGAAGTCAAAGTGAAATACAAGGCAAATTATGAGGGATCAAAGAGTATGATTGTGCAGGTAAAGATAGTCAATAAAGGAAACATACGTGAAGGGAAATAGAAAAATATTTTGTGACTCATTCAGGAGTGATTGATATTTTATTGTTTTGTCCATATGAATACTTTGATTCTTTATAATTCTTTAGTTCTAGTTCATGCAGGCATACTCTTCTGATAAATCCTCATTTACTTGAAGATACTGGATGAGGTCTCTATGTTTTAGAGCCCAAAGAACCAATCAGTAGATATGCAGGTATAAGGGAAAATGACCCAAAAGCATATACTGATGTTAGTAATTCACATGGGTATGAAGAAGTAAAAAATAATAATGAATGAATGAAAGAATGACTAAAGCAAGCATCAATAGAAAGACTGTATGGGGATTTCAACAGTGAGGAAGACACATTAGTGGAATATATGGTATGGATTGTACTGGAACTAGAAGTCTTCAGTGGACACCAATTGTAGACAGTGAGATTGTTAGAGTAGGAAGTTAGCCATTAACAGAGTGCCTGGTGGCCAGCAAACAGGAGTCATGGCAGCTATCAAGAAAGTTAGAACACATACCTGAAGCATTCCAAAAGCAAAGTTGTAAGAAGCTGGGTTAAACCAGACAGGCCCAAGACAAAGGCTTTCCTCAAGTAAAGGAGAAAAGGTGTGAAACCCTGCTCCCCCCAAAATCCACTACCCAAGTATAAATATTCCATGCTCTAGTTAACAGCTGTCAATGAAAAAAAAAAAAAAAAAAGACCCAAACCCTAGCTTGGCTCTCCCTTGAGCTCACCTACTCTGACATCTCCAGAGTAGACTCTACTTTAATAAACTTCTCGACTTGCATCACTCAGCCCTGTGTCTGGTCCATCCTTGAATTCTTTCTTGTGGTGAGACCAAGAGCCTCTGGTGATGTCCGGGGACAGACTGGGCGGAGGCTTACGGGCCGGGATCTCTCCCTAGTCTACCCAGCAACAAGATGATACTCACAAGATTGCAAAGTCATGGAGGAGAAGTGGCAAAAGCAAGGCTGGGCCTGGACCCTCACGTAGATCATAGAAATGGAATTCATAATGCAAACAAACAAAAATCTCTAGATGGGGTGCGGGCCACATGGAAGAGAGTTAACTTAGATATTCGTACTTGGGAACAAAATAGGCCTGCCATTACCAGGAATGAGTTTCGAAGCAGAGAAATTTGAAAAGGAAATTGGCCTCTGAAGCCCTGTTACCAGTGTGCTCAAGGAATTTTAAACGCTAAACAGTATTAAGTAGTAAAGAGCACTGAGCTCTTCCACCCAGGAAGCAAAGGCTAATTGGATTAACTCCTGGATGAAGACTTGAAGGGAGTAACTTTCCAAGTGTCTGTGGACCCCCAACAAGTTCTGGAGCCTGCTCTGTAAGAAAGTGTATTTCAGGTTGGAAGCCACTGCTTTGGGGACCCCTCCAGGCCTAAATTCTCTCTCTCTCTCTCTCTCTCTCTCTTTCTCTCTTGCCCTCTCTCTCTTTCCATGTTATGCATGTTACACTTTGGAGCTTGGTTTTGTTCACTGCGCCCAACTTTGGCCCTGACTTTTTAATGGGCCTTGATTTCTTTCCTAAGCTCAACCAGTTCCAGAGATATAACCCTACCTCTCTCTCATGATTCCTGTTACTTTCTCTCTTGCTTCCACCATACAAAAATCTATTCACCCAAGCCCGTTGGCTATCAGGCCTGCTCTGCCCCTGAAAACTCAGTACTGGCCAGGGCCTTTCTAGGAAGGGAGACAAAGAAGCTTAGACTTAGGAATAGGAACGGGAACTAAATGGAACTTTATCAATAAAAAATATCATATGTTTGCACTTATAGGAGGATTGGGAGGAACTTAACGGAGGACCATAGGGGAGAAGAAGGGGAGAAATGGTGGGGGAAAGGGAGAGAGGCAAATCATGAGAGACTCTTGAATGCTGAGAACAAACTGAGGACTGATGGGTGTGGGGGGGAGGGGAGATGGGCATGTAGGAGGGCACTTGTGGGGATGAGCACCAGGTGTTATATGGAAACCAACTTGACAATAAACTATCTGTAAAAAAAAAAAAATAAAATAAAATAAAATACCCAAGGAGTGAATGTAAAAAAACAAATAAATAAATAAATAAAATAAAGCCTCAGCCAGAAGGGAAGTTCTGCAATGGGAAGTTGGTCATATGAATGATGTTATTAGAATGACTCCTTTAGTCTTCTAGTCTGATAGATCTATTGTCCTAGAAAAGCAGTGGCCTTCCTCTGGGCAGTTAGGGAATAAATGCCTAAGTACTATAGCAGCGTCTAAATAATTAGTATTTAGTAATCAAATTATAAATATACATAATTAGAAAAATCATAGAGTATAAGACTTAAAATGAAGAGCAAGTCTATATATGTGCCATCCTTTACCCTTTGTCCCAATAAAAACAATAATAATCAATATAACAGTTATAGTCTATTGAGTGATTATTATGGTTTTATACAGTGATTGTAATAATTTGATAAGGTACTGTTATACACTATTATCCTTTTCACAGATGTTGATGGTGGACAGTATCAACCAACAAAGTTCAGAATCAAAGTCTATGCAATTAACCTTTCACATTTGGATTACACACAAGCGCATGCTAAGCAAATTTGATGCAAATGAAGTTTTCTCATCAGATATTACATTAGTCACAATAAAAGTGTTTTATCCTAAGGATAAAAAATATAAAACTTCTTAATTTTAGTACTTTGGCAACAAAAAAATAAAAAAAACTTTCAACAGATTTTAGTATAAGTCACTTCTTTTTAAATTTCCCAAATGTATATGCTTGCTAACAATCTGGGAGAAATGAGCTTTTAGAAATTAGAAGCTCTTAGAGACTAGATATATAATTAGATCAATTAATAACATACTATTAATAGTTATTGAATTTCCATTGTTTATTTTTATTATAACCTATTAAGAACAAAGGCAACATCATATTTCATGGCTAAAACATAATTAGAAAGTTTATTTTTATAATTTTCTAGTGATGTTACAATTTTACTTCTTCAAATGTAGACTTCCAAAATTGCCTAGTGACTGATACCCATCATGAACACAGACTCCTGTATTATAGCACTTTATTTCTCCCACCAAAAATAATTAAGAGCATGATCTTTTTGAAAGACTATTAAAAGATGATCCTACAGGTGATAATAGTTTGCAACTGACCACATTTTAAAATGTGTTTCAATTAGAGAATCTGTCTTAAATATGGACCTACTGTTGAGTATATTATATATATTATATATCTCTCTCTCTCCTGTTCATTTATGTTTTACGAGAGCAATTTTTTTTGGTAAATTTTATAAGCATGACTTGTCTCTATTCAAATAAGTATTCTACTTGTTCATTTATTACTGACCCCATAGTAGAGTCAACAAGCAAATTTGACAAGTATTTGTGGCTAGTTTTGAGAATTAGCATAAAAGCACCATTTTTAAACTGAATGTTTCTAGTGTCATTATAATTGAATTTTTTGTGTGATTTAGATTAATGTAACATAAATAATATCCAATTACATTTCATAAGGTATGTTTTTATAATTTCATTTAACTTAGAACTTATTTTCAGAAGTTTTTTTAATGATGGCATTATCTGACTTATAACTAAATAAGTATCTCAGAAATACTTTGAAAAACATTTTCTGAGATAGTCACAAAATAACTATAGATATGCAATAATAATTTCTATTGCTTTCAAAATTGCACAAAATTAAGAAATGTTTCTCTTGTTAAAGGAAATAGGAGCGCCTGGGTGGCTCAGCTGGCTAAACATCCGATTTCTGCTCCGGGTCATGATCTCACAGTTTGTGGGTTTGAGCCCCGCATTGGGCTCTGTGCTGACACCTCAGAGCCTGGAGCCTCCTTTCGATTCTGTGTCTCCCCCTCTCTCTGCCCTTTCCATTCTCATGCTCTGTCTCTTTCTGTCTCTCAGTAATAAATAAAAATGTTAAAGAAAAAGGAAATAGTTATAAATCTTCTCATTTTACAAATACACACTAATATGTTTTTGAATATAGAATTATGATGTTATAACTTCATAGGAAAGCATCTTGCCATATTCACTCCCATATGAAAACCCAATCAAAATCTCATTAAACTGATTACTTTCTCTTATTCACCAATGAATAAGAGATTATTTTCTCTTATTCATCTCTGACAGCCCAGAGCCTGGACTCTACTTTGGATTCTGTGTCTCCCTCTCTCTCTGCTCCTCCCGTCTCATGCTCTGTCTCTTAAGAATGAATAAATGTTAAATAAATAAATAAATAAATAAATAAATAAATAAATAAATAAAGATTCTAAGATGCTCTAGGATAACAGTTTTTATGCATTCAATATAGCTCCTGTATCATCTACAAATTTGTTTCTAATGGCAGCTTTGCATTTAAAAAAACCCTACATAATAACATAAAAAGCTGACATGAGAAAATGAGAACATTATATTAAAGGAACAAAAACAATCATTAACTAAATATTGCCTTTATATGTTAGGTATTGTAAAAGGCAAGCCAAGGGAAGTTGTGTTATAATAACTGGGAAAAAAAGTGTCAAAATTGAAATGAATAAAACATAGACTAGGGCTTCCTGGGCTCCTCGAACTAACAGTGAAACCTGTTTAACTCTTGATCCTGTGATGCCTTTGTACTACTACTTGTCATTTCTGTTAAGGCTTGGAATGATGTATAGTCAGTTGAGGAGTTGTTAGTAATGCAATTTGTGCTCAAATCTGGCCATTCCATTAACTTATAATGAGGAAGGCCCAAATACTGAATGTTTCAGTACTATTAAAGTTGATATTCCACAGGTGGTGGAGGACCTCCAGGTATCCTAAGGTCAGTTTTATCTTAGACCTGCCTTCTTTTCCAAACCCACTGGGAGCCATTTATAACAACTGCTGAAAAAGCAAGAGGACTCTTATTTCTTCGCTGTGAGAAGTGCTCACCCTTAGAAAGACATTTAAGCCTGCAACTTTACAAAATACACTTTGCTAATAAGCCTGCAGAATACCACAGGGTTTATGAAAACATAGATCAATGCCAACTACTTTATTACATGACATTGCCAATAGCAGGCACCTGCAGTGAAGTTTTCTGTTTTTAGAACACTTTTTCCCCCCTCACATATTTGTATCTTTGGATGAGAGGTTTTATACCAAGTAATCTCCCACAGTTATTGCTTCATATCTGAACTCATAATTCATATTCTAACCACATCATTATAATTGGCTACACTAAAGACCTCTTTAACTCACCAAAGAAAAATATAAGCCAAACTGTATTTTGAGAAATAAAAGAAAGAAAATATTTACTCTTGGTTTTTTTTCAATTCTCTTAAAATAAACCAGTCAAACGCTTTGCATTTTTCAACATACTTAGCATTAATGCCCCGCAAATGGCCAGCCAGAGAATATTTTGTGTTTATGTGCTTCTCCTATGATAGTTGTGTGTTCTTTAAGTAAAATACTGTTAAGTTTATCTTTAGAGAAGGTACCAACACTCATATCTAAATTATGTCATTAAATGAAATCAAATACTTAGCTATTTCTCATAATACTGGAGCTTCCTCCTTAAGTGCTCACAGCTAGCATTATGGAAAAGACATTTTTAGAAATGGTCACAGAAATATATTGAAAGAAAAAATCATGACCTGTGTGCCTGTGTGTGCGTGCACACTCACAATTATACACATACGTGTTTTAAAGAATAAGTCCAACATTGCTTTCAAATCCATTTTAACAATTTCTTCTTACGTTTGTGGATGTTCTCACTACAGTTAATGAATTCACGGAAAATGATTTTTCTCTTTGTTTTATTTTCTTTATCTGTTTGAATATTTGCCTTGTGTTTATGTGCCTTTTCAACTGTGCATCAAGAATGGCATTTCATAAGTGGAAAATGTTTCATAAATGGGGAACATAGACAACTAGCTCTTTGAGGGGCAAGAAATGGTTTCAGGGCTCAATAAATAATACTGTTGTTTAACCTTGTTGTTGACTTGAAAACATTTCTCTCCTAATAAAATTCTACACATTGTATACATGATCACAGCTCCCTATAGCCCAGAGCAATTTCAAGATGAATGTGGTAGAACCTCTCCTTCTTTCCTTCCTTCCTTCCTTCCTTCCTTCCTTCCTTCCTTCCTTCCTTCCTTCCTTCCTTCCCTTCTTTCTTTTTCTTTCTTTCTTTCTTTCTTTCTTTCTTTCTTTCTTTCTTTCTTTCTTTCTTTCTTCCTTTCCTTTCTTGAGATATAATTGGCATATAACATTTTATTAGTGTCAAGTGTACAACTTAATGATTCTATATATGTGTGTATTGCAAAACAATCGGAAAGTTACTTAACCACTATCACCACACATAGTTATAAAAAATCTTTTTTCTTGTGACAAAAAATTTTAACATTCACCCTCTTAGCAACTTTCAAATACACAGTAAAGAGTATTTATTACATTCACCAGGATCTACGTTACATCCCCTGATTTATTTATTCTATCACTGGACTTTGTACATTTCGGCCCTCTTCACCTAATTCACTCCATCACCAATCCTTCCTCCACCTCCAGACATTGCCTGCTGCCTGACAACCACCAAACTGTTTTCTGCATTTAGAAACTTGAATTTTTGTTTGCCTTTTTCTTTTTTTAGATTCCACATATATGTGAGATCATTAGAATATTTCATGCTCTGTAATATAAAATTCTACCAAGAGAATCAAAAACACCTTTCTGCTACTGCAAATTCAGTAGGTTTCCCAGACTGTAAATTCAGTTTCAAAAGAATCTCTGTAATGAGTGAACCAGTTTTTAAACAACCAACCTGAATGTCTAAATCTTGATTCACATCTATTTCATTCAACATAGTCATACAGTTCATATTTTGAAAATTCATTTTTGTTTTGTCAAGAAAAAATTTGAAACATTTTGAAGTAAGAATTCAATATTATAGGTGAATATAACAATCAAATTTATTTAAATATTCAGAATATAAATGGTTTACTTATCTATATATATCATATGCCTCTTACCAAAGAGAATATATAACGAGGTTTAGTTAAGTGTTACAAATATATTCTATAAATAGTAAATATGAAAGTTATTTCATATGTTTATCAAATAATAAAATAAAAGTTAAATTCTCATGAAAAAAGCCAATTTATATTTATCACCATACTAAATTGACTAAATAAGCTCTAACAAACAAAAATCCTTCCAAAATAAATTGTTTGCATTTTTCCATAAAAATCAAAAGGGAATAGATAATTTTATACCTTGCAATCTACAACACTGTAAAATGTAGGGACCTTTTAAATTCTTTTGGACAATTAAGCTTTTAGCATAACTCTATTATTGAAATAACACAAGTTTGTATTTTTAAAGTGAAACAATTACATCAGAATAGCCAATTCATAGGTTGAAAGAAATTTCATGGAACAACTTATGGTTTAAATTGTCAAAGAAATGAGAAGAATAATCCCATGCAAGGTCATGTACCATCCTGAAGCATTCTGAAACTGAAGGAAAGTTATGCAAGGGAAAGAGGGAAGTTACACCACTTTATGAAAACTTTTAATAGAAAGTAAATGCTTTGGATTATAAAATACCTAAATACTTCAGATACACAAAAGTGTGTGTTTTGTTATCAAAACATTAATATTTGAACTGATAGAATGGTTCGATATTGAAGTCATACTCCCCAATTGTCTCTAATTCTGCTTATTTTAATTTGAAATTATACTGAAAGCATACTATTAAATATTTCCAAAAGCCTTATTATTGGTATCTTACTATGAAATCCAATCACTATTAAAATAATATATTAGATATTTTGTTTATCATTTGCATTATTTTCAAATTGTTGCTACTATACACACCATTCTAATGGATATCCTTCAATATGATTTTTGTTTATATTTCTCACATACAATGTATTAAATGCCTTGAAGTAGAACTATGAAATCAAAAGGCATGATTGCTTTAAGGCTTTCAAATTATACAGCCAAATTGCTTCCTAAAAAGCTACCAAACCAAATAGTATATAAGAATGTGTGTCTCCTCTTATCTTCACCAACACTAATATTGTTGAAATGATGTCCATTTGAAAGAAAAAAATGATAGCCCATTATTGTTTATGTTTAGTTTTCTTCTATAATAAAAAGGTTTTTTTATGTTGGTTAGCTATTTTTATTTCTCTGTGATTTTTCTGTTCATGTCCTAGGACCACTTTTCCAATTTTTGCATGAAGTTTTAAGAAGTCTATTAGGGTAAAAAAAATATTAACTTGTTGTCAGTCATACTTTTGGTCAAACTTTTACATTTTACTCACAATATATATCTGTGTACTTTAATCTAGTTTTTTTTTTTTCAGTTTTGTTTTGAAATATTTTTATTTATTTCTAGGAGAGAGAGAGAGAGACAGCGTGAGCAGGGGAGGGTCAGAGAGAGAGGGAGACACAGACTCTGAAGCAGGCTCCAGGCTCTGAGCTGGCAGGCAGCACAGAGCCCGACGCGGGGCTCGAACCCACGAACCGCGAGATCATGACCTAAGCGAAAGTCGGACGCTTAACTGACTAAGCCATCCAGGCGCCCCTACTTTAATCTAGTTTAATGTTCATATAATAAAATTCACAAATAATATCTCAATAAATAATGTGAACAATTATGTGCTGACAAATCCAACAATATGGATGGAATGGATATGATGTTCCACGGAAAAAATTAAAATCTTTTCTGCAAAGACCAGATGCAGAAAATCTTTCTCTGGCAACTTTTCTTGTTCAGCTTTATTGGGGTATAATCAACAAATAAAATTGTAAGATATTTAAAGTGTGCATTGTGGGGATGCTTGGGTGGCTCAACTGATTGAGCTTCTGACTTCCACTCAGGTCATGCTCTCATGGTTTGTGAGTTCAAGCCCTGCATCAGGCTTGCTGCTGTCACCGTGGACTCTGTTTCAGATCTTCTGTCCCTCAGTCTCTCTGCACTTCCCCCATTGGTGCTCTCACTCTCTTAAAAATACATAAACATTAAAAAAATAAAATGTACACTGTAGTAATTGGATACATATACATTGTGAAATATTTTCCTCTATTATAATTACTTATCCATCATTTCACATGTTGATTTTTTTTTCTGAGAACAATTAAAATCCACTGTTAACAAATTTCAATTACACAATACGTGCTTATTAGTCACCATAGTATACACAGATCCTCAGACCCTATTCATCTTATAGCAAAAGATTTATAGCTTTCTACCAAACTCTTTATTCTCCCCATACCCTACTTCTTAACAATCACTTTTTTACTGTTTCTACGAGTGTGTATTTTTAGTTACATTCCAAATGTGAGTGATGCAATGAAGTTTGGTCTTCCTATGTCAGGCTTATTTCACTCAGCATAATGCTCTTAAGGACCATTTATGTTGTCAGCAAATAGCAATATTTCCTTCTTTCTCATGGCTCTTTTTCATGGTCTAACATTTCATTGCATTTATGTATCTATTGCCATTTCCAAGATAACCAGTGATGAAGACTATCTCAAGTTTACCAGCCTAATCGTATTGTCTACGTGTTAGTTTATCACCTATTCCGTAGGGGGCACTCTCTGGTAAATGTTAATGTGGGTTACAAAACACTTAAAACTTTGTGCCCTCCCCATGACCACCCCAATGTCTCTATCTCAAACCCTTGTCTTCCATCTTCTACCTCTTAAAAATTGTGAAATATTTATTCTTTAAGGCTTCTGACCAATTAGCCAGCTTGGTTTACCTTCTTTTAAGCCCATCCCCAGAAAAATCTGTAATGTAGCCATAATTCATTTTCATCAACCATTCTGCACTCACATATAGAGCTGGCCCATTTGTCAGCTGAGATCAGATATTTTTCTCCTCTTCCAGATGGCCATGCAGAAGCTTATATAAGGTCATTGATGAGATCTGAGGCAGAAGTCTGGTGCATCTGTGTTACATGACATTGGCATCTTGACTTCCTGCTCATGAGAGTTACTCATGAGCTCTGGGCCTTCTCAGAATTGATGATGGATATACCATTTTTATTATATGATGAATTGTTGCTGGGCCTATCTGTCCATACGTGGGTCTAGCAGAACCCAGGAAATACTATGCAGTTCTAGACACTTGTGACTCTTATTGTCCCATGGTTAATCCTTGTAACACAGACCTAGTAACACAGGAAGCACTGCTTTTCAAAAGGCATGTGATTTTGTGTTCCAGATGGCATGGTTTTTTTCCCAGAACCCTGGAGACCTTGTTGTGATTATGCCACCAGAACTTGCCATAAATTGAACACTTCGTTTATTTCTACCATGGATGTCTCCAACACGATGCGATCTGCCATATTGTATGGCTCAAATGGCTAGGCTCCTTGCAATAAAGTCTGGAACTGCTGGAAAGATCTTTCCTGATCTTGGCCTCACTCAAAAGCTGCTAGCCTTCCATGTTTTCCACTATGTGGGTCAAAGAATTATCCCCATGTGTGGAATGCATTGCTCCAGAGCCCAAAAATGTCTTGTACATCCATTGCTTGCTTCTTAAGTTATGAAATATATAATGCAGTAATTAATCTTTCATTTTAGGAAGGATATAGTGGCAAATCTCTGGTCACTGGAACTCCAAAAATTTTTACTAAAGTATATGTATCTTTGATCTTTCATAGAATTTAAATATCTTGTTGTGAATCTTCTGCTGAATCTTCTAGTCTCAAAAAATATAACCATTTCAGTATGCCCACTTCCCTTTTCACTTTTTCCTACATCATCTCCTGAGACAATGCAGGCCTTTGCACTTCACTGGGAATAGACATTCACTTATCCATGCTTCTAAAAGCCACTGTAGCAGCAGAAATTATTAAAAAGGTGTTAAATCCAATGTCATGAGGGAGCACCCCCAATCAATAAATTTCTGTTTATTCAGTCTTTTTTTAAATGTTTATTTATTTTTCAGAAAGAGAGAGAGCATAGCAAAGGAGAGGCAGAGAGAGATGGGGACAGAGGATCCAATGTGGACTCTGTGCTGTTAGAAGAGAATCCAAAGCAGGGCTTGAACTCACAAACTATGAGATCATGACCTGAGCCTATATCAAGAGTTGGCTACTTAACCCACTGAGCCACCCAGGCACCCCACTGTTTACTCAGTCTTATGCTCTAGAACCTTTATCAAGCACATTTAAAATTCAATCTTAAGGTATCCCCTGACTCTCACTAGTATATTCTATGGCTTTTTCAAGGTATAGTCTCTTTACTACTTTATTAGGTTCAGCAGGTCCTCAGCTGATTTAACCTTAGTTATAGGCCTGGCAGTCAGGAGAAAAGATAAGGACAACTTCAGAGAGGGCACGTTTGCTTTATAGAAGAAACACAGTTGGAAAATGGGGACACACAGGGAATGCTAGCACTTACAACAGAGTGGGTTACTTTTCCAAGCTTGAACGTTCAGAGGGGTCCAAACAGACAAAACCCTATTCGCCAATGTTTCCCATCCTAATCTTTCTGGATTATAGATTTTACCTGACGAGCAATGACAGATCAGCCTTTTCTGGATATCTATGAGCCTGGTGGTGAGATCTTAAGCTTGCTCTCAAAATGAATCTGTTCTTCTATTGCCCTTTCGTAAACTAGGAAAGAGACCCTCTGTCTCTGTCTATGTCACTCAACCTCTAACTCTTTGTTCGTGGCTCTCATTTTCTCATTATCTATCTTCAGGTCATCAATACAATTTAGTAACAATTAGCAAACTGTTGACCTTGTAACATTATACCTCCACCATCCCCAATCACTGAGATGCCTCAGTCTTCATACTGACAAACTTCATTGGTGACTAGGATGTTTTTCCAGTTTTCCACTTGTGAAATCTTAAGTAATTTTCCTGCTCCTTGTGCCCCACTTTCCACATGGGGTGGGGCAGGGAGTGAGTCAGTCCTGAAAACCCATTTTACTGTCTGTGTCTCTAACTATTTTCAGCACCACCTGTGTTAATGTGAGCCTTCCAAGAAGTTGATGCCAAGACAGAATTAGACATACAAAAGATTTGTTGGGGGGCTGGGAGGTCTATAAAACAAAAAAGGGAAAGGGAACGACAATACTCCAGAAAAGCCTTCCCATCATGAAGTGGTTCTTACAACCACAAATGGAGCCCGGGAAGGGAAGCTTGGGAGGAAAAGCCTCAGAATGTAATGCAGTTTTAGAAAGTTTCAGGCCAATGGGGTGAACCTAGGTCAAAGCTTCCCATTTGCAAAGTCTAGCATTGGTCTAGAACGGCCTGCCTGTAGTGCCACTGCCATGCTCAGTCATTAGTTAGGAGAAGACCAGGGGAATGCTGGTCTCAAGTTTTCACATAGTGGGTCATCCTGGGGCGCAGCGGCTAGAGCTGGCAGACAACTCTGCTCTCCACAGCAGATTCTAGTAGATAAACTTCTGAGCTGTGCATCTCATGGCTACCACAGTATTCATCTATTCACAGTTTCCATGAGGAAACAAGTATGAGTCTAGTAAGTCCAATAAATCAAGACAGCATGGTTGCTTGAGGGGAAATACAGAAAAGCTTGAAAACATAATGGCAGTTTGGGTTTGCTGTACCCACCATAGACTACCTACTTCTGGATTTCTAGTTATGTAAAGCATAAATCCTATTTAATTTTTATTTTAGTTTATTTTTTTTAAAGTATACTTATTTATTTTCAGAGAGAGAAAGAACAAGCAAAAGTGAAGGAAGGGGCAGAGGACAGAGAGAGAGAATCCTAAGCAGGTTCCTCACAGTCAATGTGGAGCCTGATGCAGGGCTTGAACTCATGAACTATTAGATCATGACCTGAGCTGAAATGGACACTTAACTGACTGAGCCACCCAGTAGCCACTATTTATTTTAATCCCTTTATTCAATTTTTTTTTTCTGAAAATAAGAAAATGGCAGAAAGTAGCTTAATCAGTTATGTCATGCAACCAAAATGTTATAATTAAGAAAAGTTCCATAAAAGTACTCAAAGATTCTTGGTGAAACCCAGGTTCTTTTCTTACCTTTAATAGCATATTTGTATGTAGATTTCATTTTCATGATTTTCCTCAGAATCCAGACAAGGTTATACATTATGTCTCCGAGTTTTATATTCACCATTCAAGTAGAAAAGAGGAAGAAAGGTAAAGGAACAGAATGCTCAGGAATGTGTCAGTGAAGTCTTTCCCTTTTGAAAACCTCTTGCAGAAACCCCACTCACATACTTAACACATTTGCTTTACCAGAATTGGATCATATGTCTCCTCCAGCCACCACCATATATGTCTCTCCACCAAAGTGGGTAGAGAAAAAAGTCTATTGAACACGAAAACTGGGACAGCAAACCAATACGGTCTGCCACTCTCTCTGAGTTGCCATTTTCTGTTAAAAATGTCTTTAGGTGAGAAATATAGTTATCAGTGAATGGAAAAAGTATTTGGAATAAAGGTTGGGAAATATATAAGTCTATGTTTTCTTTACCTTCTACCATGGGGTATTAAAAGATACTGTCTAATGTTGATGACACAAAGAATACAGGACTAAGAATATATATTACACAAACACACACACACACACACACACACACACACACACACACAGAAGAAAAGGACAGTTTTCAACACTTGAAAGAAAATAGGAAATTTCTCACTTGAAAGAGAAAAGGAGAAAGAAGATAATTTGTCATGACTTACAGACACAGAGAGTCAGAATATCTTTTAAACTGGATAACTGAGAGCCAAGATCACAAATTCTTGTTTCTGTTTATTTATTTTTGAGAGAGAGAGAGACAAAGAGAGAGAATGAGTGGAGAAGGGGCAGAGAGACAGAGGATCTGAAGTGGGCTAATAGCTGTCAGCACAGAGCCCAATGTGGGGCTCAAACTCACAATATGTGAGATCATGACCTGAGCTGAAGTTGAATACTTAAGCCACCTAAGTGTCCCAAAGATCACAAATATTTTATTGAAGAGATTATAAGAAGCATTAAAAGGGAAAATAATTTTTAAAAGCTGCCTTTGAAGAGTGAGAGTAGAAGTGGGGTGTCAATCAATGTGAAGAAGAAAAATATAGCTTTTCATTTTATGTCTTTTTATATTATTTTACTTTTAAAAGCAATATTCTAATGTTAGTATGATATTTTTGCCAAAGGGTGGGGTAGTAAAGAAACATTTCAATTTGTCTTTAAACCTTTACTCTCCTATCTTTGTCATGTTATAGACACTTGCATTTATTTCTATGGAAAGAGCTTTTCTGAATTATTTAACATTATATTGTTTTGTAGCTTGCAATTAGATTGAAGTGTACTAAGTATTCTTTCTTTGTAATTTTTCTAAATCTATAGTTTCTTGGATTCGGATACAAATCACAATTTTAGATTAATGTTTCTGTTGTTTCCATTGATTGCTGTAATTAACCACTAATTGGTATTCTTAATGTTTCCAAAGTTTAAAATAAGTATCTAAGTTAATGTTATAATTGTTTCTCATTTCAATGCCATATTCCCTTCTAGTTGACTTTTTTCTTTACAATATGTTAGAAGGTTGCAATGTACAGACTTTTTAATTTGTGTACAATTCTTGCTAATTTCTGTAAAAATATTAATTACCAGCTCTTGTTTTAGTAACCAGTATGTGAATTTTAATGAGATTTTCCACATTCTAAAAAAAAAAGAGTCTACCTTTATAAATTTTAGTTATCAAGAGGCAGTTGCATTTGTGTTGTTTCTTTTATTTCAGTTAATTCTATGGATGTGCATCTTTCCAGCTGATTGCATTTTTCTGTAACTGAATTTGATACTTATGACATTAAGATGCCAACCATCCATTGGAAAAAGTTCACAATCTAAGAAAAGCAAAAGTACCTGCATTAGCATACAATGATAGTGAATGATGTCAATCTAGTAAGTTGTTTTTAAATACCATGGGGCACGTGGGTGGCTCAGCTGGTTAAGCATCGACTTCGGCTTGGGTCATGATCTAGTCGTACATTAGTTCAAGCCCAGTGTTGGGCTCTGTGCTGACAGCTCAGAGCCTAGAGCCTGCTTCGGATTCTGTGTGTCTCTCTCTCTTTGCCTCTCCCCTGCTCATGATCTCTCTCTCTTTCTCTCTCTCTCTTTTCCTCTGTCTTAAAAATAAATAAACATTAAAATCAATCAATCAATCAATAAGTAAGTAAGCAAATAACTAAAATACCAGTAGTAGTGCTGGGCCAAATATTATTATTAAATACCCACTCAATATTTATTCTTATGTCTTGTATGCTGAAGGAAAATCACACTTTTGTTTGAAATAGCAATGTGCCCTACCCCCAACAAAAGTGGGTCATGGTTGGAGCATCAGCAGCCATCTTGCTCCTTGTGAGAAAAGTAAAAACAATCGTAAATTTGTTTTGCCACTGACCTGAACCTGGCAATCTTCAAATTCTGACTTTTTTTTTTAATGAATAAAAGTTACTCTTTGTTCCATTGTGAGTTATCATTTCATTATTTGTAGACAATTGCAGGCTTAACATATGAATATCCAATATTTTATAGTTGTCATGTTTGCCTAGTTCTTTCATTATAATCATCTCATTTATAGGCATAGTACATATGAGGTAAAAACAGTTTTTTTTCCACTTTAGCTATGTTCACAGATAGTAATTCTTTTCTGCAGTGTTATCTTTGAACACACTTGAAAGTAATATATAGGTTTATCCAGTTACATTTAGAATCAGTTTAGATGAAACACTGAAGACAAATGGGAAGACTTTTTTCTAGATAAAAGGAGATGGAAGGAAGGTATGGCACATTCACAAGGCAGATAGGTCTTACTATTTTTTTTATAATTACCTATAAAGAATTCAAATAGCCATGACTCTAATGGAAAAGTTTATATGAGGGAAATGAAATCCTACAAAAGAATAAACGCTTACAAAGTTTATTTTCTAACTTTATGTTTATTTATTTTTGAGAGAGAGACAGAGCACAAGCAGGGAGGGGCAGGGAGAGAGGGAGACACAGAATCTGAAGCAGGCTCCATGCTCTGAACTGTCAACACAGAGCCCGATCCAGGGCCTGAACTCAAGAACTGGGAGATCATGACCTGAGCCAGTCAGACGCCTAACTGACTGAGCCACCCAGGTGCCCCAACACAGTTTTAATATAAGGCTAAGGCTATAAAGTCTAGGAAAGTTAGTATCTTTCAAATTTAGAGAAAAAAAAAACAAGTGACAAGAATTGAATGGCTGCTAACAGCTGCAGAATCTTGAAGATAGGAAAGAAAAAAATCTGATTTATTAGGATCTCTTCATACCAAAGATGCATGTGAATATGGGGCAAAATATACTCAGAATAAATGAAAATGAAGAAAGAATCGAGTCACCAGAAATGAATAATAAGTCATCAGAGAAGGTGCCAGAGCTGTTTCCTACTATGGAGGTATTGGAAACAGACATACTCCCAGAAACAAAGTAAGAGGCTAATACTAACAGTTAGGAGCCTCTAGGTGCTCAAAGGCCTTATGAATTAAAAAAAAACAAAAACAAAAACAAAAAATACCTCTATTCTGTGGCCTAGTTAGTTAAGGACTTTGTCATCTGTCTGATGTGTGAATGGAGAAAAGAGTCATCATGAGTTAAAAGGATTCTAGACTCATACCAAGAGGAGCATAGGCAAGGCCAGATGCACAAGTTGCTAGAGTGAGTGACGGATTGAAAGATAGAGACTCTTGTTTAAAAAAAAGAAGAAAAAGGGGCTCCTGGGTGGCTTAGTCGGTTAAGCGTCCGACTTTCGCTTAGGTCATGATCTCGCGGTTCGTGGGTTCGAGCCCCGCGTCGGGCTCTGTGCTGACTGCCAGCTTGGAGCCTAGAGCCTGTTTCAGTCTGTGACTCCCTCTCTCTCTGACCCTCCCCTGCTCGCACTGTCTCTCTCTCTCTCTCTCCTAGAAATAAATAAAACATTAAAAAAAAAAGAAGAAAAAAGAAAAGTATAAAACTTTTACCTTTCATCTGACTTGTAGTATATTTTATTTGTTATTTCATGTTTCTCTAAATACAAAAATTACTTTCAGGAATTTTACACTACATGTTTACAGTGTGCAATAATGACTTTAAATGAAAATATGAGTGTTCAGTTAGGATGAGGAAACAGAAATTACACAGTCCATGTTTCATAACTCATATACGCATATCCATTTCATTCCATCAGGAGAGTGGAAATGCAGTGCAAGTCCAACTATTTTTATTTCATGTCTTGATACACAC
This sequence comes from Proteles cristata cristata, assembly GCA_017311185.1. Classification (NCBI taxonomy): domain Eukaryota; kingdom Metazoa; phylum Chordata; class Mammalia; order Carnivora; family Hyaenidae; genus Proteles; species Proteles cristata. The sequence continues at coordinate 1,330,633 of JAESUZ010002924.1, read as the reverse complement.
ACATTCTACCAGCACTTATGCCTGAGAATGTTGCCAACTACATAAGCACTGAAAGAAAAAAAAAACAAAAACCTATAAGATACCCTATATTCCCTGTCCTTCTGTGTTATCATTATGAGTGTGTGTGGTTGACTTAAACAAGGAATTGACATAGTGAGAAAGGATATGATAGGTCCTTAGGGTTAGAATTCCAATGTGCTTTTTTTTCCCCCTATTTGGTATAAATTCTGGTTTGAACAGAATAAATGGCCTCTTTGGGCTGTGAATATTTGTACTTGATCAGCTATAGATGTAACCTGCTTTCCTTGCATTAAATTTTATTGAGTTCCCATGCACTATGGCTACACTCTCTCAGCATAATGCTCAGAGAATTGTGCGCTCAGGGAACACTGGTAGCACTTCTGTGAACACGGCAACAAGGGAAGGTGGGTACTTGGACTGCATGTACCTCTTCTGCACCATTATCCCATAGACTTCGTTTACAGGACATAAATTTAAAAATAGCTATTATCAATAGTTTCGAGAAGGTGTCGGCTGAATATTCAACTAAGCATCGAGCTCTTCTGAGTGTAGGGATTTTTGAGACTAAATGATCTTACACCATAGCATTATGAATTTTGTTACCAATGTAATTATGAAAAAAAGGCAAACTTGGGCACTGAAAAGGAGAACAGTACTCATTTACATGGGAACAATTCACAGATTTTTATTAGCAGCATTCTATTCTTTTTATGTGAGAAAGAGCACAGCAGGAGAGAGGAGCAGAGGGAGAGAATCTTAAACAGACTCCACACTCAACGTGGAGCCTCATGGGGGCTTGATCCCATGACCCTGGGATCATGACCTGAGCTGAAATCAAGAGTCAGATGCTCATCGATTGAGCCACCCAGTTGCCCCCATTTTTAGCATTTTTAAATTATAGAAATGCAATAGGAAATCATAGAGAAGAAAATCTAAAACATAAAGAAGCTATTGTGCTAAGCAGAACTCTAGGATGGTGCCTCATGACCCTTCTTCAGATATAACACCCTCCCCTTTAAGTAGGGGTAAGAACTTGTGAGTATGATGGGAAATATCACTCCTATAATTATGTTTCAATATATCGCCCAAGGGAGATTATCCTGGGTGGGTCTGACTTAATCAGGTGAGCCCTTTAAAAGCAGAGTTTTTACTGGAGGGTTGTAGAAGAGAAAGTCTAAAAGACATGGTCCAGGTGACCTGGACAAAAGCAAACACCCATGTTGTGAATTGCCTATGGGGCCACATGGTAAAACTGCAGGCAGCCTTTAAAATCTGGCAGGAAAACAAAAATTTCAGTCATACAACCACAAGGAAATGAATTCTGCCAAAAACTAGCAAGCTTGGAAGAGAACCCTGGGCCCTGGATGAAAACCACAGGCCTGGCTGACACCTTACTTCCAGCCAGGAGACTTTGAGCAGAGGATCAACCTAAGTTGTGTCTGGACTTCTGACCTACAGAACCTGTGAGATAATACAGTGTGTTGTTTTAATACCAATTTGTTATGAAGTAACAGAAGCTAATGTACCCAGGAATAACATTCTAACTTATATCTTCCTATCTATTTATAGTTATATCTTCTAAGCTTTATATATATACATATATATGTATATATGTATGTATGTATATGTAAATGTATTATATATATGTCATTTTGTGTATAATGGAATTATAGTTTGTATTTAACCATTTTTGATTTCCTGTAATTATGAATATTTTTTACCCAATTAAATAATTTTATCACACCTTAAAAAAACAAAAGAGCAAGACTAAACAAAACAAAACAAAACAAAACAAAAACAGATCTCAAGCCCTTGAGGCTTGTGTTTGGTATAGGATCCAAATTTACATCATCTGCAAAATACCAGAAATAAAAATTGAGAAATGAACCTAAATATAGTCCAAAATTATTGAAACCACTGGAAGAAACAAACTTGAAATGTCTATAAGGAGTATTAATTGAAAATAGTGAAGTTCATTTATTTTACTAGCACAAGGATTATTTAAACAGAAATATATCAGGAAAGATCCAAAAACCTAAATGGTATAATGGAACTTCTAACTTTAGAATAAACTATGATATTTAAGAACAACACAAACAACATTAAAGTGCTTGGTTCATGAGTATGTCCCAATAAAGGCTTACAAAATGAGTACACCAGGGTAACCACCAATCAGGTCTGGATATAAAACATTACCAGTCACTCAGAGGCTCCTTCATGCCCTGTCCCACATGTTATTGCATCCTCTGTCCAAAAGATAACCAGCCTGATTTCTCAAACCACAGAATTTGCTCTGTTTCAAATTTATATGGAATGCAATCATATAGTTTATATTTGTCTTCCTTTGCAGATATTATTTGTGAGCTTCATATAAGTTGTCACATGTAGCAATAACCGATTTATTTTTATTTCTGTAGAACAAACTATTTCTAATCCAACTTATTTTCTATCCGTGATGCATCTTTCCAGGTAGGTGTCATTTTGAAAATGCTGCTATAAACATTCTAGTATATTGCTTTTGAAACATGTGTGTTCACATTTCTGTGACCTAGGAGTGGAATTTCTGGGTCATTGGCTATGTGTATGCTGACCATTCTAGATGTTCTCAGGGAGTTTCAAAGTGGTGATGACAATTTACACTCTACTTAGCAATGTTTAAGGGATTCAGTTACTTCAACAATTGTATTGTTAGATACCCCCCATTCTTAAGTGTACTTTTCATTTGCATCTCTGCAAAGATAATTATGATCTTAAGCAAATTTTTGTGTGTCTATTATATATATGTATGTGACCTGCCTGTTCAAGTCTCTTATTCATTTTTTATTAGACTTTTCTTAATTTATAGTAGTTCTTCATATATTCTGGATTCCAGTCCATTGTTAATTATAGTGTTACTAAAATATTCTCTTCATTAGTTTGCTAGAGGTGTCATAACAAAATAACACACCGTGAGTGGCTTAACCCACAGCAATTTATTTAATCAAAGCTTTGGAGGCTGGAAGTCCAAGATCAAGGTGTCAGCAGGTTTGGTTTCTCCTGAGGCCTCTCTCCTTGACTTTTAGATGGCTGCCTTCTCTTTGTGCCCTCACGTGGTCTTTTCTGTATGCATGGACATACCTGGTATCTCTTTGTGTCCAAATTGTCTCTTCTAAAAAGACATCAGTCAGATTGAGGGTGAGAGTCCAGCCTAATGGCTTCATTTAAACTTAGCTTTTAAAAAGCTCTGTCTCCAAATATAGTCACATTCTGATGTACTAGGTGCTAGAGTTTAAAGATATGAATTCTAAAGGGAATACAATTCAGCTCATGGCATTTCCCTATTCCATATAATTTTAAACTTTTGAAATTTGTTGAACTTCCGTTTTCCAATTTAGTTCAATTCTGGAAAATGTGTCATAGGAATCTGTAAAGAGTATGTGCATACATTCTACAACAGTTGAACACAAGCTATTTTATATAAAAATTAGAGTAAGTTATTTAATTGTGTTCGTAGGTTTTTTTTTTTTCTAATTTTCGCCTACTTTTTCAATCATTACTGAGAGATGCTTATTTAAATCTCCCACTATGATTTTGGGTTTGTCTGTTTTTACTTTTGCTTTACCAATATCTGGTTTTATCTTTTGAGGCTATGATGTTAGAGGCATATAAATGTAGAACTATCATATCTTTATACGAACTGAATCTTTTTCATTATAAAATATCACATTTTGTTTTACTTTTTATTTTGAAATAATTTCAGAATTACAGAAAAGTTGCAAGAGCAGCAAATATAACTCTACATTCCTTTTGCTTAATGAACACTTCATTTTGCCCCCTGTCCTATGTATGTCCTTTATAGGAAATGACTCAATGCAAGGATCATACATTGTTCTCAGTGGTCACATCCTCATAGTCTTCTTCAATCTGGAAGAGTTTTCCCTCCCTCCCTCCCTTTCTCCTTCTCTCCCCCTCCTTTCTTTCTTTCCTTCCTTTCTTCCTTCCCAATTCTAGATCTTGTGTTCTAACATTTATACTCCAAGGAGAGCCCTTAGAGTTTAATAAAAATATTTATTATCTTCATATATTATTAAGTCAGCATATAATGGAAGGAGGTCATTTTTATACCCTAGGATGGAGATTAGATAGTCATAAACTTTTGAAAGGAAAGCATGTGTTATGTTATATAACAGAGGAATGCAGCTTCCTGAAGAGTGGAGGCGGAGTAATTCTGAGCCCAGTTATATTAAACTTATTTATTTCAGGCTGCACCAACTTCAGAATGTCAATAGGGAACAAGAATGACAACGTGCTCCAATACATAGGGAATCACAGTTTACAAGACTAAATTGAAAAGACCAGTATAAGTAACAAATAAAGGTTTATATCTAATTCAAGCTTTTCTTCCCACATTGCCACTCTCAGTTTTACCACCTAAACCCTATGTGACTGGAAGGGGTGTGTTGTCAATCACTTAATTCTTCTTGCCTTTCCTCTTCTTCCTGCTGTTGGCTAAGAAAATAGGCATAAGCTTTACTGAAATAATAATGCTTTTTTCATTTCTAAGAGGTCTTATGATGACTAAGAGGTCAAAGCTGTTGATTACTCTTTATGACATGGGTTCTAACTGCTAGCTCTTTTGTGAGGGTCTCAGACCCTAGTGTCCTGTGCTGTGAATACTTCACCCTTGCACAGCTCCGGACAAACAGCACTCTCCTGCCGTGCCTGGCAACCCTTCTCCCTACTGGTGACTATGACTTCCACTCCTATTTCTTGAACACACCTCATTCTTATGGGTTTTTTTCCTGCCTTCATGATGGTTGCTTAGTTTTCTTCACTTCATACAAGATTAGCAACTGAAAATAACACATATTTATTACCCTATCAGTTCTCTGGGTGAGGTGTTCAGATGCTGTTTAGATGGGTGTTCTGCTCAGTCTCTCACTAGTCCAAGTGTCAGATAGGTGCATTCTTATGTACTGGAAAGGGAGTGGATATATATATATATTTTTTAATGTTTTATTTATTTCTAGGAGAGAGAGAGACAGCGCGAGCAGGGGAGGGTCAGAGAGAGAAGGAGTCACAGACTGAAACAGGCTCCAGGCTCTGAGCTGGCAGTCAGCACAGAGCCCGACGCGGGGCTCGAACCCACGAACCGCAAGATCATGACCCGAGCGAAAGTCGGACGCTTAACCGACTAAGCCACCCAGGCGCCCCGGGAGTGGATATATTTTTAAGCTTACTCAGGTTGGTGGTAGAATTCATTTCCTCGTATCTGGAACACTGATAGCCTCTGCTTCATGTCAACTGTCAGATAGAGGCGGCTTCTGGCTCCTAAAGGCCATCCTTAGTTTCTAGAAGGCCCTGCACTTCCTTGCCCCTATGGAATTACTCATCATGGTCATTTATTTTCTAGAGCCAAGAAGCAGAGTCAGTTAGCAAGGCAAAGTTTTATCTAATGTAATATAACCACTGGAGTGACAGCCCGTTGTCTTGTCATATTTTGTTGGTTACATAATTCATTGGCCTGCTCACACTCAAGGGAAAAGAAGTGTACAACAGCTTGACTACCAAGTCAGCATGAATAAGAGATACCTTCTCCATCCTAAAGATTAAAAACATTTGTTATCTGTCACCTCCAGCTGGTCCACGGGAAACCCATGGATTTTTATTTTTTTAAAAGAATACATCAAAGACTTTATTTTGTTTACTAATAATCGAGTCTATAAGCTATGATAACCAATTCAAAAGAGAGTTAATCACACATGCATGCATGCACACACACACACACACACACACACACACACACACACTCAGGAATGCTGAAATGAAGTTATAAATAAAAACAAGACTGGTCAATATTCAAGGACAATAAACTGTGAGGCACAACTCATTTGCATTTGTATAGACAAAAATAGCTTGCATTATTATATATTTTCTATAGCTATAGAGTTGTAAAAAATAGCACCAATACAATGAAGGGTATGGTCCCTATAGAATGATTATAACACAGAAATGTTCACTGGACATCACAGATAGCAATCTTTTCTTTTTGTCCATTTCAAAGTCTCCCACAATTTTCCTGACTTGTCAAAGATATTCATAGGATTATTTATAGCCATAGAAGTGAAAAAATAATAATCTATTTAGAACACCAACAAAACTGATTAAATAAATTTATTATTTATTATAGATTGCTTATTATAGATCAAAATGTCAAATAACTATTAAAAATATACTGGAGAACAATATCAAATAATATAGTAAGATGCTTAAGACATTTGAAGTGGAGAAAAGATACACTCATCTTTAGTTTAGTTAGTACCACTACGGATCAATCATTAAACAGCTGTATCATTTATATGGCTAATTAACAAATGATAGCGTGACATTTCTAATATCTCTGAAGATGGAATTAAGAATTTTCATGTATTTGTTTTATTTTTCAAACACCTTACAATAAAAGATTTTCTTGGAAAAGAAGGAAACTTAAAAAAATTACCCTATATACCCTGAGCATGTATACTGTATATAAAAAAAAAAAATTACTGAATATGTAGTCTGTGCTAACTCCATAGGGAGATGAATCACACATAAGGTTTCTGCTTTGAACAAAAGAATAGTCCACTGGAAGAGATACAGAGTCAATTCCTAATTAGGGGAAAAAGTGAAGCACACAAGGGAAAGCATATATTTGACTCAGAGAGTACAGGGTTTTAAGAGGGATTGCCCCTGCCTCACAAGTGTTAGTGTCAAGAGTGCAGATGAGGGATCTAGTGAGGAATTCAGAAAAGTGGGGATGCCAGAGCAGGATTGTGGGCCATAAATTAGAGCCAACCATGATGAAAACAGGGACGGGAGTGTAGAGAAAAGAATCTATATATTGACGTACACTCTAGGCAAGTGCATATTTGTTTGTTTTTATATGGATAATGAGGGTCTAGGCTTTATACATGAAAAGTATGCATAATTGTGTACATATGGTTACTTGGAAATACCCAAAAAGCTAAAAGTACTCCTTTTTTGTGTTTTCGTAGCACCTTGAAAACAATGCTATCATTGTGCTAGTTTGATTAAATGAAATTGTATGTGTACTTGCTCTTTTCCAACATATTCTAAGCTGGTTGAGGGCAGGATCCATGTCTGTTTTGTTCCAAGACCACACATAGTGCTAAATACATCATAGGAGATTCTTAAATATCTATTAACTGGAATAAGAATAGAATAAAATAAAGTGGAATATTACATTTATTGTAACTTACCATTTCTATGTAAACTCATAGATTTTTGACATGCCAGACTGAATTGCATGTGGCTATGCTGATGGCCTCTCCCATCCCTGTCATCATGGGTTACTCCATCATTCTAGGTATTAGAATCTCCTAGATGAAATGTAAATATCTGTGATTGTGATTTATGATAAGGAATATATTTGGTCTTTGTCTCATTTCTGGCACAGAGCTCCTATAACCATTGGAATTTCCTGAGTGATAAGAGTAATAAAGGTGTCTTTTGTTATGTCAATGAGGTGGCTTTCAGAAGCTGCTAGGTACCCTAAAAACAGAGGCTGATTGGGGTGGCTCAGTCAGTTAAGCATCTGACTTCTGCTCAGGTCATGAGCTCGAGCCCTGCGTCAAGGCTTTGTACTGACAGCTCAGAGCCTGGAGCCTGTTTCAGATTCTTTGTCTCCCCATCTCTCTCTGCTTCTCCCCTACCCTATTGCCATTTCTGACATTCTGACTGTTCTGGAAACAAAATAGAAATAGACAAACATTTTTTTGTGGCTTGGGATCACCCACTCAGTCTCTCTGATTACTTCTCTTGTAACCACATTTTTGGTTAGAAGGTATAGAGAAAATATGGAGAGAAGACATACAAAAGCCATAATTGTCATCCTTGGACTCTATACTCTGAAATGTCTTTATTTCCATTTTCTTTCTAAATTGTCTATTTTTCCCACTTCTTATAGATTTGTGAGAGCTCTATATATGGTAGGCAGCCTCCAAGGAGGGTCCCAAAGAGAGCTGCCTTCTGGTATTTAATCCTTTGTGGTATCATCTCTGCTTGAGTACACATTGGACTTATTGACTTATTTCTAGAAAATAGAAAATGGCAGAAGAGATGAGATATCACTCTTGAAATTTGGATATAAAACCACTCTGAACTCTGTCTTGTTTTCTCTCCCTCTTTTTCTAGCTTACTCTTAGAAAAGTCAACTGCCGTATTTTAAGCTGCTTCCTGGCAAGTTTCATATGGTAAGAATCTGCTGTCTCCACTTGACAGTCTGGAGGTCTCCCAATGCCATATGAGTGAGCTTAGAAGTTTTCTCCTCCAGTGGGGCTTCAAGTTGACAATGGCCCTTGCTGACACTTTGATTAGAGCCCTGTGAGAGACCCTGAGCCAGAGAGACTGGCTAGCCCATGCTTAGTTTCTTAATCTACAGACATTGACCTAATGTTTATTGTTTTAAGCCAATTCATTTTGTGGCAGTAATCAAACACACTCTGCTATTTGAGTAATAACCCCTGTTGTCCCCCAAATTATAGTGGTTTAGCAAAATTAAATGCTTTTTAATGTTTGTGGTTACATGTATTTTTTATAAATTTTTGGTTAATGTTTATCTCCCTTTTTAGATTGTTAGAGCCATGAGAAACTATGTTATTTTTTTAATTTATGTTAATGTTTTATTTACTTCCGAGAGAGAGAGAGAGAGAGAGAGAGAATGAGCAGAGGAGAGTCAGAGAGAGAGGGAGACACAGAATCCGAAACGCGCTCTCGGCTCTGACCTGGCTGTAAGCACATAGCCCGATGCAGGGCTCGAACCCAGGAACCGCGAGATCATGACCTGAGCCGAAGTCGGAAGCTTTACCGACTGAGCCACCCAGGCGCCTCATGGAACCATGTTTGTTTCTTGTTTTTATCATGTCCATGATAACACCTTTGGTGTTTCAAGGGCACATAATAGGTGTTTGATGCATATTTTTTGAGTGATTGAATAAATGAACGAATGATCTCATACAAATCTCTCTTAATCTTAACTTAAACTGGGGAGATTTCCAAGACTCCTCAAAGATCCAACACTCTGTGCTGTGATGCAGGGACAGTTAGAGAAGGCTAACACGAGAGCAAATGTAGGAATTTTCTTTGGGGAAGCACTGTTTTTTCAGCCCGAGTGCTTCCCTTTCCTGATTAGTAAATCTCAGAGGAACATTCCTCTCCACACAACATGGCCAAGAGCACAGATGGATCGCTTTGGGGATGTCCTCTGTGGGTAGCTAGGCAGAACACTGACCCGCAAGAAGAATTCTGAAGGAATTTCGATAACTCGGTTTCCTTTCTCCCAAGATCAAAATTTTGTCCTATTTTACCTTGAATGAAGAAAGGGAAAAACAACCCGATATTATTATTAAATGGAATTCATTTACTATTTCTCTTACTTTACCTTCTCCCTCTTCCGCAGAAGGCATCTACTCCTAACTGTTTTTCTTTGCCACAGAGTGTGTGTCTGTGTGTGCAGGTCTGTGTCTATGACACTTTGAATGTTTTCCAAGTCCGGTGTTAAGTTGAACTAAAGCAAACAAACATACAAAAGCACAGAATAGAAGCTTCCATTTGATCTTTATTGTTTTATCTTTACTCTTGTCCCCTCAACCCTGCACCTTATATGCCCATTCCACCCAGTTGCTTGTCTCCATATAAGCTTTTTACAAATTTTTTTAAATGTTTTGTTTATTTCTGAGAGAGAGAGAGAGAGAGAGAGAGAGGGAGGGAGCATGAGCAGGGGAGGGTCAGAGAGAGAGGGAGATACAGAATCCAAAGCAGGCTCCAGGCTCTGAGCTGTCAGCACACAGCCTGATGCGGGGGCTTGAACCCAGGAACTGTGAGATCATGACCTGAGTCAAAGTCAGAAGCTTAACTGACTGAGCCAACCAGAGGCCCCTCCATATAAGCTTTTTAAGAAATGTTTTATTATTTATTTTGAGAGAGAGAGAGAGAGACAGAGTGAGAACGGTGGAGGGCAAAGAGAGGAACAGACACAGAATCCGAAGCAGGCTTGAGGCTCTGAGCTGTCAGCACAGAGCCCGATGCAGGGCTCCAACTTCCAAACCGTGAGATCATGACCTGAGTTGAAGTCAGATGTTTAACCAACGGAACCACCTAGGTGCCCATGTCCATATAAGATTTAAGGAAACAAATGATTGGAAAGTGGCCAAGGGCTGGCCCTGGGGATTGAAAGGAGGGAGGTGGAGTGTCAGGTGAGGGATGCAGGATACTAACATTGAACTGCTTCCTCTAGGCCATGTACTTGACATACTTAAACTTAGCGAATTCTCACAGAAAACTATTCTAGAGGTAGATATCATTCTCTTCTCTTCCATTTTCTAGGTGAAGAACCTCAGGTTTTTAGAGAAGTTAAGCATATTGCCCATGGTTAAACAGGGTCTCTGAGTCAGAGCAGGAATTTGAAGGCAGGTTTGTCTGATTCTAACCGCCACTTGATTCCCACCTCACTCACTTAGAAAAATAGAAAGGTGATGGTGCAGAATAAAAATCAACAGGAGGATCTCCCCCCAGCTCATCGTGGAGCATTAGAGCTAGAAGTGGCGCATTTGCACCTTACTGAAGTTGTAATGGATTCTCTGATTTGAAAAATGTTGAAGGGTTTCACTAGGGACACAAATCTGTTTGGTGCCTAGGAAAAACTAAAGAAGGTAAACTTAAAACACACGACTACCGTGGCCACACAGAGACGGACTGGGAATTGTGTTTTGCCAGTGTGCCAGTAGCCATCCTGTGCTTCAGATTTTCCAAATGAATTTTTGTGTTTACTTGCTCTCATGGCAAAACCTTGGTCATTTGAAAACCCATGTTGACACAAACGTGGCTGGGGTTGCTTGTAATTCCATAGTAACCAAGAGCCTCTCCAGGCTGTTTTCTTGGCTTTATTCATCTGTTTGCCCTTCATTTTAGAAACCTGCAGCACTGTCGGGTTTGTATAATCTTAGTTCTTTTCTTATGCCCAGAGGCCAAAACGAGAGAAAAGTGTGCGGAGAATTGGGGAATTCTCAGCCAAATTGAATGAGAAAATTGAGGCAATTATCTGAAAAATACATGTGAAAACCTGTTATCACTCAAAATGAAAGGTAAACGGCTTCAAATTTCTGTTTCATTTGAACTAAGAAGGCTTGAAGAGATTGCAATCTTTTCCCTCTCATGCATAAATCACTGAGTTCCACATTTGCAAGGATGAAGGTGTCACTGAAGTACTTGTTTAAAAATAAATATTGCTTCTCACAGAAAGGCTAAATTCATTCTCCAGGGAGCGGTCGTCATGGTAATGACACTTCAGAACTCAAATCAACATGACTTTCGTCGATGAAGCTACTTACTTGCAGGGCTTACAGAAATACACACATTTTGCCTATTTGAGAATTTAAACCATTAAATGAGTGCTTTTGAACATCATTGTCCAAGGTTCTTAAATTCCTTCTTTAAAAATACATGTGCTTTCTTTTCATCTGATCATAAGGCTGCTATTATATTATTAAATAAATCTACTACTAAATCTAAGACTATCAGTTTTCTCTGACACAAGTTATAATCAGTGTCAAGAATGTAAACTCTTTTCCTTCATATTTGTAGGTAAGTGGTGATTGTTTATTCAACACATTATTTGCATAATGAGGAGGTCACTCTTTCAAGCAAGAGTCTTTCTCACTTTTTCAGGGTATTTTTTCCTCTTTGTGAAGGTTTATTGTAGAAACTTTGGAGAACAATGTGAAAGTGAAGGGGAATACAAAACACCACTAACACACAACTTACAGTAAATATTAAATAGTTAATATGTGGCATATTCACATATACTTTATGGGCTCAAAGTCTATGCGTCAATATGCCCTATATATTTCACATTTGTTTGTTTGTTTGTTTGTTTTGAGAGACACAGAGAGAGCATGAGCAAGAGAGGGGCAGAGAGAGAAGGGGAGAAAATCCCAAGCAGTCTTCACACCATCAGCATCTGCAGAGCCCAACTTGGGGATTGAACCCATGAACCATGAGATCATGACCTGAACCAAAACCAAGAGTCAAATGCTTAATTGACTGAGCCACCCAGATGCACCTATATTTCACATCTCGTATATCTTGAGTATTTCCCTTGTACATTATATCCTGTAAAAACCTCACTTGTAATAACTGCATACTATTTCATGTCTTAGGTGCTATATAATAATTTGTTAGTTCAGAAATCTAATGTCATGATCTTCTTCTAGAAAACACAGCAGAAAATTTCAGCAATGTGCTTTGCCACTTCCTTTCTGGAACTTTATTTTATATGTCTTATCATTAATAAAAGATAGTTTGATTTTTACTTAATGAAAACAACAAGTGCTTGGAAGATCAAACAACACCTTTATTTTTAAATGTTATAAATGTGAATAAGATAATGATGTTTGGACATTTTATGTACAATAGGTTTGCCACCCTCTCACAACAAAATTCATAACATTAATATCTTTGCATCTTCTGTTTAATTTCTCTTCCACCTAAGATTTTATTAGGAACATTTTTCTTGGGTATTGAGAGAGAAAGTACTTTTGTTCACCCTTACACTTTTTCTGTTCTGTGATTTTGGGGTCAAAAGGGAGGACCACCTTCTGCATACTCTGAAAAACACTGCCGCACTTCTCTTAAAATATGAAGGTAAGTGATGAACATGTGCTTGAGCCCTTCTGTATTCTGTCCTCTGCCCCCCATCACCTTACTCTTTGATAACCACCAGCAGAAAGGAAAGTTTCTCTGTTATGGCAGGAGGGAAATGGATTGTCTATAAATGGGCTGTCTGCTTTTAATGACTGTGGTTTTGAACCTCTGTAACACCGAAAAAAGAATATGAGGTAAATAAGCTTTACTATCCAATATCTTTAAGACCCTAAGCCCATTAATTGATATTGCTTGGAATGTACTAAAGACTGTACTTAATCACTTGGATTGTGCCAATCATAACTCACGGCTTTATTATTTTTGAAGCCTTGTCAGTATCTGCCAGTGCATATGAAGAAGGAATAGGAAGAAGTAGGAGAGGGAAGAGGGAGTATTTTTTAACTCTCCTTTTACTCCCATGTGTGACATAGAGTCTGGGGAGAGAAGATAGAAAAGGCATATATAATAAATAAGGAGATGACCAAAGAGGAGGCTGAAACTCTCTCTTTCAAATGCTTACACATTTGACTCTCATCAGGATTTCTCAAGAAGTCACATGTAAATTTGGTGGTCGTTCATTGGTTGATTGGCACTTCCCATTCTTTGATGAGTCTGGGAATAGGCCACCTTGGGTGGGCCAGATCCAAAGGGAAGCTACAGATCAGTTAACATAGAGAGAGGATATGAGAGGGGAGTAGATAGATAGGAGGGAGAGTAGGGTCCAAAGCAGATATCATGCTGGACAGGAGAGAATGAAAGCAGATAGATCAGAGCCAGGGGCCCAGCAGTATGTTAGTACATACTGAATGGATAACTGCATGAGAATTTTGCTTGAGAGGTTATCTTAAACTGTTCTCTTTGGCTTCTGTCCTGTTTACCATTAGAGTTCAATGGAACAGAACTGATGAGGAAAGTTGTGAACAAACCACCCCATTTAATTAATCTCCTGCTGGTTTTGGGATGATCTTTTCCCTGCCACATGCCCTCTTCAGCAAGATTGGGCAAGATACAGAAGAATGAACTTAGCATAGCATCTGTTGATTTGCCAGATATTTACCATATTTTTTCCTCTAAATTGTCAATTCTTCTTCTTCTTCTTTTTTTTTTTTTATGAAGACTAACAAGTCATTACTAATTTATAGAATGACTTTACCCATGCTCCTAAATGTTAATTTGCAGTGACTAAAATAAAACTGGGGACATCACTTTTCTTTTGATTACTCTCTTCCTTAATAGTTATTTGCATCAAAACATGCTGAGTGAATGTGTTTTTAGTTTTCTGAAAATGAGCATATTTGAAATATATTTTGAGAATATTGGCTTCATTAAAGCATTTGGAGGCATCTCTTATCCATGTGTATTTTCTGTTCTGGTGAAAAATCTCAGAAAAACATGTAAGAGGGGGAAAATCCAGATAATTTATATATCCAGAACTTTTCTTAGCATATGTTAATGTATTATACTGCCACCTGGCAATCTGCTTCATTGTAGTTAAAAGTTGCACAAAATTCAAATATTCTATAATTTTCTGTGACCCCTTTTAAAATTATGTTTGGCTTCTATTTTATTTTAGTTGCTTCGGTTCTACTTATTTTCGCTGGTGACTAATATAGCAGTTGACATATAAACATATATACATAATTCTATGTTTTTATCCAAAAAAACATGCCAGTGCAAGAAGATAATTACTATTTAAAGGAGATATGCACATTTTTATCTAAATAAGGTTAAGTAATAAATTTAAAATACATCTTGGCATTTACCAGATGTCTACTCACTAATACTTCAGATGCTCTTATGTATATGTAAAAGGGGTCAGAGAATGCAGAAATATGGGAAAGGATTACAATCTTTCTATTGCTCGACAGATGACATAAACAATGCTATTGTCCTTCTTACTGTTACTCCAGGTGGATGTTCATCTTCATGGTCATGTAATGTAAGAGGGACATAAGACTGTATGAACAGCACTGACTAGAGTGTTTTAAAATTTGTGTATGAAAGTAATTAAGCCAATAAACGTATATTTTCATGATTCAGGTAGGTCCATGAGAGATTTTGAGTATGATATTTTTAAAATTATTGAACTACAAATCAGCCTATTGAAGCTAGTGGATGGAAAAACAGAACAAAAACAAAAACTCAAGGTTGGAAAAAATTATAAAGTCATACAATTGAGTCTTTTCATTTGTATGCTAGAAGTTACTCAGTAAGGGAAACTCAGGTCCCTTTTAAAAGATTACCTGGTTGACTAATAGTAGAACTATTTTGTACCAATACACAGCTTCCCTGGAAAAAATATCATATACAAATTAAATGTAAAAATTTTTAATGATATTTTAAAACATATTTGCAATATCAAGCCTATCATTTAACATCTTTTTTTTTTTTGGAGGTGTTTTGCTGTTTTCTTGGATATCCTTGATTTTCTATACTTTATTTCTGCCCAAACCCATTTTTAGTTTCTGAATGTTAACATAAAGAGAACTAATATTTCCTTTTGTCATTTATGATGTGTATGGGAAACAGGCAAAAAATTACTCAAAATATATTGCAATGCATTTAATACCCAGTGATCATAACCAATGAATATAATCAACCAGAATCATTTCTGTTACATATGCCATTTATGTTCCTATAAAGCTTTTGTTAGAATTTTATGTGAATGGATCATACATTCCATAAGGTGTCATTTTTCTTCTATGTGAATGATTTATTATTCCTCGTGTAAGTCTGCTTGTGACAAAATTTTTTCAGGTTTCTTAAGTCTGAAAGACTCTGTATTTACCTTTTTTCCCCAGAAATATTTGTGTTAGAATAGAATTATAGGTTGACAATTAGACTAAATAATGTCTTCTCAAAGATGTCTATGTCCTCATCTCCTGAACCTGTGGATACCTTAACTTACATGGTAGAGGGAACTTTGTGGGTGTGATTAAGTTAAAGACTTTGATATTTCCCTAGATTATCTGGGGTGGGGGACTAATTCAACCACAGGTGTATTGATGAAAAGAGAAGTTGTAAGGACAGAAACAACTATCACAGAGGAAGGAAAATGCTATGCTTCAGATTTTAAAGATGGAAGAAGAAACCATGAGTTCAGAAATGCAGGTGGCCTCAAAGCAGGAAAAGATAAGGGAATGGATTCTCCCCTAGACCTTACAGAAGGAAGACAATCCTGCTGACATCTTGACTTTAGCCCAGTGAAACTGATTTCAGACTTCTTATCTCTAGACATGGGAGGTAAAAAAGTTCATACTGTTTTAAGTTACTAAGTTTGTGGTATTTTGCTATAGTAGCAATGGAACATTGTTAAAACAGTATTTTTCTTCTACTACTTTCAAGAAGTGGCTCCACTATTTTCTTATGTGCATTGAGAAATCTATTGTCATCCTTATCTTTTTTCCCTTGTATGCAATGTATTTTTGTTTCCTTGGTTGCTTTTAAGATATCATTTTTATCACTGGTTTTGAACAATTAGATTATGATGGGTCTCGGTGAAGTTTTCTTCATGTTTCTCGTGATTGTAGTTAAAGTTTTTTTGGATCTGTAGGCTTTACTTTCAAATTTGCAGCCATTATTTCTTCAATTTTTTTCTTGTTTCCAGTCCTCAGTTTTCCCTCTCTTTCACTTGATTTAATCTAGTGTGTTTTGTTTCGCTTGATTTGTCCCACAGGCACTGAAATACTTTTCATTTTTTTAAAAAAAATTCTTCTCCTCTGTGTTTCATTTGGGAAAGTTTCTATTCCATGTATTCAAGATCACTGATCTTTTTTTCTGCCATTAATTCTATCCTATATATTTAATTCTTTTTCTCTTTTCCTCACACACTGTTTAAAAATTTTAAAACAGTTTTAGATTTACAAAAAAAATGTAATAAAGTACAAAGAGATTCCATATACTCTCACACCCACTTTCTCATGATTAATATCTTAGAATAGAATGGTTCATTTGTTATAATTTATGAATCAGTATTGATATATTAACTTAAGTATATATTTCATTAATATTTATTTAATGTTAACATAATGTCTTTTTTCTGTTCCGGGATTTCATCCAGAATGTCATATATTTACTCAGTACATCTCTTTAGGCTTCTCTTGACTATGTAAGTTTTTTAGGCTTCTCTTATTTGGATGGCTTTGACAGTTTGAGTACTCATCAGATATTTTGTAGAATGTCTTTCAATTTAGGATTTTCTGATGTGTTTCTAATTATTAAACCTGGGTTATGGGTATTTTTGTAAAGAAAAAGAAAAGTATAGTTTCATTCTCATCCCATCATTCAAGGTACACATATCATCAACCTGACTTATTGTTAAAGCTAAACTTTACCTGGCTCGGGTGGTGCTTTTCAGGTTTCTTGATAAAATTAATCTGTCCCCACTTTCCATTTTGTAGTGTTTGGAAGGAAGTTACTGTGTGCAGCTTATACTTGAAGAGTTAGGAATTGTGTTTTACCTCCTTAAGAATAGAATATTTACATAAATCATTTGAAATTCTTCTGCATAAGAGATATGTCTTTTCTCCATCATTATTTATTGAATCTTTTTTTGTATCATTACTGACTCTTAGATATTTATTTTACATTTTGGTTATAATCCAATATAACTTTATTTTGTTGCTCAAATCATGCTTGCTTTTGATGTTAGGAATGCTGCTCGTTAGCTATTTGTCCGACTAACAGTTTCCCAATATTATTATTATGATTTTTTTAAATGCTTTCTTACTTTCTGGCTCATATTGTACATTTCTTGGCCCAGAATTGAACCATTTCTCCAAGAAGCCATGATTTTTTAAATTGAAGAATGGTATTAGAAACCAAGATCTGGGCATTAGGTGTGCTTATTGTAATTGGAATGTCAATACTTTCAGGCCATCTCAGATGACAGACCAAGAAAGCATATGTGTGTATACGAGCCTGTGTATATCCACATATTTAAAAGTATTTCAATGCATAACCATCTTCACTTATGTAAAGCTAAACCTGACATCATATTGATGTCATCTATCCAGTGTTTTTTCACTTTATATACTAGTTTTCTCTAGAAATATGAGGTAAATCTTTTTCATATATTTCATGCTTCTTAATTTTTTGAATACATAACACACAAGTTATATTAATTATTTCAATACACATTTTTCCCTAATTTTAATATTTGTTTTAGTTCTGGGTCTGTTTCAACTGATTATTCTTCTCATTATAGATCATGTTTCTTCTTGTTTGCATGCCTGATAATCTGATTATATAGAAAACATTGTGAATTTTTCCTTTTTGGAAATTGAATATTTTTATCTTCTTATAAATGTCCTTGAGCTTTGCTCTGGGATGCAGTTGTGGTACTTAGAAATAGTTTAGTCTTTTTAGTTCTTTTAGATTTGTTGGGTGGGTCTAGATCAGTGATTGGTCTAGAGAACATTACTCTTCATAATTAAAGAAATAATCTACTGAGAACTCTACCCAGTGATCAGTAAATTATGAGCTTTACCACTGTTGTTGGGTTGAACAGGCACTATCCACACTTCCGTAAGCCTTTTAAGCCAAGAAATGTAGGTAAACTCTAGCAGCTGGGAATGACCTTCCACTGGCAACCATCAAGGAAAGTATATCTCAGATTTATAACTACAGGGCAGTGAATTCTGCTAAGAATTAAATAAGCAAGAATTTTTCCAGAAAGAAACACACCCTACTGATATTTTTAGCTTACTGTGACCCATGTGGGACTTCTGACCTAAAGAATTATAAAGTAATACATCTGATTCAGTTTACTAAGCTTGTGGTAATTTGTTATGGAAGCTGTAGAAAATTAATATGCCAGTCATTTACACTGTTATGCTGATAATTCTATCACCCTGCTTGAAAAAAATCTTCAAAAAATAAAATGTCTTTTCTTAGAGCAACATATATGATCCTTCACAAGCCTATCGCTACCAAATACATGCAATAGCCTTAATGTCCTTTAATAGTTTTTTTCTCATGTTATTTATTGCACTAAGAAAATTCTTGTAGTGTCCCTGCAAACTTTGAATCTTCAAACAAGATTCATATCACATGTTGTCTTCTGTGTAACTACTGTTTCTCCCATGAACATTCTCATTGCTACTTCCTTTCAAAATCCTTTACAATTAGGAAGAACTCACATACTAGAATATTTCTTGGTATGTTATAACATCTACACATTTATTTCCTTCAATATATTGAGTCCTATGGGTATGGGTGGGTGTAGTCCTAGGGAAACTAAAATGAAGAAAATATAAATATGGATCCACTAACCAAAGACTCAAAAATTAAGTTGGTTGCTTCAAAAATACTATTCAGATTCATGCTTCAATATCTTAGTCTTCTGACAAAAGAGTTTAATGAAAAAAGCTAGTTTCCATCACAAGACATACCAATACCTTTTAAATTCTTGGATAAGGTTAATTATTATGTATTGCATTCTCAACTTTCAAACATAGGCATATACAGAAAATACTCTATCTTATGTCTAAAGTGATTTGGAAGCATAAACACAATGGTAGTGCTGTGCATTGCAAATACAAAGAAAGAAATACAAATACACATTTCCATTCAGCATTTATTGATCATTAACAATATTCAGAAATCTCTTTCAATAACCCATCCTTTTACTAATTATTACTTGAAGTCAAACAATAGCATATAACTTCACTCATTTCAGATAAAAATTATTGGAACCAGCTTCCTGTGTGTGTTTCTGAAAATTGAAATATGAAACTCGATGCCATGAGTTGCATGTTTGCCATTTCATCATGTAATTAAATCAATAAATTTAAAGTTACAGAAGGTGATAATGAGTTTGCTCATAGTAATAAAAACTAATCCACGGTGGAGAAGGAATGTGCAGGAACTGAAATGATTCAATAGCTCTAATTAAGGCAGTGGTGAGAAATGCCACTATAGGCCAAGTGTTGAATGACCTAATTCTTTTTCCCTTTGCCACTTTTGAAGTAGCTTCACCAAATGAATTGCCTTTTTCAGTGTTCTGTGTTTATTTTATAAACTCTGATTATCAGTACCAAAAATGCATGTGACGAAGCATCATAACAAACAAGTTATTTTAAACACCAATGTTGGATTACCCAAAACTGTGGTTCATGTTGAATTAAATAATATGTTGTTATGTCACTGATGAGAATATTCATTATACATATGAAAATTCCAATAAACAATATTTTGGCAGGTGGATTTTCAATTAAGTTTAGTGTGATTGTTTTAGAGAGCTCTTCTTTGTTCTGGCCAGGAGCTAATTCAGCCCAATATGATGGCATGACACTGACATACTTAATATCAAAATACTTCATATCAAAGAAGAAATGTTAATGAGTAGAGGAAATGCTGAGGAATGATTTTTTTCTGTACATGGTTTCATTATTTCTGAAAGGGTGCTGCTGTCAATGCTGACCACTTTATTTATTTTATTTTTAAATATTTATTTATTTCTAGGAGAGAGAGAGAGAGAGAGACAGTGTGAGCAGGAGAGGGTAAGAGAGAGAGGGAGTCACAGACCGAAACAGGCTCCAGGCTCTGAGCTGTCAGTCAGCACAGAGCCCGACGCAGGGCTCCAACCCATGAACCGCACGATCATGACCTAAGCAAAAGTCGGAAGCTTAACCGACTAAGCCACCCAGGCGCCCCAATGCTGACCACGTTAGATCCTGGTTCTGCAAATATTTCCAAATGGATTATGAACCAAATCAGAGGGAACAGGGATTGAGATAGAAGGTAGGTCAAGAATTATGAAATCAGAGGCTTCTGGAAGCATAGAGATGAAAGAGTCTTTTCAAAGTCGTATAGTCCAAACTCCATGCAAATTTGCCACAGTATTGGAAGGGTTTGTTTGCCTTTCCATTATGATCTAGTCAGATTTAAGCTCCCTGAGGGAAAAACCAACCTTTTTCAGGTTTATTTGTTTAGAAGCTTATTTTTCTGGAGTAGTAGTTAAGTCATCTTTGCCTAAAACGGATACAGAAGGAATATGAATGAAAGATGTTCCTCATTCTGTGAGTAATTTGTTAAAACAGTGTAAGATAAATAGACTTTTGATTACAAAATCATTTAGCATATCAGAACAGAATAAAAATATATAGCTAAGAATAATTTCCTTTTTATATTTTTTAGCTTGGTTGGTTTGCTTTTACCTTGAGTGTTTTGCAAGAATTTTTCTTTAAGGAGAATGAGGCTGGATATCTTTTTGGGGGGCCAAAGGTATGTGGACATTTGTTCTGCAGCCTGTCTGGTAAACTCTGAGAGCATAACTTAAAACATTAGTGGTTAACTTTTCCTTCCTAAGAGCACTCATTTATTCAACCTTGTATCACAGACCAACATGGCTGTTGGCATGGTGTGCAAGATAAACAATTGTATTCATAGAATACCAATTTTTCATTCCAATAAACTATTGTTGGAGTGTCCAAATGTTCTCAAAACCAACCCTTACTTTTTAAATGTAAATATTACAAACATATATATATATATATTTCTTCTTCTAAAAACATATTCAACTTGAAGGCAAGGAACAGGGCATAATAAAAAGTAGGCCTTTGTATCTTTTTTGCTGTGGTAGAATACACATAAAATTTAGAGATTGATTTATTCCCTCTACCAATTGCTCAATCAGACCGAGGTAGCATGAAATGAAAAACATTCTAGTTTCCTTTTATTGTGATGATATTTCCTTTGTCATTATTAAATAGAAAAAATAACTTACCATAGAAAAACTTTAAAATACAGTGAAGTGTGTGTAAAAGACATAATAAAAGTTGCCCATAATCAAACAACTCAGAAATAACTGCTATTTACAGAGTCTACCTCTCAGACAGATACACAATCACATCAATATGTGTATGGAAACAATGGCTGACATTTAAGAAACTCACAGTGAGTATTAGCTATCACTAGTAAGTAGTAATTATTGTTATGAATCTATAATATAATTCTAGATCATTAGATCATATGGCATGCGTCATATTCTACGAAAACATTCTTTTAATTTTAGATAATTAAATTTTTTATATTATGTAATATTAATACTTTTTCCTCTATGAATCTCTCTACAACTCAGATTATTATTTTACTTTTATAGAAGTGAAAATAGCTGGTCAAGTAGCAGAAGCATTTTAGAAGGTCATATACATAATGTAAATTTTTCATCTAAGTATAATACATACAACTTGTATCCCTGCAATATTGTAACCCCATCCATTTCTCTAGAAAATACTGGACATTATCTATTGAATAAAGTTTCTTTAATATTTCGTAGGTAAAATTAGTAACATGTGTCTTAAATTTGCGTTTTGACCAATTATTTCTCCTTTTTTTTTCCTATTTCAATTACTGATAACATTTTTCGTCCTCTCAATTTTCTGTTTGGGAAATCGTCATTTAAAAAGTTGATAGATATTAATGATCACCTTTGTGTACAAAGCCTTTTTTTCCCCTCTAATTTTTATCTACCTTTAAATGTAAAAATTAGAAATTTCAGTTTTATGTATCCAAATATTCTACATATTTTTAAGAACACACACACACACACACAGAGTCACACACACACACACACACACACACACACACACTAACACACACACATTGAAAATGTCAAATGAAAAGGTTGGTAAGTAGCTTTAAAATCTTTATTCCAGAGAACACCCCAAATTATCTTTTCAGTGGGCAATTTTGTTTTAGTACATCATGATGCATTCTTTATTTTACTTTAAATTATTTTTAAGATGAAGTAGAATAGGTTATCAAATCATTTTAAAACATCAGAAATCTTAGTGAATATCAGGCTTTACTAATTATTTCAGAAGTACAAGGAATACAAAGGCAAAGGAGAAGCACGAAGTGTTCTCAGATCCATCTTTGGCCACATCACTATACACACTGGCAAAGTAACATGGGAAGTCTCTAAGCAATGCGTGCTTACTTACAAAACAGAATTATTTCAATGCTGACATATATTCCCATTTTATGCTCTGATAACTATATTGCTTATGTGACATTTTCCTAGGGGCTATATCCTGTACATCCAGAGTCGAGCTTTGTTTGCTATATGCAAACCTAATGAGATAGGCACATCCTACCCACAAAAGCAGTCCACGGTTTAGGACTCTCCCTTTTGAGTATCCCATTAATGTGTTTGCCAGAAGATGTGTCTTTTGAAAGTTTTCAAGATATCTTCACCACATTATCTATTTTTCTGGTCGCGTGAGTGAGTGCTTTTCCCCAGGCTGATCCTTGAGTTCATTGCAGCCCTGTCTAATACCTTGACTATAGCTTTGTGAGAGACTGCGGGACAGAAGAACCCAGCTAATCTATCTATGCCCAGATTTCACTCTATAGGATATTTATTTTGGGATAATAAGTATTTGTTGTAATAAATGGTGATTTGTTACACAGCAATAGATAACTGATATGTTGGTACCCAAAAGTAGAGGGTTCCCATTTAAAAATAGCTAAGAACATGAAAGTATCTTTGTATCCAAGCAGAGGGCAGAGGTTGAAATGACTTGTAGAGTTTGTTAGAAAGTCTATTGCCCTGAAGAGACTCTTAGCAGAAATCTGGACTGCAAGGATATTGCCAATGAGAGTTCAAAAAGAAGTGACCAAGATGTTATTGGAAACAGTAATAAAGGGGAATCTTTGGTATTTAGAGGCAGAAAGTTTAGCAGCACTCTCACATATAGCCACCTGAAAGGCATAAAATGTGTCCAAAGATGTGGCTAAGGATATTTCAAAGCACAGTGTTGAAGGTATTGCCTCGTTTCTTCTTAATATCTATCATAAAATGTGAAAAGAAAACTAGACACAGAGAGAAGGAATCTTTAACAAAAGGAGCCAGAGCTTGATGGCTTTTAAATTTGTCAAACTCTCCAACTGGAAAATGATACTAAAATCAAGAAATATCTTCTTTGAAAAGATCGGCTCCATGGCATTGCTTAAAAAGCACAGTCTACAGATGTCTCATCTTTGGGCAAGCTCTCAGAAAGATCAATGGCAAGTGTCTCGAGAGTATGCACTCACACAAGAGATTTGTTAAGAAGAATCTTCAGGATTTGAATCTTAGAGCTTTGTAGGTATGGTTTTGTCCAACGTAGCAAATTCCGGTGACATTCATAGGAGGTCCACAAAGTGACAGCACAGAGTGAAAGGCAGCTGGAATTCCTTATGTCCCCACATATGAGAAAACTACTCAGCTGAAAACTTGTGTTACCTTTCATTAACAAACAAAGCTGAGATGCAAAGAGCCAATTAACATTATTCCCTCGTTTGGGTACCTAATCAAGAAACCCAATATTTATCTGGTGGATTTTGGAAATGTTATGGACCAGTGATTCTGTTTGGTTTCCATTTTCCCCTTTTTCTGTTCTACCATGGTATGTTGAATATAGGAGAGGCATGCAGATGCATGGTCTCTTAAGTTTCAAAGTCTAGAGAACAAGAGGAATTGTGCATAATGACTTAAGTAACTACACCAAGGAGCTTCATTCACAACTGGACTTGATTTAGATAATCAGAAACTAGATTTTAGACAATGCTTTAATGCATGTAGGGAGAATTTCATGTAGGGAGAATAAAAAACAACAAAGGCTAGAAAATAACCTATGGTATACTGCCTCTAAAATGACTTCTAACATTCCTTACCTTTAAATTCCTATACCACAGAACTGAAAATAATAAATCTTTACCATTTAAAGTTATTAAATTTGGGGATTATTTGTTACACAGATATAGATAACACAGTATGAAAAATTAAAAATTTTTAATACAACCTTCCCATGATTCTTTTAAATTAAATAGATATATACATATTTAATTATATATAATTTTATTATATATAATTTGTATATTATTATATAGAATTTAATTTATATAATAATATATTGTTTATATACATATCATTACATAACATACATCAATATGTTGTATACGTTATATATTACATGTATAAATACATATAATATGTTGTATTATGTTATGTTCTTGTTAGATACATTTTTTAAAATATATCAAGACATTCAGAATTCACAGAATGTAATATACCACTATCCTGGGTGTTAAGAAAACAAAAATCTGTAGCATACTGTCTTTGTCTTTAAGAACCTCACTATCTAGGAGGGAAAAGAGAGATAATATTACTGCTATCCAATAAATTCCCAGAGTGTGTACAACATACGTGCAAAATACTGGAAGAGTGTCTGGTCTGTATCAGATGGTAGGAAGTATTTCATACAATAGATAATTATTGATATAATTATTGGATGGAGGTTTACTTTTGCCAATAATTTTTGAAAAAATTACAAACGTGATAATAAAAACTTCTTCCAAAGTACTAGCCATCATCTGAGTTACAGTTCTTTGAAAGCTCAGGGAATAATCCAGAGAGGAGCATACTTATCTCCTGATGAACCTATTCTATACTGTGACTTTGACCTGTTGAAGAAAGTATGTACGTTCAAATTTGCAAGCTGTTTAAATTTTACAGTTTAGAATTCTGAAGTGTAAGAATTTAACATACACCAAAAATTCATGATAGTGTTTGTCGAGTGGGGTAAAAGTAATGAAAAATGATGGAACATATCACCTGAGTCACCTCATGTTATAAAAAGAGATACATAAAGTGATGTTCTCACAGTTTATATATAGAACTGAGATGGCATTTCGTTCTAAATCTACTATATTGTTTGATTCTCACTAATATGCTGTTACTCTAAGCCCATAATGATTTATGTTGTATTTTCTTTTGCCACAGTAGCAGCAAAGAGCAGGTTTTTTTATGTTTATATACAATTATTAGAAATGTCAATATAAAAGTTTTTGATCATGCTTGCGTAGTTTAATATCATACTTATTAAAATAGAAATTTCTATATCTAAAAATTAATTCCTTTTTTCATAAAATAGAAAAGTAGGTAACATCAAACAATTTACTGGATGGAAATATCTGGAAATAATCCTTAGAATTCTTGATTTGCAATCATATGTTATTCTGTTTCAAAGATTGCTACTGATTTAATGCAATCTTTATCAAAATGCCAGCATTATCTTTTACAAAACTATAGCAACTAATCTTAAAATTTGTATGAAGCCACAAAAGACCTTGTGTAGATTAAAACATACAAAAAGACAAATGAAACTGGAGGTATCACAAACCCAGATTTCAAGATACACTACAAAGTTGTAGTGATCAAACAGTATGGTACTGGCACAAAAATAGACACATATAATACAGAGCCTAGAAATAAACTCACAATTATATGGTCAATTAATCTATGACAAAGGAGACAACAATACTCAATGAGAAAAAGACATTTAACAAATGATGTTGGGAAAACTGGACACATGCAAAAGAATGGAACTTTCTTATGCCATACACAAAAATAAACTCAACATGGATTAAAGACCTAAATGTGAGAGCTGAAACCATAAAAATCCTAGAAGAGAACAGGCAGTAGTTTCTGTGACTGTAGCCATAGCAACATTTTTTCTAGATAGGTCTTCTAAGGCAAGGGAATAAAAATCAAACTATTGAGACTACATCAAAATAAAAAGCTTCTGCACAGGAAAGAAACCATCAACAAAACAAAACTAAAAAAAGAACCCATGGAATGTGAAAAGATATTTGCAAATGCCATATCCAATAAAAGGTTAGCATCAAAAATATACAAAGACCTTACACAACTCAACACCAAAAACACCCCCAAATAATCCAATTAAAAAGTGGGCTGAAGACACGAACATGAAGGAAGACATCCAGATGGCCAACAGACACAGGAA
Source organism: Proteles cristata cristata (assembly GCA_017311185.1). Classification (NCBI taxonomy): domain Eukaryota; kingdom Metazoa; phylum Chordata; class Mammalia; order Carnivora; family Hyaenidae; genus Proteles; species Proteles cristata. The sequence continues at coordinate 1,304,141 of JAESUZ010002924.1, read as the reverse complement.
AAAATGCTCAATATCATTCATCATCAAGGAAATGCAAATCAAAACCAAAACGAGATATCGCCTCACACCTGTCAGAATAGCTGAAATCAAAAACACAAAAAACAATTGGTGGTAAGGATGTGGAAAAAAGAAACCCTGTGCACTGTTGGTGGGAATGCAAACTGGGTTCAGCCACTGTGGAAAACAGTGTGGAGGTTTCTTAAAAAATTAAAAATAGAATTACCATATGATCTAGTAATTCCACTCCTGGATATGTACCCAAAGAATACAAAAGCATTAATTGGAAAAGATAAATGCACCCCTATGTTTACTGCAGAATTATTTACAAGAACCAAATTATGGAAGCAACCCAAGTGTCCATTAACAGATGAATGGAAAAAGAAGTGCACACACACATATACATGCACACAAACACACACTGGAATATTACTCATAGCTGATATGTATTACTCATCCAAAAAAAAGAATGAAATCTTGCCATTTGCAACAACATGGATGGATCTAGACAGTATAAAGTTAAGTGAAATTAGTCAGTCGGAGAAAGACAAATACCATATGATTTCATTCAATGTGGAATTTAAGAAACAAAATAAAGAAAAAAAGGAGAATCAAAAAACAGACTCTTAACTATAGAGAACAAAGGTGATTACCCTAGGGGAGGTGGGTGGATGAAGGGTTGAATGGAGGAAGGGGATTAAGAGCATGCTTATCATGATAATAAATTGTTTAATCACTACATTGTGCACCTGAAACTAATATAACCTTGTATATTATTTATACTGGAATTAAAATAAACTGTTTATTAGTATCTGTTCAAGTGGAACATATGCATAACATAAATATGCTCTCTCTCATTCTTAGGTATATAATTAGCAGATAAGTGTATATGTGTTCCCAACAACACATGTACAAGAATACTTACACTGGAAAAAATGTATATCGGTCAAATTAATAAACAGACTTCAGTGCATTCATATAATGGAATACTCAAGAGCATGAGAATCCACAAACTACAACTATACCTAATAATATGTTGAATAAAAGAAACCAGGCAGAAAAGACTGCATTCTATATAATTCTTTATGTGGAATTTAAAAACAGACAAGAGCAGGATAATAGTAATCATGGGAATAGAGGAATTAATGACTGTATTGCATTGTATTGTATTGTAGTGTAGTGTAGTGTAGTGTAGTGTAGTGTAGTGTATTGTGTTGTGTTGTGTTGCCTTGTGTTGTGTTGTGTTGTGTTGCATTGCGTTGCACTGCATTGTGTTGCGTTGCATGGTTTGGTAGAGTATGGCATGGTATGGTATGGCATGTATGATGGGGGCTTCTAAGGCTTTTTTATTTAAGCTTATTTATTTTGCGAGAAGGGTGGGGAGAAGGACAGGGATGGGAGAGAAGGGAGAGTGAAGGAGAGAGAATCCAAACAGGCTCTGAGTTGTCAGCATGGGACTCTGTCTTACAAAGCAGGAGATCATGACCTGAACCAAAACCAAGAGTCAGATGCTTAACTGACTGAGCCCCCCAGGCACCCTCTTCCTGGCTTTGGATATGTATACAAAATGCATGGGTATGCTGACTTTATGAAACTGTAAACTTACAGGTATTTCCACATTACCAACTGAAAACTTCTGATTTTTGCATTTTTATAAATGTAAGTTACAGTTCAGTAAATTTATGTAAAAAAAAAACCCTAAAGTTATTTTGATAGTATATCGTAAATAATAATCCAGGCAGAAAGAGGTAAGAATTTCTTTGGAAAATATTTTAAAATTTGTATTTAAAATAAGCTAAGAGAAAGATCAAGTTTTGTTCAACTTATCTTTAAGCTGTCTCATGAGTAAAGTAAAACAATGTGTAATTTATAATGCTAAGATGTGCTTCACGTTAGCAAATCTACTGCATTTTCTCAGAAAACCTATAGTACTTCACATCTGAAATGAGATGCTCATAGATTGTGTTATATACAACTTTATAGGTTGCAATGCCTTAAACTGTATCGTCTTACAGATGGGTAGGAATGATCCTTGAGTTAGCCCCCAGAACCCAAAGGAATGCTGAAAGAATCTGAATTTTTCTTTCCTTTCCCATCTCTCTATTCAGCTCTCATCACTTGTTGGTTTTGTTTGGCTTATTTTGCAGACCAGCTTCCTCTGGGTAGTGGAGGAGACTGCTTCAAACAAGTCAGATTCTCATTCTTGCAACTTGACATGAAATGGTATGATTTTCTATGCCTTAGTTTCTTCATGTATGAAATGGGGATGATAGTAACCAGGTCATCAGGTGTTTGTGAATATTGGATGGGTTATGCAGGTTTTCAGAAGGGTGCCTGGTATGAAGTAAAATTTGCTTTGCCTATGCAGCCTATGTTTCTCCCTTCAATTTGCTCATATATCTGATTGCCTGTTTGAGAATGCCATTTAATGTCGAATCAACATCTTAAATTTAACATTCTAAAACTGATCTGGCATGGCTTCCAAACATGCTTTTCTTATAATTTTCCTGTATCAGTATACTCAATTCTTCTAGTTGTTTAGACCCCAAATCATCCTTGATCACTGTCTTTCTCTCCTAACCCACTTCGCACTTGTCAGCAAATCCCGCTAGTTGTACCAGCACTGCCTGATAGAACTTTCTATATTTATGAAAAAGATTTATAAATGTGTTGTTCAATATAGTACCACAAGCTCATGAAGTTACTGAGCCTTTAAAATGTGGTGAACTGAATTTTTGGCTTCATTTCACTTTCAGAAATTAAATTTTATTTTATTATTGTTTTTTAATGTTTTATTTATTTCTGAGAGAGAGAGAGAGCGAGAGAGCAGGGGAGTCAGAGAGAGAGAAGGAGATATAGAATCGGAAGCAGGCTCCAGGCTCTGAGCTGGCAGTCAGCACAGAGCCGGACGCAGGGCTTGAACCCACGAACCGTGTGATCATGACCTGAGCCGGTTGGACGCTTAACCAACTGAGCCACCCAGGCGCCCCTCAGTAATTAAATTTTAAATGTCAAATTTGAATACCTGCATTTGGCCGTATTAGGTGGCACACATGTACCTTCAAAGTAAATGTAGAATCGCACAACTTCTGACCAATTCCATTAATCCTAGTCCAAGACACTCTCACCTTTTGTCTGATGTCAATAGCCTCTCTGGTGGTCCCCTTTCTATATCAACCTCTTCGGTATTGCTCTCGCTAAAGCAGCCAAAGCAATATGTTTGAAATCTATGTTGCATCACATCAATGCTTATGTCAAAGCCCTGCAGAGACTTCTAACTTGGAGCAAAAGTCCAAAAGACCCCACTGTGGCCTTGCCTCCTTGTTACCTCTGAGTCCGCTTCCACAGCTCTCCCTCTTGTTCACTGTGTTTCAGGTATGATGGCCTTTGCATTGAAAGCACATTCCCATAAAGATTCTTGTGCTTGGTTTTTCTTTCTTTTTTCCCTTGGTTTTTCTGGAAAGCCCTTCCTCTGAATTTCCTTATGGTTTCCTCTCACAGCTCTTTCCTCACAGTATCACTAAGGTCCTTGCTAAATTTTCAATCCTCCTGAGAGGAGGAGGAGGAGGACGATTTTTAAATGTTTTAGATTTTCAGTCCTCCACCTTCTACCAACTTATTTTTTCTTCTTAGCATGTATTACTAACATTCTCGATATATTTTTTTAATGTTTTTTATTTATTTCTAGGAGAGAGAAAGAGAGACAGCGTGAGCAGGGGAGGGTCAGAGAGAGAGGGAGTCACAGACTCTGAAACAGGCTCCAGGCTCTGAGCTGGCAGTCAGCACAGAGCCCGACGCGGGGCTTGAACCCACGAACCGTAAGATCATACCTAAGCGAAAGTCGGACGCTCAACCGACTAAGCCACCCAGGCGCCCCAACATTCTCGATATTTTATGTATTCACCATATTTATTCTCTGTCTCCATTGAAATTCAAGTTTCCTGAGGGCTGTGATCCTCATTTGTTTTGTACTGTTGTATCCTAAGCATATGGAACTATGAGGACATAGGGGGCTTGCAATAAATATTTGTATTAATTTGGCAGCTATACTATGTACCTGCAAGATTTATTTATATGGACTCTCTTCAGTCTTGTAAATATTTGCTTATTAGAAACATAGTCACATGACTTCTGTTAAAGTTTTGGGGCAAAAGATTTGAATTCTGACTAAAAGCTACATAAAAAGCATTAATATACCTTGTCTGAAAAAATATCATGATAACCTGATTTTAAAGACGAACTCTTGGGGCGCCTGGGTGGTTCAGTAGGGTAAGCATCCGACTTCTGCTCAGGTCATGATCCCCCAGTTTGTGGGTTCCAGCCCCACGTCCGACTCTGTGCTGACAGCTCGGAGCCTGGAGCCTCTTTCAGATTCTGTGTCTCCTTCTTTCTCTGACCTTCCCTTGGTCATGCTCTGTTTCTGTCTCAATAATAAATAAACATTAAATATTTTTTTAAATAATGACAAACTCTTGTTTGGTATTTAAATTTTTTTTTACTTTTAATTTTTATTTTAGAGAGAGAGAGAGAGCATGTGCCAGTGGGGTAGAGGAGGAGAGGGAGAGAAAAAGATTTTCAAGCAGGTTCCACTCTAAGCATTTAGCTGGACTTGGGACTCAATCCCACAACCTCAGGATTGTGACCTGCTTCTTTAGCTGAAATCAAGAGTGGGATGCCCAACTGGCTGAGTCACCCAGGTCCCTCTAAATTCTTTGAGAGGCTTCTTTGTAGATTCCTCAACAGCAAAATTAGTTTACTTATTTTTAGACATAATTCGTGTATAGAACACCAAGATGAACAAATGTTATTTTTTTCCCCTATGTTCTACACTAAAATATAAAACTTTTTAACATCTAATAAAATAATGCTAAACCAACACTTTCTTTAAAAAATCTCATCATGGGGCCAACTGGGTGGCTCAGGCGGTTTTGTGTCTGTCATCAGCTCAGGTCATGATCTCATGGTTGGTGAGTTCCAGCCTCACACCGGGCTCTGCACACTGACAGTACAGAGCCTGTTTGGGATTCTCTCTCTTCCTCTCTCTCTCTCTCTCTCTGCCCTTCCCCAGCTCATGCTCATGCACGCGTGCGCTCTCTCTCTCTCTGTCTCTCAAAATAAATAAATAAACATTTAAAAAAATCTTATCTTGAAATCCCTTTCTAACACAAAACTTATATTTTCAACTTTAAAAAACTAAAAAAAATCTTGAATTTTTAGTTAACATTACTTCAAAGTAAACTCTATTGTTTGTTATGAAAATCAGAAGTTTCAGTGACTGTTATAATTTCCTGATTGGTTAAAACTACTTTTAAATGTAAGAGTATATTATAATACATTATAAAGCACTATGACTAAGGTTCAGTAAAACTAATTAGTTTTTCTTAATATTAGATTCCACTGCTGGCAATACTTGCTTAGTTGTAAATAAATTGCTACTCAAAATCTTGTAATGGTTGTAAGATAACTTAAGGGAATTGTTAAAGCCCACAGCTTCCAAACTGTCGAAGCACCCTCCAGTGCCACAGTGAAGTCACAGAGGTACCACAGAGTATTTTCAATTAAAAAAAACATAAAAATATTTAACATCTCTTGGACACCATCTGAACTACTAGATCAAGGTAGTTCACAGTTTCAATGTTAGATCATGTTACATTCTTCTCAATGATGTTATATCTTTATAAACCTGGGCTTTCCATTTTTTCCGTAACAAAAGCCCAAATACTATCAGAAAATCAGAACAAGAATCGAGGTGTCATTGTCCAATGAGATTTCAAGGATTGAGAAATTTTGTGGTATCCACCTGGACACAAGTAACTTGTTACTGTATTTAAGAATGAAATAAAATAGTATTTATTAATTTATTTGTAGCATTTTTGCATACGACTATTAAATTTTGGAATATTAAAACTTAGTAAGTTGTGTGGACCTAGCTAATTAATAAATAAAACTCTTAAGGATTTCTTTTGGCCTGGGCCACTGTGAAAATATGATTTATATCAGAAAATTTGAGAACTCATAGAGCCAGATTATGTGTTTTCTATTTTTACTTTTATTACTTACTGAAATTTGGGTTTCTTTTCATATTTTTTCCAGTTTTATTGAGAAATAATTGCTATACACTACTATATAAGTTTAAGGTATACTACAGCATAATTGGTACTTATGTATGTTGTGAAATGATTACCATCATAAATTCAGTTAACACCTATCATCTCATATAGATACAATAAAGAAATAAAAGAAAAAAAGAAACAAATTTTATCGTGATGAGAATTCTTAGGGTCTCTCCCTTAACAATTTTCATATGTATAACACAGCAGAGCTAACTATAATCACCATGTTGTACATTAAACCCCTAGTGCTTATTTATCTTTTAACTGGAAGTTTGTAACTTCTGACCACCTTCCTTCACTTTTAATTTTTATAATTCTAGGAAACATTATTTATAGAAAAATGATATGGTTAACTCTTGATGTTATAAAAAATTATTTATGAAAGTGAATTTGTGGTCATGGTCCTAATCACCTTCGATTTGTTTATCACCAATAGAGCTTGAAAACAGTATTCAGTTTGGATTTGTAACAAAAGATTATCAAAACTAGTAAGGTTTCAGTTTCAGAAAAACTTCAAAACATAGTTTTGAAACTCTTTGGATTTGACAAGACCCAACTGAATTCTGCCAAGGCACTCTTTTTCCTAATTTTTTAGGCTCTTGTGTACTTGTGGAGAAATTTAATCCTTATGTTACTGATTCATTTACACTTAACTCATCAAAACGTTTGGTAAATGCATTTGATATCCAAAGGGCTTTATGAGAGGTTACATCTGGAAATTCTAAAGTTTTGTAAATCATTCTTGAACTTCTTTTCTTTAAACCAGAAGGTCAACATTTTTCTAAATTATGTAGAACTAGAACCTCAAATTTGACATTAATTTGGTACATTTCTGAGAACAAGTAGGAGTAAACATAGTGAAACATTTTTGAGTGTTCCTCTTGTAAGGTATTCAATGTAACGCATTTGTGTTGTCCCTAATGGAATATTATTTCAATAATTAAAACTCCGAGTAATAGTTAAATATTTTATTCTGTTATCTTTTATGGAAATGTTCCCAGTCTGAGGGTGAAAAGTTGCATTTTAATAATTTTGAAAGCTCTCTTAGTGGATGAATTTAACATAATAAGCCATATTGGATAATTAGTTATCTTACTTTTCATTGGCAAAAACCTGAAAACCAACAAAATAGCCTCTGTCATAGTATTTTAAGTGTGATAAATGTTGTCTATGACCTCAAGAATGTGTCCTAAAGCAAGGAACGGTTAACATATTAAAAAACAAAAACTTTAAAAAATGCATTAGATCATGTCTGCAAAAAGACAAATGTTTGTTAATCACACTGTGTTATTTGGCCTAACTCTTTAATGTCCCAAACATAAGGCATTAATGAAATAAGATTACACTCGAAGCAAATACCAAATGTGAGTAATCTTATTTCAATGCAGCAATCAACTTACTAAAACATAATGTGTAGTTCCCTTAGATACACAAAACAATGTACAATCATCAGGACATTTATTAGGTTAAACTATGTGAAGTTGCCATTTGTACATTAACCAGTGGTCAAACACAGGCAATTTCACGTGGCTGAACCTGTATCTGGTCATAAACAAATCAGTATGAAAAGTATTGTTTCTAGAATTGCTTTATCAAGAAGATCTAAGTTACATATTTTTAAATGTGTTCATATTATTATCTTTTCCTTATCCAAATATTTTGTTAATCTGGAAATAGACTTCAAACTTTAGTAGTTCTTCAGTCTGTCGGTCAATATAACCAGGTTCCATAGCTTTAACCCCTAAATCGCAGTGGATTAAAAATAATAAATTTTATTTATTTGATCATTCATGTTCTCTGCTCTGCATCTGTTGTCTTCTCTCTAGGACCCACGCTGATGGGACACTGATCGTCATGGAAGCAGAGGGAAAAAGGAACACAGTGAAGGACAGATTGACTCATAAAACTTCCACTGGAAAGTCAGGCAGTTCACTTCTCACATTTCATTGGCCAAAGCAAATCAATGACAACATCCAAGAACGTGAAGAAGCACAGTCATGCCAGTACTCCAGGAATGAGAGAACAGACAGAATATTAGTAAACAGTTTTAATGTCTACAATACTGACACTATTTCATTTTATTTTATTTTATATTTTATTTTATTTTTTATTATTTATTTAAGTCCAAGTTAGTTAACATATAGTGTAATAATGATTTCAGAAGTAGAATTTAGTGATTCATCACTTACATACTACACCCCGGGCTCATCCTGACAGGTGCCTTCCTTAGTGCCCATCACTCATTTAGTTCAATGTTCCCCTCACCACCCGACAGCTCTCCAGCAACTCTCAATACTGACACCATTAAATTAGAGTTCTTGTATATGAAAAATCTACCTCAGAATGCCAACTTTCATTAATGCCTATTGTTATCCCAAGTACAACTAAATAGGATCTATAAATATCAATAAAAATGAATGCTGCAGATATAAAAATTTATTATGCATAAAATGCAAAGACAGTAAAATATACTATGTAAGATGAAGGAAAGAATATTTGTACCATTATCTTATTTGGATGAACTAACTTTTCAAGGATTGAATGAGACTAACACTTACTGAAATAGGATGGAATCATACACCCCAGTGGATATGATCTGAACCGGAGATGATGATCCTTCAGGGAGTCAAATAGACTTGACTGTGGCTTGCCATTGTGTCTGCCTTAGTCAACTAGCTAATGTTGATTCAGTCAAGACTAGGGGGAAATAATAGTCAAGCTTGTTATTTGATTTGTGGCTTTTGAGAGTTTATTATATGTTTACATAGACACATTCTCACACACATTTGCCTCCCCCTTGTTTTTTCCTTTTCTTTTGTCATTGTATGATCTCAGCATGTTGCATAGCCAAGGCCAGGAATAACAGACATCACAACATATCATTTTGTTTTGTAAAGAAGAAAATTGTGCATGCAAGATGGTTGAACAATTCACATGCTGTTAGGAGTAAATTACTTAAAGAAATAAGTTTTTCCATGAGACAATAATTTCAAGAAATTATTTCAAAATAATTTCAAGAAAAAATTATACTTAATAAAAATAAACATTAATTTGCACAAACTGGACTGTGTTTAAGAAGTAAAGATTCAAACAAAAGATAGTTAGTGATAGAACATTAAGTGTCTTTAAGGTAACCAGTTAACCAACTTGAATATTTTGAAGTAACTATTAATGACATATTTAAGAATCTTATAAGCAATAATATTGTAACATTCTAACTTTTTTTTTTCTAGGAGAGAGAGAGGGAGACAGCGTGAGCAGAGGAGGGTCAGAGAGAGAGGGAGACACAGACTCCGAAACAGGCTCCAGGCTCCAAGCTGGCAGTCAGCACAGAGCCCGAGGAGGGGTCAGAACCCATGAACCGCAAGATCATGACCTAAGCGAAAGTTGGACGCATAACTGACTAAGCCACCCAGCGCCCCTAACTTTTTAAATAAATTATTTTCAAATTAATTTTAGTTTCTTGATTCAAAATGTTAGATCAAACACATTGGTAGTATTACTAACAGCTCCAGGGTAGTTATAAAAGGACAAAAATGGGGCGTCTGGGTGGCTCAATTGGTTAAGTGGCCGACTTAGGCTCAGGTCATGATTTCAAGAGTTCATGAGTTCGAGCCCCATGTCGGGCTCTGTGCTGACAGGTCAGAGCCTAGAACCTGCTTCAGATTCTGTGTCCCCTCTCTTTCTGCCCCTCCCCACTCATGCTCTGTCTCTGTCTCTCTCTCTCTCAAAAGTAAATAGACATTAAAAAACTTAACAGAAAATAAAAAGGCAAAAGGGCTAAATTCATGAACTCAAGGAACCAGAGATAATTCTGTCTAGCATACAGCTTCTCTTTGCTTGATTTGAAAGACATCTGATATTGTTATAGGATGGAAAGCTGACTCTTTAGAAAGGAATGTGAATGTCTTGCCTAGAGATTCCCTTGCTGCTGTGACAGATTATATTAGACCAGGGAAGACACAGCATCAGTGAACCTGTATGTGAATGATCCAGTTGGTTTTATTCATTCTGATCTGACCACATTCGATTTTCTTTTTAAATGTAGCTACTCTATATTCAGGGATGAGGGAACATTTTGATAACATCACACAACATTAAGGATTCAATTACTAGGCATTAAATATAAAATATTATAGTAAATACATTATTAATGTAAATGTAAATCAGATGTATAATACAAAATAGGCAATGTTATCTTTTACAGAACCACTTAGTTGTATCTATTAATGGCTGGTGCTTTGACACTTTTTACCTTCTAGTTTAACATTTTTGAAAGAAGTTTTAATCATTTTTAAACGTGCTCTTTTCCATGATGGAGTCGCTGTCTCCTAGATAGGCCCAGAAATATTTTTAAACTCTCTATTTCTTTTCATTTTTTTCTTGGCATCTATCTTTATATCATCTTGTTCTCCAGATGGTAGGTCTTTGCCTCTGAGGCATGGCTCAAATATTCTGATACTAACTTTTCTAGATCCTTCACATAATATATATCCTTATTCCCAGTGCTTTTGAGATCACTCTCAGCTTTGTGGCTTTTGTGGCATGACCATCTGGAGATATTATTTCACTTCAAAAGCCTAAATCAATCCCATTCTCATCCGCTGGATCCAAGATCCAATGTTCACACTCCTACCAAGCTAGAGATGCAAGAGATTCATTCAATGATTTTAGCATCTTTTTTCCTTTTTATATTGACATTCTTTTAAATGTTTTTAATGTGCCTAAAGTGCGAACAGGATCGAGACCAACTATTCCACATTTACCTGTTTAGTGTAACTCCATGTATTATTTAGCAAACAAACCTCCAAAAAGTTTTTTTTTTAAATATTTTGTCCTTTGTGCTCCCTTCTATACATTGCTTAACTAAATTAAGTTAAAAGTCGAATTTGGTAAGCTATTTAAACAGAAGTGATCAATCAAATTTTTGAAAATTCTTTTCTATAAGGTTTTCACCAAGTAGACAAAGATTTCATATTTCTGTGAATTCATGGTTTATTTCTTACCATAAATACATTTTAACATTAAGAAAAATGTTAATTTTATTATTAGAAAAGATGAAAAAATTAGATTTCATGCCCTTGGTTTGTTGCTACCTTTCCATATGCATTTACATACTGCTTTCTGCTTTAAGGAAGAGTTTTGGTGTGATTTAATATGTCCATTAATTCTTTACATTCAATACTTAATAAGAGTCTTATGAACCCCAATTCACAAAATATTCTGTCACCATTTCTCTTATACTTATACCTGGAAATATCTTGGGAATTTTTGTACTTTTCTTAATAACCCTCAATCCCCAAATGTCTACCTACAGCATAGGCAGTGACTCTTCACAACAGAGATAAATCTATTGTTTTCATGGTCTTCTGCTGAAAGATATATGCAGCTTATAGTGGAAGAAGCTTTTCTACTCTTATTCTAGGGATAAAGTTTACTGGAGTGAAGATAGGCTATGTTTTTAAAGGAAGTTTCATTTAAAAGATGAAATTGAGTCAAAGGAGTAAATACTTATAAAATGTTATAGTTCAGACTTTCCAATGGATGCAAATATATGTCACCTTTTTAATATTTTTTACCTCTCAGTTTTACAGAATGGTTTTTCTTTGGTTTAATTCAATATCTTAAATAAATATATATTGACTTTAAGCAATAAGTCACAGAGTTAGCCTGTATTATTTTCAGTTGCATTTGAAATCCCTCCATTTTTATGTTAAGCCCTCATTCTAATACACAGGCAAGACAATATTGACATAATATTTAAACAGTTTGGAGCTCCTAGGTGGCTCAGTCGGTTGAGTGTCTGAATCTTGCTTTCAGCTCAGGTCATGATGACATGGTTTGTGACATGTAACCCCATTTAGGGGTTTGCACTGACAGCATGGAACCTACCTAGGATTCTCTCTCCTCTCTCTGCCCTCTCATTCTTCCTCTTTCTCTCTCCATCTCTCAAAATAAATAAACTTAAAAAGAAAGGAATAGAGAAGATTTTGTCCATAGTTGCAAATGATGTTGATGGGAAACCACTCCCCTGGCACTGAGTGGTGAGTGTGACCCAGGTAAGGAGTTGTAAGCACAAACAAGCATCATGTAGGTGGTAATCCCAGGGAATGAGAGCAGCACTTCAGATGCTCAGACATTCTTTACAGGAAGATAATTGAAAGTAAGTCACACACAAGTAATCTACTACTAAAAGCAAATAAAATAGTTTGAGAATCTTTTATACTTCTTTCCCTTTCAAGGGGAAGATGTCCTATTTATTTAACAATAGGAGGAATTGAAGTAAGAATAAAAAATGGAAGGGGGGGATCTATGGCAACCCACAGGATAAGATTAGCAGTTTGGTGTCTAACTATCTGAATGAATAACTGACTTTAACATTGTTGAAATTTACTTAGTTGATTTTCCTACTAATAACAACCTTAAAGTTAGTTATTATCAAAAAGCAATAAATAGAGATGGTGCTATTTAGACACCGAGATTTAGAAGACTTAGGCTTGAATAGTTACCCTGATGCTCTGACAACTTCCCATATACTAATGGCACTTTAACACATTCATGACAATTTTAGAGTAGCTCCTTTAAATGAGTAGGAAACAATACTACTAATTGATTGTTTTATTTATTTTTTTAAAATTATGTTTATTTATTATTGAGAGAGAGACAGAGCATGAGCAGGGCAGGGACAGAGAGAGAGGGAAACACAGAATCTGAAGCAGGTTCCAGGATCTGAACTGTCAGCACAGAACCTGACACAGGGCTTGAACTCATGAACAGTGAGATCATGACCTGAGCCAAAGTCGGATGCTTAAGTGACTGAGCCACCCAGGCGCCCCTGATTGTTTCATTATTTAGAGAGATAGTGTAGGAGTAAATAAGATAATATTTTTGTGCTAATTATAAAGTTATATTCCTCTAACTTCAAATGAGCTTTCTCCTGATGACTGTTAATATTTCGAAGTTGTGACAAACTATCTGTGACTTCAGATTTCTCACCTGCTGCTGGCTTATTTCAAATGGCTTAATTGAAATATCCTTGGATTAGACTTACATATATTTTGAGTATTCTCTTTCTCATGTAACGATATAATCAGCATTTAAAAAGTTATTAATAATGCAAGTAAATCACAGTACATTACTTCACATATTTACAAAATTTTTAATATATTGACTTTATAGTGATTTCTTTACATTTAACTTCTTTTAAAGTAAAAAAATTTCTAACACTTTAGAATATAGTTGTGTGTTATCAAACACAATAGTTTTCTTTGAGTTTTCTGTTATTATATAAGGTGCCTACACAAATGTAAACATTTGATGATAGTATGTACAAAGCTGATATACACAATATTTAAAATTTTTATTTATTTTATTTCTGAAAACACAGATTGAGTGACATGGACTACGTTGTGCACCGTAAAATTCATGTGTTGAAACCCCTTACCCCCAGTGTGATTGGATTTGGACATAGGACCCATAGAAGGTAATTGGGGTTAAATGATGTCATCAGGATGGGGCCTTAATTTGATAAGATTTATGCCTTAACTAGAAGAGAAACACGAGTCCCCTCTTTCTCTATTCTCCTCATGAAGACACAGCAAAAAGGAGACCATCTACAAGCCGAGGACAGAGCTCTCATCAGTAATCAAATTGTCCAGCACCTTGAACTTGGATTTTCCAACCTCCAGAGACATGAGAAATTTCTTTTAAGCCAGCCGATCTATGCTATTTCATGATGGCAGCCTGAGCAGACTAAGGCACTGAAATTGAAGCATTTAATGGCATATTTAGGAATTTGACAGTAATTTGGTAATCAAGATTTTTTCCCTTTCCTTACTGCACACTAATAAATTCTGTTAACTTTTTATTTTCCTCCTGGAAGGTTATGGACTATCATCATTGTTTCTTCAAATTCTAAAAATAATTGGGTGAACATGTCTTAAAAATTTCAGGTTTCAAGGTAAAAACAAAATTTAACATGGAAAGTTTTTCTTAATTTGCAGTCTTTAAACTTTATCCAATTTGTTTACATTCGGAAGAAAAATTGCCACCTTGTCATTTTTGTCCACCAATTTTACTTATAATTTGGGATTGTAACTTTTTTAAATGTTTATTTATTTTTGAGAAAGAGAGAGACAGAGTATGAGCCAGGGAGGGGCAGAGAGACAGAGAAACACAGAATCTGAAAAAGGCTCCAGGATCTGAGCTGTCAGCACAGAGCCTGACACAGGGCTTGAACTCATGAACAGTGAGATCATGACCTGAGCTGAAGTCTGATGCTTAACTGACTGAGCCGCCCAGGTGCCCCTTGGGACTATAACTTTATGTGGAGTTGGTCATGATCCAAGTTGGCAAATGTTTAATAGGAACTTTTATGAAGGCATAGGTCAGGTAAGAGTACCAGAAACCAATTAAACATGCAAGAATTTATTTTTCAACTGTAGATATACTCTACTTAGGAAGCACTATTGGCAATATGTTTGCCAAAGAAATAGAACAACATTGTTGACAAATGTCACTGGGTTAAGAGTCCATTAATGAGCTTCTCTTACAAAATGTCTTTCAACTTGATCAATCATGTCTCTTCTGATGATTTAAACATAGTTCTTTAAGTCTTAAAAGCAAACTCAGGAGGTGTAGTTAAATCATTGAAACACAAGCTCCCTTAAATTGCATATTAGTGGTTAAAAAATGCATGGCTATTCCTTCTGCATTAGAGAACTGAGAGCGTCTTTCACTTTCCTTTTAGGTTCCATTTCTCCCTTTAGCATGTGTCCAGTTAGGCAATGATATATATGAATTATCCTGTGTGGACAAAGTATTCTTCTAGGCAAGAAAGAGAGATAAAAATGAAGATGATGTCATAGACTAGAACTATGTTTCAGAAAAAGAGGAAAGGAGTGTTTTCATTTTGCTGTATCATAATTTGACCCTGTCTTTGATATGTGCCAGACACCAACATCTATGATCTCACATACCAGGGAGTTCTATGTAGCTGGCACTGAGATAAGCACTTTGCATGAATTCCTTTCTTATTCTTCACACATTTTATTAGGTTGATGGTTATATCACTACAGTATTAAAGATAAGGAACTAAGACTTAGAGTTACATAACTTTTTGCTTCTTAATGGTGGGTGCCAGAGTTAAATGCCCAGTCTCTCCACCTGAAACACCAATGTTAACTTGTTATTTTTATATGGACTCTGTATAGAAACTGTCCTCTTCACCAATATCAGCCTAATGTTAACAAACTTTCTGTAACCAGATATGCAGTTTTTTAGGGATGTGGCAGAATGTACACGTGGAAAAATATACTTTACATCAAATTAACAGAAAGTGAAAACAGTTATCCCGCTTTCATTTCAATGATTTCTAGTATTCTTTTCTCAGGGTATTTGCAGCATCATTAGACATCTTAAATATAGGAGCAGACCTACCAATTCGGGTAGGTCAGGTCCTGAGGGAACTGGTCTATTTCTATGTGATTAAGTAAGACTGGTGAGGAGAAGAGTTTCAATCAAGTTTTCAGCAAGGATCTGAGAGCAAGTTGTTGGTCTCCCAGTAGATGGCAGCAAAAGCAAAACACGTGCAGGCAGTGTGGCAGAATCCTGGTGATTGGGCAGAATCCAAATCAGAGAAATCAATTCATGGACAGGTTGCAGATTCAAAGGCAAAGGAGCATGAGATTCAGGATGTCAGTCTCCAGGTGATTCGGCTGTTATTTGTAGAGGACGGAACAAGATCTAAAAGGAAAATGGTGTAAGAGAAGTTAACCATCGTAGAGACTAAGTTGACTCAACTGTGGCAACAAAAGGCGATCAGCTTTGGGCATCATCATAGTTACAAAAGTTTAATGTGGAGAGGCAGATAAGCAGCACATGTGACTAGAAACAAGGCCAAAGAATAAAAAGGTAGAGCTGAATAAACAAGCCTAGCCATAGTGGAAAGCTGGTGGTAACAATATCCAAGTGAGCCTTACATCATCCCGCAAAATCCACACGTCTCTTTAATTTTTCCGTTGACTCATCTCCATTTCTTCCCACCATTCTAATCAAGAGCATTTTTACATGGAGACCATGGCTAAAAAACTGTAACCTTTCTTCAGTTCCCCTCTACTTGTGTAGTGTAATACTGTTCCTTCTACTCCTCTTTCCTTTCCTTCCTTTGAATTCCCCTTTGACCAATTTTCTCCCTTTGCACCAGGATCTCATGAAATTCTTACTGTGATCTTGCATCACAGAATCACTTCTAATGGCAGCAGACCATTTGAACAGTAGCTAGATGGCTCAGGAGGTCTTGGCAAAGCTTCCATTTGGTAAAAATGATAGATGCAATCCACTCTTCTGTGCTCTTAAAATACCGTGTTCTAATTCTATGTCATCAGAACTAGGCTGTATCTGTTACTCAGTGATGACCCTCTTTATTAAATCACAGGATTCTTAGAACATCAGGAGATGAACCATTAACCTGTATTCTACCTTAAAGAACAAAAATTACCTATGTGTTGAGGAAAGTCCTTGCAAGATAGAACTCTATCTCCCTGGACTTTGCTGTTTAGGGTATTAAGTAGCAGGGCTTAACAAAGAAGAAATAAAAAAGATAAACATTTCTTTCTCCATTGATTCAATCTTTTTCTGTCTCCATTTTAAAGATTCTGCTAACTACTTCAGAGTGAGTAATCTATGATTGAGAATTGAAACAATCTGATCTAATTATAGCAAAGTGTATGCAAAGTGTATTGCAGTGTGTAAAGCCTTCCATTGCTGTGTACATTGACAACCATGACAGTGAACTTTCTTGATGTCAATGATATTGAGGAAGTCCAAGCACCCAAGTTCCACATTTTCCTTAGGATTAGTGTTGTGTCTTTTTTAAAGGAGCTCCAAATTTTTATACATCTTCTGAACAGATATTACATTTCAAATGTAGTAACTTTGATGTTTCCAATCAGTTTTTTAAACATTCAGCTTTAAATATATGAGGAAACCTAAGTATAATTGTCAACCCATTTTGAGAAATTAATGATAAACACACATCATTCCTCTTCTGTTAAATTCAATCTTTAATTTCTTTTTAATTGTTTGCTCTATTGAAACAATAGAGTAACTAGAACCTTGAATTCTGTAATTTAATATTTACAAAACTTTTCTTTCATTGATATACACACAGTTTGGTGGAGGTGACTAATTTCACATATAAATAAAAGTTTCTTATATCTTATAATAGGGATCAACAGTTTTCCTGTAAAAAAATCAAATATTTCAGCTTTGCAGGATAAATGGTTTCTGTTGCATCTACTTAATTATGTCATTGTAGTAAGAAAGCAGCAATAGACAATATGTAAAAGCATGAGTGTGCCATGTTACAATAAATCTTTATAAAATTAGGTCACAAGATGGATTTGGTTCACAGGCTCTGACCTCTGCTTTAGACTTTTCTCTTACTGCTTTGACTTAAATCATTTCCCAAGACTTTGTAAGAAGTTGTACATGTAACTTGTATTATATAGAGGGGTTGCACATATTTATACTTGTGACATTTTACCATGTTTATGTAGGTATGTGGGCATCGGACCCATTTTTCTCTTCCAGTTTTATAGATTGTAATGTTTGGTGAAGGTATAGTTAAATAAGAACACAAAGCAAAATAAAACAAAACTATCTACAATAACCATTTTCTCCTTAATTTTCTGTGTAAAACAGTCTCATAAAAGATCAATTCCATTTATGGAATTATGGAATGTTAGATGAGAAGGGACATTAGTGATCATACAAAGTAAATTCCTATTTTGCAGATAAAGATATTGGTGTAAGAAAACTGATTGCTTAAATCAATATAAATAGTGAAAATGAAACAATCAAACACAATTTCAAAGTTGAAGTCCAGCCTTCTAACTCTTTCTTGTCAATCAGTCTTTACTACAGTGATCTCACAGGATCCAACAATATTTATAACATCTATCATAATCATTTAGTAAATAGGGGCAGAGGAAAAGGAAACATAGTAATATTCTATTAACAAGATTCAAACAATGGTGGTTTAATTTCTCTGCCATGCTCTGAAAAGGACTCAAAATAAACTTGTATTTCCCTCAACCTTGTCAATATTACTAGTTAAAAGACATCCATTTCGTAAGGTATGAAGAGCATGTTTATTTCATTCTAGCAATGGAAGCTGCACACCAATGTCTTAAAAAGCACACCTTTAATAACAAAATCTACAGAGGAAGGAATTAATTCATTTCTGTAAATCTATGTAATCCCTTCAGTGCCAATAACAACTCAGTTCTGATCTGCATGCTGGAGAAATGCAGCAGTTGTGAACAATGGGGCCATATTTTTCAAGAAAAGTGAAGGTCAACCTAGTGTGGACTGTAGGTGTGTGTGTGTGTGTGTGTGTGTGTGTGTGTGTGTGTGTGTGTTCCTCTGTGAGCTTGTGGAGATGAGCAGAATGTGTGTGGAATGTGATCTCCATGAGGGTACCAGAAGCTGGATGTGAGGTTGCTAGGCAATGCTCCCTATTGTTTTAAACAAACTGCACAGGGCTGGCAGCAGCTGTCAGAGTTCCTGGCTCTTAAGAATAACAGAGCTGAAAAACACAAAGAACAAACGTCCTCCACAATAAATGGCAATAAATAACAGGAACTTTCTGTGCCAGTAAATATGCAGGCACTTGGATGTTAAAGCATTTAATAGGGTTAACAAACACAAGAGGTCATTTGAATTCTATTTGTGGTCAAATACTTTTTTCCCCCAGACACTTTAATTTAAATGGTAAGACAATTTGAAAATAGAATGGTAGGTTGTGATTTTAATAAATTATTATTTTAAAACCACCATTTTCTTGCTTGTTTATTTTTATTTTATTCATAGAGAATTTCATCTCAGGGTCAACAGTATAAACTTTAAATATAAAGAGTTTCAATAGAAACACATTCTACATTGTATGTTAAAAAAAATTCACTCAACTGTCCTATCGCCATAAAAGTCCCTCTTTTTACCCTTTTAGATAAGCCACATCCATTCTTCAACCCTTTTCTCTTTATCATGGAGGCAGTTACACAATGCTACACATATAATGAAAGTGAATGGAGCTACACACACATGAACACACACATGAAATCATTTATAACTATTGAAATCTAAATAACTTCTATAGGTTCTATTTTTGTCAATTTCTTGGTTGTGACAGTATACTATATTTACATAATATACTGCCACTGCCAGAGACTTATGGGGGCATAAAACTTGTCTATATGTACTTTGCAAATTTCTGTGAATCCAGAATTACCTCAAAGTAAAAACTTTTCAAAACCAGAGAGGTCTGTTCATTTCTCATATTTCAAAACTAGAGATTTTTTTTTCCTTAAAGAATAAAACATAGTCTTGTTGGCTTAATCCCTGTCTCTGTGTGGTTGAAGCTTTCCCTCAATTCATTTGTGTTTGAACATTCATATAAAAAAAATTTGAAAGATAGAATTTAGACTTTTCAATCAGTTTTTTGACATATTACTGAGTTTAATTGTTAGTTGAATAATGATTTTTTGAAAATCCATTAAAACATTTAAAAAATCCATTTATGGAATCTGAACTTTTGGGAAACCTGAAATCGAGGATCATTCTGAACGGAATGACTACTTTGTAACTAATGACGATGAGTTTGTCACTAAGAAACAAGTCTTTTCAAACCAGCATTCTTTGTTTTTCAAAGTGTGTGTGTGTGTGTGTGTGTGTGTGTGTGTGTGTATTATAACTTTTCATTTTGAAATAAATACAGATTGGGGCGCCTAGGTGGCTTAGTCGGTTAAGCGTCCGACTTTCGCTTAGATCATCATCTCGCGGTTGTGGGTTCGAGCCCGGCGTCAGGCTCTGTGCTGACTGCCAGCTCAGAGCCTGGAGCCTGTTTCGGTCTGTGATTCCCTCTCTCTCTGACCCTCCCCTGCTCACACTGTCTCTCTCTCTCTCTCCTAGAAATAAATAAAAACATGAAAAAAATTAAAAACATAAATAAAAAAATGAAATACAGATTTATTGGAAGCTACAAAGATACTACATAGAGGTTCCATATACCCTTCACTCAGCACCCCCTGATGATTACATCTTGTATACCTATAGTCAAAATCACAAACAGGATTTCATATTGGTACAGTGTGTGTGTAGAATTTTATGTTACTTGAACACACCTGTACAGACTCTTCTAACTTCCATTTCAATCAAGATTAAGAACTATTCCATCACCACAAAGACCTACTAGTGTTGATATTTTATCAATTCACATGAAGTGTAGAAATTTCACCAGTTTTTAAGTCCATTAGTTTTCCATTGCTTATAATATAATTATCTTAACTATTCCTTTACATATGTTGATATCTATATCAAACAATGTTACATTGATACTGTTACATATCTTCAAGAGTTGAAAGAAAATGTCTTTATGCTCACTTTTTTCATTATTCTTTCTTATCTTTTAAAATGCTTTCTTTATCGTTTTCTCTCTGTTTAAAGGATGCCTTTTTTTCTCTTTTTAAGGGAGGCCTACCAAAAACAAATTCTCTTAATTTTTCTTCATCTGTCTAATTTCTTCTTCATTCCTAAGGGATATTTTTGCTGGATATAGGATTCAAGGCTGATAATTACTTTGTTTCAGCACTTGAAGAATGTTGTGTCACTTCTTTCTTGCTTCCATGGTTTTCTGATGAAAAACTACACTGTCATTTGAATTTTTTCTTTCCTTACAGTCAAGGTATAGTGTTTCTTTTGCTGTTTTCAAAGTTGCTTCTTTTTCTTTTCTTTTCAAAAGCTTTATCATGATGAGTCTTGAAATGATGGCCTATTATTTCAAATAATATCTGTATTTGCTTTTGAAATATTATCCATGAAATCCAAGCATATAGCAAGAAAAGTAATTAAAATTTCTAAATTCATAAAGCATATATTACATGCTACAAAACTCAGATTTTGCACATTTTTTAAAATTTCTTATATTTCTAACTCCAGCTTCCTAGATTTGCACACAGCTCTTAACCTTTTTGTTCAAATTAGTTTTCAGGCATTTAAAAATTTAAGATGAAAGGTTAAATACTAAACTATAACTTCTTTCTCATCAACAATACCAATATATAACAAGTCTTCTTATATTCCCATTGAACAGGTATTTTATTTCATTACTTCAAAGAAATCAGCCTGTCAGGTCAGATTTTGGTTTCTTTTTTGTCCTCAGTTTCTTTCTACCATAATTAAAGCAGACAATTAAGCCTGAAACATAATATGTATAGGCAGGAGGGAAGTTTTTTTTTAGTCTTATTTCCCCTTCCCAGAAGTTAAATACGACATACAGGGCTGTGAATCTGAGCTGTTTTCCTGCACGAACAATTGCAATGTAAATCAGAATAGGCAAAATTAATTTTAAAATCTTTTTGAATTTCTCATGCTTGAATGATTGAAGGATAATCTGAAAATGTATGAGTAAACTATATTGTTTGAAAAGAAAGAAACAAGCTTTGGTAGTAAATAAGATGTATTTTCTTCTTGCAGAAAAGCCTTAGTCTAAGTCTTAAGCTAGTCTGTGTTATGAAGTCCATGCTTAAAACAATAAATGGATAGTCCACACCATTAGTCTGTAAGCACTATTGTCATTACTGCAGCATTATAAGAGTACTTCCACTGATGATAAAGATAAAGTACATTCTGGAGTTTGTCAACAAAAGATAATTTCAAGACAGTTAAACATAATTTTCATATATGTCATTAGAATTTTGCATAATGTCTGTGTGTACTAATCACCGTTCCAGGAATACTACAGTGTCTCTAATCCTCATATTAAATCACTTATCTATTAAAATAAAATTTTAAGGAGTCCCTGGGTGGCTCAGTCGGTTGAGTGTTCAACTCTTGATTTCAGCTCAGGTCATGATCCCAGGGCCCTGGGATTGAGCCCCACCTCAGGCTCTGCACTGAGCATGGAGCATGCTTAAGATTCTCTCTCTCTGAATCTCTCTCTCTCCCTCTGCACCTTTCCCCTGCTCCCTCCCTCCCTCTCTCTTTCTCTCTAAAAAAATTAAGTTAAAAATTTTTTAAATTTTTTAATGTTTTTTTTCTGAGAGAGACAGCATGAGCAGGGGAGGGTCACACAAAGAGAGAGATACAGAATCCGAAACAGGCTCCAGGCTCTGCGTTAGCTGTCAGCACAGAGCCTGACGCGGGGTTCGAACCCACGAACCATGAGATCATGACCTGAGCCGAAGTCAGACGCTTAACCAACCCAGCCACCCAGGCACCCCAAAAATTAAGTTAAATTAAATTAAAATAATATAAAATGCTAAAGAGGTTTCTGGGAATGATGATATTACTACTAGGTTTTAAAAATATGGTGAGACAGAGATTGGAGCT
The DNA here is from genome assembly GCA_017311185.1 of Proteles cristata cristata. Taxonomy (NCBI): domain Eukaryota; kingdom Metazoa; phylum Chordata; class Mammalia; order Carnivora; family Hyaenidae; genus Proteles; species Proteles cristata. The sequence goes on along the minus strand of JAESUZ010002924.1, from coordinate 1,281,642 downwards.
GAGAGTGATTTTTATTAAATATTTTATTTCAGAGTGATAAGTCACAATATTATTTTTCTATATTTTCTACCATATTTGGCTTAAGGTGAGAAGAGATAAAAAAAAACACAAGGAGAGGCAAATGTGATGTTCCAGGCACTGTTTTAGATATCTTATGAATGAAAAAAAATCACTGAATCTTCAAAATTAACTTGTAAGGTATATTGCATTATTATAATACTTATTTATACTCATACTCATTTTTAGGAGGAGGAAATAGAAATACCAAGATGTTCTAATAGCCAATGGGCCATTTTTAAAACTCATATGTCTGAATCCAGAACCTTCATTTTTAGATACCACAATATATAGATAGAAATGAACACAAGCATTGGAAATAGGCAGAGTAACTATCAAACCTTATCTTTACCACTTACCTTTTGAATAATCTTGGCAACTGACTCAACCATTTAATGCCCATATCTTTAAAATGGGAATAAATATTCCTATCTTGAAAATTTTGTGAAGATTAAAATAGTTTAATCAATACTTTCAACTCTCTCTAAAAGGTCAATAAATAGTAGCTGCTTTATGATATTATAAAGTTTTCTTTCTAAATATACAATATTGAATTTTATGTGCATATTTTTCTCCTTCTAGATGTGACCAGTATGGGTTTTTGTTTTTGTTTTTGTTTTTTTTTCAGATACTGACACATACTCTTCCTCAGTGGATCTGAATGCATTTCTCTTTCTCTCTGCCTCTTCCTCTCCTTCTCCCCACTCTGTCTATTTCCATCTTCATCTCTATCCCAAGGAGTTTTATGTTTGACCTTTGCAAGTCGTACTTTATCAATGTCTCTCCATTTTAAACCCTCTACTTTTTCCATCTTAAATGACCTGAAACATGTTGAACTCATTCATCACTTTATAGCTTTGTCCCTGTTGTTTTCTCTGTCTGGAATGCATCCATCTATTCAGTGTCTTCTGTACCTATTCAAATATTCAAGCCTAAAGATTTAGTTGAAATTCTGTCCATTCAACAAAGACTTCCTGTCTATTCCATTTGACAATATTACTCAGTATCCTCTTATAAAGTTCAATAGAAAATCTCTTAAGTCCCATTACCAGGGATAATCACATTTCCTCTGAGTACCTGGTTTGTTTTTGGCTTATTTATGTTGCCAATCATGTAGCAGTTTTTTGTTTCTATGTTTACCTAATTATAAGGAACTCTGGGTCCAAATCTGTGGTCTATTTTAGTGACTGTAAAATACTTGAAAGCCTGGTAATTACAACTGTAAGTAGATACATTGATTAATTAATTAAATTTTCTGCCTGTATCCTTTTTCCTAATGTGTGTGTATATCTATCTATGTATCTATGTATCTATGTATCTATGTATCTATCTATCTGTAGATAGATATGTTAATTATTACATGTATCACATTCTAAAGGTGCAATAAAATTTAATATTACAAAAAGTCATTCTATAAAAAGGAACTCCTTGTACGAATCATTGAAAAATAGAAAAAGTAATATCAAACAAATTTAAAATTAACTGTAAATAGCCATGCAAAGTAACCACTTCAAATATGTGGATCTATTCACATTGCTTTTCTATGAATTTTGTGTCTATGATTATTTTAACAAGCTTGAAATGTGCTAAACTATAATTTTATATTATATTGTTAAAAATAACATTATATATTTTCATGTCATTAAACATTATTTGAAAACATGATAGTCAATGATTTTATAATCCTATAGCATATGAATGTATCATCATTTATTTGAAGTGTTTTCATTTGGCTCAATAGTTAAGCTGTGTTCAGTGGTAAATACATTACTATCATGACAAATAGCAGTGTGTTAAATATCTTCATTGTCAAATCCTTAAGTTCATGTTCTTCATGTAAATTAATGGAAGTGAAAGCCTTAATTCATCAGTTGTATATATTTCTAAAAGGGTTGAGACTTTTCAAATTTCTCTTTACACAATTTCTCTATTCATTTGATAATTGTGGGCACTGTAATCATTATAGATTTATACTATATGCATTTATATAAATCACTGCAACATATTTGGAAGGAGATGTGACTAAATACATAAATTAATAAGTGAATGGGTATGTTTCCAATCCAAATTTATCTCTCCTCTGAAATCATGTATGAATGATATACATTGCTTTATTTCACAGCTCTTTGTTTTGTGTTCTTTTTTCTTTTCTTTTAGCACTGATATCATTTTTATCTCTTGAAATCATTAGAAAGACTTTCTTGAAGGAGACACTATGTATACTATTCCTCCCAAATCTCTGCTTTTACCATATTTGGGGAAGATAGTTACAAGCCATAGTACACTTGTTGGCTGACAATTAGTCTTCACAGTTCATGAAAAATAAAGCAAAACATAAACAAAACAAAACACAAACCATATCAAGAAGTAGTTTTGGTTATTGTGGTTAGAATACAAATAACCAAAGGCCCTCTTGTCCTGTCATCAACAGTAACATCATGACAGCTGAAAATAATCTTCCCCTATTCTGCCCTTATCCAAGAATGTTAGACTGTGACAGCATCACATTTAATTCTTTCCCAAATTGTGTTCATAAGCTCTCATGTGTCACACTTCCGGACACTGAATCCTTAGAGTTTCTAAACAACATGACAATGAGATCATTCAGTTGTCAGATCTCTAAACTCGGAGGGTGGCGGGCACGGATGTATATTCTTGAAAGCATTTACTCAACCAAGAGAAATGCATAGAATACACAAGAATGATTGAAGAGTCAAACAGCAAGACTACTTTGAGGAGAGTGAACCTGAAATGGGTCATACCAAACCGACAGTACTGATAGGGTCACTTTGGGGTAAAGTGAACAGCTCACTAGACATGATCACACTGAGTGCCCCGATTATGATCTCTAAATAGTTCTTTTTCAGTCAGAAGAAGTAAGACTTCTTGGAAAAAGAAACAGCTTCAGATTGGGAGCACAAAATATGCAAGATGGATTTGAACCAGCTTCACATACCAGAAAACAAAGTAGCTTTCAGAGTTAATGGAGTCATGTCAGGAGGAAGCAGGAGAAAACTGGAAGAGGAACCTCCTGGTCAAAGAAAGAGGGTATCTGGGGCATCGAGAATGAACACCGTAACAGATGGAGACACATCAAAACAAGTCAGGAAGCGGTTTCCTCTAGCTTCCTAAATATGTTACAGCTCATCTACCACATCTCCATTTTCTAAAAATAATCTCTCATATCTCATTGTCTCAGCTACCCTATCTGTCCTTAATGTTTTGTGCATGTTCACTCACAATTTGGAAGGCCTGAACAATTAGTAAAGAGGAGCCTAGGTCTCAGATTTACTCTTTACATATTTTTAAGGAAACACACACACACACACGCACACACACACACACAGTCTGCTCTACCAGACAAAAATAACATTGAAAGTCGATGTGGTTTTCTTTGCATGAAGATGAACCCCCCCATCTTCTTGCTGTCTTGTCCCAATTTCATTTCTTGTGCAGTTATTTTAATTTCTAATTTGAATAGAAAGAATAAAAAGATTTGATTACTTTCCAAGAAATAGTTTTCTGAGTGACATATAATGAATAAACTATAACCAATAAATCTGGCAATTTGAATGAAATAATTATATTAATTAAAAAATAGTAACAAATGTAACAAAACCAACCAATAAAGAAACAGAAAATTCAATTTGTTCAATATCTTCAATGTCTATCAAAACTGTAAAGGTGTTAAAGAAAACCTTTCTACTAAGAAATTCCCAGTTCCACTGGCTTCAGTGATGAATTTCACTTAATACATAAGAAAGAAAGAGTCTTATCTTACACAACATATTTTGGAGAATAGAACAAAAGAGAATGTATATTGAGGCTTTTTAGGAGGCCAGTTAAATAACCTTGACATACAAAGTGGACAAAATCATTACAAGAAAAACAAATTATAGTTCGATTATTTCCATAAACAAAGATGAAAACGTTTAATCTTATTAGCAAACTAAATTTGGTCATGTTTAAAAAGGCTAATATGTCATCATTAATGAGGTTTATTCAGATGTACAAGTTAGCTTTAGTATTTAAAATATATGAGTATAATTCATCATGTTAACAGAAAAAAAGATGGTTATAAGACCATCTCAATAGACGCCATAAAGGTACATAAGTTAGTACACATTTTTGATAACTTTCAACTAATTAGGAATAGAAGTGAAATTTCTTAATCTGATAAAGCATATCTACAAGCAAACTTGTAGTAAAGATCATACCTGGTGATAAAATATTGAGAGCTTTGTCCTGAAACTGGGAAAAAATTAAGGCCGTCTTCTATAATCATCTTATTTAATACATCACTGCAAAAAGGCAGCATGATGGAATAAAAAGTATAAATGGAAAGGAAGAATTAAATGTGTCCTTATTTGAAGACAATATGATTTATTTTACAGAAAATTCATAAACTATTAATTTCATGTATGAATTTAGCAAGATTGCTCAATATAAAGGTTAAAATATAAAAGTCATTCAAATATTTCTAAATCTCAAGAACAAAAAAAGAGAAAAAAACTGAAAATAGATACTAGTTACCAAAACATCCATAAAATAAAATAACTAGCATCTACACTGAAAATTGCAAAATAATATTGATGAAAATTAAAGCTCTAAATAAACATAGGTATATGTTGATGGATCAAAAGTTTTATTGTACAGATTTTTTTTTCCTAGTTGAATGATAGATTCAATGCAATACATAGTTGGGTTATGTGTTTTGTTTTGCTTTGTTTTGCTTTTAAATTGACAAAGCGATTTTAAAAACTCATGAGAAATGCAAAGGCCTAGGAAGAACCAAGGCAATTTGGTGAAATAAACAAACAAAGAAGGATTTATGTTGATAAAGTTAAGACATAGTGTAAAGGTATAATAATTATGCCTGTGGCTTTAGTACAATAATAGAGGTAAAAAAATTATTTTGTGCCTATCATCTACAAAAATCAATTTTGAGTGAGATGCAGACTGAAATATGAGCTGTAGACAGATATTAGGGAATAAAGTGCCATAGCACTGTCATTTTCGTGAGGGCAAATATTTCTTAAGTATGACATGAAGAGTACTAACCATAGGGCAAATGATTGATAAGTTTGATTATATTACAACTAATACATAATGGTTATCCAAGATAGTTGGAGAGCAAAAGTAGATTAATAGATTGTGAAAATATATTTGCTTTACATGCATTTGACTTAAATTTAAGAACCAAAATTTGTTTATTTTTGAGAGCGAGAGAGAGAGATACAGAGTGCAGACAAGGAGGTTAGAGACAGAAGGAGACACAGAATCTGAAACAGGCTCCAGGCTCTGAGCTGTCAGAACAGAGCCTGATGTGGGGCTCAAACCCGCAAACCATGAGATTGTGACCTGAGCTGAAGTCGGACGGTTAACCAACTGAGCCACCCAGGTGCCCCCACCCAAAATTTAAATAATATTTAAAGATTGTCAGAGGCCGGCTCTGGCAGGTCCAGGGGTCCCTGAAGGATGGATGGTGTCAGCGCACACGAGAGAGAGTGAGAGAGCCCCAAGATCCTTTCTGATTACCAGGCAGGCATCTCCGTCCTGTCGGTTTTGGTGTCTTTATTTATAGGTCAAAAGTTAACATGGCATAAGGAAATGGAATTTTTACAATGGATAGCTCTTTGTGATAAGATGTTTTTGGAAAACGTACAGAAACAGGTTTTACAGAAGTCTTCTTGCAGAACTGCCCCAATTATAGTGAGGTTGAGTAATTAAGAAAATAACAAGCTGTTCACATTTGAATAACGCTAAGATTAAGTCATAGGTTTGTAGATACTCTTATCCATCCTCAACACAGCTGCCAGGGTAAGGGAAGGTGTTTGTGGAAAGTAGGCCTTAGGGAAGGGGCTGCTATACACCATCAGTTAGCAAAGGTGTATGTACTAACTTAACTTCTGCTCTTATCTGTTCCTTCTCTCTAAGTTAGGCTCTTTGCCTCCGGGCAAGACTTGATTTTCCAGTTATATGCCTTCTTGCACCAGAGAGCCAACCATACCTTTAAAGAGTTTAGCTTATTTCCAATACATAGAATAGCCTCTTTGAGTGCATTTACCTTTGTGTCTAGTTTTATGATTTCTTGAATAGCTAGGGTATGAAAGACATTTTTGGTTAGATGATTTGCATGTTGAGCTGTATGAACATCTTGGACTAACGCAACGGTAGAAACAGAATTGTACGTGTAAAGGTGAATCTTTTATAAGTAAGGGTCATTAGCCTGTTTATAGCTCAAGGGAAAGTATGGAGGGAAACAGGACCTTCTGGAGACACGATGTCTGTTCCCATAATCGAAAGAAGAAGTTCCCACAATAAGTTCCTTCACAAGGTGTAATCATCATACCAGGGCCAAAATAAGGGGAAAAGTCACTCTCGATATTGATCAACAAGGTACCTTAGGGGTCAGTGCTCAAACAGAAATAATTGAGTGGGGGTGGATATCGGTCATCATCTGATTGGCAAGAGACCGTACAAACTTGCTTTAACCTCACCAGGAGTTTTCTCGACTAGTTGGCTTAGAATGGCTCCCAACAAAAGATCAATAATAATTAATCAATACAATGAAAAAATGGGCTAAATACTTGAAAATGCTTCACAAAGAGGATAGCAAACATTAGACAAATCTCTTTTAATCAACAAGAGAATACAAAAAAAAATCATAGTGCCTTAATCCAAACCTCAAAATGACTGAAGACAGAAAAATGTTTTAAACTCTATTTTCAAGGATTCCAAGGAAGCAATGAGATTTCTCTCCTACTTACTGCTGCCGAGAAGAGTTAATTTGGTACGTTCACAACAAAAATGGTTGGAAGTATCTAGGAAAAGTACTAGATACTCTTATGTTCCAGCATCCATGCTGAGGTATATTCAACAAAAATACCCCAGAAGGTGGTTGCAAATCCAAGCAACAATGCCAGACTGTATGCACCATCACATTTCCCATAAGATGCTCGATCTATGCAGATTTCGTCATGCTGGTAAGAAGATATTTTTAACTTCTACTTACAATCTAGCCACAACTTGCTGTTATTCCAGTGTAATTAGAAAATCAGCTAACATCAGAACTGGCCAAGTTTAAGCAGACAATCTAGGCTATTTTAAAAAGCTTTTCTCGTAAACCAACGAAAAACATCAGGTTTGTTATTTCTTTGCTGGTGTTCAAGTATGTTCTTGTTCTGTTTCACAAGAGTTTCTCGGGCTCAGTGTTTTGGGGGTTTTCGTGGGCTCATAACTGCATGTTGCAGTAATTCATAAGTGGCAGTGGCATTGGCCGGGAAGTATTAACAGAGTTTTGAAACCCTGAGATGTTGACATGTTCACCTGTGTAAATCACTTTTGTTGCCAGCTGCTGTTTTTAATGCCTACCATCATAAGAATGGGCATGATTAACCTGGCCCCACATTTATGTCCTCTGAGATGCTGCTTTAGTTGAATTTGGCTAAATATTTTTATTTTATGGGTGAGGACACCAAATGTCAGTGATTAGTTTATCCAGTCATGTAAATATTTTGTGACATAGTTATATTCGGTATTCTTACATTTACATTTCTGAACAATCTATACATATAATAGGTACATTCCAGTTCATCAGTCATATAGCAAGTCGTTCCACACAAGGTTTTTTGGTTTAGTTGTAACTGTGTTCAGATGTTAGCCCAGATATTTGCTAACTGGAGGAATTTATATCTGTTTAACCTCTTCAAGCCTCAGTTTCTTCTTTTGTCAAATGGGGCCCCTAAATGGTAGGCTTGTTTGAAGGTATACACGAGTTTGGACGCATAGTGTGCTTAGATTATTTGCTATTATTTATTACTTTTGTTGGAGATAAACTCATGTATATTTTACTACAATTTTTAAGTTTTTACCATAGTAAAATTAAGGATTAGATTAACTAATAAATTAATCCAAATTGAAAATTAACATTAAAAAAATTATTTTAATGTTTTATTTATTTTCGAGGGTGACAGAGACAAGCAAGCAGGGGAGGAGCAGAGAGAGAGGGAGACTCGGAATCTGAAGCAGGCTCCAGGCTCTGAGCTGTCAGCAGAGAGTCCTGATACAGGGTCAGAATCTACTGACCATGAGATCATGACCTGAGCCAAAGTCGAAGGCTTAGACTGAGCCACTCAGTTTCCCAGCAAATGAATTTTTATAAAATACGTGAACATACAATCAGCCCTATACCTTTGCAAGATGCAACCCATTAATTTTTTCAGTGAAATGACCCAAAAACTCACTGAACAGAGATAGTTCCTCATAATTATTGTGTTAAATAAGTAGGACATTGAAATGAAAGCAAATGATGACTAAGACAAAATAACAGAAAAAATAAAGTTATACAATACATGGTTAAGCTTAAACTAGATTCCTAGAGCAATGTAGTAATACCAGTGATATGCTGAGTTAAGGATAGCAGGTTTTTATTCCCTTTTTAAACTATAAATGCACTGGAGTCAGTAAATCTTTTAATTTAGGAATTATTGTTTTGGCCAATTCGACATTTGCAAACTAACCTCACTTAAGACAATTTATGTTTGCCTTTTTTCTGTGTTAATATGACATATGAACAAAACATTTTCATATTTAGAGTTAATTAAGAATGAAAATCTAACCAAATGAAGTAAAAAATTAAGAAATTACTGAATAGGGAATCATTCAGATAATATCCAACTTCTTTGTTCTAAACCAGTCTTCAAACTGTGGGACGGTATGCTATTACTCCAGTGTTTGAAAAAACACTCTTGGATGCCAAGATTAACTGCCTAGAAAAGAAAGCAAATAATAATACCAAACATCAAAAGCTACAGTTTGCCTTGAAACAGAGGATTATAAAAACCTTACTTATTATAGTCATAACAAAAACACAAAGTTTTGTGTCAAGGCAGGAATAGTTCTGAGCCTTTTTAAATTCCAACTCAAATGAGACCCTTGATTAAAATATTAAAAAGAAAAAAGGAACATGTTTAAGGTGCTAGGATTAAGGATAATTGCTGGTGAAAACCTCACATTGGAGCCATAATTCAACAAACACATTTATTACACTACCTGTAAGATGTTATTCTTGTGTGGCTTTTAGGTAGTGTAGCATTTAGCTTAGTCTTGCCTAAGTACCCATCTCTGAATTTAGAATATGAATGAAAAAGTTGTTTTCAGTCATTTGCTAACTTCTGTTTTCCGCTCAGAGTGGTTGGAGAGAAAAGCTGAGGGATTCATTAACAGTTTCCCGTATTTTAATGTCAGCTTTTTAAATGGAAGCAATTTTTCCATCTTGAGAAACAGGCCTTTTGAAAAATCTATAATTTAGATTTAACAATACTAGCCCTTACCCTTATGTATGTTGTGAGAATCACGTGAGAAATAAGTATAAGTTCATTTTTCACAGTAAGTTTCCATCAAGTGTAAGGCATTGCTTTTATTAATATCAAAGTATCTTTAAGTTAATTTATGTATTTAAAGATAGAGAGAGAGCAAGGGAGAGTCATAGAGAGAGGAAGAGAGAGAATATCAAGCAGGCTTTGCACGGGCAGCAGAATCCAGGTGCGGGGCTTGAACTCACGAAACTGTGAGATCATGACCTGAGCCGGAAACCTGGAGTCTGACACGTGTCTAACTGAGCCCCGAGGTGCCCCTAATATTAAAGTATTTTTGTGAGTAGGACTTGGTCCCAGAAATACAGTCCATGTGTTCTGAATAGTTTGTCTCCTGCTTTTTTTTTTTTTTTTTCAACTAATGAGTGAAGAAATGTTATCAGAATTCCATAGGTTTTTGGAGCAAAGACTGTGGAAGTATTAGCTAATTAACACTTTAGGTTGTGATGGGATTATTCACGAACTGTCAATTTTCAATAAGGAATATAGACAAATGTATTGATTTTAGCTCCAGAAGCTCTGTTTAGAATTCTCAGTTTTAGTTTTAAATAGCAATCCATCCGCCTATTTTTCTTTAATATAACTTGAGGCTAATTAAAGAAAATTCATCCAAATAAAGTCTTAAATACTCTTGATCATAGGAATTTGCAGTGTTTGTTTTTCTTATCTTACATAATACTATTTCATATTTTCATAAATAGAACATATCACTTTCCCCATGTCTGTGTATTTCATACTAAACTATAGCTATGAAAAATCTGAATATTATTTTTTTGCCTATGTTTTACCAAAGGCCAGGAAATAGGTATTTCTGAAGTCACTGTCAAGTAAATTATATCTAATCCAGTAATTTAATCTTGGTGGATTAAGAGCTATTTCGGGGCACCTGGGTGGCTCAGTCGGTTGAGTGTCCGACTTTGGTTCAGGTCATGAACTCACAGGTCTTGAGTTCAAGACCTGTGTCATGCCCCGGGCTGATAGCTCAGAGCTGGGAGCCTGCTTCAGATTCTGTGACTCCCTCTCTCTCTTCCCCTCCCTGCTTGCATGCTCTGTCTCTCTCAAAAACACATAAACATTTTTTTAAAAATGTTTTTAAAAGAGCTATTTCTACTGTAGATCTATTACTTAATCATTGTATAGTGCATTTTTCTTGAGTACACATTATTTGGCTGGCAGTGTGCTAGCTGTGGGAATATGCAATCTAATAAAGTTTGCTCTGTGCCTGAAAGGAGGGGCCTGTGTCCTAGTGGAGAGAAGAAAGTCAGCATGTATGTCTTGTGTTGTGTTATTTGAGCACACATTGTACTAAGAGATGAGAACCCAAAGGAGAAGTAGTTAACATAGACTTGAAAGGCCACAGTGAATGAAGGCTTTGAGATGTAACTATTGTGCTGTTCTGAGTAGGCCAGAAGGTATTTGGCTAAGAAGAAGTACAAGACATGTTAACATAATTGTAAGGCAGTCATTCCCCTAAGCTATTTAAGCATAGTGATTTTTAGGTACTCTGAAATTCAGACTCTAAGTTTGTACCTATTTTTATTACCAAGAAATCTGCAAAAGGTAAACTCTTACCCCAATCCTGGGCCACAACCCATACTTTAACTTTAGTCCATCTATGACTCTGATGTCTGGATTTAGGATAATGGATGAAGGGAGGTCTGTGTCAGTGTGGAGGTAAGGCAGAGGGAGGCATGAGAATAGTCGGGGGTGGGGTGGGGTGGGATGGGGGTTGTTACCACCATCTGATCAACAACAAATAACCCAAGTTTGCATATTTACCACACTTATTTATCTCAGGAAGGGCAATTGTGTCTCTAAGTAAAGTATCTACTCACCACTGGCAGTTCCCTTTTATCTTCATATGATTCTCATGTTCTCAGTTTCTTTCTTTAGTTATAATGCTCACAACCATTTGCTTACTTTTTTTCTTTTTCTTTTTTTCTTTTAGAGTCAGTGTGCAAGAGGTAGGGAGAGGCTGAGGGGGTGGAGAGAGAAAGAGAGAGCAAGTGAGAAAGAGAGAGAGAGAAACATAATCTTAAGCAGGTTCCATGCTCAGGATGTAGGGCTTGATCCCACAACCCTGAGATCATGACCATCCCTTGAATCATGATTCAAGCGGAAATCAAAAGTCAGACTTGAGCCGAAATCAAAAGTCAGATGCCACTCAAGTATCCCAGTTATTTACTAGTCAATAGTAAACTAGTGAATAGATTTGTCTACATAATAAGTATCCTTGAATTTTCATGTTTCTCTAGAAATGATTACCTAGGCTTCTGGAGCTAGATAATCACATTATGAAGAGATATATTATCATTGGATATCTGATGGACCACTGAAAAATTTAATATAATGGGATGCAATTATCAGGTTATGGAAGATAACTCTCATTGGGAGGTCCTAGGAAATATGTGTGAGGTGGAGAAGCTTTTGTAAAATGCAAAGGAACAAATACCTTCTCTTCTTGTCTCTGTGATGTTTCTCTTCCACGTGTAGGCAACAAGTGTTCCTAGATTTCCCCTTGGCAGTACATGTTCTCACGTTCTCACACGTTCTCACATGGAGCAAGTTCTCCTGCTCCAAACATATCCATTCTCTCTTCCCAATTAGTTTTAGACAATCCTTACTGTGCTGTCTCTTCAGTCAGGTGGTGACCCCAAATATGCAAAAATCTACTGGAATTTGGTGGCAGAGGCAGTGAAAGGATTCACCTGAGGCAGAACAAAAGAGACAGAAGTGTATTGAATAAACCACAAGGGAGCAGGGGCAAGACAATGAAGGAGAGACTGTTTACAACTAAAAAATGAGGGCGCCTGGATGGCTCAGTCAGTTGAGGGTCCAACTTTGGTTCAGGTCATGATCTCGGAGTCTGTGGGTTCAAGCCCCATGTAGGGTTCTGTGCTGACAGCTCAGAGCCTAGAGTCTGCTTCAGATCTTATGTCTCCCTCTCTTTCTGTCCCTTCCCTACTTGTTCCCTGTCTCTTTCTGTCTCTCAAAAATCAATAAAAACGTTAAGATATTTCAAAATTAATAGAGGTGAGGAGGTTTGATGACTTAAAGAATTTTGCCTTTTTTGGTATCTGTGACTCCTTGTGAGTAGCATATTGGTTAGTTAGGGCCAATGCATATTTTGACATGGGTCGCCTGATGATCCTGTCTGTATTTAGACAAAAATTGTCGTGGGCCCTTCCTACATTCCATCGCTCAAATCTGTTGCCTAAACGCAGTCTCTACACTTACTAAAAATTTTATTATAGTCATCCCCATACCTTCAGATTTTAATCTAGTCCTCCCTTATCTGTAAACTCTTAATATTATTAAAGCATACATATCTTTAAAATGCTGCAAGTGACGTACATTAATGCAGCAGCAAATTCTAAAGGTGTTCCATAACCCTCGAGTTAATTAGAGTAGAGAGAAAAAGAATACTGAATCCTGTGGTTCAATATGTGTCTTGTGCAGTTATGGTGGCTGGAAGTCCCAAGATCTTCAGTTGGCAAGTTGGAGTCTCAGGAGCTAATGGTCAGTTCCGCTGCAAATCCAAAGGTCTGAGAAGAAGAAGAGCTGATTAATTAGTTTCAGTTCAACTCAGTTCAAATCCAAAGGTTGGAAAAAAAATATATCTCAACTTAGTGACAAGTACTTAAAGCATATTCTCCCTTAGTCTGTCTTTTTGTTCTGTTTAGGCCTTCAGGGGATTGGACAGATGGCACTCATATTAAAGAAGACAATCTGTTTTGCTGGCTCGATTGGTTCAAATGCTAATCTCATTCAGAAACACACTCACAAAACACCCAGAATAATGGTTAACCAAATACCTGGGTACCTTGTGGCCCAGTCAAGTAGACACATAAAATTAATCATTACAATGTTTAGAAATGTGCTAAATAACGTTGAGCAATTATAAGATTTGGAGCTTTAAAAGCAAGTAAAGGTATGGATTTCCATATGGATTGGCTAACTTTAAGAGCAGATATGATACTGGAGAATTTCTGAAACATTTTGACTGTGTTAAATGAGAAAGCCTTTGGACAAAGTCTTTCCGACATTAGGACTGAGGAGCCGGAAGTTAAGTCCTCCATTAAGAACAACCTCAGCTGCGCATAACCCCAGTTCCAGGAAAAGCTTCAGCTGAAGCCACCCTTGGACCACTCTCAGATCAGCCAATCAAAAGAAATGTGTAACATTTCTGTGGTCTGAGTCAGGGCTGGGAACTGAAGGTAGTTACTTTGTACAAACTAGCTAATCACTCACCGCTTGCCTAAACCCTACATAGGCCCTTTGAGCTCACCTCATAATTGGTCATTTTCAAAGGATTCTCAAAGGTCATGATTGGGACCCGCCGAAAGTAACGGACACCTCAGAGATACTTAATGGTCAAAACTGTTACCATGGGTGCTGTACAATTATGATTGGTGCTTATGTGATGATGCTATACGTACAATGTGTACACTGTAACACCCCCATCCCTTACCCCATAAAAACCCTGCTCACTATTGTTCGGGGCTTCACCCTGCTGCCACTGCGCCAGTTGATGGGTGAGCCCCTGCTTGAGCTTGTAATAAAGACCCTTATGTACTTGCATCGGTGTCCGCTCCTTGGAGGTCTCTGGGGACTCGCGATTCGGGCACAACAGGACAAAGAGATCTAATCATACATTTTTATAATAAAGAATTGGAGTTCCATATAGGGCCTAAGCATTCAAAAAAGTAGGCTCTTATTTTTTTTTGCTACGAGTTTGGTGTTCCTCATCACACCTATACTCCTGGGAAGTAAGAAAAGAAAATTAAAAACAGGAAAAGTTAAATCATTTTGACAAACATCATTATGTTTTTTTTTTTAAGAAATATATTTATTTAGGATGTCTAGAGGTACTTCTATATAAAGATAGCATGGCTCTACCTATTGTATTATCTAAAAGGTAGAGATAAATAAAGAATAGATTGCATAATTTATACAGTATGAAGAAGTTCAATATATAGGAAGATGAGGAAAATTAAAGCTTTAAAAAAGATGTTTATTAAAGCCATTGGGAAAAAAGGAGTAAATGAATTTCCTTTCATGGTAGTTTGGCAGAGATGGTAATCCGAAACAAAAGTCACATGGACACAAATAGTCAATGAGAGAATACTCCTGGGAATAGAGATTGACATGTGACTGTTAATGAGTCACAAAATGTGAAGGAGAAGAGAGCAGTGGAACCAGAACAAGAATCCATTCAAGCCTAGAATTGTTATTTAAATATGAACAACTGCTATTTAAATATAATACAATGTTTTAACATAAAAATAATTTGTTTACTTTATGATTCATTTGATAAATGTTAAATATTCCATTTGAATTTTAATACTCTGAGAAATAGTAATAGATGCTGAGTAAATATGTTTCCTTCCCCTTTCTTACTCTTGCAAAGAGTTAAATCATTTTTGAACTAATATCCTATGTGTTTTGATTCCCGATAATTCCTGTCACCTGATATTTTCTATTAGAAAGGCTGAACAGAAGGGTCAATGTTCAACTCATGACTTAAACAGAAGAGACTTCTAGATTCATATATTTCTTAAGAAATGTCAAAATCTAAATCTGATTCAGTTCCTTGAGAATTTTTTTGATTAATTTTAATTATTAGCTACAGGACATAGAAGATGCAAGATACAATGTAAAGAAGTTATCCCCACCTAAGAGAAAGAAAAGCGCTCCCTGGGAGATTTGAATGGAATGGAACTAGGTGTAAAGTGCTGCCTGGCTCCCTGGGGGTAGGACTCATCAACATTATCAGAGGTGTTTAGTTAGATTCTAATAGGATACCTGGAAGCCATCAACAAGGAAATCATGGCCAGCTGCTGGGAAGGTCAGAGGCCAGTCCTAGCAGCACTCTACAAGAAGCTGGGTCAAACCAGATAGGCCCAAGATGGCAGCTGGTGCCATGACAGGAAATCTCTGACTAAATAAAGAAGAGAGGGCATGACCCCTTCCTCCTTCCAAGAAATCCCCACTTTTGGTAATGAACATTCCATTCACTAGTTAACAACTATCAATAAAATATTGAAAACCAAGTCCCAGGGCATGCAACTCTCTCTTGAGCTCACCCACTCTCATATCTGGAGAACGTACTTTCACTCTAAGAAACTCTCCAGCTTGTGTTGTCATATGCTATGTCCTGTCTGTCCTTGAATTGTTTCTTGTGATGAGACCCAGAGCCTCTGGCAACATCTTTGGTTTGGAATGGGTGGATGCCTCAGGGCTCAGTGTCTCCCCAGCCAACCCAGCAAAAGCATCATTACCTGGGCTTTGGCCAAGAGTGGCAGAATGCGGCAGTAGAATCCACACATTGAGGGGAAATATGAAGGCAGACGAGGCTTGTGCACTGCTCATAATTTGGAGCTTTCTAGAAGAAGTCACCAAACAGTGTGCTCCAGGACCATAAAAGGTGGCCCTATTAGAGTAGAAATAGTGACATTGTGTGATTAGGCAGAGAAAGAGCCCATATTAATTCTCTGCAGTCCCCATGTCCTGCACATGGCATGCAGTACACTCAGTTATTTCTGTAGGTTCTATGGTGAACACAGGTGTGCTGAGAACTGGTAACTTAAAAGAATCTGCGGTTTTCAGGAAGGGGATGTGAGTACGAGATACGGTAACCACTGTGAGACCTTAGATATTTCCATTGGATGTTAACACATGCAGTGTTCAGGTAACAGACTATTTCCTCTATCATGATGTTATATGTTTCCAACTATTCCCAAATACTACAGAAGGAAAAGAGAAGAAAAAGGACAGATAACAAAATCTTAAATTAATGGGAATTCAAATCTACCTGCTTCTAAGTAGATATGAAGTCAAATCACTCATGAGTAATTGAGTTCCTTAATAGGAAAGTAAAGAGAGAGAAATTTGTGCCCATCAGAATCATAAAATGGTTATAGAAAATATTTATGCTTGCTAGGATCTATTTTTAACCATTTTAAATATATAAACTCAGTTTTTCTCTAAACAACTCTTTGAGGTAGATACTATTTTTTATCAGCGATTTCAAAAGGAGCAAACTTAAGAATTTATGCACTTAACTAGTAGATATACTGTACTTCACAATGGGAATATTTTCTATCTACTTAATTTTATCCACATTTTCTTTTTTAATTTCCACCCCCACTCTTCAAAGCATACATTCCTTGTTGATAATAACTATTATACTGCTTGCTTGCCTTATTTTTCACTTAGTCACTTATAATCTTTAAATGTTTATGTTCCTTCCTTTGACAATATTGCTCCCTCATCTCCCATAACTTTTTAACTTGGGATTTTGTGTTATCAAGCAACCTGAGTTAATAAAGTTTTTTCCTCTATGTGTTTCATGTGCAAATAATTCATATGTGCTGATAAAACTTCCACAAGATATTCATAACAAATAATTCTGAATTTTATAAAGTGAGTAGAAGTGGGATAAATGATTCCTGAGTTTAAGGGCCAAATAACAGTATCCAAAAATTAAATGGATTGATGAAAGCTCATGTGATATATGTATATTACAGTATATGCAATTTATTATCCATGTAAAATAAATGTTTTTCCTTTATTGGTCATCAGTCAAAGCCAAGTATGAAATTGACTTACCTAAATTCTTATTATAGGAATTATCACATAGTATAAGACAAGGACCTAGACCTTGAAGTCTGACAGGTCTAGATTCCAGTCCCAATTCCTCTAGCTTATTAGCTGTTACATTTGAGACAAGTTCCTTAACTTCTACACTTGCAGTTTTTTTATTGATAAAATAAGAATTATGATATCTATGTGCCATAGTTTTTAGAGGGAAGTTTGAGCCAATTATGAAAGAAAACTACTTAGCTAAGGGTAGAAAACAGAATAATACTTTATCATCATTCTGTTCATCACCACCACCACAAGTATCATCTTTATCATCATTACCTAATCATGTTATTTCTTTTAAAAAAATCAATTATTTATCGAGTGCTTAGTGTGAGCAAATCATTGCTTAGGCAATTGGGACACATTAATGAATGGAGCAGGTAAACAACTGTGTGTCTTTGGGGCTGCTATAGCAAAATTAGAAACACAAGCTACAAACGGAATGCTTTTAAATGATAGAAATGTAATTCTCACAGTTCTGGGTGCTAGAAGCCTGAGATCAGGGTCCCAGAGGGCCAAGGGAGAGACTTCTTTCAAGTTGTAGCCTGCAGCATCTCACCTGTCCTCACATGGTGGCAATGCCAAGAGAGCTTACTGGAGTCGTTTCTATAATGGCATGAGTCCCATTCGTGAGGCCTGCACCCTCATGACCTAACTGTTCCCCAAGGCTCCACCTCCAAATTCCATCACACTGGGTATTAAAATTTCAACATATGAATTTGGGTGGGACATAAACATTCAGACCATCGCACTAACTCTGCTTTTTGTCCTTTGCATTCTATCAGGATATAGACAAGCATCACTTAATAAATTAAATATATAAGTCAATTATACTGCATTTTTATAAGCCATTAAATGTCAGAGAAAGCAACAAAAAATAGGACAGGGTCAGCTACATCTTGACTGTTGCTTTGAAGGAACTGGGATATGGAATGGGTTACAATTAAAAATGTAGTGATAGTCCTCATTGGAAAGGCAATGTTTGGGCAAATGCTTAATGGGCATGAAAGAGTTAGCCAGAGAAAGTAGTTTTGGGTGAGGAAATGGCCAGTGCAGATCCCCTAAGACAAGAAAGAGCACATGTGAAGTTGGGAAGGATTCCAAGGAGACCAGTATGGCTGGAATTGAGTGAGTGTCTGAGAAAGAAGTGCTTGAGGCAGAGAGTCAACCGTGGAGACAGATCATGTTAGTGGTGGAAGCTGCTGAGAGTGCTTTGGTTTTACTCTGAGTAAGATGAGGGGCCACTGCAGAGTCTGAGCTAGGATCTGATGATGTATCAACATCTTCGAAGGTGCAGTGAATCAGCACTTAAAATACTATCAGCATACAAAAAAAAAAAAAATGGGTCTCTGGGGCATCTGGGTGGCTCGGTTAAGCATCCGGCTTTGGCTCAGGTCATGATCTCAAGGTTCATGGGTTTGAGCCCCAGGTCGGGCTCTGTGCTGACAGCAAGCTCAGAGCCTGGAGCCTGTTTCAGACTCTGTACCTCTGTCTCTCTGACCCTCCCCTGCTTGCGCTGTCTCTCTCTCTCTCACTCAGAAATAAATAAAAACATTTTTTATAAAAAATTAAAAAATGGGTCTCCTATACTTCCTAATCATTATAAGAGATCTGAATGTTTGACTTGTCAAATTTTATTTTAATTGCATTCGTTCTTTTCCTTTCATTTTTTAGTAAAAAAAATCTTTTAAAGAAATATTTCAAGAACAAAACCGATATTTATAGAACTTAAAAAGTATGGATTTCACGATCAAATAGGAAGGATGGATTTGATGTGATAATAGAGTCACAATTGCGTGTGTCACTAAATGTATGGTCTCGAACCTATTTATGGATATACCTCTGTAGCCCTAAATATTTTAGCTTATTATTTATTATACCTACACTTCTCTGAGATTTTTTAAATCTGCCCTCAAGTACATACTAAACTAGATATTAAGTGTTTAACTACTTGAAAGCAAAAACGTTGAAAATATTCAGGGGCACATAAGTGACTAGGTCAGTTGAGCATCCCACTCTTGATTTCTGCTCAAGTCATGATCTTGCATTTTGTGGGATTGAGCTCTGGGTCAAGCTCTGTGCTGACAGCACATAGCCTGCCTCCGATTCTCTCTTTCCTCCTCTCTATCTTCCTCTACCCCATGCATGCTCTCTCTCTCTCTCTCTCTCATAATAAATAAACTTAAAAAATATTCACAAATATGAATAACTTTATCATTTTAAACACAACTGGTTAAGGATCCTGATTTGAAACATTGAATATGTAACTAATTTGCATTTGATTTTTCTCATCTTTTTTCTGTCCTATTCAGCAATTGATTTAAGTTATAAACAGATTGTCACGGTCTGCTTGACCTTCCTGTAAGAAGGCTTCATCCTGAAGTCACTTAGGTATTTGTCTAGCTTGCATAAACACTGGAGCTTGGACAATAGCAAAATGAGGTTCTACCAAGTACAATGAAAAAATCAAAATCCACAGAATCTTCTAAAAGTATAGTTTAGAAGCCACATCAGCACCATTTTATATTAATTCTCTGATATACCTTAAACCGGTCATCATGGTTTCATTCAATGACTACTCAGGAACTACATGTATCTAAGTTCACAGTGTATCTTAGAGTTTAAAATACAAGTGTCACTTGTTTTTACTTCACAGACAAAAAGCACTCAACATCCTTTGGCATTTAGTCGAGACTCACAGCATTACTAGATGTTTTAGAGACTACCTGGTCCTGCCTTTCATTTAAAGTAAAGACACAGAGAAACGAAAGGACATGTCCACAACCTCACAGCTAAAGTAAATGGTTCATGCTCAAGCTTTCAGACACATAACTGCTTTCTGAGAAGTCTTCTCTTTGTCCATGTGTAAAGAAACAATTCTTATTTTAGGTAAAAGTGGTCGTTACAGTCATTGAAAGCGTGATGCGGATTTTTGTTATAAAACCAAGGTGACATGATTGAGAAGGAACATCTGATGGAGTAGAAAAAGGAAAGTCAAAATCTAAATGATTCATTAAAGACTGCCTTGAAAGTGGTTAACTCTGGTAACCAAACTGGAAATTCCTTGATGACTCAGGCCCTGCTACTCATCTGTGCTTGGCAAATTAGTAGAGAACTGAAGGCTTGTCTCAGACAGGAAATTGGAATTTAGTGGGTAGTTAAGTTGTAAAGAACAGCTCTGCAAGACAAAGAATACAAAATTTCCCTTCTTAGGAAACTGACATGAAGCTTTTAGTCTCCGAGAAAAAGCTCATCTATTCTAGAAATCATGTTACCACGAATGTGACAAAGTTGAGATGCTAGTCCAGAAAAGAAGTGAAGGAATTAGGTGTTAACAAAGAAAAGAAATCCTTCAGACAGCAAAAAGATACAATATATTTTGGAACGATGTCCTCTTGACTCTTAAATTACATAACTGAAATTATACTTAAATTATTATAGAATAAAATTCAAGTATAGTGGTTTTCAAGTGGAGCACATGTCTTACATCATCAGTGTGTGGTGTATTTGGTAGCCAAAATAATAGAGGAGGAAAAACTACAAAAAATTGTAGTTTTTTAGTAGACAATAGCCAGAGGTGCTTAATATCCTGTGACGTGGCAACCACAAATAATCATCCCATTCAAAATGTGACCAGTTGCCCCATTAAGAAAAAAAATGAGGCAACACAAAGGTTGTCTTTTTGAGAAACCAAGTCTGTATCCTCAAGTGTTAAGTCCAGAGGCAAATGGAAGATATCAGAACATTTTGAGGGAAACCAAAAAGAATCTCTCCTCTATAACCTAATCTCTTTGTATGTGTTTATATCTTTTCTTTCCATTAATACTTGGTCCAATGTTGGAAAAGACCTGCTATATACTTTAAAAAGGGCCAAGTTTTCTAATATGAAATATAAGTGGAATTATCTTCTTCACACAGGAGCAGTGGCAAGTCAAAAATAGGAGAGGTATCACGTAGCAATACCATATGGTGATCAGGGAACGGAATGGTGCCCGTTGTTATCATTGTCTTTTTCCCAGATTAATTCCAAAAGTACAAAGGAGTATGCACTGTCTGGTGTCTTGTTCTAAGTACCCTGTGATGGTGTTTAATGACTACAATGTGCAAGGAGAGTCCTAGAGCATTTATAAGAACAAATCTGAATCCAGTGCAATGCCTAAGTATCTCTGCTCCGGCAAGAAACCTGATCTGAAGCAGATGCCTCCAGTCAAAGATCTTGGGCCATCTAGTTTAATCTCCAATTCTTGGAGAGTGACTTTGAATCGCTCTATTTGTTCAAAGTGTTGCTTTAAAAGTCAGGATGGAATAATGAGGTCACTAACTGCCCTACTACCTTTGGAAACTTAAGCACGATTTTATGACCCGTAGCCAGCTTATTCATTTTTCACTCTGTAAATTATCACATCATAGATGACAGCCCAAGATGATAGTGTAGGAAGGAGAAAAGGTGAGAGTCACATGTTTATATATTCACCAGAGAGAAGAGGATTACATCGTGCTTTTATAATTAACACCTCTATGTCTCATTTGCATGTCATGTTTTTAATTTTACAGTCTTTATTCTTGTTCTGCCAATATACTGCTAAAAATATTAACTCCATAGAAAATATTTAAAGACATCTTAGTATAACTTCATTGTACATGTCATTTTCTTGTGGGCCTCCTAGAAATTTTTCAACAATGCCCCTGCTACGTAAAATAAAATAAAATGTTAGTTTAAAGAAGGGAGTAAAACCTTTTATTATGCCAGTGTACATTTTCACAATTTAACTTCTATCGACCTTATCAAAGACTTTGGAATAAACCCAAAGTAGATATTACTTACAGATTCTATGAATAACTAATGATATGGTTATAAAGCAATTTGCCAAGGTATTAAGTACCCATAGGGATTAAGTGTCCACAGATATGCTGACTACTGCAAATGGCCTGCTCATATAAAAGAAGTAAATTGACTCCATGAAGGCAAGAGTATATGATTTACTATAAATACTTTTTTCAGGTATTCAGGAAAGAATAAACTTATTTCATACCACAGAGAAATGTTCTCCGAATTTATTTTAAATTATCATCTTCTTCAGATTCCCGTGTACTTCTGGTTCCCAACTGAACACCTCTAGTGAGTGTGTGAATGTATATGTGACTGTTTCCAGGTAATTTTACTGATCTGGGTAAAAGGTACACTATGAAAATCCCTGCTATAGAGAAGTTTTAGGTTAGAGCTTAATCTACACCAGTTATCCTAACAGAGAAAATTGAATACAAAGAATTATTACCTAGATATAGAAAACCATTAAAAAGGGTGGGCGGTTGAAAAGATACTAAGCGATGAGTTTCTGGAATGATGGGGATTCAGAGCCAATGGCCCAGAAAGAATTCTTGAGACGTCTTTGGTGCAAAAAAAGTGATTTTACTAAAACAGGGCGGGAAGAACTGCTCCAGGACCATGAAGAGAGTTGGGGGAGATAAAGTCAAGGGGAAAGTTCCAAAGGGATTTTCAAATGCTAAGGAATACTCATGGGAAACGGGAGGTCTAGTATTGTCAAACTAAGATTGTTCTTCCCTCTAGCAAAGTATTAACATTAAGACAATAGGAGTTCCTGGAAGAATGTTCTACTCTACCTGCCTCAAGTTATTTGTCGACAGGCTGTGGGTTATCAGGAAATTTAATTTTATCTGCAATTTCCTTCTGCCTTTATTTCCCACATCACTAAGGTGTGTTAAGGGTCCTCATGACCTGCCCCAGGTTTTTGAGAGGACTCACAGGATTCAACATACACTCATATTTATGGCTATGGCTATGATTTATTACAGCAAAATGATAGAAAAATCAGCAAAAGGAGATTCAAGGGTCAAGTTTGGAGGAAATCTGACGAGCTTCTAGAGGTCCTCTTCCAGTGGCATCAGACAGAATGCCTCTAGCTCCCTCTTTAGGGAACAGTGGCAACATGGGTGGATTTTTATTTATCAGAGAATCTCATTAGAAATTCAGTAATGGAGAGGGGCACTTGTGGAGATGAGCATTGGGTGTTATATGGAAACCAACTTGACAATGAACTATTTGTAAAAAAAAAACCCAAAAAACAAAAAACAAAAGAACTAAGATACAATGAAATAAAAATAATGAGGAAAATAGTTTCTAAAACAAAAAAAAGAAATTCTGTAATGGAGGGTTTTATTGGGGGTGGTCACACAGGCACTCTCTACCTATCACATACAAGAATTCCAGCACCCAGCACCCCCCCCCCCAGAGGAAAAGCAGGACTGCCTATAAACCAGTGTTTAGCCACACAATGAACCATTCTTACAAGGGAAGAGTGGGAACCAATAAAAAATATACGTTCCCGGACATCGGCCAGGGGCCAACCTTGCAAGCAAGACTTTCCAAGAAGAGCAGTCCCCAGCCTGCTATATGAACTCTTTTTCACACATAAGGTTTGTACAGAGCCTAGTGAGACCATAGAAAGCTAAATGTGATTTGCAGTTTTCAGCGGCCTCAGTGGAGTTTGGAAAGGTGGATTTATTTGTAGCTCAGAATCAAGAGCTTAGTAGCCAGCACAGGATTTTTAAACGTTTCTCAGACATTCCTATGAAAATTTAAAAGGCTCATGAGCGCTAATTTATACATCTAAAATTGAGGCCAGAGACGTTTGGGGTGATCCTGTAGGAATATTGGCGATGGCAACACACAAACTACAGTGACGGAGGATGTAAAACGACCTATGAGAAGTAACACATCTGTGTACCAGAACACAGGCTTGTTACTGTGGGGTGGCTCCTGGTCCATTTTCATGGGAAGCTGATTGGGAAGCACAAGAATCAGAATTATGCAGCATTTTTCTGGATGGCATACCTCTTTTCTTCTAATGTTGGGAGGTACGTATGATAGTCATGTGTGGACATGGCCGAGTTCAGTAAATTTTTTTTAATCTTTATTTTTGAGAGAGAGAGACAGCACAAGCAAACAGAAGAGGAACAGAGAGGGAGAGACAGAGAATCCAAAGGAGCCTCCAAGCTCCAAGCAGTCAGCACAGAGCACAATGTGAGGCTCAAACTCCTCAACAGGGAGATCGTGACCTGAGTCAAACTTGGACGCTTAACCGACTGAGCCACCCAGGTGCCCCCAGATTTTCTGTCTTAAATGTCTTATTTGGTATTATGTTTTTTAATATCACAGCCTGACTTACTTTTAGTAGAAAAATGCAGCCATTTCTGTCCCCTGTCTTGCTGTTACCTAGTTGAACTGACTGACTCTTATTAGCTTTATTTGATTACTTCTACTTCCTATGTGCACAGAAACCATTTGGCCTGCATTCAGTCCAAAGAGCAGGGTGCAAAAAGATGTGAAAATGGGAACTATCATATATATAGTGATCTCTTAGCATGAGACAGACATCTTCCCAAGTACTTAGGCATTATCACTTATGTCTATCAAAATCCTCAGGCAAAGTATTATTTTTCATTTTATAGATATAAAACTGAACTCATGTTCATAGAACTCTAACATCTGGGTTCTTCACTGCAGGCCCTACCGAACCCAAATATTTTATGTTTAACTTCTAATTTTCTCTTTTAAAAAAAAAATTTTTTTAATGTTTTATTTATTTCTAGGAGAGAGAGAGAGACAGTGTGAATAGGGGAGGGTCAGAGAGAGAGGGAGTGACAGACTGAAACAGGCTCCAGGCTCTGAGCTGGCAGTCAGCACAGAGCCCTACACGGGGCTCGAACCGACGAACCGCGAGATCATAACGTAAGCGAAAGTCGGACGCTTAACCGACTAAGCCACCCAGGCGCCCCTAATTTTCTCTCTTAAACTTGATCCTCAATCTATTATCATAAACAAAGCCTTGGATTAACAGGAGTCTTGAAATAAAAGTCACAATAGCCAATCTCTGCCTTCCTTTTATCTATATAACTAATTGGGCTACCATTTGCTTCACTCACAAATTAGCATAGTTGACTTCTAAAGAAAGTAACGAGATCCAATGGATATATTATAAGCCTTGTAATAAGGTGTAGAAGATTGTAACCCAAGCTCCATCCTTATTATCCAAGTGAGCTTTGAAGTTCTTTTAGCCAATTTTTTCTATTGCAAAACCAAAATAATACCTAGTTCACAAAATTACTCTAAGAGTTAAAATTGTGCACATAAGTGCTGGTTATACTTCATCTAATTTGTGAAACCGATTCAATAAGTTCCCTGTGAAGTTTTAATCACAGGCTAAAAACTTTTCCATCACTTCTAAAATTGCTTTTGGATATTTGGAGAATAAATAGTTCCTTCTTTTTTTTCCAATTCTAAATTTGAATTCTAAAGTTAAACCCATTTCTAGATTTTTACTTTTCATTTCCTTTCTGCCTCATGCTTCCAAGGTTTTGGCCACCAAAAATAAAAACAAAAATAAACCACATCCATCATGTGTACTGTGTTCCTACCTGGTTTCACCAGCTACTTCACCCCTCACATTTTTCACAAGAAGTCAAGTGTATTCTTATTTTTAAAGCCAACACTCTAGGTCAAATCTAAAAATATATATGTATAATGGAACACTCACCTAAAGTGTTTCTCCCCCTTTTTTAAAGCATTTTTTTAATTGTTGCATGCATGAGCAATATGACATTAATACTATACTTCAGAAGGCAATGAAAGTGTGTGCCATGAAGTAGGAGAGCAATGTGATAAAGTGTGAGTTATTTCTTAATTGAAAATCTTAAAGTTTTAATTATTGAAGTAAAAAACTTTGAATGATGTTTATTTAATTAGGTCATTTTCCTGGATCAAGTAATCATTACCTATTATTTGCATGTTATTTATTTTCTTCTGTGGGATTTGTTAAATTTGTTATGGATTTCTTCTCCGATTGTCACTTTATTCTCCAAGGTTAATCTCACAGTCCGTTAGAAAAGATTTATTTACCCTATATAGTCAATAGTAGTTTTATAATTTAAAAAATGAGCTTATAGTTAAGACTTTACAAAATAATACCCAAATATCAGTGAAAATACAAACAAAAGCTTGCAGAAAATCACGTATAAGTTGACCAGCCCTCCGGAGGAAGTCTCCTCTGTGCAGCAATTCAGCGATACAAAGGACCCCATCTTATAACTATTGTCTCAACTTATGGTTCTGTGATGCTGATGGCAGGGTAAGAGACAATGTTGAGTGTAGCGCACAAGCTTTTAAATGCCTTGGTACAAAAGTGGTACACATCACTTTTGTTAGCATCTTTTTACTTAGATCAAAATGGTAGTCTCCCCTAATTAAAAAAAGACTTGGAAAGTTTAGTCTTCCTGTGAGACCATCAAGAAAAAAGAACCAGCAATGGGTGAAAATTAGAAACCACAACCATAGTCAAAAAATATTTTTTATTGTATTCATTTAATAAAAACACACTGACTCCCCTATATGTGCCAAAGGCTGAGGATGTAAAATATACTGAGGATGTAAAAGTGATAAAAAATAGGAATTTCTTAAATCTTCTGATAGCTTACTGTTCAAAGAGAGAGATCTCCACTCAACATTCTTTTTTTTTTTTAATTTTTTGAATGCTTATTTATTTTTGAGACACAGAGAGACAGCATCTGGGGTCTTTGATGCCCGACATGGAGCTTGATGTGGAGCTTCAACTCAAACCATGAGATCATGGCCTGAGCTGAAGTCAGATGCTTAACCCACTGAGCCACCCAGGCGGCCCTCCACTCACCATCCTTAAGTAAACAATGCAGCTCTCAGCCAGTCCATTGGCATCATTCTTGATCCAAAAAGAATGGCCGATAGATAGGCTTCATGCTTGGCGTGAGAGTACAAAACAGCTCCAGATTGACCTTGATCTACAAACTTTCTGGCCTTGGTACATTTGCATCACTGTATCTGGCCTAATCAAAGTTACAGCCTTATAAGGATTGCATAGCTGGGCACCCACAGGTGCAACAGCTGCAGCTTGACTTTCCATGATGCACGTGCATTCAGTGTATTTGCTGTTTGTATAAAGCAAGTGGGCTGGATTCAGGAGTTATATTAAGTATTAGTTTCCAATCTAGGTAAGCAGTACTAGATATGCTGCCTTAAATTCCATACTGCATTCGGCATCAAAAGAGGAAAAACTATACAGATGAAATTTACAGTTATGAAGCTTGCTACAGGCTCCAGGGTGATTCCTCCCGGGAACCATTGTGATTTTAGATTGGTTACTTACATATGAGGGAATAATTTCCATGAAAGGCAGGTTTCATACTTAAGGTTGCTGTTTGTTTTTAGTAAGAGACAATGACACCAGGTTCTGTGCCATAATCCCAAAAGAGCTTGGAAGAAGTTATTTTTGTAGAGAATTTTTTTTCTATACAAAAACAAGGGCTAAATGGGGAAATAAAAGTTAAAGGGATTTCATAGATTTAAGTGGATTTAAATATACTATAAAAGAAATTAAGATACTTCAAGTAAAACTCAGAAGAAACTCAAATAATGATAGCAGTAAAGAAAGAATGAAAATAAAACAGAGTCTCAACAGAGATGAAGGCAAGTCTAGATAATATCTGAGATGCTAGTGGTATATATTCAAAAGTAGTCTAAATCTCTCTGGAGGTGGTCATAAATACACTTGACCCTATACAGACAGAGGCTAGAGAGAGAGAGTCTTGATTTTAAATTGAATAATTTGCCAATGTGCTGAATCCCTCAGGTACAAGTGACATTTAGTATTCAAGCCATTTCCCAGAGTCAGTGCTGAAATATACAAAATAAAATCTTTGACCCTGGCCATGACATTTCTCTTCAAAATTACCAAACAAGTCATTTTGAATGATAAGACACCTTTAATAAATGTGCAATAAGATATAACAAATGTGGGCTATGAGGCCTTGCCATCTAAAAACCATTATACTAATTGATTCCTTGCCAAATAGTATGCTCTCTTTGATTAAATTAGTCATAAGAAATACTGACCATGAAAGCAGTTCTCCAGTGAATCAAATCTCAAGCTATTTTGATGTTTGCAAATCAGTTGTTTTTGACTTCTGGTAGTGAATATTCCAAGATATGATTCAATTAAATAAGGAGAAGCACACAACTATTCCAGGATGTTAAAGAAGTATTAGAAATGATCTTTCCCTTTATAGAATCTGTAATCCTGAATAAATGTACTAAAAGAAAAGCCTATCTTAAACATAACCATACACCATAGACGAAGTGGCTTCAACAATAGGGATTGATTTCTCACAGCTCTGGAGGCTGAGCAGTCCAAGATCAAGGTGCCAGGAAGCTAGGTTTCATTTCTGAGACCTCTTTTCTTGCTTTGTAGGTGGCTGCCACTTTGCTGTGTGCTCTTATAAACTCTTCTTTGTGTGCATGTGAAGTGAATGAGAAGGCTCCCTAGTGCATTATAAGGACAGTAATCCATCATAACAGCCTTACCCTCATGACCTAATCTAAATTGAATTATCTCCAAAAATCCCAGTCTTTTGGGAATCAAGGCTTCAACCTATGAATTTTAGGGGGACACAAATACTCTGTCCATAACAAGATCTGTATAAGCATAAGAGTACCACTATCCAGAAAGGTAAAAAAGCATTAGAAATAATTATTTCCCTTATAGAGCGATAAAATGAGAGAAACTTGTGAACAAATACATGAAACAAACAATAATCAAAATCTGATCATACCTAATCCTATCATAGCAGATTATAAAAATAGACATCCTGAAAATGAATGAATAAATATATAAATAATTATGATGTACATTGATAATAATAAATAAATATATGGATATAATTTTGGTAAATATGTAGAATATAATATCAACTATAATAGATACATATATTTACCTTGGAGAAAAATATAGTATAGTTAATATGGCCATAAAGAAAATATAAATGCCATATGACTTTATGGAAAATATAAGATTTATATTGGGTATTATGCTGCAAACGATAATATCAACTCTAGTTTTAAATCTCAATCAGTTTTAATGCCAATATATATCACGACAACAAAAAAGACTTAAAAATGTCATGTCATGACATAGATATTAAGGATATTTACATCAATAGATATGGGTTTCAGTTTTACAACATTTTAACTATCATACAAACCAGTTTTAAGTAGAATTGTCTTTTATTTGAAGTATTTTTGATGGTCAATGTTATAAGATATTTGCAGTTTATATACTAGACTTGAGTTCAACAAATATTTTATGTTGAGAAACTCTTGTGATCCAAAGAAACTGCTTAAATACAAAAGACTAACCTTGCTCATAGGTACAAGAAGAAATTTTATTCATAATATTTTATTCTCTTTTATGAATATTGCAAGTTACTTTGCCTTTGGCCAAGATACAAAAATTCATCATAAGTACTTTTTTAAAAATTAATGCTTTCCACAGGGTTGTAACTATAACAATGGCTATTATTATATTATAATTACATTTGAGCTTTTTACTAGATGCTTTACATACACTATGATAATGTACCTGTAATGGGTTAAATTGTGTCCCCTCTAAATTCATAGGCTGAATTCCTAACCTTGTGGACCTCAGAATGTAACTGTATTTGGAGAGAGTATCTTTAAAGAGGTAATTAAGTTAAAATGAGGTCATTATGTGGGTTCTAATACAATAGGACTTCCATCCTATTAACAAGAGGCAATTAGGACACAGACAAGTACAGAGGGAAGACCTTGTGAAAACACAAGATGACCACTCATAAGACAAGGTAAGAGCCCTCAGAAGAAACTAATCCTCTCAACACCTTGATGGTGGACTTCTAGCCTCCAGGACTGTAAGAAAATAAATTTCTGTTATTTAAGCCCCCAGTCTGTGGTACTCTGGAATAGCAGCCCTAGGAGACTAATATGTTGACTACCACCATTTACAAGGGGAATAACAAGGTTCAAGGGTACCTAGGTATAGCATGAGTTATCATAAATCATTATTTACATTTTATGAAGAATTATATGGAAAAGAAACTAATTTATTTCTCTTTCTTTAAATGTTTTTGAATGTTAGATGGATTATCTACAACCCAATTTCTCAGTTGAAATGGTTTTTTGTATGTATCTTACTAAATCACACTCATACAGCATGTACATAATAAGATGCAACAAGATAAAAAAAATTTAAGAGAATCACTTATACACATTCTGACAGTGTATAATGCCTTAGAGAAATTTCAAAGCAATAATAAAATATCTGCTTTTTATATAACTATGCTTACAAGAAAACCTTATACTAATTCAAGTCAATGTTTAACTTATTTTGTTGTTAGTTATAAGTAAATTTATTTCCTTTTTCCTATAAGGTTCAAAATTAGCAAGATGATGAAATAAAAAACAATTTTTTTTGCCAATTAAATAGATTAAACATTTTTTTAATCAAGTGAATATATAATATTGCTTGGTTGTAACTTTTTTGTCTCTTCAACTTTCAGCATCTCTAGTTAATCTTTTCCAGGGAACTATGGTATTGTTTTGGGGGATTTTATCTTATTTTAATGAGTTTGACAGATGGAAGAGAGCTAGAACTCCAATCAAAATAACTCTATAAGCTAACCAAAGAAGCCTGTCACAGATCCATGGGTGTTGGCAAAAGACACAAGACTCTTGGGTCAGAGATAAAGGACTGAATTACAGCAAAAACAGGGGCAAGATTGTTAGCACTGTCCTACTGGGTTTCTGCACCTTAAATCTCATGGCGAAGCCCATGGGCCAGGTGGAGCCTACAGGTGCAGTGGAATGTGACATGTGAATGTGGATTAGGGAATCTACTACTTACATGCTAAGTAGAAAGTCTGTTATCTCTCTGTGAAATAACTAGGTGCATACAGACTGTTTGAAGCATTCTTGCAAGGCATTTCTTCACTTCTTAAAACTCCCAGCTGGATAAACAATGCTGAGAAGTGGTCTGGTAAAGGATAATCAAAGTCTTGTGATTTCTGTAAACTCAAGATACATAAGAATGCAAGAGGCCTATACCAAACTGCCTCCTAGCAGTAGACTCTTAATTGCCATCATGTGTATGTAACATATATATATGTGATATATTATATTATATATACTTTATATGTTATGTATGATTATATAGAATATATGATGTAATATAGAATATGTATATCATACATAATATATAGTCAGATATATCACATATATATCATATTTGTGTGCATACCATAAATATATGTGTTTGTGTGTGTGTATATTATTCATGTGTTAATTATGCATATATAATTTGGGTCTGTAGAGACTTTAACTAAGCTAATCCATGGTACTACTACTTCCACATTGATTTTGTTTAGCCAAGTGGCATGCAAGAACTTTAACATGACACTGGCCCTTCATGCAAGTGCATGCCCTGGACAGCAGCTAGAGAGTCAAAGGCAAATGTAAGTTCTTGGTATGATTTCCTTAACAGCCCTGTTATCAGTAAGGCTGTGGTCAACAGTCTCCTCTGCCTCCTAACAAAGGACAATGGCTGTGTCCCAGGTCCAATAACTCTCACGCTGTCTGCACTTGACCTCCCTATATGGCTTTTCTATCCATTCTGGATACTTCCTCCAGGACCTTAGGATAATAAACTTTTCTACTTCAGTTTCTCTTGTCGTCTGTTGCTGAACTTTGGCTCACCATTTGGCAACTTGTGCTTCACTTAGTAAGTGTTAAGGTGACAAATTCATAACATGATCCATACATCATTTATATTTATTGCTCTCAATAAAATTATGAGTACTAATCATTAACCATTTTTGAGAAGTAAAATTAAGTCCTAAAAACATAAAGTGAATCTCTCAAGGGGAGTGGTAGTTCCATGATTCTGAATTCTAAGATTAAATTTTCAAACTCTCCATTCTAGGGATAGAAGTAAATCAGTTAAAATTTCCTTAGGTGAATCCATGAGAACTATTATTTCCTGCAGCACTGTTGTGAATTTAGGAGAGGTGCATTGGCTATGTACTAGGCTCATTTATTGCAATGTTAATTTGCCAAAAAGATTAAGAGCTATTTGTTTGATTCTATGCATTTTTTCTTCTTCGATTCCAAGAAGGTAGCTAGTCTTTTTTGGCCCCAAATTTCAGTAATTTTATAGCCTCAATACATTAGTTTACTATTTTCGCTTAAAAAATTAGGAAGACATTTCTAGGGGTCCTGGATAGTAGACAGGGAGTGAGGATAGACGGACATAGACTTTGAGATGAGAAATGCAGATAGTGGATATTCCACCAAAGAGGGGAGTAGTTGGTAGTCTGTAGTTTAGGGACATCATTCGGAAATGACAGAGGCTGTGAAGTATAGGAAGTGGGACCCATGGTTAGGGTACATGGCTTGGTTGTACCTTAACCTGTGCATTCCAAGTGTTCATGGGAATATGAACACCTGGCTTAATAACAGTAACTAATAAACTCTGAAACCCCCTTGAAAATTTCCTTCTGTTTAAGATCAATGTTACTTTTGTACCAAAACTATTTGTGCCAAAAAGGGTAGTTTGGGGTACTTGAGACTGTCCACGGGCTAATCAAATGAAGATTCAGGGTGGACCTAAGTAGATTTAAGGAAAATAATATGACCTTTTTTTAATGCCGAAATGTGTGAAGAAGTGACATTTATGCAATGTATAAAGACGCCAAACAACTGGTGAACCAGGTAGTACTTGATGTAAAGTGAATTAAATTTGAATTATAAGTGAATTGAATTGAAATTGTCCAGTATCTTTAGGTTGAATACTATTCTGAAGGTGGTGGTGGTGGTGGAGATGCCATCATTATTAATGGTGGTGTCTTATCTAAGACACCGTTACATAACGCAAGGTCATATTTTATTGTCCCTACTGATATTTACCCAGTGGAAATGCATCTGCCTAATTTGGGGAGTGAAGATAGATTAAGAGTTGATTAATGTGGAAAGGTAACATTAAAAGTAACAAATACATTAAAAGTACATTAGAAGTAACAAATAGGACAACAAAATCTAAACAGTTCCTAAAATGCAAATACAAATGTTTCTCCTCCATGTGTCTTTTTTTTTTTTTTTTTACCTTGAAAGATTTTGGTGAGGAATTCAGGTTATTTGTTCTCTAATTCCACACAGTCTACATGTTGTACATTACATAATTATAAAATTATTTAACATGTCTCTCTTTTCCATATTTCTTTTGGGTCATTGATTTTCTTCTTTAAATAAATAACTGTAGACTTGATTAAATTCAAAAAGTTTCCCCCTGAAAAGCCTTTTAAGGTGGAAATGTCTTATCTAAGAAACCTGGGGTGCCTGGGTGGCTCAATTGTTTGAGTGTCTGACTCTTGATTTTGGCTCAGGTTGTGATCTTGCAATCAAGGGATCAAGCCCTGCATTGGACTCTGCTGAGTGTGGATCCTACTTGGGATTCTCTTTTTCTCCCTCCCTCTCTCTGCCCCTCCCTCTCTCACTATTTCTGAAAATAAATAAACATTTTTTTAAAAGAAACCCTTGCCTAACCCAAGGTCAAAACATAAAAGTAAAATGATAATTTTGAGTTAGATGATGCTTTCTGAGATACAACAGTGAAAGCATGAGCAACAAACAAAAAATAAGTAAATAGGACTGTAATACAATTACAAATTACTTTGCTTCAAAAGACATCATCAGGAAAGTGATAAGACAGTCCATGAATGGGAGAAAATACTTACAAATTATATATCTGATAAGGGCTATTATTCATATTAAAAAAGAAAAACTTTTATACTCAAAAATAAAGACAAACAACAATTTAAAAATGAGCAAAGGATCTAAGTAGACATTTTTCTAAAGAAGATATACAAGAGCTACATAAAGATGAAAAAATGCTGAACATCATTAGACCTTAGAGAAATGCAAGTCAAAACTACAAGATGCTACTTCATACCCACTAAGACAGATACAATAAAAAAAGGCATAGAGTAGGTCAAAAGTGTTTGCAAAGGTGTAGAGAAATTGGAACCTTCATACATTTGCTTGTGGGGCTATAAAATGAAAACACTGTTCAAAACACATTTACATTTCCTCACAATGTTAAATACACAGTTACCATAGAGCTCCCCCCTAGGTATATACTGAAGATACATGAAAACATACAACCACTCAAAACTTTGTACATCAACACTTGCAGTAGCATTGTTACTAATATCCAAAGAATAGACATAATCCAATGACTATCGATTGATGAATACATAGAGGAATTGTAGCATATTCTTATAGTATTTGATAATAAAAAGAAAGTCCTAGGACATGCTATTCCATGGATGAACCTTTAATACATACTAAGTGAAAAAGACAGTCACAAAACACGACATGCTACATTCTTCCATTTATATGAAATGTCTGGAGTAACAAACCTATAGAGATACAGAGTAGATAAGTGGTTGTCTGTGGCTGGAAGTTTTAGGGGAAGAGAAAGAGGAGTGAAAGTTGATGGGTATGGCTTCTTTTTCCTTTTAAAGAAGGAACAGAAATGCTCTAAAATTAGATTCTGCTTTGGTTGCACAACCTTGAAAATGTATTTAAAAACATTAAATTGTACATTTTAAATGGGTTTGTGGTATGGCATGTGCAATGTATCAACAAATCTCCAAAGAAAGAAAGAAGGAAGGCAGGAAGGCGGAAGGAACGAAGCAAGGAAGGAACAAAGGAACGAAGGAAGCAAAGAAGTAATAAGCAAGCAATGATCCAGAAGTCAGAAAACAGGGTTCCAATTTCAGTGAGTCAGTATACCTTGGAAATATCTCTTAATCTTAGCTTCAAATTGATTTTGTTTTTTTCATGTAAAAAAAATGAGAGGTTTAGATCAGGTTGTCCTATTAGTCATTTTTGGTGAATAATCAGATTTGTAAATTAAAAGAGCATTCTTCACTATATTATCATAATAAGTAAATAAATTTTTGATTTCTTATATTTTTATGTCATTAATCTCCCTTTGAGTAATTCATTAAGTTCATTATAGTTTCCAGAAAATAGATAACACCTGCCAAACCAAAACAAGGCCATGGCAGAGTTCACTGTATTAGCGTTTCTTGGCTGATGTCTGTTTCATGAAATTCTTGAACTCTGGTATTGTTGGTCCTGTTATGAAGGCTGTCACAGAATATTCAAGCTGTCAAACAGATTTTTGTGCAATAACAAAAGTACATAAACCAGTTCCATGTTCATATGTGGGTCACCTATATGTATTATTGAAATATATTTTGCCAGCATTTATACATTGAAGACTGAAAATGGAAATGCTAGTGATTTGTCAATAGGAAATATTTCCTTTGTTTTCTGCTGGCATAGATCTTCTATTACCTCTATTAACACTGTGAGGAATGAAATATACCATTCATTTTTTAAAAATGTTTTATTTATTTCTAGGAGAGAGAGAGAGAAAGAGAGACAGCATGAGCAGAGGAGGTCAGGGAGAGAGGGAGTCACAGACTGAAGCAGGCTCCAGGCTCTGAGCCGGCAGTCAGCACAGAGCCCGACGCAGGGCTCGAACCCACGAACCGCGAGATCATGACCTAAGCGAAAGTCGGATGCTTAACCGACTAAGCCACCCAGGCGCCCCTAAAATATACCATTCAAAAGACATGCTATAATAATGCCCTTTCATTGAATTTATTGAAACAAAACCACCTACCTTAGTCATTTTTTCTGATTTGCTGTATTTTCCTTCAGATAATGAAAGGCAGCTGTCATGCAGTAAACAAAGACTTTTCACCAACTTTTAAGGTCTGCAAACATAGGAAGCATTACATAAAAGGAAATGCATAAGAGGAATTTAATTGTTAATTTAAAATAATAAATATAATTTAAACAATTAATTAACTATTAATTTAAAATAATACTTTGGATAAAGTAGTTTAAATGTATTATATGTTCCTTGCTATTTTACATAAATATCTAGAGAATTCTAATACTTGCGTAGAAAAGGCTCGATTTAGGCAACTAGTTTATTATAGTTAACCAATATGGCTTCTGGATGGAACTTTGCATGTGTTACACACTCCACTGTGTTTTGAGAGTCGCCATTATTTTACCTGGACATGGCTAATGACATTAACCAAAGAAAAACATTAACTTCTTATCTCATAGCCTTTATTTTAATTATTTCATTTGTAACTTATTAACGTCACGGTAGGACTGGCTTTTTTAGTAATATAAAAATCATTTCAAGGTATATTTGCTTGAAACTTCATTTAGTTTAATGTTTTGCCATATTTGAACTGGTTCTATTATTTTAGAGATAATAGATTTACAGTATGTAATAGAGAAACAGAATTGCATGCTGAATTGTAAGAAAACTCAACCGGGTTTCAGATGACTTTAGTTACTTTAGCAAGTCATTTACATTTCTGTTTGTTTGTTTTCCTTTCTTTTCTTGCTTACAAATGAGGTAAACCATACAGACTAAAACAGTACAAGTATCTTAAGTGTACTCTGGTGAACACTATCATGTATCAGCACCCAGATTTAAAAATGGAACACAGCTAGCATCCTCAATGCTTCCCCATACCTCCCATTGCTCTTCCAAGGTGGCTGTTATTATTCGGGTTTCTAACATGATCAGTTCACTCAACCTGTTCTGGTACTCATTAAGCTGAAATAAAAAGTCACTCTCTCCTATTACTAAAAATACTTGCAATTAACTTTTTTTGTTGGTATATAGTATGCTACTTTGTGAATGTGCCACAATTTATTTATTCATTTTACTGTTGGTAGAGATTTGAGAAGTTTCTTGTTTGGGGCTTCTATAAACATTGCTGCTATAGCATTTTAATATAAGTCTTTGGAGAATATATATATACACATTTCTTTAAGGTCTATACCAAGAATGAGAGTTCTGGATCAAAGTGTGTGCAAGTGTTCAGCTTTAGTAGAGAGTACCAAACAGTTTTTCAATTTTTTAAAATTTTTATTTCTGTTTGAGGGAGAAAGAGAGAGAGAAAGAAAGAGAGAAAGAGAGAATGAGTGGGGAAGGGCGGGGGTGGGGCAGAGGATCTGAAGTGGGCATGGGCTCTGCACTGACAGCAGAGAACCCAACACAGGGCTTGACCTCACCAGCCATGATCATGACCATATAGTATATATATATATATATATATATATATATATATATAAGCATTGTAAACATGATTATTTTATAATCTGTCTCTGATAATTCCAAATATCTGAAGTTTGGTCTATTTTTAATGTGCTGTTGTTGCTAGTTTTGGCCTATCTTGTCTTATTTCTTTGCATATTAAGGTCATTCTGACTGCATCTTCTCCTCGTTATTGAGGAGGAAGCATTTACAATGCTTAGGAGTTATAAATAAGCTTGAAAATATCTCAGAGAACATGAATTATTAAAGATAACCTCAGATTTTTTAAAAATCAAAAAGAATTTTAGACATGTAGCATGCAGTTAATAAAAAATCAAAAGCTTAATGGTCAGGGTTATGATCAGAGACAAAACTGAAGAGAAAAATAGTGAACTATAAACTTGGTCAGATTAAATTATTTAGAATGGAACCCTGTGTGATACCCATACATTTGTTTAGATCTGGAAATTTCACATGGAGGATAAAGTGAGGTCTAAAATATGTTTACTGAACCATAAAAATGAATGAAATCTTGCCATTTGCAACAACATGGATGGGCCTAGAAGGTATACTGCCAAATGAAATAAGTCAGCAGAAGATAAATACTATATGATTTCACTCATGTCTGAAATTAAAGAAGAAAAAAACAATGAAAATAGAGATTAAAAAAAAGGCCCGCAAAAACAGGTGGTTACCAGAGGGGAGGTGGTTAAGGAATGGGTGAAATGGTGATGGGGATTAAGAGAACTGAGTAATGTTATGGAATTGTTGAATCACTGTCTTGTTCACCCAAAACTAATACAACACTGTATGTTAATTGTATTGGAATCAAAAAATAATAATAAAAATAAAGTGAAAACACTTCCAAGTAAAAACAAAAAACACAACAAGAATTTTCTCTCTCTTTAGGAAAGAGAGGATAGCGAGAAAATGAGGCAGTCAATATATGAAGAGATAATATTTAAAAATTTTCCTGTGCTGATAGTAACACCGATCTGGAAGCCTAAAAAAAATTTTTTAGATGATTTTTTAAGAAAACCCCACATTTAGACACTGCCTAGTGAAACTTTAAAGTGCCAAAAATTATTAAGAAGTTCTTAAAATTAACTAAAGGACAGAAAGTTATTTCACAAAGGTAAAGTGCAATGGCATTTTTGATAAACAATAAAGAGAGACAGGACTACTCTCCTAGAAATCTGTATCAAGCCAAATTATTTTTCAATGATGAGACTAATTTGAATTTATTTTCAAGAAAATATAGTACTATCAGTATGCCTCTGGCACAAAGCAGATGATTACAGACAGAAGGTTTAAGAAGGAATGAAGATCCAAAAATGGTAAACATTCTAGTAAATGTAAATAAATAATATCTGTACAAACATGTCATAATGCATTTTAGAGTTAAAAATAAATACAGAAGTTAAATACCCAATAACAATAACGCAAATGCCTGAAGATGGTTACTATATGTTATCTCACAAAATAATCAGCAAGAAGACAGTGTTAACAAGAAACTTTTTTAACATGGATGATATAACTTTTAGGGCACTCATGAAAAGGAAAGGAAAACATCATACATTCTAAGTAAATAGACATATCTAATGAGCCACCAATTCTATTTTTTCCCAACAGTTCTATTTTTAAGAATATACCCAAGAGAACTGGGTACCTGACACCAGGAAACATATACAAGCTTTAAGTTTTTTTTTCTCTGACTTTTAAATCATGTTCTTTCAATGAGAGAGCTTGCATTTAGAAGGTATTCAGTTAATGTATTAGAAACTGATATTTTATTAACAGAAAGAAAATAAAATAAAGAGATTGCTCTGATTACTCCTTAATCAGGAGGATCCTTAAGCGGAACTGCTCCTTAAGCAGGAGGAGGAGCAGAGGGGGAGAGAGAAAGAGAGAGAGAGAGAGAGAGAGAATTTCAGGCAGGCTCCAGTCTCAGTGTGGAGCCCAACTCAGGACTTCATCTAATGACCCTGAGATGATGACCTGAGCCATAATCAAGAGTTGGATGTTTAACGAACTGAGCAACCCAGGTTCCCGTATAAATTTTTGTCTTAAACAACAACAAATATATATATATATAAATATATAATATATACACAAATATACATATAATATATGCAAATATATATATAAATATATATAGTTATATTTCCAAATAGGTCTCTGTTCTTCTGGCTGAATTGGAAAAGATTCAGAAGTATATCTGAGAACCTGGCACATGTGGTTTTGTGCACCAGCATGATTATCCAGCTGTGAATAAAATATCTTTATTATACGTTTATGATTATTTAATCTTTCTATAAAATTCCTTTTCTGAAGTTGTTTGCAAACAAATCATAATACATTATGCAATCTTATCCAATAGGAGCTTACTCGCATTTAACCATTCAATTCAACTATAAGTTGACAAAGAATTAATGGTTTTTTTACATTTAACTAGAGTTATAAAACAGATAGTCATTTTTAGTCATCAACTACTGACTACAGCTTGGTAGAATAATGACACATTATGACACTGAAGATTTCTTTCCTAGTGAAAGCTACAAATTTGAAGACACATGAATTCAAACGCACCTGTTTATGAGAAAATCTTTCAGGATCAAACATGCTTTGATTAGACAGCTTAAGTTATCCTGATGCTGATGTACAAAGATTTCCCCAAGGACTACACTCTGATTGTCACCTAAATATTTTATGATATTTGAATTAATCAGATTGCTCCAAAACATAATGATTATTCAAATTACTTTACTTTTGTCCAATAACCAAATAGTAAATTAATTATCATATTATTTACTAAAGAACTTCATAAATTCCTCATTTAAAAAAATTTTTTTTGCTTGTTTTATTTATTTTTTATACAGAGAGAGACAGAGCATGAGTGGAGGTGGGTCAGAGAGAGGGAGACACAGAATCTGAAACAGGCTCCAGGCTCTGAACTGTCAGCACAGAACCCGACGTGAGGCTCGAACCCACGAATTGTGGGATCATGACCTGAGTCGAAGTCGGACGCTTAACTGACTGAGCCACCCAGGTACCCCTATAAATGCCTCATTTTTCCAGATTTTTTAAATATATCATGTGGAGACATAGAAGGAAACCGAGAAAGCTGTGAAAGAATTTCTTATTTCAGGAAATTGTCAGTTTTTAATTATGAAAATTGATGCTGAATTTCCGAATTGAGGTTCAATGTTTTGATAAATTATTATGAACTGATACACAGAAAACATGCTCCATCACCCCCTCTCCCCTGCCTTTTATTTCCTACTCGCATATAGAGCCCTGGTCACATTACAGACAAAAAAGCAGGAAATCATCTATCACTGGCATTTTAGAAGTAATTTTGATAATGATTGAAGAAATAAGAGCCAAATTAAATGTGCTTTCTTGCCAAAAGTGCAGTTAGCTATGAAAGCAGTGCCTAGAATAGGTAAAGGTAAAGAAACGTTCTTGTCAGCTTTCTTTTTTTTTTTTTAATTTTATTT
Source organism: Proteles cristata cristata (assembly GCA_017311185.1). NCBI lineage: Eukaryota > Metazoa > Chordata > Mammalia > Carnivora > Hyaenidae > Proteles > Proteles cristata. Next base: position 1,241,010 of record JAESUZ010002924.1, on the reverse strand, counting down.
ATTTATTTATTTATTTATTTTTTACGAATAGTTTATTTCTTGTCAGCTTTCAAAAGCAGCCATGGTATTCAATTACACAAGGGTGACAGACTCCTAGCTGAATCAACAGGCACACCGTGTGAGAACAAACTTAGATTATTTAGCCAGAGCTGTGTTTATATTCTACTGGGATAAGTTGAGCCTTGGGAAAACTGTAGACAAGGAAAGATTTTGGGTTAAACATCCTCTTTGCAGAAAAGAGAATGTCACTTGTGTTCATTCTGGAAAATACTATCAAGTTGTGGTGTTTGGCATAGGTATGTTCAAGATACTATCTGTCAAAGAATAATCTCTTCACAGCATTGCAAATAGCCAAAGAGTGATAAGGGTGCTCTCTTTCTGTTCACATATGATTAAAATGTTTTTTCGGTTCTGAGTCGCAAGAGACAGATTTTTGCCTGACTCTTCTTCATTAAAACGAAGGAGCTGTACTTTGGCACATGAGTGGCTGCTTCTTCACATTGATCATACTGTATATGTGTAAAATAAAAGGAAAAGATAGAAAAGGACTTTAGAGAAAAGATATGTTTTAGATATGTGGGAATTTGTCAGAGAAATCCATTTCAGAGGTGTTGGGGTTTTTTTGTTGTTGCTGTTTGCTTTGCTGATTAATTACTTTCTTCTTTCAGAGACATAAAACATCATGATTACAGAACATGTAAATAGACTCTCATTTCATCATTCCCCAACCTTCCTGTGACAGCCACATCACAGAACATACTTACTTGTGCTAAAGCAATCAATTATTTTCTTTACATTAATTTTCCAGTGTAATTTTACTCCCCTTTGGTACTTAAGTGTAGCAACCTCAGTTTGTTATTAACGATGGATTTAAGCAAATCCATCGATATAGGAACAAAGACTACACTCTTTGTAAATTTAAAAAAGTGCTAATGCATATCTCCTGAGATCACATAAGTGGCATAACTGTGGCTTCTTTCAGTTATGCCTCCCATGTCCACTTATGTGATCTTGTACTGCTCCAGTTCCACAGAATAAGGTACTGTCAGACTAAAAATATATTGTGCTTTGGATACTTCATGCTTTTTTTTAAATATTTTTTAAAATTTTATTTCTAGGAGAGAGAGAGAGAGACAGCGTGAGCAGGGGAGGGTCAGAGAGAGAGGGAGTCACAGACTGAAACAGGCTCCAGGCTCTGAGCTGGCAGTCAGCACAGAGCCCAACGCGGGGCTCGAACCCACGAACCGCGAGCTCATGACCTAAGTGAAAGTCAGACGCTTAACCGACTAAGCCACCCAGGTGCCCCTGGATACTTCATGCTGCAGTAATTTTTAAAAATTATTTTTGTGGGCGCCTGGGTGGCTTAGCTGGTTAAGCGTCCGACTTTCACGTCATGATCTCGCGGTTCGTGGGTTCGAGCCCCGCGTCGGGCTCTGTGCTGACTGCCAGCTCAGAGCCTGGAGCCTGTTTCAGAGTCTGTGACTCCCTCTCTCTCTGACCGTCCCCTGCTCGCGCTGTCTCTCTCTCTCCTAGAAATAAATAAAACATTTAAAAAAAAAATTATTTTTGTTCATTGTCTTTTACCAAGCATATTAAGGTCAGAACTCTTATCTGGAGCAAAGAACTAAACCAGCACTGCAGATGACACAGGTAATGACATTCAATACTACAGGTAGCTGAGACAAAAGTGCATGAATTTTCAGAAAATTATCTTATATCTCTGACTTATTTGGCCTTGGAGTTATCATTAAACTGTGTGGGAGAAGTGCCTATTTGCTTTTAGTACAGGGATAAATAATTTAGCAGGGAAAGAAAAGCAACTTTTTTTTTTTTTTTTTTTGGTTTGGATAGACATTACAATACGCTGTCCCAAAAGTGGAAAAGGGAGGGTAGTTTAAAGCACAGGAGATTCTATTTTGAAATTATCAGAAATTTTGGCAAGGAAAATGAGTAGATAAATAGTACAGTTCTAAGAAACAAACATGATTACCAAGAATGTTACAAAATTGAGAATAGTCAAATAAGATTATAAATAGACTAGCTACAAAATGAATGATGATTAAGTAACTTGTAGAACTCAATAATCAAAAATCTTACTTTCATTAGTCTTTTTTCTTAGAATTTTGTCAATATAGTTAAACTTGTTGAGAATTAAATGTGGATAGCAATGATGGCTAAACCATGGCAACATTATATTTTCACTCTTTCCCATTTCAAAAAGTTCTGCCACATGCATTATCTCGATTTCTAAGTCTGGCCTTTGGCATTCCCCACATTATTCATTTGGAACTTACTATAAAATGGTAAGCTATTTTTGTATTTTGTCACCAGCTTGTAAATGTTTTGAGGCTAGAAATGTCTACTTACTTGTATGCCATCCAATATCTACCGAATGTTTGTGTCTCACACAGATAGGCAAAATATGGCCTTCACACCAATATGTGGCCTACTGCTATTTTTGTGAGTTTTGTTGGAACACAGCCACACCCTTTATTTATAAGAACTGGCCAAATTGGAGGTCAGGGTAATATTCATTCCAATTAATATAGCAGTGCAAATGTAGAGGAAAAGCTAAGACAACGGGATTTAACCATTGTGTGATTTCTTTCAGAAATACCATAAAGAAAACCTTAATATATTAAAAGGGATTTTTGTGAACATTTCAACTTAAAGACCCAGGAATAATATTTGAGTAGCACTTCTCTACTCTCACTACAGTCTATTTTACTCATATGAGACTAATGATCTGTGTTCTTAATGAAAATTGTTGGTAGAGTAATTGAGAGAAATGAATATATGAGAAATCTACTTAGGAAACCAGAAGGTGTAAAAAATGCTGCCATGTTAAATGATGGGCAAGGACATTTGCACCTCGTAGGAACTGATTCTGCCTGCTTGGGTGCACATTCCTTGATATGAAGTCCCATTTTATGAAGCAGTAGGCCCTTAAAGTCAGGGTAGTACAAACTTAAAAAGAATGAGTATTGCTATGATCTTTTAACTCAACAGGAAACAATAGTCCTGGTAACTAATGAGCTGTTATTTAAAACTGAGGAAAGATTAGAGAAATCCAGAGTAATAAAACTATGGCAATAATGCATCCAAATTTGATTTACTTTTAAGATCCCAATGAAGCTCAGTAAAATAAAAAAACAAAACAAAACAAAACAGACCAAGGCATAATATTAAAAATACTTAACCAAAAACTTAGTTCTTCTATTTTCTTATTAACTTTAACATTACAGGATGACACTAAAGGCGTAAGAAAGACCTTACTTCACACAAATACTCAGTCATTGTTGAAAGTCAGTAGAAGCAAAGAGCAAAAGGGGGGGTTGTTGATTTGCTTTTTTTTTATTCTTTGGAATTTTTCACATATTTTGATGAGATTCTGGGAAGAAAACTTCCCAGCAGTGATATTAACATGAAAGTGAGGAAAGAAACAGAACTAAAAGACCTTTTTACCAGTCACATGTTAAAATTACAGAATCTGAATTTGTGTTTTCTAGTCTAAGACAAAAACAAGCACATTTCATGACTTCCCATGCTTCAAATAATAGCATGAGCCTAATTTTAGTCTTGGGTCAGACATCAGATTGGACTAAACTCACAGAGGAAATAACCTACAGTCCACAAGAATTGTCTAAGAATGCAGAGAGAAAAAAGGGACATAGGAAGTGGTTTGGAGGGGTGCTTTTTATCTGCCCTGGGAAGAGAAATTTCCTTGTTTTTCGTTTTTTATGAAGATATAAGAAACAAAAATGATACCAACCCAAAGGAAACAAAATGAGAGGATTCTCTTGCTAATATTCAGTGGGGACCAGAGGATACCAGGTAAAGGATTCCTGCCGGGAGCCGCACCGGCCTCTCTGGATGGCAGTCACAGCAAGGAAATGGCAGTGTTTGCACAGCTCCTGCCATGAGAAATGAAAACTGGTATTTCCTGCTACTACTGGCTCGTGTTGTGCTGGCATGGACCAGGCCTCACAATATTCCATACCAGACCAATATTCTGAACACAGATACCTCATAAGGAAAAGCATATTCCTGCCTTTGCAAGAGAGATTTTAGATGAAAGCTCTATGGATGATTGTCAAAAGGCTCTTCCTATGGGCCATGCAGATCCAAGACTTAGGGGGTTAAGAACACAAGAATTATAACTGAGCCTGGCCCCGAGACAAAGAGCTTAATTTAGAGTTAAGGGACAGATAAGGCAGAACTTAAGTTAATACTTACACCTTCTTCTAACTGGTGATGTATGGCAGTCCCTTCCCCAAGGCCTGCTTTCTGCAAACACCCTCCCTTACAGGTGGCTGGGATGAGGATAGATAAGAGTAGCTAAAACATTACCCACAAACAAGCGGCTGACACATTTAGGGCCTCCATGGTGTTCACACATTCAGCGTCAAATAGGTTTCCACATACAACTCATTAACCAGCTCAAAAACATTGGTCCTCTTGACAGCCAGATGGAATGACTCTTAGCCCATCTATACACTTAACCTATGACCTAACCTTAGCGTTATTAACTTAGAACAAATATATATTCTGTCTTTTACTAAGAATTCCCTGTTAATTCTTTAGTTATAAGATTTACTTAACCTCACTATAATTGGAATAGTTCCGCAAGAATATTTCTATAAAACCTGCTTCTGTACACTTTCCAAAGCATCTTATCACAAAGAGTTATCCATTGTAAAAATTCCTTTTTCTGGTGTCATGTTATCATTTGACCTATAAATAAAGACACCAAAACCGACAAGACAGAGATGCCTGCCTGGTGATCAGAAAGAATCTCGGGCCTCTCGCACTCTCTCTCTCTCGCTGACACCGTCCATCCTTCAGGGACCCCTGGACCTGTCGGAGAGGCCTCCGGCAGATTCCAGCCATAATTATGATTATTAATGAAGAAAGAAAGGAAAGGTGATACCCAAGTGACAGAGCAGCAGAGCACAGGCCTTCTGTATCTACATGGGTCCAAGATTTCTCCAGATCTCCTCTTCAGATTGCCAGTAAGCTGAATAATATTTAAGAAACATGAATTTTACAAAAGCTTCTTTTTCAGACAATATTGGACAGATTTATTGTGTGTTGCTAACTACTATTGTGCAGAAATATTTCCTGTGCTCCAGTTTCCAACACTTAAAAAGAAATGCCAGGCTATTAGGTAAGTTATATTTTCCCATCCTCAAAATACAGAGATAAGAAGGGTCTTGGTGGACTCTTGATTTCAGCTCAGGTCATGATCACCCAGTTCTGAGGTTGAACCACAGGTCAGGCTCAGCATTGACAGCACAAAGCCTGCTTGGGTTTCTCTCTCTCAAAATAAGTAAACATAAAAAAAATTCAAAGATAAAATAAAAGGCAACATTCAGGCACTAAAATATGTTAACTTATTTATGCTTAGAAATAATTTGCCTTGATAGTTCTTGTGGAACTTAAAGGGAATTCCTGCATTCAATGCCAAAGATGGAGCTGCTTGATTCCAGAACTGACACACTCTGATTATTATATCATTTCTTTAGATCATGTGCTTGTAAATATCCTCTTTAGTGGGGATCCTGGGGGGCTCAGTCAGTTAAGCATCTGATACGTGACTTTGGCTCAGTTCATGATCTCACGGTCCATGAGTTTGAGCCCTGCACTGGCTCCTTGTTGACAAGGTGGAGCCTGCTTGAGATTCCCTCTCTTCCTTTCTCTGCCCCACCCCTAAATAAATTTTTAAAAATTACAGAATAATAAAATAAAATAAATTTTGGTAAGGATCAGAATACTTGGCATTATCTTAAATTGTACTCTCACAGATCCCTTAATTTTTTTACGACAACAATATAGTAACATTGTGATGAGGAAATTGGAAACCTCTAGACCAAATGAATAAGTTGAACATTATCAGTGAGAATCAGATGGACATCATGGGAGATGTTCCAAGATAATGTTCCAGGAAACACAGAACATCCTTCACACATGACTCCACATGGGAATGTGTAACTTAAATCTTATCATGCGGCAACATCAGAAAGCCCAAACTGAGACATGCCCAGTTTCAAAAGTAAGGGCAGGCTGTATTCCATAGTAATGTCCATGTTATTACATTATTACTTTAAAGAAACACAGGCTATGGAAATGAATGAGATTTAGAAAGATGAAAGACACATGGTAATCAAATGCACGTGATCCTAGACTAGACACTCTACATTTTTCTTCTGTTTTTGGCTACCTTTCCTTCTGTCATTTCCATTCTGTGTATGTTAGTGCACATAATGGTGTCATATGTTTCTCTAAAGCTCTCTATCTCTCTTTTTAAGTTTGTTCATTTCTTTTGAGAGAGAGAGTGTGAGAGCAAAAGAGAGAGAGAGAATGAGAGAATCCCAAGCAGGTTCTGCACTGGGTAGAGCCCAGTGTGGGGCTCAAACTCACGAAGGATGAGATAATGGCCTGAGTAAAAATCCAGAGTCAGACATTTAACTGATTGAACCACCTGAGCACCCCTTCTCTGAGGCTTTCATAAGTTTTCTTTCTTCTTTCTGTGTTCTTCAGATTGTGTAACTTTTATCAATACATCTTCAAATTCACTGCTTATTCACTTCTGCCTGTTCAAATCTACTGTTGAGTCTCTGTAGTGAAAATTTCATTTTAGTGGTATTTTTTAAATTTCAAAATTTACATTGTGTTTTTTTTCTTGTTTTATATGACTTTATTGATATTTTCTATGTAATGGGATATTGGCATCATATCTCCTATTTTCTTTTTTAATTGAAGGAATGACTGACATACATTTTCTTTTTAAGTAATGGGCATTAAAATACATACATTATTGCAACCCTGGGGGTTGATATTTCCCTCCACGTCCACTCTCCCATAGATTGTTGCTTGTATCCATTTGCTCATTTATTTAGTAACTTGGCCAGAGAATTGCAGTGAATTTTTTTTCCATTCCGTGTGAATTGAGTCACTCCTCAGTGGGCTCAACTTTGGACTTAATGCACAGTCTGCCTGCAAGGGCAATGGGTTTATAGGGGCCCTTTTGATTTTTTCTTTCCCTGATCTCTCCATTCCATTAGCCTTTATTGTGTTCACACCCAAGTGTTAGGCTCCACTATTTGGCACTGATTGTCCTATTTCTGACCCTGCCTTGAGACATAAATTGCTCCAGTCAAATCCAATCAGATTTGGGTCCTTTGCAGGGATAATTTGGTGGGCCAGTCTTTGAGGTTTGTTTTGACAATAGAAGGTCTAAACTAGTTGGTCTACAGTTTAGCTGTTACTCTCACCGTATTCTTATTTGCTTATTCTTAGCTTATCTTATTCTTAATTGCTGGCTACCAAAATATTCATAAATATCCATTGTTTTAGGGGGTACTGTTAGGCTTGAACCTTCCCACAAGTTTTCAATTAAATACATTATTTTGTGCAAGCTTTGAAGTTTGTTCTTATGAAATGACTCTCCCATTGAACAGAATTTCTGAGCCACTGCTTAGGGACAGGAGGTGAGTAAACAGATGTCACCAGCGAGACCTGCTAAACTCAGGAAACTCCTAGAAGCTTCTGCCTAACTATACATTTTATCTTTTAGAAACTTACTAGTGCATTGTTGAAAGAGGAAAATAAACTTTTTGAGTAGGACCCCAGGAAGATGCCTGCCCAAATGAATTAAAAAGTGCTGGGCAGTTACCTCAGCCTTATTATAAAGTTAAAATCCCTACCCTGGCAGAGGCATAAGCTTCATTAACATAGCATACACTGTACATATAGGCATGATATTTGAGTGCACCATGCAACTTTATGCCTGCCTGTTATATGTGATGATGAGGACTCCTTCTCTCAATAGTCACCCCAAACCATAATAAAAGGAGCCTGCATACTCCTGTTGGGGGACTCATAGCTTTGCAAAGTATTCCCTCTGGTCTCCTTATTTGCTGCAGATAAAGGTGACTTTGTGTGGCAACTCTACCTAGTGCAGTCCAGGTCTGTATCTCACCAAATAGCAGACCCACATTGGTTCAGTACTGGGGACCCACTACTTCCAGAGTAGCACCCTTGGTTTGTGATCGAAATGTTGTGTGGGGAAAGTAACTTCTACTACTTTCAGATGAACTTACCCAATAACAGAACCTCCACCCTATGAGTAAGCTGTGGTAAGGGTGATCAAAACCCCAGTATTTTTGGCCTTCTACACCTGTGGTAAGCCTCTAGTTCATGAGTCAAGTCTGGGTGGAGAAAATGAGTTCCTGGCCTCTTGGCCTCATTCACTTGGAATTTCACTTTTACAACATGTAGCTGGGGGGATAAGAAATGCTGGCTCACTACCCATCCCAGAGAGATACCATAGCCCTTAACTGGGAGCTGGACAGAAAGGGAGTCCCATTTTCTTGGCTATACTGTTTCCAAGGGAGTTTCCATTAGTCTGAACTATGTGTGTGTCTGGCAGGGGGAGAGAGGGGGAGGTGAATTGTGATTCAAGTCTACTGGATGTTCTTACCAAGGTTTAGTGGATTTTCCTGAATCAATGTTTCTTCATTTATTGTATACACTTAAAATAACCCCTGGAAAATAAATTTGCATTGTTAATACACAATCAACAAGTTATGATTATTTCTTAGGGAAGCTGGTCCACAGAGATCATACTATAATTCTGATACCAGTATTAGACCAGTTTCCTTTATCTCAAACGTCTGTCTTTGTAATTATTTAGTCTTTCAATATATTCTTTCAGTCATTCAGCAGCTATTTCATGATGAATAAATGGTCTTTATGAAACTAAGTGTTGTCTTCTTAATATATTTCCACTGGAATCACTGCCAAAATAAAGAAAAGAAATTCATAGGAAGCATAGCATAGAGGTTAAGAACAGAAGTACTGAAACAAGAATCTTAGTTTTTGAACCCTAAGTCTGCACTTAATGGCAAGTTAGTTGACCTCTCTTAGTCTCTGTTACCATATCAATATAGCAAGAAAAATAACAGAACCTACCTTACAGGGATTTGGTGAGTTAATATATCAAACACTTGGAGTAGTCCCTGGCATAGAGTAAATTTTATATAAATATTTGCAATTTATTTTTAATCATAACGAAGCCTACATTGACTACATGCTGGAACTCAATCTGTGTGTACAAAATTACTCCAAAAGCATTTTTTCCCCAGTACCAATTAATCCCACTAAACTTACTGTGGTTGTTGTTAAGACAATTAAAAATGTGATTGTTATGGACAAGAGTTCTTTGTAATCTCAAAGAAAGCAGGTACTTAAATAGAAAAGCTACCTGAGACATTGCTACTCCTATCTTAAATCTACCCCTATTTTTTAAAAACCTATAATTAATTTAACTTTGTTCCTGATGTCAAATGGCTTCTATGGTCTATGAAAAGAAATTAAATTAACCTAATTTTTTCCTTAATTTTAGATATTACATTTTAACTTTAAAAATTCAGCTGTATTTTCCAAAATGCACTGAGCATCTATAATATTCATTCTCACATACTGTATTTTATTAAATAACTTTTCATCCAAGAAACAATTTTACTGAGAAAAGCCAAGCCATCCTTATTTCTATCATGTGAACCTGTGGAGTTCCTAATCATCACAATGGAGATTATTAATGTGTCTACATAGGTGGAATCCCATCCTCCCAGATTCCTTGGGAAGGATAAACCTGACATCAAATGACAATTAGAAGGATTTTAGAAATGGAATCTGAATGTTGCTATGTTTTGGTTTATGCAACAAGTTGTGTCTCCAGAGTAGATGAGATCCCTCCTTTTTATCTACTCTAGATAAAAATCTACAGTAATGAAGCTAAATAAGCAAAGAACAACAGTTGTGTTGAATGCATTTGCTTCTAGATTGATATGAAAGTTTTGACAGTGATGTTTGCAACATTCGCCTCTCTCATCTGAATATACCTCCTTCCTTTTGTGAGTTCTCTTGAATGGATCTACGTTTCTAATTAGGGACACCACTGCTGTGCTATCCTTTGCTTTAATAAACTTTACATCTTCAAATGTCTTCTTTTGAGACTATTCATTAATGATTAGCTAATATATTTTCTTTTTTCATAAAGACCTTAGAGAGGTCATAGGTAAGCAGAAGAATAAAGGGATTTTGGAATAATATATATGTTGCTTAAAGTCTTCACTGTGTCCTGACAGTTTTCAGTTGATAATACATGTTCCTTCATTTTTTAAACAAATTTTAATGTTTTTATTTATTTCTGAGAGAGAGAGAGAGACAGCGTGAGCAGGGGAGGGTCAGAGAGAGAGGGAGAGACACAGAATCTGAAGTAGGCTCCAGGCTCTGAGCTTGCTGTCAGCACAGGGCCCGATCCAGGGCTTGAACCCACGGACAGTGAGATCATGACCTGAGCCGAAGTCGGACGCTCAACCGACTGAGCCACCCAGGGGCCCCAGATATTCCTTCATTAAAGGCTAACACCGAAGGATGAGATCATATTAGAATAAAAATCACTGCAGAAAGGAGGTTTTGAGTTAAGGATCAAATCTTCTCAAAACCAAAAATTATAAGGCACTTGAAGTAAGAATTTGTTATTCACTAATATGGTGCAAATGGAACGGGTTTAAATGGAGCACAGGCCATATATGGTGAAGAGGAACCTAATGAGAAAGGGCCAAGTATTACCCACAAAATACATGATATGCTGTTTCTGATGTGTTGTTCCTTGTTTTACTTCGTAGTTTTCTTTTATCTACTGATGCTGATGATTTAAATGAACTAACTTGTTTAGTTGATGCTTAGGCAAATATTTGATGTAATGATTTAAAAAGAAGCATAATTTTGAAACAACAAGAACAGCAGCAACAACAACAACAATGTTCTTGATTTCTACTCCTAAGGCTGATCATATCTAAATACCATGCCACTCTGTTACTTCTTAGAAAAAGGCACATGACATCTTTTTCAAGAGGTTAATCCAGAGGAAGAACTAACCTCTACATAGAGAGAAACTTCAAACAGTGATGAAATCTCTCTCCACAAAGTAGAAAACAGACTTGTAAAATATGTACAGAAATTTTCACTGTGTTGATGAACAGATGAGTGATTTGGATCATCCATTTTTTTTATTTCCTTAGGACAGAAGTTGGGCTAAGAATCCTGAGTTATTGGTGCAAAACTTCCAATGCCCTGGAATCACACTGTTTTGGGCACCATTGAAAAGTTATCCTGATTTTTACCCAACAAGACATAAAAATAAATATTTACTGTGCATTGGATGGCATTTCAGGTTCTTTCCTTTTGAGTTCTGTTATACCTTTTCTTATTAGTAAACATTTGATTTCTCCAATAACAATATTTACTGTGAAAATGATCTTAGAATTAGAAATCCTACCCTGCTGGGGAGCCTGGGTGTCTCAATGGATTAAGGTTCTGCCTCTTGATTTCGGCTCAGGTAATGATTTCATGGTTTGTAGGATTGAGCCCCACATTGGTCTCTGGGCTGACAACCTGGAGCCTGCTTTGGATTCTCTCTCTCTCTCTCTCTCTCTCTCTCTCTTTCTGCCCCTCCGCCACACACACTCTCTCACTCTCTCTCAAAATAAAGAACATTTAAAAAAGAGAAATGAATGGGATTCCTAGGTGGCTCAGTCATTGGGTGTTTGACTTCAGCTTAGGTCATGATCTCATGGTTTTTGAATTTGAGCCCTGCACTGGGGTCTATGCCTTCAGCTCAGAGCCAGAGCCTACTTTGGATTCTGTGTCTTCCTCTCTCTCTGCCCCTTATCTGCTCACGCTCTGTCTCTCTCTCTCTCAAAAATAAACATTAATGAGAGAGAGAGAGAGAAAGAGAAACCTTATCTTTCATTTTCTTTGCTTTATTTTTTAAATTTATTTGAATTTTTTGGAGGAAGAGAGAGAGAGCATGAGGAGGGGAGAAGGGCAAAGGGGGAGAGAGGGAATCTTAAGCAGACTCCAGGCTCAATCCCATGACCCTGGGATCATGACCTGAGTCAAAATCAAGAGTCATATGCTCAACCGGCTGAGCCGCCCAGGCACCCCCCCAAATCTCACTCTCCCATAGATTTTCTTCTTGTCTCTTAGCTTCGTCAATAGTAATAACAAGTCCTTATAAATCATACATACATAGAAAAATCTGTTCTAGCTATGGGAAACCATTTACATTTTATGTTTTGCAATTTTAAAGGCATTATTTTTACAAAATATGTCCAGTATGCAGGAAACTGACTGGTGCCAGGGAAACATTTATATGTTGTTTGAGTGGAAATAGAATATGAAAATCTTTCAGCTAAATTTCAGCTAAATTTTATCCTAAATAAAAAAGTAGTTTGAGAGTGTATACAGCTTCCCTCTACTTAGTGCCTAGTTCTGTATTCAGAAATCAATTTTTCCTTTCCTTCTCCAACTTGAGAACATGGCTTGTTTGTGGCCTGCACAATTAAACTTCACTAAAAAGTAGCTATGGTGGCATTCTCTATGTTGTTCGTCAACATGGAGAATGATTTGTCAAATCAATATCTTACTTGAAATTTGCCTGAATATCATTATGTTATTCCTGTACATCACCAACTAAATTTTATAGCATAAAACCTGTTGTACTCGGACAATCTAAAAAAAAATAATTAAAACATGGTCTTTTTTTCTTCTGTGTGTATATGTGTGTGTGTGCATGTGTGAGCGTGCTTTCTTCCTCTAGGTTCCTGTACTAGTGTATTTATAAAATTATAGAACATATGGGCAGGGAACGTGTTTCCAAAAATTAAAATACTTTCCCATAAGAAGAAAGGTAAAGAGAGTGTCTTTGACAGACATTCCATCTACATACCGGATGGCACTTCCTTTATCTTTCTTTTCATCTTTAATCCCATCACATAAAAACCATCATTAAGCTCTGGACATTTAATTTTGAGAATTGGTAAACTATTGTTAATTTTAGTAACTCCTGAAATAGCCTTAACATAATGAAGCAATTAGTTTTATTTTTCGCAAGTTCGTTACATGGTGGTAAATTCTTTTCAAATCTAAATATAGAAGAGTAACTGGGCATCTGTCTGAAACAAAATCACTGCACACAAGAGATGTAGATTTAATATAAACGCGTCCTTACCAATGGCTTTCCATGACCTCATGTGAATCATCTCACCATTTCTATTGTAAGTTCTGTGTTTTCATGAGTGTTTCTTAAAGTCTCCACAGTGTTTCATTTTTTTAATGTTTTTTTTTTTTAAATTTATTTCTAGGAGAGAGAGAGAGAGAGACAGCGTGAGCAGGGGAGGGTCAGAGAGAGAGGGAGTCACAGACTGAAACAGGCTCCAATCTCTGAGCTGGCAGTCAGCACAGAGACCGACGCGGGGCTCGAACCCACGAACCGCGAGATCAGGACCTAAGCGAAAGTCGGACGCTTAACCGACTAAGCCACCCGGGCGCCCTCTCCACAGTGTTTCAACTCAGTGTATATTGAGGGCCTTCTTAAGCAAACTATTTATAGCAAACTATTTGGGAGGAAGTTACACATTCATATGGCCTTATCAGCAGTTTTCAGTACGTTTCTCACCTAGACACATCTAAAGGACAAAATAAACACTCAATTCATATGAGAATCAATTGCATCCATGGCACATGCTCTCATAACTGGGGAGGTATGTAACAGGCTGTTACAGATTCCAAAGAGGAAAAAATCAGTCTATAAAATGAAAACTACCCAGGGGACTCATACACTTCATTTCCTAAAGGGACAGGAGTAACATACTTTGCAGTTTATATCCCACCCGCCACCACCACTACTGCCACAGACACACATACCTATTTGGGAAGTACTGTTTTAGATAACCTAGTCCAGTACTTTCTAAAATGATAGGGAAGAATTAAAGTCCTGGGAAGGCAGCAGTGAATTTTCAAAGGTTACCCATTTAATTAATATTACAGAAAACTTTTATCACCAATTTATTTAGTCTATTAAATTTGAGGTAGAAGCACTATTTAGATTCATGTCTAAGCTATCATCTTTGCCAACTTATCTTATGTATTCTTTTTTAATTTCCATTTCTCCCTAACTCCTAGTCTCAATATTTTATTTAAATAAGAGCAAGTGCTGAAAATAATTTCATAGTAAGATGCAAACTTGTTTGACTTAAACTTATACTGATTTCTAGACAATAAAAGAAATAATTGGTAAATAATTAATGAAATTTAATTATCTACCTATATTGCTATTTTGAACATTTGTTGTGAAAAAGTATACTTTTAAAAGGGATGGCTTCTCTTTAGTTCTCTGGTTTCCTTGGCCTGGGAACTTCCCTAAATACACTCTTGGCTAAATTCTGCCCTTTCACTCAGTCTTTCTCTGGAGATATTAGGCAAGAACTAGCATTTTTAGCTCTGCTTTGCTCTTTTTCTTTTGGGAACGAGTCTGCCTCAGAAGACAAATATATTCTTCCCTTTCATGTTCTAAGTCTTATTGGCTGGTCCCTCCTTCTGAGGGCTCTTGTTATTGGCAAGTCTGTGGGCATTGCTGGCAAATATATTACTTCTGGTAGCTGATCTCATTGACTTTTACTCTGAAATATATTCTTCCATCTGGCTATTATAAAAAAGGGGGGGAGGAAATTACTTTGATCCTCATCTGCTTTAATTTTTTCTTATTACCTTTCAATATACGTAAAAGAGTATTTGTGTCTGAAGTTCCTCCAAGGCCTCAGCAGAAATATGAAGAGACATTTCCAGAGTTAAGATAAACATGTTCTGAAATACAGCTTTCAGAAGACGTAAACTAAGGCATACAGGCAAGAGTTAGAACATTGAGTCAGATCAATCTCACAGTGGTTGTTTAGCCTCAGATAAGTTATTTATCTTTTTGAACCCCAGTTGTGTCAATAATAAACTAGAAATAATAGCACTTCACAGAATCATGAGAATGGAATTTGAGAAACCTCTGTATCTGGTGCATTGTAGGCACACCACACTCTTATGATATGTAAGGGTAAATCTGAATTCTCTTGCACTGAAAATTAACTTATTTCCCAGAAAAAAAGTCCACATTAGTATGATCTCAAATTCCTAGTCCATATGTGTAATATATAGAATTAGCAAAGTTCTATCTTTATGGCCAATTAATATAAGTATAGAAACGGTATTTTGAAGAAACATGACATTCTTTGGAAATCCATCAGTATAAGAGAGAATCTCAAAATTTGCAGGAACAAAACAGATATTTGAACATCTGTTCCGTGGAGCTTCACAAGACATCTGGAAGAAAAGGGTACAATTTCATTCCGGATGTGTAAACACGCAACCATACATGGTTCATCCTCTTATTTTGTTTTTAGTATCATTTCCTATGAAATTATACAGGAAAAATATGTGGTGCATGCCATCATCAGAGTGCAGTTTGATGACTTATTATTAAAACTCCATATGTATGATTAAACTTACCATTAGTGGAAACCTCTTCAGCTTTCTGTGCTTTAAAAACAAAGTCCATATGGCAGTTTTACTTTTAAGTAGCTTTAGTAGTTTTTTGAGAAATAGTCATACTGTTTTCTTTTTTTTTAAGCTCCATAAAGTATTTATTTTTATTTTTATATATTTTTTTACAAATAGTTTATTGTCAAGTTGGTTTCCATATAACACCCAGTGCTCATCCACACAAGTGCCCTCCTCCATGCCCATCCCTCCTCCCCCCCACATCCATCAGTCCTCAGTTTTTGTCAGCATTCAAGAGTCTCTCATGGTTTGCCTCTCTCCCTTTCCCCCACCATTTCCGCCCTTCTTCTCCCCCTTGGTCCTCTGGTAAGTTCCTCTTAATCCTCCTATACGTGCACACATATGATATTTGTCCTTCTCTGCCTGACTTATTTCGCTCAGCATAACACCCTCAAGGTCCGTCCATGTTGCTACACATGGCCAGATTTCATTGTTTCTCATTGCCATGTAGTATTCCATGGTATAGATAAACCACATCTTCTTGATCCATTCATTTGTTGATGGACACTTAGGCTCTTTCCAGGTTTTGGCTATTGTTAAGAGTGCTGCTACAACAACAAACAAAAAATATTGGAGAGGATAGGGGGAATAAAACCTCTTCTATACTGTTGGTGGGAATATAAATTGCTGTAGCAACTATAGAAAACAATGTTCATAGCCATACTGTCTTCTATAGTTGCTACATCAATTTATATTCCCACCAACAGTATAGAAGAGGTTTTATTCCCCCTATCCTCTCCAATATTTTTTGTCTGTTTTTGCTGTTGTCTGATGACAGCTAATCTAATAGGTGTGAAGAAATATGTCATTATGGTTTTGTTTGCACTTCCCGGATAATTAGGGAAAGAATGTTAAGAATCGTTTCATGTAACTGTTGACCATTTGCTGTCTTTTTCGGAGAAATAGCTTTTCAGCTCCTTTCCCCACTTTTTAACTGAGTTATTTGGTTTTATGCTATTGAATTATAAGACTGTCTTATATATTTTGAACATGAATTCTTTAACAGCTCTGTGGCTTGCAAATATTTTTTCCCATTGCATAGCTGTCATTTCCTTTTGTTTCTCTTTTTCTCTGCTGTATAGAAACGTTTTAGCTTAACATAATCTCATTCATCTATTTTTGTTTTTGTTGTCTGTACTTTTGGGGTAATATCCAAGAAATCATTACCAAGGCCAATGTCAAGAAGCTTTTTTTCCCTAGGAGCTTCCTTTTAGAAGCTTTATGGATTTGGGTCTCACATCTAAGTCTTTATTTTAAATTGGTTTTTGTGTATGGTGTAAGATAAGGGACTGATTTTATTTTATTATTTATTTATTTATTTATTTTGCATGGGGATAACCAGGTCCCCAATACCATTTATTGAAAAGGATTTCTTTTATACATCGTGTGCTCTTGGAACCCTTGTTTAAGATCAGTTGACCAATATGCATTGGTTTATTTTTAGATTCTATTCTGTTCCGTTGGTTTATATATCTGTTTTTATGCCAGAACCATGCTATATTTAAAGAAATTGAAATCAATTTCTTGAAGAGATATCTGCACTCTTACGTTCATTGCAGCATTATTCACAATATCTAAGACATGGAAGCAATCTAAATGTATTGCAAGGGATGAATGGATCAAGAACATGTAGTATTGACATAACTAAAATACTTTTCAGCCTTAAACATAATCTTATCATATGCAACTACGTAGATAAACCTGGAGAATATTAGGTATGCTAACTGAAATAAGCAGTTACAAAAAAAGACAAATACTGTATGACTGCACTCATATTTTGAATTTAAAATAGTCAAATGTATAGAAGCAGAGCATAACATGGTCATTGCCAGAGCTTGGGGGAAGGGAAATGGAGAGGTGTTAACCAAATGGTACAAAATTTTGGTGGGGCACCTGGGTGGCTCAGTCGGTTAAGTGTCTGACTTTGGCTCAGGTCAGGATCTTGTGGTCTCTGGGTTTGAGCCCCGCATCTGGCTCCGTGCTGATAGCTCACAGCCTGGAGCCTCCTTCAGATTCTGTCCCCACCCCCACTACCCCTCCCATGCTTGTGCTCTCTCTCTGACTCTCAATAACAAGTAATACAAGATGAGTAAGTCCTAGAGATCTCCTGTATAACATAATATTTTAGTTAACAATACTGCATTGTATACTTAAAAAATTGTGAAGAAGGTAATATCTTACATTGTGTTATTACTACAAAATTTATGATAATAAAAATAGGAGGGTGTGTAGAATTTTTAGAGGTGATAGGTTTATGGCAAAGATTGTGGTGATGATTTCATGGGTATATAATTATCTTAAAACTCATTAAAGTGTAAACGTTGATTAGGTACAGTTTTGTGCATATGATATACACATACAAATATACATGTATACATAAAAGTTAAGTACAAGAAACCTCCAGATTTCCTAATAATAAAGCTGAACTTCTGTCTAGTTGTTAGCTGTGCTTGTGTCCATACTATTCTCACAAAACAGTTTTTTAACAGATTTTTTGTGTTATAATTCAAATACCATACCATTGACCATTTAAATCGTACACTTTAAATATTTTTAGTGTATCTAAATATGTCATTTTAGGCAATATTTTGTATACATTAATTATGAAGAAGCGTAAAGCATATACTTATGTGACCTCTGGTTATTGGTGACATCAGTCATTAAATGGAAGACACAATTTTGTTGAAGATTTTTGATTATGCACTGTACTAATGATTTATAATGCAATATACCCAGGCTTGACCAAAGATATGTTGTTACTTTTATGAAGAAAATAGAAGGGAAAAGTTGTATAGTTAAGTTCAAATAGTCTATAATCAGTTCTTGTATACACAGTGAACTAAATAATCATTCAGTGAAATGTTGAAATGTCTTTTCATTGTTCTTAGAGATTTTCTTTATCAGGTACTAGTGAGTACTAAAGTAGTGAGAAGAAATGAGAAGAAAAATAGTTTTTACTGAGGTTAACTTTATCCCTATATAATAGGTCAAACTGAGAAGTTTATACTGTCAGGTTGTTAGAACAAGTCTCATAACATTTTGAGGAAATGAGCAACAGAAAAGAAAATATAAAGTCAAGAAAGTGATCTGTCATTTAAAGACTGTAGTAAATGGAACTCAATGTTGCCTAGAGTGCATACAAAGGGATTTGAACTATTCTGTTATAAAACATCAAGTTAAAAGTATGGTCCACTCTTTACAAAGCTATGCAGTATTCAAAGGTTGTATTTTTTTTTTCTTAGAACTTCTGGGGTTAACAGTTAAATGAAAGAAAATGTATGCAATTGGAAAACTGAAGGAAGACAGGAATTGAAAAGAAAAAATATCAAAAGAGAATTAATCTAGGAACACTTGGTAAAATTAACAAGATAAATCATGTAGCAACTATTGACTTTATATACTTTCAGGGATTCATTTTTAAATAAATGGATAATGCTAACATTGGAAGTCCTAGAAATTGTTATTTTGGGTGGGGAGCTTGAAGACTATTACACACACAAAGATGTTTAGCATTCAAAATGAAGTTTTCATAAAATTAAGAAATGAGTTTCAGGGCTTTTCTTTTTCTTTCTGCATTGTTAAAACAATTTTTAAAGATAACATAATACTGAGATATTTAAAATGTTTCAATATTTTAATAATAATACAATGTAAGAAAATAGATCATTTGGATTATTGGTAAAGTGCAAAATTACCAAAAGAATATCTACTCCATACACATTTAAAATCTTTACTTAAACATAATTATATTGGAAATTACTGAATAGAATATATAGAAAGAAAGAAAGATAGATAAATAGATGCTGGAATATGTTAAATAATTCTCTTTTCCCAAAATACATTTGTAATGTCTTTCTGACAGGAACTTAGATCATTTCTATGAATACTAATGAGGTTTTCAATCCACTATTCCATATATTCAAAATCAAATCCTGTTCTTATGAATCCATTTATAATATATAAAAACAATAAATAACTTCAATCAGTACAGTGTCCTTCTGCTTTTGGTAGAGACATCACAGCTTATACAATTGGATTTTCTCATTGAAAATAGCTAGTGAATGTGCATATTTTACTCCTGGCTATGAAAAAGCAAGGCATTCATAATTGTAGAAAAAAATACATTGGAACATATTTTTTAAATTTTAAATTATTTTCTAACTTTTAAATATTAGCTTATTTCCTTCTAATCTGCTCTTTGTGTGTATTCCGTAGAGCAGACATATTACCGCTATGGATTTTCCAATATCCAATATTTATAAAAGAAACAGAGGTACAATATTAAATTTCTATCCAGCAATTGTTTTACAAGTAAGTACTCTTCTTGCGGGGGTAAGACAAGCATTACATGGTTTGAGTAAGCATTTTCTTTGAATGAAATATTGAATTATTTGAGTTAATTAGCTAAAATTTAAGCCCTGGATGATAAACGTTTCACAAGAGTATTTGTCATAATTCCCAACAACATTCATAAATTGTTTTTAGAATGGAGAGAACTGAAGGAAATCAGAAATATCAGCCAGGAGATTTTTTACAGTAATTCAGGTGAGTTTCAAATTAAGCTTTTTCTACTAGAAATAGAAATATTGGAAAAGATCTGAGGAAAATACTACAAGGATAAAATTGATGGAGCTTGCTCAGTACTTTTGTGTGAGTGATGGGTCCTAGGTGATAGATTGGGTCACAGTTTAAACAGTGTCAAATGCCTCTAGAGATTGATGCACAAAACAGGTCATTAAATGTGATGATTCCAAATCATTAGTGACTAATGTAAGAGCAGTTTCAGTACAATGAGAGATGAGAAGCAAAATACTTAGAAGAAACTAGATGATATGAGTCGGAATATTTTTTTATAAATAACTGAACATGGAAAAAATGAAGGTAGAGCATATATGAAGGAAAGTAAAGATGGAGGAAAGATTTCTTGGGGGTATGGGATACTGCTTCCTATTTTGCATATTTCTTACTAATTAAGTATTGGTTATCACGCATATTTTAAAAAATGTTTATTTATTCATTTTGAGAGAGAAACAGAGAGCATGTGCTGGGGTGGGGGGGCAGAATGAGGGATGCAGAATCTGAAGCAGGCTCCAGGCTCCGACCTGTGAGCACAGAACCCCATGTAGGTCTTGAACCCACGAACCCGTGAGATCGGACCCAAGCCAACAAAGTCCAACACCTAAGCAACTGAGCCACTCAGGTGCCCTTACTATGCATTGTTAATAGTATTCAAAGCTAATAGTGTTATAAGACAATTACTATAACTTCAAAATATATAAAAAGAACCATTGTTCACTTTCTATTTTGTTTTTGTCCTCCAAATTATCTCTGTATTTTACCAATTTAGTAGATTTTCAGTAGAGGGAAAAACTCTAACTTGTTACCTAAAGCTATTTGAATATCCAAGCATTTGCCTGCCTTACTGTTATGAGAGGGCAGGAGGAAATTACAAAAAGAAATAAATATGCATGATAATGATATCTCTCATCCTATATGCAATTAAAATATAGCGACACATTGGTTTTAATATTAAGAAGAAATGGTAGAAAAATGAAATGGAGTCATTGTTTATCCTCACTCATTTTGGGCACTATTCAGATAGGTTAGTTCTTAAATGGAAAGACTCAAAAGAGGGCCAAGATTTGGAGTTCTGGTTGAGTTTGAGGAAGAGAGAAATTATTTTTATACATTACTTTTTAATATACTTTAAACAAGCAGTTTATTTTTCATTAAAACTTTGTAAAATTATATATAGAGAGAGAGAGAAAGAGAGAGAGACAGAGAGAGACAGAGATGGAGACAGAGACAGAGACAGAGAAAGAATGTGTTATTTACATAGAAATAGAATTTAGCAGAGATGTAAGTCCAGAGTGATTTTCAAACTATGAGACTAAGTATATCATCAATATAATACATCACAATTTAAAAACAGTAGGGTTATTGGCACTAACAAGGTCTAATATTTCTTTCAAAGTATAACCAACATTTTTAAAAATTTTCTCTAGTCTTCACTTATTTTTATAGTTATAAAGGAAAAAATGGAAAAATGCATGAATTCCACTTTTTTTAATTGAAAAGTTGAAAAACTTAAATTTTAATTTTCTATCTTATTCTAGAAACAATAATCAGATTTTATCATCTCATATCTGAGTTGTCTTAAATAGCAAGAAAAAGGGATACCTTGAAAGAAGCAAGTGTTTACATCATAAGTTTTACCTCATCTCCTGTGCTATTTTTCTTTAATTTTTTTTTTTATTTATTTCTAGGAGAGATAGAGAGAGACAGCGTGAGCAGGGGAGGGTCAGAGAGAGAGGGAGTCACAGGCTGAAACAGGCTCCAGGCTCTGAGCTGGCAGCCAGCACAGAGCCCGACGCGGGGCTCGAACCCAGGAACCGCGAGATCATGACCCAAGCGAAAGTCGGATGCTTAACCGACTAAGTCACCCAGGCGCCCCTGTGCTATTTTTCTTTAAATTTAAAATGAAAGATTTTCATTAATGTGATCCACTCCCCTTCTTCTATTTTCAATATGGAGGCAGAAACCTACTGCTGTAATGAAATAAGGCAAGTATTTGGTATATAGGGCTTAAGAAGGTTTAATGTAATTTTTTCATCCATTTTATATTTTATGTATAAATACATATTAGATAAAACATATAGGTTAAAGTTAAGAACCATTAGAAAACAAAAATGTCACCTAAAATTTGTTACTGATTATAAAAACAAAAATGAATATGAAAACTGTTTTTCCCAAAAAACAGTTGAATTAATTACTTCCCATGAAGATGTAATTAATAAAAACAAACACTATTATTATTATTTTTTTACCACAAATATGTCACTATGTCCGTATATCTTTGTGAAGTGCTGATTCATTTCTCCCTGGAGTAAATGTGACCATTTCCTTCAAACATTTTCTACAATGCTTGTGCAAATGTAATTTTGTCTAGCCTGGTATTTGGATTTGAATTTTTCTTGACATAATTTACCATGAACTTATTTCTTCCAAACCTCATCTTGTTTGTATTTGCTCCCATCTCTACCTTAGCCTATGTAGAATAGAAAGACAGGCAATGTAAGTCCTAAAATTTGTACCTTAGAAATAGCTGTGCTAGGATCCAAAGATACACAAATATTTCACCCAACATGTCTAGGAACAACTCTGGCAAATGTAAAGATAATAAAAGGAATGAATTTCATAGAAATAAAAATGGTGCCAGGTAGAAATTGCATGATATAGCTTCAAATATGAAGGATCTTTAATATCAGGGTGGATAGTTTCCATTCTAATCATAATTTGTGCTTACTATGTTTTAAAAACCAAAATCCCAGTTAAGCATATTGTAATCCACTTTTTAACACTGAAATTTCAATGGAGATAGAATTTAAAAAATCAAAGAAACAGAAAATCCAGTAACTTGTAGAAAAATCTAGAAAACAGAGATTGTACATAGTCTACATAATTGAAACTTTATGCCTAATAAACAATAACTCTTTATTTCTCAGACTTCCCAGGTCCTGAAAGCCACTGTTCTATTCTCTTCTGTGAGTTTGACAATTTAATTAATTAATGATTTTTTAATATTTTATTTTAGAGAGTATGTGTGTGTGTGTGAGTGGGGAGGGGAAAGAAGGAGACAAAGAGATAGAAAGAGAGAATCTAAAACAGACTCCATGAACTCATCAAACTCCAACCTGAAAAACAAATAATCCAGTGAAGTAATGGGCAGAAGACATGAACAGACACTTCTCCAAAGAGGACATCCAGATGGCCAACAGACACATGAAACGATGCTCAGCGTCCCTCATCTTCAGGGAAATACAAATTAAAACCATACTGAGATACTGCCTCATGCTGGTCAGAGTGGCTAAAATGAACAAATCAGGAGACTAGAGATGCTGGCAAAGATGTGCAGAAATGGGCACCCTCCTATACTGCTGGTGGGAATGTAAGCTGGTGCAACCCCTCTGGAAAACAGTATGGAGGTTCCTCAAAAAATTAATAATAGAATTCCCCTATGACCCAGCAGTAGCACTGCTAGGAATTTACCCAAGGGATACAGGAGTGCTGATGCATAGGGGCACATGTACCCCAGTGTTCATAGCAGCACTCTCAAAAATAGCCAAAACATGGAAAGAGCCTAAGTGTCCATCAACTGATGAAGATCAAGAGGATGTGGTATATTTATACAATGGGATACTACATGACAATGAGAAAGAATGAAATCTGGCCATGTGAAGCAACATGGATGGAACTCGAGGGTGTTATGCTGAATGAAATAAATCAGGCAGAGAAGGACAGATACCATATATTTGCACGTATAGGTGGATTAGGAGGAATTTAACAGAGGACCATGGGGGAGAAGAAGGGGAAAAATAGTTGGGGAGAGGGAGGGAGGCAAACTGTGAGAGACTCTTGAATGATGAGAACAAATTGAGGGCTAATGGGGGTGGAAGAGAGGGGAAGGGGAGTGATGGGCATGGAGGAGGGCACTTGTTGGGATGAACACTGGGTGTTATACGTAAACCAACTTGACAATAAACAATGAAAAGAAATTAAAAATATAAAAAATAAAACAGCCTCCATGCTGAATGAGAGTTTGATCCCATAAAACTGGGATCATGACCTGAGCCAAAATCAAGAGTTTAATGCTCAACCGAGAGAGCCACCCAGGCACCCCGAGTTTGACAATTTTAGATTTGTCATGTCAGTAGAATTATGCAGTATTTGTGCTCTGTGACTGGCTTGTTTCACATAGTATGATGTTGGCAGGTTCATATGTGTTGTCACATATTGCAGAATTCCTCTTTATATAAGGCTGAATACTATTCCAATGTATACCACATGTTTCCCATCCACTCATCTATCAATGAACATTTGGTCCGTAGCATAGCTCCTGTGCATATTGCTATAATGAACATGGGTGTGCAGAATTCTCTTTGAAATACTGATTTCACTTCTTTTTGATACACACCCGGAAGTTGGATTTTTGGATCTAATGATCTATTTTTAATTTTTTTGAGTAACCTCCATACTGCTTATCATTGCTCCTACATCATTTTACATTTTTACCAACATCATTTTACATTTTTACCAACATAATTAGAGCCCATTATCAGACAGATTCACCCTAGAAATCTCATCTATGAAAAATAGTGTACAATTAATTTATATAATACCTGCCACACAAAGGATGTAAACAATAGTAATGAAAATAACGAGGCAAAAATATTACACTCACCCAAAGCAAGTAACCCTACCTTTAAAACATCCATTCACGGGGCGCCTGGGTGGCTTAGTCTGTTAAGCGTCCGACTTTCGCTTAGGTCATGATCTCGCGGTTCGTGGGTTTGAGGCCCGTGTCGGGCTCTGTACTGACTGCCAGCTCGGAGCCTGGAGCCTGTTTCAGATTCTGTATCTCCTTCTTTCTCTGGCCCTCCCCTGTTCACGCTGTCTCTCTCTCTCTCCTAGAAATAAGTAAAACATTAAAAAAAAAAAAAAACATCCATTCACATAAAATTGTCAGTTGCTTAGATCACTTTATCATTCAAAATAAAATATTTGCAAATATACCCCATGATATGAGGCTCAAAAAACAAGATGGCACAATGTCTGTCTCTTTTTTTAAGGGAAATCATGACATATATATGGTTATGTATGGTTACCTATGCACCTTTTTTTGCTGCTGATAAGACATTAGTATCAAGAGGGTTATCTGCCTTGAAAGCTAAATGCGTTTTATCAGAAGGCTTTTATAATCATTATGCTTCTAGACATTACTTTTGTTGAAGTTAGTATTAACAATCTGCAGCAAACACAACTCTACTACACCATTGTTCTTGCTAACATTAAATAAGTCACAGAAAGTTTTAAAATATGATCTATTCATATATTCACAGTTAATTTCACATAAAATTCATTTCTTAATCCTTTCACAGAGAAAAAAATCAAATCAAACAAACTTTAAAAAGGAAGACCATCTGGACTCAAGTCATTATAATGTAGAAGCTGTGTGCAAATAATGATTTTTTGACTCAATTATCATGAATGGGGTATTCAAAACTAATGCCTAGCATATTAGTTTCCAGAAGCTGCCACTGGGCTTTTTGTACCAAAATTTCATATATTCTCCTTGAACATCAAAATGGTTATATGCAGTCCATGCAAGTTCTCCCACAAACAGCTCCAATGCCTTTAGGCAGCTGTTTAATCAAGCGTAAAGCAATGATAAATCCCTGCCTAAGGTGCTACAAAATTCTCTGTCCATAAAAATAAAAATCCACTTGTCCTGAAGCATCCACTTTCATCCATGATGTATCCAATTTCTTTATCAGAATGAGAAGTTCTTCATAAAATACCTTAATTTTTCTCAAAAATTTGTTATTTTGTTCAATTCCTCCTTCCCACAGTGGTTCTCCTTTTTGGAGTCGTTCTCATACTTAGCAACATAGAGCAGAGTTGTCACACTGAGAAGGCACCATGAGTTATGTGAAAATGAGAGGATTTTCGGGGCGCCTGGGTGACTCAGTAGGTTGGGCTTTGACTCAGGTCATGATCACAGGGTGCGTGGGTTTGAGCCCCGCGACGTGTTCTGTGCTGACAGTTAGCTCAGAGCGTGGAGCCTGTTTTCCATTCTGTGTCTCCTTCTCTCTCTGACCCTCCCCTGCTCATGCTCTCTCAGAAATAAATCAAAAAATAATTTAAAAATTTGTTTTAAAATGAGAGGATTTTCATTCTTTGATAATTTTACTTTGTTTCTTTGTTTATCTCTCCTCTGCATTAGCAATCTTCCTTCTCCGCCTCATCATCCCTATAAGCTCTACTTATTTCTGCATTTGGCTCACTGAATACTTTTGGGTCTTACTCTTCACCACCAGTTGAATCATCCATGACAACTTCAAGTGCACTTGATAAATCTTCCCCAGGCCAGGATATTTGCTGTTTCCTTACCTAATTTTTGTCAGTGACCTTAACAACCTTCACTATGCTTGAGCTGTTCATTCCATGTATCTTGTCAACACCCAGAACTATGAGCCTTCAGAAATATTAACTTCAAAATTATTGTATCCTGATCGTATATGCCTATCACTCAGAAACATCCACAATATTTAATATTTGATCTCATGGGGAACTTCCAGCTGTGATCTTTCTGCTTTTTATTTTGTTCTCCCCTTTTCTAATTCAATTCTTTATCTTTCAGTCTTTATGTCACTGCACACTACTTTTTCTCTTTATACTAGTCTAAAATTCATTTTTATTCTAACTTGACCATTGAACTGCCTGGGAAGATTCCCATTTGTGGAGAATCAAATTATCTGATTTATCTAAATCTATTTTTGTTAGTGCAACTGTCACTTCATGGTCTCCACCTGGCTTTCAACAACAAGATCCACTAATATTCTGTTGGACTCAATCAATTCTTTCTATATTTTTCTACAGCAACATCTGTGAATTTCCTCTACTTTCCTGAAAACTTTTGAATGTAAGTATACTTTTACCTGCATTTACCCTTTCCATGTCCATGGCTACAATGAATGAAAGGTTCTCCTTTTTCCCCCAAAGGCTAAATCTCTTAATTGTGTTCTGGAATTCATCTTTTCATGCCTACTCAGAAATATCACTCTATTAATTATTGCTTTTCACAGTTAATTTGAGACTTTGGTGACCCTAAATTTATCTTCAGAAGAACTGAGTGCTGCTTCTAACTTCACAAATACATCTTTTGATTTTTCTGATACATTGTTTTTTTCAATTTCAAAACATTTCACTGATTAATCCCTGAGGAACACATAAATTCTAAAAACAGAAGGCCTATAAAGAAACTTAGCCTATCAATTTAAATAGATTCTCGTTTTCTCTTTCCAGTGTCTTAAGAGTTTCTTATTCTAATTTTATGTCTACAGAATAGTAAATGTATTTTAAATCTCAAAAGTCTTAAGAGGATTCTAAATAAAACTGCTTTCATGAAGATTGAAAATAATGCTCTTATACCTTAAAGAATCTATTTTCCCCTCTGAATATTTTTCTAAGCCCTAAGGCCTATTCGAGGAAAAATTGTTTTTTGAAGTAGCCTGTAAATGGTACTGTGGTGTAGTGACTTGAACACATTTTAAAATAAACAGGAAACAAAACCATGTGAGATATCCATTTGTTTGAACAACTTGCCACCTAAAATTTGTCATACTATCACTTTTTATGGGCCACACATCTAACTTTCCTTTTGATAAATATCATTTGCTTCTTTTCTACCTCCTAGTTTATTAAGGAGAAATGCCTGTTTCCTTTGAAAGTCCAGATAGTTTCAGCTCTATTTTTTTAAGACAAAAATGATCAATGCAGTTGAAATCAGTCTTTCACAGTATGCTATGGTACAGATGCAACATAAAAATAGCACTCTGGCTGGCTTATATTTTTCATACTTTGAAATTTCCTTCTTAAGTTTAACTGAAATACTTTGTGAGAAAAGAGGAATGGTTTATCCATGGATAAAGCAAATATGAAACTTTTTCTCTCAGAATCTGAATAAAACATGAGCTCACTGAAAAGTAACCATAAACGCAGTTCATAGCTTAGAAGCTGTTAGTGGATTATGACTTGATTCATTGATAACTTGAACAAATAAGTGAACAGGGAGGCACAGCTTTTCACTTAAATGTTTTTAAACGACTAAGGACAAAAGCTTCTGTCTGTTCATTTCAGTGGGGCAAGCAGGGGGACCCTGAGGGGAGGAAAGGATGAGCAAGAGCCTCCACATCATGCTGTCAGTTGTTGCTTTGCTCTTGAATCTGCTTTGTATGCTTGAGGATTTGCAGTGTCCATTTCCATGCACAAACCTCCAGAAAGAATGAGCATGTGTTAGGAGGACCTTCTTTCCTTTCTAGTAGAAAGATATAAAACTCACATGTAAGACAGCATGATGGTATTAGCTTGTAGGAACCCAGGCTGTGACTTTTACCAAGAATGTTTCATAATGCAATACAGGAATAAACCATAATGTGAGGTTTTTTTCTGCAATGGAGGCTCTTTGGCATTCTGATTATCTAGCAGTAATTTGTACGTGTTAAATTTAGGATAATCGATCTGTTCTTGTGCAATAGAAACTAGGACATTCCCAGAAACTTATGGGCAACTGTAGGTATTTTGATTGAGTTCATATGTATTTCTTTCTGTCCATATGTTGTAACAGTATATTACATAGCCATAGCATCTTGAAACTGACATGGTTTACCACTTTGTGCTTTAATGAATATGATCATTCATCCATTCAAAACATATTTATTGGGACTTTTGTACTTCACCCAATAACTCTCTGTAAGTTTTTTTTAATCAGCACTGATATAAGTGGATTGTCCTGGAATGATTTACAAGGTAGAGTAGTTGAGTAAAGATTGAATATAGAACTTGATAATGATGGTGGATATGTTATCTGGAAAACAGGATTAAAAATATTACTGGAACAAAAAGCTGAAAATATTCTTTTAATAAGAAATATTAATAAAAAGAATTGTATACTAAACATAATAATATAGCATAGTAAGCCTCGATGCTATAAAGGAAAGTGCAGAACTAGAGTGCAGAAAGATATAAGCCTTAACTTAGAACACTGAGGCATGAGAACACCCCTGAAAAAGTACTCTCACTTGGGAGAAAGATGGCAGGGAATCATAGAGTATTAGCAAGAGGAGTCTGCTGAACTTCAGCTGCTTTGGGAATATTTGCTCAGAAATGGTCTCTTAAAATGCTCTCAAGGCTTAACAGCCCTTGGTGAGCAATTCGAGTTTAGCAAGAAATCAGGGAGGAACACCCTTGAGGGAGATGAGATCATATGAGTGCAAGAGTAGAAAACTGTCAGTTGTCCAGGTTCTTGTATGCTGTTATCATTTTTATAACATATGCTTACATGTTTAGAAGTGTCATATCTGCATCAGTGTTTATATGTCCATTGGCCTTGCCCTGTGTCTCCATCTGTGCCTCTACCTGTACCTTGGCCTCAAATTCTCTTCCTACTCTGCATCTCCTTCCTCTCCTATATCCGTCCCTATCTCCTTCTATATCTCAACTTCCCTTTAAAATAACAAGTATAACAGGGGTTCCTGGGTGGCTCAGTCGGTTAAGTGTCCGACTTTGACTCAGGTCATGATCTCGCATTTCCTGGGTTCGAGCCCTGTGTCGGGCTCTGTGCTGACAGCCAGCGCAAAGCCTGGAGACTGTTTCAGATTCTCTGTCTCCCTCTCTCTCTGATCTTCCCCTGCTCACGCTGTCTCTCTCTTTAAGAATTAAATAAAATATTAAAAAATAAAATAATCAACCTCTTAAAAAATAAAATAAAATAACAAGTATAACAATCCAACTATGACTTGAAATCAGTGTTAGGTGTACTGTGAGTGAAGAATGGGAAGCCATTTGAAAAGCCCCTTGAGTAAAACCTTTTTCTTTGAGAATATGATACACTGCCTTGTTTGGAAAAATGACAGGATTTTATTGTTTGATCTTCTAAAATATGCAGTTCTTTCTAGCTATAAAATAATAAGGTCTTGGGGATATAATGTACAACATATTATCATTAATAATACTGTATTGTATATTTGAAAATTGCTGAGAGAGTCTACCTTTAAAGTTCTTACCACAAGAAAAAGTTTGTAACTTTGTGTGGTGATAGATGTTAACTAGATTTATTGTGGTGATCATGTCACAATATAAGCAAATGTCTAATCGTTATGTTGTACACCTGAAACTAATATGTTACATGTCAATTAATCTCGACAAAAAATAAAATAAAATATATAGTTCTTCATAGAGAAAAATTAGTTCTACCTAATTTTTTTTCTTGGCATCTCAGAAACTCTGTCATGACCTCCTCCCTTCATATACTTTGTTTTCTTTTAATTTTTTTAACTTTTTAAAAAATTGCAGATGTAAACTTTAAAAATATTTTCTGTGAGAATTTTAATGAGACACATTATCCATAAAGGAAGCAAAAGGACAAGGTTCACTCAAGTTTTCATTGTTATGGGTAACTAAGTAAATCAATATATTAGTGAGGTTATGGAGGATAGCAGTGAGTACACTTTTCCGGCAGATGACAAGGGGCCCAACTAAGATTTATATACAATCTCTCCGACTTCAAATCCACAATTTTGATTTTGTCTCCTGTCCCTCCTCCCAAAGGTAGAATTTACCTTCTTGTGCCCGATAAGCAATCTGTGACCTTTACACTTGTTGTCACCAGTTTGGTTCAGTTGGTTGGTCTGTGTTTCTAACGGAAAGGAACCATACCCTAGCAGTTAAGTCTACGTTAAAGTAATATGGCTGCCAGAGGCAAGTCTGTCTATTTTTACAAGTAAATATGTTTACAGACTCCTAGAGACTTGTAGAAAAGAGATTGAACTTACCATACAACCTCTTTAATCATGTATCTTCAGCTTTGGTACTGCTTTATTTTTGCTGTGCGCTGTCCACAATCCATTTTAGTAGTCTGTTTGTGTAAAGAAGGCAGTGCATAGAAACTTCAGTATTTTTATCACCACACCACATGCATGTTGGGTTGCCTAAAATACTTTATACCAGCTTAAACATGTTGACTCATTCTCTTGAGACTTGTGTAGTGTGATATATTTTTAAAAAAAGGACTAAAAGAAAAGAAGCATGTTATTTTTGAAAGTTTCATAGTTTTAAGAAAAGAGCTTTATCTCTTAAAGTTATGCTGTGAACATTGTAGATTTGATTAGGAAAATGATATTTGATGTTTGCTTCCAATGGAAAAATGCATTTTCCAAACACTTACAAAATACAATTTTGAACTACTAAATATGAAACTCTGGATCAAGCATGTTGTCATTACTGTTAAATTCCTGTGGTTCTCATGGTTAGCCTTTGGCATCCACAGTTATGGAAACTCTGAAGTCCTTTTAATTTTGGAAAATATGGGTGGGATATTTATGCCAAGCAAGATTCTTGTCTTTATCAAAGCTAAAGCTTCAAAATATGCCTCTGCCATTTTGAAAGAAGTAGTAGAAACAAGAAGTTACAATCCAGTGGAAGAAAAAGTTATGTTGAATTGTTTACTATTATTAAGGGAAGAAACAGTTTTCTATTTTAGCTACCTAATTAAGTTGAAAACCCAAATATTAAGAGTTAATCCTCCTTTTTACAACAGCACATACATTTCACAGGAAGTTGAGGTTAAGAAACTTTCTCAGTCACACCTCATATTTGACCCAGAGACTAGCTTATGTGATAGTTTGTAGCAAATGTAATTATCATCCCCCACCTTTTAATGAGATACACCGGGATTACAGATTGTGTTAAAACCTATTGGAATTAGGGCTGGGATATGTGGTAGAGTGTGAAAATGACCACCCATTAGAACATGATTTTGCTCTTCCCTCACGAAGAAATAAAGTTTATTTTTACCTCTTGAATCTGGGCTTGGCCAGGTGGCTTCCTTTAACCACTGGGACAGAAAAAATAATGTGATGCAGAGACTTGAAAAGTGATTACACATTACACCTTCTCCACTTGTAGCCTCTGAAAGCCAGACACGGTGTGAATAAACCCAAGCTAGCCTTTTGGAGAATAAGACACTGAGTAGAGGAAGCCAGAAGCATACCAGCTGACAGTCAACTCCCTGCTGACCTGGCAACTTGATAGTATGTTTTCCATTGAGAAAGGAGGGATATATGTGTCCCTATATACAGACTTCTATTTTTAAGGCAACATGTCAATATTGTTTAATTACCTTGGCTTCACTTGTGTGAAGAAGAAAATCAGAATTCATATAAAGTACAGAGAAGTACATATTGTTGTAAGAAGACAGGGGCAGACACGAGCATATACACAGTACAACTGAATATTCCAGAGGAATAACTGAGTATTTGCAATTAATGATTTCGTTTGTCATGTGACCATTCTCATTCTTTTTAAAGTAACTCCACATGCTTTTCAAACTGCTTAATTCCCAAGAATATTGTGCATTCTGTTTACATTAAAATTTATATGTTAGTGAGATGTTTCATAAAGCTAAGAGACATGGGATATGCAAATGTTTTATTATTCGATGAACACAAAAGAAGATGTTCACAGACTAAAATTTTGATAGGCTGTTGCTGAACAAGTCTGTATTCAGGGAAGTACCAAAATAGTTATAAACATTTGCCTCACATTCCTTTATACTTATATTTAGAATACATAATAATGGTTACTTGTATTTATATTTAGAAAGCATAATGATATATAAAGAAATCAATATGTAATAGAGAGGAGGGATGAGCCATGTAATTCTTAAAGGAGTTAAAAAAACCCGAGGATAAACATGTATATTCCAAAATGTAGAGGTGTTTGTTCATGTGCAAAAGAATGCTATAGGAGTGAACTTTTCAGTAAATCCTATGATTCTTTTTTTGTATGTATAATTTATTTGAATTATTAGTAAAATAAAGCAAAGTTTGCAGGTCATGAAAACATGGCTATTACTCTACTTGACCTCTAAATTTCCTTATTTTCTCTTTCCTGAATATAGATTGTATTAGATTTTAATATTAATAAAAATTTTTTATTTTCAGGCAGTAAACTCAACAAATAGCATGTAATGTATCATAAGCATTCGTTCTAAGTTCACTGTACTTTTGAAATATAAAAAGCATCAACTTATTAAGGTTGAATAATATGTTAGATATGATTGATAATGAAAATATACTTTGGGGGATGCCTGCGTGGCTCAGGGAGTTAAGTGTCCGACTTTGGCTCAGGTCATGATCTCACAGCTCCTAAGTTCAAGCTCCACATTGGGCTGTACACTGACAGCATGGAGCCTCCTTGGGATTCTCTTTCTCTCTCTCTCTCTGCCCCATTGCCCCTCAAAGTAAATAAATAAACATTACAAAAATAGTTTGTGCTTATAAAATGTAATTGGCAATAAGTTAAATGTACATGTGTGGCACCACAGTGAAGAGATGAAGAAGAATATTCAGAAAAATTTAGATAACAGCCCTTATAATTTAGAAATAGGAACTGCTTACACTCAAGTTCTAATTAGGAATGAGAATCGATGATCCCATGCCACAGAATTCAATTGAATCTTCCAAGGTACTTGAGACCTTTCTGCTAATATCCATCTGCCACCATACAATTGCCTGCTTTATAGAGATCAAGAAAAACTATTATTCTTCATTAATTTTCAGCAAAAATATTGACCCTATTGTAATTACTACATTACTTTATAGATTTCTGGAAAAAATTCAGACAAAAAGCAAGTCGTCAAGGCACTATCTAACTGAATGCCTAGTTATCAACTGATAATGTTTTTAAAATGTATGGTGGCAAAGCTAGGACAATTACAGTTATATAATGAGGAAGATATTGATGAACAGGAGGATATTGTAGATGATATGAATACTTTAATATAGAACATATCATAATTTGAGCGGGCTTTGACTAATTAGTATTTGCTGTTTGTGCAAAGCTTCTTTATTGGAGAATTGACAAAAAGTAAAGATTATAGGAGAAATATTTAATCTGTTTACTACAAGGAGCTCTTTAAACCACCTTAGGAATACATTATTCTGGACAATATCATACAATTTAATTTTTGTCCATTTTTGTTACATAAAAAAATCCCTAAAAAGAATTCTATTAGACAAAACTTTGTTAAAAATCAGGATTGGGTACCAGAATTAAATCTGACTTTCTGTATTATGCTCTACAAGACTATTCTCCTAATATTAAAATATTTTATTAAGCAGGAAGTATTTTCAATGAGAATTGAAATTTTTAAATTCAATTTTTTAAATTTTTTAAAAAATGTATTTAATTTTTTTAAAAAATTATTTAAACATTTTAGGGCATGTATTTACTATGATGCGTTAAGATGGGGGTGCCTGGGTGGCTTAGTCGGTTAAGCGTCCGACTTTCGCTTAGGTCATGATCTTGTGGTTCGTGGGTTTGAGCCCCGCGTAGGGCTCTGTGCTGACTGCCAGCTCAGAGCCTGGAGCCTGTTTCAGTCTGTGACTCCCTCTCTCTCTGGCCCTCCCTTGCTCACGCTGTCTCTCTCTCTCTCCTAGAAATAAATAAAACATTAAAAAAAAATGGTCATTTCATCTCTGTGACATTATTCCCAAAGTTCATAGCCCAGTCTTTGTTTCAGAAAAAAAGAATTGAGGGACATTCTGCAAAATACGTCACCAGCACTCCTCAAATTGTCAAGGTCATGAAAAACACAGAAAGACTGAGCAACTGTCACAGACCAGAAGAGACTTAGAAGACATGACACTAAATGCAATGTGATATCCTGGATGAGATCGTGGGATGGATAGATAGATAGACAGACAGACAGATAAATAGATAGATAGGTAGATATCATTGGAAAAACTAGTGAAATCCAAATTAAGCCTGCACATAGTTTATAATAAAATATCGTTGTCATTTTTTATTTGTGACAAACGTGCCATGGTAATGTAAGGTGATAACATCTGAGGAGACTGGTGAAGAGGACATGGCAACTTGACATACTATCATTGAAAACTTTCTCTCGATCTAAATTTCCAAAATAGCAGTTTACTAAAAAGCTCTATAAGCTATTGTTTTTGATACCTATATAAAACTTTTGGTGAAGTGTGCATTTAATTTTCTGACATGGAAATTAAAATATTTATTGCAATGTCAAATAGAATGATGAAGGAGAACCCAAAGTTTGCTCTGAGGCAGGAAATAGCTACACTTTCAACTCATTTGTTTTTTTTAAAAAACTTTTTAATGTTTATTTATTCTTAAGGGTGGGGGGAGAATGGGGAAGGGGAGGCAAAGAGAGAGAGAGACAAAAATCTGAAACAGGTTTCAGTCTCTGAGCTGTCAGCACAGAGCCCGACCTGGGGCTCAAACCCACAAATCTTGAGATCACGACCTGAGCTGAAGTAGGATGCTTAACTGACTGAGCCACCCAGGTGCCCCTCAACATGTGACTTCAGGGCTATTTAGAATGTATTTAGAAG
Source organism: Proteles cristata cristata (assembly GCA_017311185.1). Taxonomy (NCBI): domain Eukaryota; kingdom Metazoa; phylum Chordata; class Mammalia; order Carnivora; family Hyaenidae; genus Proteles; species Proteles cristata. The sequence continues at coordinate 1,205,569 of JAESUZ010002924.1, read as the reverse complement.
ACTGTCAGTTGTATTCATGTCGGGATTCTTCCTTGTATATAATGGTCTGCCTGATATTTAGCTAGAAACACAACTTGTCAGAATTAAAAACTGCATTTTTCAGGTACCCTCGCAATGGGAATTGTTAGGATTTAGGGATATAAATGGAGTTGCTATATATGACATCCAGCATATCCTTTAAAGTAGGGTTACACCCATTTTTGTTATCCCCTCCTTTTGGTTGACTACAATGCAGACCGGAGAACTAGAGCTCAGGAAGTTATGTTAGACCATGATGTGGAAGCCACATGTTAAAAATGAGTGGTCAAGGGGCGCCTGGGTCGCTTAGTCGGTTAAGCGTCCGACTTTCGCTTAGGTCATGATCTCGCGGGTCGTGGGTTCGAGCCCCGCGTCGGGCTCTGTGCTGACTGCCAGCTCAGAGCCTGGAGCCTGTTTCAGAGTCTGTCACTCCCTCTCTCTCTGACCCTCCCCTGCTCACGCTGTCTCTCTCTCTCTCTCCTAGAAATAAATAAAACATTAAAAAAATGTTAAAAAAAATAAAAATGAGTGGTCAAAAAAAGAAAAAATAAAAAGCAAACAAGAAGATCTTTGGTCCCTGAGACTGTCAAGAACCATCCCAGTCCTGATCTTCCAAACTGTAGATTTCGTTTTGGTACAAAGAATATAAATTTCTCTCTTGTTTCAGTACTGTAATTTGGATTTTCTGTTTCTCACAGCTGAACTTAATTAGAAATAATATGAAGTGCACTTTATTTTCTTTAAATATAACATTTTGGAATATTTAATATTTACAAACCTTAACCCTTTCTGAGAAAATGAGACTGTGTGACTTCTAACATGTTCTTAAAGTATTGTAATCATAGTAGTAAAAATACTTTTCTCATTTGGTTTTATCCAAATCTCTTACTAATGTTTTATTCTAATGGAAACTGGGAACTTATAGTACAAACCAAAGATTCTGTAAGTTTGGCAAATTAGCTCCGGCTCTATTTTATTTCTATCCATTGCTCTAAATACTACATTCTTTACTTAAAAAATAATTATTGAGAGCCTAGTAGCCTACATGACAGAGACAAAGCAGACAAAATTCACTGCCATTTTGAGATGCAGAAAAAAAACGCAGTAACTAAAGTGTGTATTACTTAAAACAATGAATAATAAGGGAAAAGGGGAAAAAATAGAATCTGTAATTGGGGATAATTACAACTTCTTTGCTTAGTAGATTTATGGTGAACGAGGAATACATTATTTAAAGTATGACTTTATACAAATGCTTATAGTTATATCATTATCAAATGGAAACTTTTGAGTGATTAAGAAATACATGTGTGCAGCACCTGGGTGGTTCAGTCAGTTAAGCTTCCAACTCCTGATTTCAGTTCAAGTCATGGTCTCATGGTTTGTGAATTTGAGCCCCATGTTAGGCTCTGTGCTAGCAGCGTGAAGCCTGCTTGGGATTCTTTCTTTCTCTTCCTCTGTCTCTACTCCTCCCCTACACATGCTCTCTCTCTCTCTCTCTCTCTCTCGCTCGCTCTCTCTCTCTTTCTCTCTCTCTCTCAAAATAAATCAATTTAAAAAAGAAACAAATGTGTATATTAATCTCAAAGCGTAAAACTCAACAATTAACATTTTTTATCTTTTATAATTAAAAAAATCACCAGAGCATCTTATAAAAAAAATGTTTGTATTTAAATATTTTAATTTGAAGGGAAGTCTTACAATTAAGTGATAACTGAAAGTAAACTAATACATGTTTACTAATTTAATTAGTAATGTTAGCAAATTTAAACGGATTTTTGACATGAAACTATTTAACAGTTAATATTCATATTAGCCAAGTTATTGATTATCTAATTATATTAATTGACAAGTAGGTAAATCTCTATTGAATAAATCCTTTTTTGATATCACCATTCTTACAATTTTTAAAAAAATAATTATTTATTTTGAGAGAGACAGAGACACCATGAGTGGGGGAGGGCAGAGAGAGAGGAAGAGACAGAAATTCCCAAGTAGGCTCCACGCTGTCAGCTCAGAGCCTGACGCGGGGCTTGAACCCATGAAAGCATGAGATCATGACCTGAGCAGAAACCGATAGTCTGATGCTTAACTGACCAAGCCACCCAGGTGCCCCAATGTCACCATTGTTTAAATAGCTTAAAATTTTAAACCTACAAATCTAAATATTTATGGGTCTTTTCAGGGATTTATTATAAGTAACAGAAACAAAAATAATAAATTTTGTTTTAAATTAAGCATATTTTAGAGCAATTTAAAGTTCACAACAAAATTGAGGGGAAGATACATAATTCCCCATAATTTCCTACATACCCTTCTCTCCCTAACATGCCTAGCTTTCCCCGGTATTAATATTCCCCACCAGAGTAGTACATTTTTACAAATGATGAACCTACATTGACACAATACCACTCAAAGTCCATAGTCTATGTTACTATTCACTCTTGGTGTTGTATATTCTATCATCATTATGGCATCATAGTTTTTTCACTGCCCTAACAAGCCTCTGGGCTCCACCTATTCATCTCTATACCACTCAACACCTGACAATCATTGATCATTGATCTTTCTCCTGTCTCCAGTCTTTTTTTAATTTTATTTTAATATTTTAGTTATTTCTTTTCTTTTTTTTAATGTTTTTTATTTATTTCTGATAGAGACAGCATGAGCAGGGGAGGGTCAGAGAGAGAGGGAGACACAGAATCTGAAATAGGCTCCAGGCTCTGGGCTGGCTGACAGTGCAGAGCCCAATGTGGGGCTCAAACCCACAATCCATGAGATCATAACCTGAGCCAAAGTCAGACGCTTAACTAGCTGAGCCACCCAGGTGCCCCTTCCTGTCTCCAGTCTTGACTTTTCTAGAATGTTGTGTAGTTGTAATTGTATGGTATGTAGCCTTTTCAGATGGGCTTCTTTTATTTGGAAACAGGGATTTCTTCATGTCTTTTCATGGCTTAAAAGCTTTCTCTTTTTCTTCTCTTTCTCTGTCTCTCTCTCTCTCGTGCTGAATAATATTTGATGTTCTGGATGTACCACAGTTTATTAATCCATTCACCTACTGTGGGACATTATGGTTGCATCCAAGTTTTGGCAATTATAAATAAAGCTGCTCTGAACATTCATGTGCAGGTTTGTGTGTGGACACAAGTTTTCAACTCCTTTGGGTGAATATCAAGAAGCATGATTGTTAATAATATGGTAAGAGTATGTTTAATTTTATTAAAAAATTGCCAAACAATTTTCCTAAGTACCAATTTGCCTTCCACCAGCAATAAATGAGAGTAACCATTGCTCCAAATCCTCACAGCATTTCATGTTGTCAGTGCTCCAAATTTTGGTTATTTAATAGGTATATAGTAGTATCTCACCACTGTTTCTTTTTAACCTTTATTTATTTTTTAAAGAGAGAGAGAGAAAGAGAGAGAGAGAGTGAGTATGGGAGGAACAGAGAAAGAGGGAGACACAGAATCTGAAGCAGGCTCCAGAATCTGAGCTGTCAGCATAGAGCCCTATGTGGGGTTCGAACTCATGAACCGCAAGTCCATGACCTAAGCTGAAATGGATGCTCAAATGACTGAGCCACCCAGATGCATCCTCACCATTGTTTAAATGTGCATTTCCTTAATGACATATGATGTGAAACATCTTTTCACATGCTGGTTTGCAATTAGTATATCTTTTCTCAGCGAGGTGTCTGTTAAGTTTTTAACTTCAATAGATATTTCTTTCAAGTATCATGGCTTTGGTGTCATATTGGAAAAGTTGTTGCATACCCAAGTTTATCTAGGTGTTCTTCTATGTTATATTCCAAGAATTTTATAGTTTTGAATTTTACATTTAAATCTGTGATATATTTTGCATTAATTTTGGTGCAAGGTATATAGTCTGTGTTCATGCTCTTTCTTTCTTCCTTTTTCCCTCCCTTCCTCCCTTTGTTCCTTTCTCCTTCTTTCCTTCTCTTTCTTTCCTTTCTTTCTTCATTCCTCCATTCCTTCATTCCTTCCATCCTTTCTTTCTTCCTTCCTTCTTTCTCTTTCCATTTGGATGTCCAGTTATTCCAGCACCATCTGTTGAAAAGAATATCTTTTATCTATTGTATTCCTTTCTTTCGTTCTTTCTTTCTTTCTTTTTTTTTTTTAGTGATCAGTTAATTACAGGAATGTGGATCTACTTCTGGGTTCTCTATTCTGTTCCATTTATCTATTTGCCTTTTTTACCCAAACTTTTTAAAAATTATTACTGTGTCTTTATAGTAAGTTTTTAAGTGGAATAATGTCAGTCTTCCAACTTTGTTCTTCTCCTTCAACATTGTGTTGGCTGTTTTAGATTTTTGCCACTATATAAACTTTAAAATCAATGTGTCAATAACAATAAAATAAATTACGGACATGTTGATTGAAATAGCCTCAAATGTATACATTAAAAAGAAGTGACAATCTTAAAAATATTGAGCTGCCTGTCAATGAACATGAAATATCTCTTCATTTATTTATTTGTTCTTTGATTTTGTTCATCAGAGTTTGTAGCTTCTTCATATAGATATTGTATATATTTTGCTAGATTTATACTTAAGTGTGTCATTTTAAGGGATGTTAATGTAAATGATATTGTGTTTGTTTTTCTAATCTCAAATTACACATATTCATTTCTGGTATGTAAGAAAGTGATTTTTATTTATTAACTTTGTATCCTAAAAACATACTATAATCATTCATTAGTCACAAGATAGTCCCGTAGATTTTTTAGATCTTCAGCATAGATGTTCATGCCATCTACAAACAAAGATAGTTTATTTCTTCCCATCCAATCCATGTACCTTTCCTTCTCTCATTGCATTGGCTAAGACTTCCCATACAGTGTTCAAAAGGAGTGGTGAAAGGAGACATTTTTGCTTTGTTACTGATCTAAATGGGAAATATTTGAGTTTCTCACCAATAAGTATCATGATACTGACCTTCAGGTGTAAAGAATGATTTCAATCATAAATAGATTATTCTTGCATTTGCAGAATCATACTTAGGGGGAAAATGCTATCTCAAAAGTGATTTGTTTTAAAAAAGAAAAATAAATAATATCCCACAAGAAATCACAGTACATTAAATTGGGCCACTACCAGTAACTGCTGATATTCAAATTGAGTCTAAAACATACACAAGCCATGCTACAAAAGGGAGACTTGGCCAGTAAGTTCCATGAAGGTAATTATTACTTGTATTCACTGATATAATGCCTAGAAAGTATTACATACCATAAAGGCCAGAATAAAGACTCATTGAATGTGCTAATGAACAAGTAAGTGTTTAGGAAGGTAAATAACAACTCTACTGTCATTTTCATTTTTAGAGCAGCCATCCACAAAAAGGAATTTCTTCCCAGAGAACCACAGTCATGTTGACTAAAGTGTTGTGTAGGGCAGAATCACACCTGAAGGCCACGGCTACTTGTTTCTTAGGAAAATTAAGGTGCCAAAGGACAATAGTGAGCAGTTTTCCACAATTCCATTAATTCACAATAGCTAATTAGCCAGAATTAAAATTCTGAAGACTGTATCATTTTTTCAATGTTGTGAAAAGGTAATTTGTGACTGAGCCATGGGAAGCTGAGAAAGAGACAGGCTTTGTGAAGGAAATAGTTTTGAAGGGATTTTGGGTGTTCTGGGCCTGCAGTAGAAGCTAAGGCTGTTGCTGCCCATGCACACTGGTATCATTTCTGAAAAGGGAGTCTCCTACCTGTGCCCAGAAATTGGGTTATGTTCCTATCATATCAGGTTTCCATGTGTGGAATGCTATTTCTACTACACATGGGAAGCAAGAAAATGTTAAAAGAGAATTATCGGTGTGTATCATTAACTCTCAAATCTATACAATAATTAACTTTGTAAAATTAATTGAATTTATTGACGAGGTGCCTGGGTGGCTCAGTCGGTCAAGCATCCGACTTCGGCTAAGGTCATGATCTCATGGTTCATGAGTTTGAGTCCCACATCAGGCTTTGTGCTGACAGCTCAGAGCCTGGAGCCTGCTTCGGATTCTGTGTCTCTGCCTCTTTCTGCTCTAACACTGTCTCTCTCCCAAATATAAACATTTAAAAAATTTAAAAAATTACTCAAACCAAATTATACTTGCTTTGCTTACAATAAGAAATAAGTATTAACAAGGAAACAACATATATTACATAAGCAACAAAACATAAGAATCAATATAGTTATACTTATTATTACTTAGTAGATCTTCAAGATTGGGGTTGATTTATACTTAATTTTTCTTTGTACAACTGTAGATCAGTTCAAATTTCTGAAGGTTGCCAAGTCAGGATAGTCACCATTTGTATGGGGCTTCAAACTGAAACTATATAACAATAGCAAACATTATACTACATTACCTAAAGAATATTGTAATAAAGATTTAACCAGAGGTGGTGTTGGGTTAAACAGGTGATGGGGACTAAAGAGTACACTTGACATGATGAGCACTGGGTGCTGTGTGGAAGTGTTGAATCACTTTATTGTGCACCTGAAACTAACATAACACTGAAAAAAATAATAAAGATTCAAGTTATGCAGTTCAAGTTAATCTACTGGAATTGAGAAAATGGGGCATTAAAATGGACACAGATTATCAATAAAGTTTTATAGACTTATTTAATATCAGTAAAAGCTGACAGAATTTCCACTTACTACATTTTTATAGCATTGATATATTTTAATTATATTTAAAACTTGTGTTTAGTTTCCCTCAACCAAATGTGGACTTTAAACTTGTAATTTTTTTAATAAACAAACTTTGAGCTGAAATTAACCTTCATGATTCTTTTTTTCTTTTAATGCTTGTTTATTTTTGAGAGAGAGGGAGAGACAGAAAGTGAGTAAGGGAGAGGCAGAGAGAGAGGAAGACACAGAATTTGAAGCAGGTTCCAGGCTCTGAGCTGTCGGCACAGAGCCCAATGCAAGACTTGAACCTAATGAACTGCAAAATCATAATCTGAGCCGAAGTTGAAGGCTTAGCCAACTGAGCCACCTAAGCACTCCAATCTTCATGTTTCTTTTTTTTTTTTTAAATTTTTTAAATGTTTACTTAGCTTTGAGACAGAGTATGAGCAGGGAGGGGGCAGAGAGGGAAGGAATCACATAATAGAAGCAGGCTCCAGGATCTTAGCTGTTAGTACAGAGCTTGATGCGGGGCTCAAGCTCAGGAACTGTGAGATCATGACCTGAGCTGAAGGTGGACGCTTAACTGACTGAGCCCTTCAGACCTTCCTCTTCATGATTCTTTAATGATAAATATCTGATAGAATCACATATGATTTATTGCAGTGGGGCTTGAAAATATGCAATTATTAAGGATAAATGTATGCTTTGTGATCAATTATTTGATTCAACACCATTAATTTAGCACTTCATTGGCAGTAATCTGAGAATGATAACAGTAAATCTTCTGCAACACTACACATTAGGTGTCAAACATCTGGGCTGGATACTCTCATTATTAACTTTAAGATTATATCTTTCACCTAAAAAGAATGCTAAAGGTTTTTACAATATATATTATACTTTGAAATACACTTATTTTTTCATTGATAACCTTGAAACCTTATTACATTAAAGGAATCTTCACTAAATAAACAATATTTTGTTTTCAGAATATTGACATTACACGTAAACATTGTCATATTTTTTGAAATATTTCTTTAAATTATTGATATCCTAAGGAGTCTGAGGCTCTTAGCTTTTGTAAATTTTGGGTGATCATCCAAATAAGAAGAAATAGGAAAACGAAGACCTTCAGAAGAGGTTTAGAGCAGAAGCTGAAAGAAAATATGTTAGGAAACAAAGTATCAATACATGTAGGTCCCAAAATTTAGGGTCACTAGATAAAAAATGGGGGGAGGCCTGGGGCACCTGTGTGACTCAGTCAGTTAAGAGTCCAACTCTTGATTTTGGCACAAGACATGGTCTCACAGTTTCTGTGTTTGAACCCCATGTCAGACTCTGCTCTGTCAGTGTAGAGCCTGCTTGGGATTCAACCTTTCCCTCTCTCCCTACCCATCCCCTGCTCTCTCTCTCTCAAAAATAAATAAATAATTATTTTTTTAAATCAGCAGGAGGGTCAAAGTTTTATCCAATGAAATGGAGAAATTAGTTCAATATGTGAATTGGCTAAATTCACAGACCACATTGATTTCAAATAATTATTTTTAAAATATATAAGTATAAAATAAACAATTCACTTTTGAGTTTGGGTTTACTTCTTTTTATTGCTCTTTAAACAGTGGTTTAACATTTGTCAAAGAAATTCAGTTGGGGTCTTTCAAATAAAAAATAAATTGTCAGTTCCATTTATTCAAATATATTATTTATCCACACAACTGCACCTCTAAACATGGGTTAGGAAGTTGACTTCCTGTCTCGCTTTAATACTAGATAAAGTGAGGTCTTGTACAAGTAGTAAGGAAAGTCTTGTTCCATCTAGGCAATTTTACTTAATACTTAATGTATCAGGAAATTTAATTCAAGATACCCTTCCATGCGAAGTATACTGAATGTCTGATGTTTTGGAGACTTTTATAGATTTCAGTGATTTATTTTGTGCTGACACAAGATATTCAATGCATAAATTCATGAGAATGAAACATGTGCTGTGAATACAATGCTCCAAAATTTAAAGGATTTTAGAGGATGAAATACAGTCTCTACATTAGCTTGAGGTCTCATGTGAAGGCCAGCCAAACTCTCTCCAAGCCAGGGTTGAATATATATATTTAAGTACCTTAGCGTAATCAAAGTGGCAAAGTGCTCTTCTGAACAATGGGCTGAAGTCATAGCCATCTCTAACACTTGCCATCATGTGATTTTCCATGGAGGCCAATTTTGCCCCTCTAAAGATGTTTGCAAAGTCTGAAAACATTTTTGATTGTCACAGTTTAGGGGTATTGTTGACATCTAGTGGGTAGAGGCCAAGAGTATGGCTAAACATCTTACGATGCACAAGGAATTATTCAAACCAAAATATCAATAGTGCCAAGGTTGAGAAACCCTGAGATGGAGTGACGCATGCACTGAGGTACCAAGAACCAAATCCATGTATCTATAATCATTTTTAAAGTACCTCCTATTTATCTTATAATTCTAAAAACTCTAAAAAAAATAGGAAAAAGGGACCTTTTCTCTTTCTCTCAACTTCAGTTTTCTGTTTCTTCTTCTTTTAATCTTCCTTATTGCCAGCCAGCTTGGAAGTGAATGGATACAACAAAAAGTTCATGTAAATCCTTCCTCTTCTCTCTCTCTCCTTCGTTTTCTCTCTCTCTCTTTCCTTTTCTTTCTCTCTCTCCTTCCTTTTCTTGCTCCCTCCATCCTTCCTTCTTTCCTTCCTTCCTTCTGACCTTCCCTCTTTCCCTCCCTCCCTCCTCACTTCCTTCTTTCTTTCCTTCCTTCCCTCCTTCCTTCCTTTGTTCCTTGTTTTCACATATTTAGTCCTTTGTAAGTTGCCAAAAGAATTGTATGATTATGTTAAATAATAACTACAGTTTAAAGAAAGAAACCAATCCAAACCAATGGATCATTACAGAGACAGTAGAATTCATACTGTACAATTTATCACTTAATCCCTATTGTAATCTTACCTAGGTGGCCAAGTAAAGAATAATTTTCATAGGAAGACCCATTTTAACATTGCAAGAAAAAGACAACTAATTATGAAAAATGTACTAATGTGTTTTTTTGTTTACAAAATAAACTTGTCAGAAATAGATACATTATAAGCTGCCATTGTGAGGCAGCTTGTGGTAGGAGATGACAGAAGCTGGTTAGAGATACAGTAATTGGATCTTGAGAGGATGGGGTTAGAGAAATGTAAACGTCATTTACTTGGTGGGAAAGAATTATGATCTCCTAATATCTTGAATGAAGACAGGATAAGGAAGGACAGAAAAATTGAGAATATAACTTTGGTAAGACGACACTTTTTATGTTATGAACATTAGGTCTATACGCAAATGCAAATCAAAAGTTGTATAGTTATCTGATGTTTTGATTGATGGGTACAAGTCAAGCCAAATGAATGTATTCGTTTCATCATCAGAGTTGTTTGTTTCTTTATTTGTTTGCAAGGAAGCTAGGGTAGCTTAAATTGTTTGCATACTATTTTATCTCTTATTTTATACCTGCAATTCCTAATATGTTTTTTTTTCCTTCTTCAGGAGGAATTGTTCCATAAATGGGTGTAGATTTGGTATGTCCACGGAGAAGGTGAGTTTATAACCTTCCTAGGTCACCATCTTGAACCAGAACTAAGGCCTCAGTGTTCTTTTGCGTAAAACAATATTACTCTAGTTTCTTTTAATAAAGGGAATCGTAGATTTGACATCCATATTATTAATTGGAAACTCTAGATAATTCAGGATTCCAGAATTTTATGAGAGCTCATAGTTGGACAGGGACTAAGTAAAGCCCAACACTGGCACCGGCATTTCTGGGCATTCAGCTATCAGTAGGCTTACACGTTATCAGAGAATAAAGTTTCATTGGTCTAAGTCTATGCTACTCCTATATTTGGGCTATAGTTTTTACTTAAATATCTTTGTTTCTGCATAATAACTGCCCAATTCTTATGACTGTACTTTTTCCTTGGTGTTCTCATTTGAATTCTTTCCTGAGGCTGGAGACTTGTCCTGAACTCCAGCCCCCAATAGCGCTTGCCAGCTCCTTGCTCCTATACTACAGTTCTCGTCTCCAAAACTACCAGCTGAATAGAGATAGGGACATGCAATGATTGATAATAGTGAATTCAAGGTCTTAAGTGAGTAAGTGAGTAAGTGAAAGCACAACATGAAAGAAAACATTTGGTAAAGTTGTCAGTGATTCTTGACCCAAAAATAAGTCTTTTCTAGATCATAAAAGAACAAGTCATCTTTCATCATTTTGATCCTGCATGCAAAAAAACAGAAATGAAATATTTGCAGTGATGCAAGCTGGCTTTGAAATCAGCAAGCCTTGGCTCACAGCATTCACCAAATTGGCACACTCATTGGAAATGATGTTCAAAGCAGCTTACAGTAGGAATGGGAAAAGCAGCTTTTGCTTCTCTGAAAAAAAAATACAACAGTATTTCTTTTGGAATTCACACTCATGCTTGACATTCTAAGCATATAAATGTGCAGAAAGATGAAGGTATCTTATATTCAAATTTACTTAATTTATTTTTAGGCATCTGAGCTACGTGTAACAGCAGGTGCTGATTGACTTAATGACAAGTGTACTTACTACATGTTTTAAAACATCCCATGAAGTGTCTAATTTCACTTGGTGAAGTACTTCTGGTTAGAGACTCAAAGAAAATTAAAATAAACCAGTGTATTTTATGGTTTGCGGGTGGTTTACTAATAAGATGCCGATACAGTACATATAGGCCAACCTACAACCTGCAACCTCTCTCTCTCTCTCTTTTTCTCTTCTTTCTCTGTTTGCCCCTCTTCACCTCTAAAATAAAAAAAAAGAAAAGGAAAATAGTAAAACAAAAAATTTAATAAACAATGAATTGTTAAGCAAACATAAGCAAATATTTGCCCCTTTCAGGGTGTTACTGCATATTTTCTCTACATTTATTCTGAATCTGCTTTTTTATTCTTTCATAAAATTTAAGGTTTTTCTCCATCAATATCTTGTACGTTATGTTCTATAGAATTCTTTTTGCTATGGAAAGAGCATCTTATTCTATTTTTTTCTCTGTGATTACTGCTTTTATGGGGTAAGGTTGTTAATTTGCGTGAATAATTCATGAATTTAGAAACTTGACCAAAGTCTTTTATTGTTCTATTAGCTTGTTTATGAATCTGTGATTGATACATTATTCACAAATCAATATATTTCTTTTTCATTCTTACTCTCAATTTCCACTTTCTTTTCTGATTATGTTTGCCAAGACCTATATTACTATATTTCTCAGAAGAGATTTTATACCAAACACCTACAGGAAACACCATAAGTCATTTGCAGACTAAAGGACTCTTTACATTTAAGACTAGGAGCAAGGCAAAGATCTCTGTTATTATGCATATTTTCTGTGTTTAAAAAATTCTTCATATTTATTAACTCAAGCTTAATAATTCATATTCCAATCTTCTATTCCTATTTTAATTACCTTAATGGCTATTGGGGTTCTATTTTTTTCTTATGCGGATTTTACATTTTACATTTTTTGAAATGTTTATATTTATTCTTTTTATCAACTATATACCTAAAAAATTGTATATTATGTTTTTTCTTTAATGTCTGCTGTGCATTTGGAATTATATATGTATACATACTTATGAAAATATATTTGATATATATGTATATATGAATATATGTTAGAGAAACAAACAAATAGAAACAGGATAAGTTCATATTGAAATAATAATAATTCAATTTTCCTCTCCCTACCTTATTTCTTGTCAATGTCAGATTTTTAAGCCCTAAGATAACTTCTTTATTTTTAATAATTTGTGTGTTCTTTTTTAACAAATGTTTATTTTTGAGAGAGAGATAGAGCATGAGCAAAGCAGGAGAAAAAGAGGGAAACAGAATCTGAAGCAGGCTCCTTGTATATTCTTAATTTTTGTAATACATGTATTTCCAGTTACAAATTTCCCTGTATGTACTGCTTTTTTGTATCTGTCAAATTTTGACATATAGTAGTTTTGTTTTCATTCAAGTCTAAAGTGTTTCATATATTTCTCTTTACACAAATTACATTTGATAGTTTTTTATTGTACCGACCATAAGCCATCTTTAGAGCTATCCATTTATTATTAACTTTTCAATATTTTTAGTTAGTTTTTACTCACTCCATCTATCATTATGTAGAAGAAATATTTTTGACTGTATAGGTATTTTTCTTCAACCAAGTTCTGTAAGGTCTCTGCTTAATAAGTTTGAAAGCATTGTAAGAGTAATATTTTTCATATGAACAATGAAAATATGTTTCACCATTATATCTTTTGGATCTATTATTTTGATTTTGTTTTTGTTTTCTGAGTTAGGTGTCAGTCAGGTTTTAATAATGAAAAGACATTGCATTTGATGTATTTCAAGATAGAATAGTGTTGGAAACAAACACCTGGCAGAGCTTACATGTCCATTTATCTTGAAGAATTCTGGACCTAGTTTTCTTACTGGACTACCTCATCCAAGATTGTTTTCCAAGAGAGTCTTCATATGAGTTTAGAATTTCTGAGACACTGTAAGCTAATGTTTTGTTTTCGCTTTTAAATGTAGCTGCATAGGATTAAAATAATATCCTGACTTGAGTTTCTTTCCCTTCAGGACTGTGAAAACACTATTCTCTTATTCATTCAACTATTGCCAATGAGAAAATTGAAATACACTTATACTTTGTTTCCATATGGGGGGTTGGGTTTTCTTTAAGGAAGATTTTATCTTTTGAGTCTTTAGTTTAAATATAATGTATCTATACATAAATCTACTTTGAGTGACAGCATCGGGAGCTTTTCAATCTGAATTAACTTTTCTTTAATAGGAGAAACTTTGAGTCTATGTTCCATGAGTCTGTTTCTTTAAATATTTTCTTTCCTGTCACTCCGGCTTTTGTGCTGGGTCTCCTAATTTAGAGACCTCGACACTTCTATTTTATACCATCACCCATACTTTTTGACTCTGATATTTTTATGCCTTTGTTGCTCCTCAAGGGTGTCTGAAAGATATTAACCCAGTATTCTAATGTTAAAGTCATTTTGGGCTGCATGCAGACTAGTCTTCGATCCATCCACCAAATTTGTACTTCAACTACAGTATGTCTCCTCACTTTCTTTCTTTATTGGTCTTTCTTCATGACTGTTTCTTTCTTAGTTTTACACATACACCCTTTCACCTCTTTGACAACATTTTTTAGGTTAATTCTAAATTTTTGTTGTCTGTTTATTAACTTGGCTTCATCTGATACAGGCTCCCCAGTTTTTTCTTTTCTAAACTTGTGTAGCACTTAAATTTGATTATTATACTTTGTGAGTTTAATTTATATTCCCTTAAATATTACATCGGGTATCTTAGCTCTTAAATTTAGATGCTGGTGGAGGAAGTGATGACTAAGAATATTGTGATTATATTATGTGTCATCTAAGTCAGGACATTTTTGAGTGAGAATGAGTGTGTTAAACTAATTAAAATCATACAATTTTATTAAATAGTTACTTATTAATGGCACGCTTTATTTTGTTGTGGATTTTCAAATAGTTCGTTTCACAAATTACTTTCAAAGATAAGATTCTTTCAAAAACAGGAGCGCCTGGGTGGCTTAGTCGGTTAAGCGTCCGACTTCGCTTAGGTCATGATTTCGCGGTTCGTGGGTTCGAGCCCCGCGTCGGGCTCTGTGCTGACTGCCAGCTCAGAGCCTGGAGCCTGTTTCGGTCTGTGACTCCCTCTCTCTCTGACCCTCCCCTGCTCACGCTGTCTCTCTCTCTCTCTCTCTCCTGGAAATAAATAAAACATTTAAAAAAAAACAAAAACAAAAACAAAATATATCTGTCCCCATTAAATTTTGAAAAATTGATTCTTTTTTATTTGAACATTACTTCTAAAACACCATAAGCAGAATCACAGAGTCATTATTCTTGATGTATGTGTGCATATTATATGTATATATATTTAATATTTTTATTGTTTATTTATTTTTTTTTGAGAGAGAGAAACAGAGCGTGAGCAGGGAAAGAGCAGAGAGAGACACACAGAATTCAAAGTAGGCTCTGACATGGGGCTTGAACTCCCAAACTGCGAGATCATGATCTATATAATGTGTTTAATACTATGGAACTGTTATTTATCCGGGAGTATAATTTTTTTTTTAATTTTTTATAGCTTATTTATTTTTGAGACAGAGAGAGACAGAGCATGAGCCAGAGGAAGGGCAGTGAGAGAGGGAGACAGAATCTGAGGCAAGCTCCAGGCTCTGAGCTAGCTGTCAGCACAGAACCCAATCCGGGGCTCAAACCCACTAATCATGTGATCATAACCTGAGCTGAAGTCGGACACTTAACCGACTGAGCCACCCAGGAGCCCCAGGGAATATAATTTTTAAATATGCTGTATTTAACTTTATGTTTTTATAAAATTCCTTTGTAATCTTCAAACTTTTATTTTATGTTTTAAAAATTCAAAATAATTGTCTCCAATTGACTTTTCTACTGCATCATATATTTTTTATTATAATATGATTGATTACATTTTCTATGCTTTTCATATGACTGCCTATTAATATCACAATATTTTTAAGTTTATTCATTTATTTTATTTATTTATTTTATTTTATTATTTATTTATTTTATTATACTATTATAATAATATTTTATTATACTATTATTGGTTATATTCCCTATGCTTTTCATATGACCACCTATTCATATCACAATATTTTTAAGTTTATTTATTTATTTTGAGAGAGAAAGAATAAGAGAGAGTGTGCCCATACAAAGAGGGGAGTGGCAGAGAGAGAAGGATAGAGACTCCTAAGCAGGTTTCACCTTGTCAATACAGAGTCCAACCTGAGGCTCAAACTCATGAACCGTGAGATCATGACCTGAGACAAAATCAACATTTGGACACTTAACTGACAGAATCACCCATGGGTGATTCATGTCATAATATTTTTAATTGAATAAAATCTCTCAACAGATGTTGAAATACCAAGTAAACTCATATGAAATAATAGTAAATGGAGATTATAAATTTTAACTTTTTATATTAAAAATGTGTAAATATTCCATCCCATGTTTCTTTGGCCTCCATTTTGAGTATATTTCTTTAATAAATATTTTATGAGACTAAATTTATAAAATAAGTTTTTAAAGTTGATTATTTGGAATGTTTTGGCAAATATAGATGCTGAAAATCAGAATCCTATTCAAATGTATTCTATTCCAGTATGGAATACAAACTTAACCAATAAACACAGGAAATCCATTAAGATTTCTTCTCACAATATGAAGTATTCCAAATCACAATACTAAAATTTCAAAGTTATATTTGTAAACTCTTCAAACTCTCATAGATTAATTTGTTCATCTTTTTTTTATTTTTTTGAGACGTACATTTTAATATCTTTCTTTTTGAAAGCGTTCGTTTTGATAATTATAAGGCAAAATCACTTCTAAAATTTAATTGATAATAAGTAACAAAGAAAGATGACATTTACTGCAATGGCACAGGCATTTTTAATAACAGCTTTATGGCCTAATTCTTATAGTTTAATTGCTCTAGCTGTGCATATATAGGGTGTTTGCCAATTTTAACAACCAGTTTATATTTAAATTGATACAGTACTGCAATTTGCGTGGACAAAATTATTAGCCTTGTGTGCATCACCACCAATTAGAAGCACATTTCTTTTTTTCTTTTTCTTATTTCTGAGAGAGAGAAAGAGAGAGAGACAGCGTGAGCAGGGGAGGGTCAGAGAGAGAGGGAGTCACAGACTGAAACAGGCTCCAGGCTCTGAGCCGGCAGTCAGCACAGAGACCGACGCGGGGCTCAAACCCACAAACCGCGAGATCATGACCTAACCAAAAGTCGGAAAGTCGGACGCTTAACCGACTAAGCCACCCAGGCGCCCCTAGAAGCACATTTCTATTCCAATGCTTTCTTAATTCAGCAAGAATAATGTTTATGTCATGATGCTGTGCTCTCAGGAAATCAGTATTCTTATCACTGCAAATAAAAAATTAATATTCAAAGGCACCTGGGTGGCTCAGCCCGTTAAGCATCTGACTTTAGTGCAGGTCATGGTTCGTGGGTTTGAGCCCCTCATTGGATTCAGCACTGACACCACAGAGTCTGCTCTAGATCCTCCGTCTCCCTCTTTCCGCACACCCTCCAACTTGTGTACCCTGTCTCTCAAAAATAAATAAGCATTAAAAAAAATAATGTTCAGTGTTGAATTCCTAACTCAATATACCATTCAAATTTTCAAAGATTTGGTAACTTAAATTAAAATATCAAACGATTATTGGAATTAACTGTTTTTCTCTATCCGAGGCAACATATAATAATATAAAAGTGGTATCTTTTAAAGTTTAAAATTCTTCTTTTGCTAATGAGGCCAACTCATTGCCCACTATCCCTTCACTTTTTATAAATGCATAATAATGCTTGGAAGAAAATATGAGTGGAATTTAGAACATCCAATTGTGTTCAGTGAAATCATAAGCTTTACAGAGTGATATTTAAATGTAGATGTCTCACCTTCCATTATGATATTAATGTAACTACTACAATTGGAAGTAAGTGCTGATGTTTTTTCAGCATTTTTTTGTTTGTTTTTGGTTTTGCATGTGGCTAGTGACATAATCCTGGTGACAGATATTAAATAATAACAGATTTTTTGCATGTTACGTGTTCACCCTCAACTTCCTTAAGAACTGCAAATTTAGTACATAAATTGTTCTTACCTTTGCAATTTTGTCTTTTGAGCTCATAACTTTAAAAGTGCTGCTTCTACTGAAATTGATCTGTTGGACTCAGGTAATGAACACAAGATGACCATACATGGAGAAGCAGAGGGACACATTGTAAACAACGTATGACTTCCTCAAGGAAATCAAGTCCGCTTGTGACCTTCATAATGTTTATTTTCAACATATACGAAGGAGGGAAATGATAAACCAATTCAGTACTCTTCTCAAATGTTACTATGTTGGGACCCTAACTTTTTAAATATGTTCTCAAAAAATAAAGCAAGAAAGAAAAGAAAATGAAAATCTTTCTAGAAATATGCCTAGGAACTAGTGCAATGTCTCAAAGTGATAAACAGAAGAGAGCAAGTGTCCTTTACTGGTACTCTGGAATCTCAAAAAATGTGTAGAATTTCCTTTATTCTGCAAGCTAGATATTTGTGGTTTCTTATTAAACTTGATGTTGTCCACACTGAGCTACCTAGTAAGTGCTGGTATCAGGGCCTCGTGCGATTCCTATTCCTATTTCTATATCCAGCCATGTTATTAAAGTGACATTTGAGGGGTGCCCCGGTGGCTCAGTTGGTAGAACATCCATATTGCCACTATATTTTCTTTTAAAATTATGTAATTGTTTTTAGGAGTAATCAGTCCCAAGCAAAGTCTGGGCTGTCAGCACAAAGTATGACATGGGGCTCAATCTCATGAACAGTGAGATCATGACCTGAGCCATAATCGAGAGTCCGATGCTTAACCGACTGAGCTCTTCAGGCTTCCCTTTATAATACTATTCTTTTTTTTTTTTTTTTTATTCTAGGAGAGAGAGACAGTGTGAGCAGGGGAGGGTCAGAGAGAGAGGGAGTCACAGACTGAAACAGGCTCCAGGCTCTGAGCTGGCAGTCAGCACAGAGCCCGACGCGGGGCTCAAACCCACGAACCACGAGATCATGACCCAAGCGAAAGTCGGACGCTTAACCGACTAAGCCACCCAGGCGCCCCCCCTTTATAATACTATTCTTAAAGACCCATACAGTCTTCTCAGAAAGATATGCAAGAAAATAGAGAATTTAGGAGAGCGGTTCGTGCAAATGCCACAAAAAATCATTTGACAGACAAATTTCAAGACAACTAGCTTTTAACCTTTGAAATATACCTTGTGCTCTAATTCACATATTCATTGATTGATTTATTGTTTAAAAAATGAACAAAACCAGTCATTGTAGCATGCTGTGCTTTAAGCTTTTTTTTTTTTTTTTTTAATTTATTTCTGAGATAGAGAGAGACAAGCATGAGCAGGGGAGGGTCAGAGAGAGAGGGAGACACAGAATCTGAAACCGGCTCCAGGCTCTGAACTGGCTGTCAGCACAGAGCCCAATGCGGGGCTCAAACCCACAAACCCCAAGATCATGATCTAGGTCAAAATCGGATGCTTAACCAACTGAGCCACCCAGGATCCCCTGTGCTTTAAGCTTTAAGGAAGGTAGAGTCAGAACAATTATTGACATTGACACAAAAATTAAAAAAAAAAAAGATTGAAAATGAAGCATCACCAAGTATGACTAAGTTTTATATGCAAAAAATATTTGAACAGTGAGGTAATAACTAAATTCTATGCAACTGTTTTGAAGCCTCCCTTATTGAAGTTTATGTTTCAATTTATCTTCTACTTTTCAATGGCCTATCAGCGTGTAAATGGAAGGATGGATGCACAGAGTTTAAGTATTTCTGATACTTATAGAAAATGTTATAGTACATGTGAAGACACAGTTTACACCCTTGTAAGCATTCTACATAAACTGGTTTTGTTCATGTCACACAATGGCAATACCAGTAGAAGTGAAACTGTTATTGCCGAATAAAGATTATTGACCTCCCCCAGGAGAATGAGGGCTTTGTTTTACCAGGTGAGCTGATGAATTTGGCAAAGTACGTCTATATTCTGTAATGTGTTTGTCCTTACGACTAGTGACATATGTGCAAGAGTTCCTTATGAAAGAAGTGAAATAATGTGGCAATGGCGGAGAGCCAACCTAACCAGACCAGGGGGAGACCAAGCCTGTGATATGCGCCTCATTAGCACCAGGCTCAAAGCAAGTGCGTTAATCATTCACAGATTAATTGTGGCCAGATCACATTTGTTAACTTGTTTTTAACTTTCTGCTAGCTTCATATCGTATATGGAGAAGCAATTAATAAATGTTTCCTATTACAAACTGTTTAAATGCAATGTTTAATATTCAATGTTTATAATTTTTATTGTTCTCAAACTCATATGCTTTTAATTTTCGACATATTAATAGTGAAAAAATTATTTTAAATATTTAAGTATAAATGTTTTCATTGCTGACAAACTCCTGGACATGAATAGTTTAAAAAAGCTTACTATTAGTTTGATAAACAGAAGTAAGAATAAATGACCATTACAAGAAAAGTCAACAAAATAAGGCCCTTCATCCCTTGTAACACTAGGTGCTTTTAGGACACACATAGTCCTCAAGTGTGGGAAGATAGCAACCTATGATGAGGAAAACTATACAATTCAACAAAGAAGAAAGTTCCTTTGGGGGAAGAAAATGCCTTTATGTGTTTAAGTGTGTATGTATGTATTTTCAGGAAAATAATAAGAAAATCAGTGAGGTGAGGAATGAAAAGCCATAAAGGAAAGAATTGGAATAAGGCTCAAAAATTTTTAATAAATACACAGGACTTTTTGGTAGGGAGAAGAATCTAGCAAGTAGGGAGGATTATAGAGTAAGGGATGGAAAATTGAGAACTTTTAAATAGTTTTTTTAGTGTTTTATCTATATATTTTGAGAGAAAGAGAAAAAGCATGAGCAGGGGAGAGGAGAGAGAGAGACAGAGAAAGAGAGAGAGAGAGAGACAGAGAGAGAGAATCCCAAGCAAGCTCCACAATCAATGCACATCTTGACGTAGGGCTCCATTTCATGACCATGAGCTCATGACTTGAGCCTCAGCCAAGAGGCTCGTTTGATTAATTGAGCCACCCAGTCATCCTGTCTGAGGACTTTTAAACAGCAGGATAGTATAATATTAATTTTTAAACCAATGGTTTTCTGGTGTAATGATGTGAGTTCTAGTGAACTGAGGTTCAGCCAAAAAAAGTTCCAGCCCAGGATACTGAATCCTCAGCAAGCAATGCATAGACACTGGGACTGCTCAACATGTCTTCATACTTCCATGACAGCAGCACCATTGCTTAACTAGCAGCCCTGGTTTCTGTTACTTTACTTCTTTTATAAGCCACCTAATAAATTCATTTTCTGCTCTGGTTATTTGACAAATATGGCTTTGGCAGAAATAAATGAAAAGCCACAAAAGAGCAAAGAAGGCAATAATGTTGCAGACGCAGAAAATTGAAGAGTGAGCCTCTGGGAGCTCATAGATACCTCAAGAGGACCAGTGTTGACACAGCACCTAGTATGCTGTAACTCTGCTGCTGGTTGTGTGTGACTAGGACCGCTGTGACTGGCTGCCACCACACTATTTTTTAGTGCCTGTGCCATGCCCTTTGTTGGCTGCTCTACCCATCACTGCTGAGTAAGATGTTAGATTTCCTAAATATGTGGAAAGAACTATCTTAAATAACAAAGTGTCTCTAACTTCTATATAGATTACCGGCACAAGATAAGAAATTGGGCCCATTTCTTTCCATTCATCTAAGAAGAATGTATTCAATAACATTTATATTTAAAATGAAAATAATGCAGCAGTACAGACAAACATGACCTCATGTCAGTGACTATTAATAATTACAATTCATATCTGCAGGTCTCCAATTATGTATGGCAATGTTTACATTGACTTGATGCTCTCTTGAGAGCTTTATATGTCTCCATTACTGTCTGTCGTATATTTGCTTTGAGTCAGACTTAGGGAAGAGAAAGCTTTGGGGAACACTAACTATCTTCAATCATTCTACCCAACTCCTTGAAAAGATGAATGCATTTTTTATTTCTATTTATTTTCAAGAGAGAGAGAGAGAGAGTGCACAAGTAGGGGAGCGGCAGAGAGAGAGGGAGACAGAGGATCCGAAGTGGGCTCTGCACTTGAACTCAGGAAAGGTGAGATCATGACCAGAGCCAAAGGCAGCCTGCTTAACTGACTGAGCCACCAGGCGTCCATGAGTGTCCTTATATTAATAAAAATAATCATATCTAATTAACAATGAGAATGCCAGGCTAACAGTGGCTGGGAAGAGGCTTCACCTATGTGGAACTATGAATTCCTCTGTGTACTCCCCGTAACACAGCTGCTCTTCCAGGAAGAAAGCTGCATCTAAACCTGGAGTCAAGTGTGCTTGTCTTCACTCAGCTGCGAGTTCCTGAGTTCCTTGAGGCACTCTTTCTTCTTGGTACAATTGTTTGATTGACAACTACAGAAAATAGCCTGATTTTGCCATATGTTTGTCTGGAAACATGACATTCTTATACTTTCAAACAACTGTGTAAAATGAAAGCATTTTCTTTCATTCAGAATTGTTTTTGTGTGCAGAGATCTAGCAATAGCCTTTTCAAAAACTGTCTTCTCAATGTGAGGCCTTTTTCTTCTTCATTTTGAACTGAAAGTTTGTTCTCTGATGATACTTGCTGGCTCCCCAAACCTAAAGAAAATCACAGGGAATAAAATAAAACCCTCTTCCTTTGATGTCTATCCAAAAGCCTGGAAAAATTATCACCTCTTTCCCCTAAAATTCATTTTATTTAGTCCCTTGACTGCTAAGAGATGACAATTAAAGCATTTGGGGTCTAAAATAGAACCAAAAGTGTAGTAAAAAACCAAAAGAAGCATTCTGAGAAACATTCCAAGATTTCACCATGGTTACAAGTGTAAGATTAATTTTGTGTCTCAAGAAATAGTGCAGCAAAGAAAAGATATAATTTTTTTTATAATTTCAGCCAAAATACTTTAACCTGTAAAATATTTTAAGTTTTCTGATAATTCCTGATTGTAGTTTTAATTTTGTGCCATTAAATTTAAAATATCATAAATTTCAACTTGCTTCAATCTATACATTCTATTTCTCCTGTAAGGACAGAACAATTCTTAATTTTCTCCAGTTTAGAGTATCTTAATTTTTAAATTATAATCAAAATGGCATATAATAATGCATGTTTGTCTAGGTGAAGAGAGATTATATAATCTGTAATGCCAAATGATAACACCACTCCTTATAAATTCTTTTCCTTTTGTTACAAGCCATTTTGCTTCTGAATAAAAATAATATTCACAGAATATTTTTATGGTTATCTGTGTCTCTCCTATTAATCACCAGAGCATTTGAGTACAATGGTTGTTTACAAAATGTTAAAGAGAAATCATGTTATATTTGCAAAATATAGATAAATGTATTAATCTGTTGTATGGAATTATAAAATGCATGCTCTCTGGTAGCTTCATCACCATTATGTTCTACTTTTGTGACTTTTGCACCTCACATTGTAGAATTTTTGAATAGGGAATTTTTTTTCCATCCAAATGATAATTGGAAAGGAAAAAGAAACCAATGGATGTAAAATTTGGGCTAAGATATATTTCTCAAAAGTAGTGTTATATTTAGCTAATTACTATCCTTTTATTAATAAAATGTAGATTTCACTGGAAACAAGAGAATTTTAAGATTAGTATTAAATAATATACAGATGTTTGTGGATATTTTCCTTGCCATGACTGTAGAATATATTGGGGAGTACTGTAACCACTCTAGCATCTATCTCAATGTTTACCAATGATGATCCTTAAAACACCCCCATCTGACACATATGGACTTCCTTATACAACAGCATACATTATTTTACTTACGTTTCTTGATACCTAATCTAGGTCAAGGTCTAGAGCTTCACTCCAGACTCAAACAGTGTGGTAAGCAAAGAATATATGTTTTTAGAAAACTCTTTCAAACCTTAAAAAATGAAAATGTTTGGAACATCTATCTTTATATCTTAAACCATTTAACAACTGTTTAAAAAAACACTTTTTACATGAACACTGAGAAAAGTATGCTAAAAAAAATGCCGTTAAAGCAATGTTTAATGTAGGCCTTTTACGTAGTCTAGCAAAAGTTTTGCTTTGTTACACATACGTACATTATCCACCTTTTGTTAATAAGCAAATCAAAACACATGAGTGAAAAAATTTTTGATATGAAACATTGAATATTATGTTATTAAATGTGTGTTATAGGGGAAATATCCTTTCAGTATAATTACATAGTGCATAAACATATTTACAACAATCTTCATTGTCTGGGCCTTTGAAAAATCAAAAATAATTTTCCTTTTTTGTTGTTGTTCTTTATGAGTCAGTGTTGAATAGAGTAAATCTGTTATATAATGTTCCTGTCTTGATTCAAATAAAGCACATGCTGTAGGTGTTCCGGTTGCAGACAAGGCAGAATGAGAGTAAGGCAGCATATCCTTTCTACTGATTTCAACTAAAAACACTAAATGGCAGAATACATGGAGCAACTATCATAAGGTACTGACAAGTATATGACAATAGAAACTCTTGTAGGAAAATCAAAAGTCAAAGAATGAGAATGAGATCCTCTGTAAAATCTGCTGCTCAACAAAAACAATCAAAATGCTGTCAACATTTTAAAATTTACTTTTTTCAGCACTCTTGGTATTAATAGAGTTTTGGGGAAAAAATCAGAGGAGCATTTACTCCAGAGAAACTGCTGAACTTCAGGATAAATAGAATAATTTGTATATGTGTATGTATAGATACGTATATATACAGTGTATCTATACACATACAGTGCACTATTAGTTTCAGTATAATGCAGCAATTTGTTGTTACATACAACACCTAGCACTCATCCCAGCATGTGCCCTCCTTAGTGTCTATCTCACACCTACCTCCCTCCATCAACCCTCAGTTTGTTCTCTCTTGTTAAGAATCTCTTGTGCTTTGTTTCCCTTTCCTCTTTTTTTCTACCCCCCCTTTCCATATGTTCATCTGTTTTCTTTCCTAAATTCCACACATGAGTGAAATTATATGGTATTTGTCTTTCTCTGACTAACCTATTTCTCTTAGCATAATACACTCTAGCTCCATTCATGTCATTGCAAATGGTAAGATTTCATTCTTTTTGAAGGATGAGTAATATTCCATTGTAGATATATTCCCCATCTTCTTTCTCTATTCATCAGTCAATGGACATTTGGGCTCTCTCCATAGTTTAGCTATTGTTGATAATACTGCTATAAACATTGATGTGCAATTCTTCTTGGAATCTGTATTTTTGTATCCTTTGAATAAATATCTAATAGTGCAATTGTTGGATGATAGAGTAGCTCTATTTTTAGTGTTTTGAGGAACCTCCATACTGTTCTTCAGAGCGGCTGCACCAGTTTGCATTCCCAACCAGCAGTGCAAGAGGGTTCCCCTTTCTCTGCATCCTTGCCAACACCTGTTATTTCCCGTGTTGTTTGTGTTGTTTTAGCCATTCTGACCCATCCTTCTTTCCCCAGTTTCATGGTAATTTTCAAAACCAGCAGTCTCATCCTCATGGTGGCTGTTAACATCAACAGCCTGGCCATCACTGGAGGGGAGAGAATGAGACAGAGATCCTCAAAAATTCCTGCCCTTAAGACAGAGTGACTATTCAGTAAGTCTTGCAGATCTCTGGAAAACTTGAGCTTGCTGAGCAGGAGAAACACTATCTCAAGGATTTGTCCTGAAAACTCAGCAGCAATTATTTAACACAACATTTTCCTGAGGATTATTTAATGTATATATGTATGTATGTATGTATTCTTTCCTGAGGTATAGACTAACTCAGGCACACACACACACACACACACACACACACACACACACACACACACACACCTCACAGGCCCTAAGGAAAGTTTGGAAGACTTACAGTTTCAAGTCATTTAAGGAAATTTCTACATTTATTAACTGACCAGAGTAAATGATAAAGATACTTCAGTGTATACTGAGTCTATCTTTATGTTCACCCTATGGACAGGTACCTCTAAAATTAAAATCATCCAATGGAAGAATAATTATTATAGAATTTCACTTAACTTCAATTGTAGTGATCAGTGATACTACCCTGGCCCCAGGAGGAATTTAGAACAGTCTTAACTCATTGACTAGGGTTGTTCTGAGAAAATTGTCTTAGTTTTCTTTCTTATGGCTCCAGGCAGAGGCTGTACAATCACCAATGCATCCTATGGTACCTGAAATAATCCCTCAGACCAAGTGAAAGTGCATACAGAAACTTAAGGAAAAAGACCCGATAATTTGCTTAACTGGTTGGGTCCCAGTCTTTGAGGGTATAGGTGAGGTCATTAGTGTAAGTGAGCTTCCGTCTACTCTTTGTATTTCTGTTGATATAAACCTTAATTAAATGCTCTATGAGAAAAAATGAACAAATTTGGTCCCAGATACTGTGAGTAAAATTAATCAGAGTGGCTGACAAGGGTATACTACTTATCAGGAAATGCACATGAAGCCAAGAAAATATGGAAACCATAGATGAATACTGTTGCTAGATGATTCATCATGGATTGCTCATGTTCCGTATATCACACAAGAATGAAACACTAGTTCTTTTCATTCCAGATTGTCTTTTCAAGGATGTTTTATAACAAGTGGCCTTATAAAATGGAGCTAGTATTTCCCCTTGGAGCAAATAGAAAGTTAACATACAGCTCAGTATAATAAAGATAATACTTTTATCTGTGGGCAGTGGATAGTCAGGTTCACCTCCTACTGTGAGAGATTTGGGTTCCTGAGCTTAAAGGCAAACTCATTATGTCTGTGTCATCTATCTGGGCTTCTCTCCATCACACGTTTGGGGGAAAGGGGAACCAACATATTTTGGTTCTCATGGGATTTCTTGGGCCATGAAATTTATTATGGTACTCATTTATTATGAGTAATAAAGTCCTTTGTTTCCTATTCAGAAATCTATCTTTGATCAGCATCTATGAACTATAACAAGTAAGTTTTTAGCTTGTAAATAAGGTAAAATATGACTTTTAAAGGATCTTGGCAAACAGATAAAACCTGGGAAATTGGTAAATTATTATTTATTATTATTTATTTTAGCACATTTTCAGGAGAGATATACATTCATAATAAATTCAAACCAAAGCAATCTAATTGAAACAGAACAAAACCAAGTCACCTTTTCTTTTCCTTTTTTTTAAATATTTTTATTTATTTCTGAGAGAGAGAGAGGCAGCATGAGCAAGGGAGGGTCAGAGAGAGAGGGAGATACAGAATCTGAAGCAGGTTCCAGGCTCTGAGCTAGCTGTCAGCACAGAGCCCAACATGGGGCCCAATCCCAAGAACCGTGAGATCATGACCTGAGCAGAAGTCAGATGCTTAACCGACTGAGCCACCCAGGCATCCTCCAAGTCACCTTTTCATTTGATAATAAAGAAATACCTGTGGCAAAAGGTGCATGTTACCAAAAATAAAAAGTATTTAGATTCTCATGGAGTCTAACTTTCCAAGAATGAACATTAGACTACATTTTCAGCAAATATACTTACAAATATTATTTATTTGATCTACACTTTTTAAAAAGTATTTATAATTACTTTGTAAAAATAAACTTTCACCTAAAGTTGCAAAATAAATATACAAGAGAAATTGCTAAATGTGTAAAGTCTACAAAGGAGATAAGTCATCAGTGTTTTTACACAATGCAAATTGTATTTTAATTCTCTCGGACAAAAGCAGTTTACCAAAACCTTACTTTTTATTTTCTTTAAAACAATGCTGAGGGCATCTGGGTGGCTCAGTCAGTTATGCATCTTGACTGTTGATTTTCTTTCAGGTCTAGATCTCACCATTTGTGAGATGGAGCCCCGCATCTGGCTCTGCACTGACATCATGGCTTGCTTGGGGTTCTCTCTCTCCCTGTCTCTCTGTCCCTTCACTGCTCGCACGTGCTTGCGTGTTCTCTCTCTTTTCTCTCAAAATAAATAAATAAACTAAAAAAGAAAGATGTTAGTGCATTTGGTTCACAGCAAAATTAAAAGGTCTGAAGATTTTTTTTAATAAATCCTTTACCCCCACATATATACACAGCATTCCTCATTATCAATATTTCCCCACAGAGTGGTCCTTTTGTACAGTCGATAAACTTACATTGACACATCATAATGACCAAAGTCCCTAATTTACATTAGGGGTCACTTTGGCTGTTGTACATTTATGGGCTTGGACAAATGTATAATGACATATATACACTATTATTTCAACTCCTTTAGGTAAATACTAAGAGGTGTGATTCCTGGGTCAGATGATTAGGGTATGTTTACATTTTTAAGAAACTGTCAAACTGCCTTGCACACTGATCGGCACCATTTGCATTCCCACCAACAAATAGGGTTCTTCTCACTCTGCATCCTTACCAGCATTTAGTGTTGTCAGTGTTCTAGGTCTTGTCTATTCTACAATAGGTGTGTAGTACTACAAAATTTTACTTTTTGAAAACCTCAGTACTTTTAATTTCTTATTAGTACTTACATTTGCCAACATGGGATTAGAATGACTACACCTTATCCCCCTAAGTACTTTGCATTGTCCGTTTTTTTCTATATTTTACATTTTAATTGACAAAATAACAGTCTTAATATTATAACTTCATTATTGTGAAATACAATACACATTTTTTAAAATGCACCAAACACAATGTAACTGTGTAAAGACAACCAAGGTCATCATGTAGGATATTACCAGAACCCCAGAAGCCTCCCCACTACTCTGTTCCATTCTTCATTTTTGTCTCCCTCGAATAGATAATACTTACCTCTTTACTTTTTTTTAGATGTTTATCAACTAATTATATATGTATAAGCATTATATCTTACTAGGGTCTTTTAAAAATATTATATATGTAAAATCATAAAGTATGCATTCTTAGGGTTCTTTTCCAGTTTTATTGACATATAATTGATAAATAAAAGGCAAGACATTTATTTTTTTAATATTTTTTAACATTTATTTATTTTTGATAGACAGAGAGATGGAATGTGAGCAGGGGAGGGGCAGAGAAAGAGGAAGACACAGAATCTAAAGCAGTCTCCAAGTTCCGACCTGTCAGCACAGAGCATGATGCGGGACTTGAACTCCTGAGCCGTGAGATCCCAACCTGAGCCGAAGTTGGACGTTTAACCAACTGAACCACCCAGGTGCCCTGCAAGACCTTTTAAGTACACAACAGATCTATCGAAGTATTCTCAGGTTTTTGAAGTTCATTCATGTTTTAGTTCTGAGTCAGTTTCAATTGATCAAGTATTCTCCTCATTATTAGTCATATTTTTCAGGTTCTTTGCATGACTTTAAATTTTTTATAGTGCTGTGATTTTACCTTGTTGGATGATTAATATTCCTTTACATATTCTTGCAGCTTGTTCTGGGACTGTGTTAAGTGACTTAGGAATGGTTTGATCATTTTAGGGTTTGCTATTCATGTTTTGTTAGACAGAAATAGAACAGCTAACTTTTTCCTACTACAAAAGTAATATAGTAAGCTTCTGAACCTGATGCTACATCAGTGTTTTCTGTGGTTGCTTGGAATGTATAGTAAAGTTGACACTAGATGGACCCTAGACGTTGTTGTGTCTGATCCATTTAGATGGTTCTTTGGCCAGGCTCAGGTAGATTTCTCACACATATGTACACATCAGAAATCAATGGACGAATTCAGAAAAGGAACCTCTAGAGGCTCTGGGGTTTGCTCAAAGTGTAACTCTTTGCTGCCAGTGTTTTTCCTTGTGAGCTCCAGCCTCCTTGGTTTCCCACAGGCCTAGCTCTCTCTCCCCAGCCCAAGGAAGCCACATGGCTCTGCCTGGGCTCACCTTCCCTTCACTGTGGCTTTCATGTACTTTTTATATGTTAATTTAAAAATTGACTCAAATAATCAAAGAGTTTATTGTTAAACTTTAAAACCCATGTAAGAAAGCAGGAAATCTGGATGACTTTAAAATGGTGGTGAGATTTTTTTTTCAAATTTTTGCTTAAATTCTAGTTAACATACAGTGCAATATTGGTTTTAGGAGTAGAATTCAGTGATTCATCACTTACATACAACACCCAGTGCTCATCATAACAAGTGCCCTTCTTAATGCCCATCACTCATCTAGCCCATCCCCCACCCAGCACCCCTGTATCAACCCTCAGTTTGTTCTCTATTGTTAAGAGTCTCTTATGGTTTGTTTCCTTCTCTCTCTTTCTCTCCCATCCCATTTGTTCATCTGTTTTGTTTCTTAGATTCCACAAATGAGTGAAATCATACAGTATTTGTCTTTCTCTGACTGACTTATTTTGTATGGCATAATATGCTCTAGCTTCATCCATGTCGTTGCAAATGGCAAGATTTCATTCTCTTTCATGACTAATATTTCATTACATATGTATGTATATGTGTATATATGTGTATATATATATACACACATCCTTTTTATCCATTTATCAGTCTAAGGACATTTGGGCTCTCTCCATAGTTTGCCTATTGTTGATAATCCTGCTATAAAAATCAGGGTACATGTACTGCTTCACATCTGTATTTTTGTATCCTTTGAGCAGATACCTAGTAATGCAGTTGGTGGATTGTAAGCTAGTTCCATTTTTAACTTTTTGAGAAACTTCCATACTGTTCTCTAGAGTGGCTGCACCAGTTTGCATTATGGTGGTGAGTTTTTAAATACAACACTGAAAGCATGATTCATGAAAAAATATTAAACTGGACTTTCTAAAACTGTTTTACTGCTTATTTTTAAGAGAGAGAGAGCACAAGCAGGGGAGGGGCAGAGAGAGAGGGAGACACAGAATCCCAAGCAGGCTCTAGGCTCTGCGCTGTCAGCATAGAACCCATTCTGGGGTTTGAACTCACAAACTGTGAGATCATGACCTGAGCCTAAGTCTGACACCCAACCAACTGAGCCAGCCAGGAGCCCCTCTAAAAAATTTTTAAAATGCATCTGTTCTGTGTGTGCAGGGCACTATTAAGAAAATCAAAGAAAACCATAGAATGGTAGAAAATACTTGCAAATCACATATAAGATAAAGAACACCTATCCAGAATATATTCACTTAAGAAACAAAAATTAAAAAAAAATAAAGAACTCAAAAAAGGCAAAAGATATGAACAGACACTTCCCCAAAGAAGGCAAATGAGAATGTGAAAAGATATACAACATTATTAGTCATTATAAAATGCAAATTAAAACCACAGTGAGATATGCACTAAATGGTTAAATAAACAAAGCAGCAGCAACACAAATAAATGGACAATTTCAATTTCTAGGAAGGATGAGAGCAAAAGGAAATTTAATGAATTTGGATAGGGAATCCAAAATTAGAGGCCCACTGAAGTTTTGTGGGTGTTTTTGGTTTAGTTTAGTTTAGTTTTTTTGTTGTTTTTGTGTTGTTTTATACAATAAGGCATGGCCTCGCCATACAACATGGCAATACCACACCTAAGTATTCATCAAGTGAACTAAAAATATATAAAACTAAAAATATGTGATTACACAAAACCTGTACATGAGTGTTTATAGAAGTTTTATTCAAAATTATCAAAAAATAAAGCAGTCAAGAAGTAATTCAACAGAGGAATGAGTAATCAAATGTGGTATATTCATGCAATGGAAAACTACTCAGCAACAAAAACTGAACTGATATTCACATAATGATATGGATTAATATAAATTGTAGTTTTCTGGGACATATTGGTGGCCTCAGTCAGTTAAACGTCTGACTCTTGGTTTCTGCTCAGTCCATGATCTTTCAGTTCATCGATTTGAGCTCACATCAGACTGTACACTGACAGTGTGGAGCCTGCTTGGGGTTCTCTCTCTCTCTCTCTCTCTCTCTCTCTCTTTCTCTCTCTCTCTCCCTCTCTCTCTCACCCTTCCTCTCTCTGCTCCCACCATGTCTCTCTCACTCTCAAAAGAAATAAATACAAAATATTTTTAAAATTTGCTGTTTGCTAAGTAAAAGAAGTCAGATACAAAAAGGTACATATTATATGATTCCATTTAAATGGCATTTTGAAAAACAATACACTATAGAAATGAAGAAAAGATCTGTATTTGTTGGGATTTAGGGTAGAGTTTGATAACAAATAGGGCTACAGAGGCAATTTTTTACAATCATGAAGTATTTTTGTATGGTACTGCTGATAATAAGCACATGACTTTGTCAAAACTCATGGAATTATTTCGCAAAAATAATTTATACTGTATACAAAGTAAACAGTAATCACCTGGAATGTTGTGGGATCCCTGCATGGACTGACAAATAAATATGACTGTATTACTGATGCCTAGCATAATCTCACTAACAGGGGTTGGGATAAAAAGCTCTGAAAGAAGTGTTTAGACTGGATACATTAAGGCTGAAGACAAAAGGAACAGTGCATAAGCAATAATTCTATTTGATGATTTACTTCTCACAGCAGTATAGGTTAACAATTTTGAAGCAACTTTACATCTTTACATACATTCTTTTTTTTTTAATATGTTTATTTTTGAGAGAGAGAGAGTGAGTTGGGGGAAGGGCAGAGAGAGGGAGACAGAATCCGAAGCAGGCTCCGGGCTCTGAGCTGTCAGCACAGAGCCTGATGTGGGGCTTGAACCTCCAAACCATGAGATCATGACCTGAGCTAAAGTTGGATGTTTAACTGACTGAGCCACCCAGGTGCCCCTACATATATTCTTAAGCTGCCTCCCCAGAGCAACTTGCTTCTGAAAAATATGTTATGGGAAGGGAAAGATAATAACTACCAGAGGAAAAGGAGCAGGCACCAGTTAATCACTTAATCAAGATTAACACAAGAGTAATAACTTTGGTCCCTCTTGATCCCTCTTGATATGATGCAATGGAAAATCACTTCACCTCTTTGATATTATTCCTCCAGATCCATAAACTCCACTCTAATCCTCAGAAAAAAGTCAGACCGAGGGCCACTCTACAAAACATTTTCAATCATGGTTGAAAAGACCAAGAAACTTTCAGATAGGAAGAGAGTAATGCCTGGCAACTAAACACAACACGATATTCTGGATGGAATGGATCCTGGAACAGAAAAAGAACATGAGGGTTGAAGCTGGTAAGATCAGAATAAAATCTACAGTTTAGTTAACAGTATTAAACTACTGTAAATTTCTTCATTTAGACAAATATACCCTAGCTGTGTTGTAAGATGTTCCCAGTAGGGGAAATTGAGTCAATTTGAGCAATGTCTGGAGATACTCTGGGTTGTCACAACTGATAAGGGTGGTTACTATTGTAAGCCAGAGAAGCCGCTAAAATCCTACAGTGCACAGAACAGGCCCACAACAAAGAATAATCTGGTCTGAAATGTCGATACTGCCAACTTTGGTAAACTCTCACCCAGTGAACATTTTATTTCTTCTGTGCCTCTTAATAAAGACTGTTGAGGGGCGCCTGGGTGGCTTAGTCGGTTAAGCGTCCGACTTTCGCTTGGGTCATGATCTCGCGGTTCGTGGGTTCGAGCCCCGCGTCGGGCTCTGTGCTGACTGCCAGCTCAGAGCCTGGAGCCTGTTTCAGAGTCTGTGTCTCCCTCTCTCTCTGACCCTCCCCTGCTCACGCTGTTCTCTCTCTCCTAAAAATAAATAAAAACATTAAAAAAAAAAAAAAAAAAAAAGACTGTTGAACATGTTTGTCTTCCAGCTCACAAGGCCAGTGATATGTCTTTACTGTCTTGCCTCAAGACTTCCCCAGTTCTACACTTCTTTATCATTATCTACTCTTCGGGAACATTTCTTCCCCTTCCCATAGGACAACACATTGGATCATTACACTGGCGATGACGTGAAAATCGGACCTGGTGATGAGAAAGTAGCAGATGCTTTCAACGTATTGTTAAGACACATTCAAATCAAAGGGTATAAAATAGTTCCGCAAGACTTCAAGAAGATGTTGTTTTAGTGAACTGTGAGGAGGTCACTGATCTAGGACATGTTGAGATGTCCTTTGAAAATGAAGGATTCTGTCTTTGCTATCACAAACAAAGAACAGTATGTAGTAGGCCTGTTTGGATTTTGAAGGAAACATACCTCCTTTGTATATTCACACCAGTCCATTTACTAAGTAATTCTAAAACTCACCAGCTTTGAGTGGTGTCTTGAACACGAGAAAGATATGTAGCATATTCAGGCCATTATGTAGTTTGCTCAGACATTTGGGCTGTATGAATCACAGCTCCAATGATGCTTCAAGTATATGTGGTACATAGTGAAGTGCGGAGTCACTAGCAGGCTCCTAAAAATGAATCATAGCATAGACTCTGGAGATTTTTGAACAATGCTCTGCCATCTATTATAAATATCTCTTCTCATTTTCAGAAATACCTCAGGATTGCTGCTAGGTATTAGAGAAAACAGATCCGGACACCTGATTATGAATCACTAAGTTACCATGTGATCTGAGTTACCCACAAAGAACTGAGGGATCCCTGATTAGAGAGAGGAACCACTTCTACCTTGAAAGGCACTGTATTTTGTTATCATTGGGATAGATGTTTATTCTGTGTATGGAAGTGCCATCTCTGCCTACAAGGCTTCTATTAACACCAAATCCCATTGATTTCAAATGCTTTATACACCATTATGTTATTCCACACAACATTGCTCCTGACCAAGGAACTCATCATATAACAAAGGAAATTGAGGCTTTTTATTTTTATTTTTAATGTTAATTTATTTATTTGTGGAGGGTGGGGCAAGAGAAAGAGAGAGAAAGAGATAAACTCAAGCAAGCTCTGGGCTATCAGCACAGAACCTGACACAATGCTCAATCCCATGAACCTTAAGATGATGACCTGAGTGGAAATCAAGAGACAGACACTTAATGAACTGAGCCACCCAAGCTTAGGAAGTGAGGCCTTTGAAAGATTAGTAAGACATGGGGCACTTGGATGGCTAAGTTGGTTGAGAATCTGTTTTTTTATTTCAGCTCAGACCATGATCCCAAGGTCATAGTATCCAGCCCCATATCAGGCTCCATGTTCAGCATGGAGCCTGCTTGGGATTCTCTCTCTCTTTCTCTCCCTCTCCCTCCCTCTTCCACCTGCATGCTCTCTCTCCTAAAAATAAAAATAAAATAGAAAATAAATAAAAATTAATAATATAAATTGTAATTAGCCCATATTTATGCAATTATTAAAACTTTTAAAAATATAAATTAAAAGGAATCCATTTGCAAGCTCTCAAATCAGCTTTAACGTTTTAACAAACAAGGCTCTTTTTATTGAGCACTGCCTATATTTCTAACTTATGCTAGGCTCTAGATATATAAACCTTGCCCTAAAGGAACTAGTAGAAAAATTTATACAAATCCCAGGAATTTTTAAAAATATATGCACCGTACGGAAAATAATAGTTTCATGAAATATTTTACAATTAATACTCTTTCATTATATGAGTATGCCTTAAAAAGCCAAACACTATTTTAGGCGCATTAATATACATTAGCTGGAAGAAAGAACCTTCTGTCAATAAAACAACTTTAGGCTGACACATGAAACTCATTGCTAAATCTCTGGATCTTATTATTTGATTTATAAACACTTACATATAGCTTGCTATTTGCCAGGCACTGACTTCAGCTCATTACAAATACTTATGTTGATTTTACCCAATAGCAATTGTTAATTTGATTTCTATCAAATTATCCCAATGATTCAACTCACTGAAGAATATAGAGAAACAGCACTGTAAGAGGTTGATAAGAATGTGTACTAATTTAGACTTCCAGAAAGGTCTCTGGTGCATCATCAAAGCATACATCTTAGAGGCTGCTTCATGCCTGCATCCTATTAACTTTATTCTCATCTCTCATTGTCTCTGAACTCCTTTTAAATGCAAATATCAGAAACATGTAGTGCCCTTTCCATTTTGAAATTTTTTTAATGCTTATTTATTTTGAGAGAGAGACAGAGAGTATGAGCAAGGGAGGGGTAGGGAGAGAGGGAGACACAGAAACCGAAGCAGGCTCCTGGCTCTGAGCTGTCAGCACAAAACCCTACACAGGGCTTGAACCCATGAACTGTGAGAACATGGCCTGAGCTGAAGTCTTAACTGAATGCTTAACTGAATGAGCCACCTAGGCGTCCCGCATCCTTTCCATTTTGAAAACTGACACCTGAGATTTCTGAAGACAATTTTATATATCACACTCTACCTATTGATTCCCAATAGCATTATTCAACACACAAGATACATGTAATTTGAAAATTCATATTCAATACACATATTTTTACTTGTATGGATGATCCATAGGATTTTCCTGGATGATAAGAATACACATTACATACAGTGAGAAGACATTGCAAGGACAAAACATGTTGAGAATTATGATTATATTTAAAATGACCCACTTTTGGGGCGCCTGGGTGGCTTAGTCGGTTAAGCGTCCGACTTTCGCTTAGGTCATGATCTCGCGGTTCATGGGTTCGAGCCCCACGTTGGGCTCTGTGCTGACTGCAAGCTCAGAGCCTGGAGCCTATTTCGGAATCTGTATCTCCCTCTCTCTCTGACCCTCCCCTGCTCACGCTGTCTCTCTCTCTCTCCTAGAAATAAATAAAAATATTTTTAAAAAATAAAATAAAATAAAATAAAATAAAATAAAATGACCCACTTTTTAAGGGGCTTGTCCATCAAAATGCAAGTCAGAAGTGTGTGTGTGTGTGTGTGTGTGTGTGTGTGTGTGTGTGTGTGTGTACCTATGTACAAATTAGTTCTGGGCACTCTGTATTTTCCTATGGCTTAGTATATGGAGGCTTTTGCTAAGCCATTAAAACCATTTATTTACTTATACTTTGAACCTCCTCTTGGGAACGGGACTTCAAAAGACTCTATGAACCATCTGTTCTACAAGCAGCACACAACTTGCAAAAGCAAGAAAGCAAGAAAGAAAGAAAGAGAGAGAGAGAGAGAGAGAGGAAGGGAGGGAGAGAGGAAGGAAGGAAGGAAGGAAGAAAGTGAAAGCAAAATTGTCATATTCAAAGAATCTCAAGAACATGAAAGTAAAAATCAAATAATTAGGATCCTAAAAGTTTGATTTTTTTTGTCTGTATTTTTAAGATGAAGAAGAAAAACCATATTTCTAATATCTAGTTCCTTTGCCCAGGGTGGTTTCTCTTTTTTCTTCAGAGGGCACCCATATCTATTACTGCTGATCAAGTTTTAAATATTCAAAAATAATTGGAGACCATTCATTCAGCAAATGGCATTGAACCTTAAGAAGAGCCTAGTAATAACTACTGTTGCTACATTTTTTTTTTGTATTCTTAGATTTTAATCCCTTACTCATGGATAGAATCCTTCATTTGTCCATCTCCATCATTAGTGAACATCCAGAAGTCGCATGACACATCGTAGCACATACTTCCTCCAGGCAAATCTGGCTCACACAAACAAAAGCTTAATGTAAGAATTAAGCAGGCACAAAGCAATTATATTACCTAAGAAGATAATTATGGAAAAGTAAAAACAGCATAGACATACAGCTAAAGGGATTTTATAGGGTAAATTAAACATGTATTTGCATCACGTTGACCCACATCGGCACACTTCCGACAATCTGGAAGTCTCGTGTTTCAGTCAGGTAATGTGGAGAAAACGACAAATGTTTTCCGGTCTTCAAAACCATCTAAATATTACCGTGAAGCCTCCTAATTACTATCCAGCCTTTCAAACACTCTAATGGTAAGAAGGTAAAAGATGATTCCCTAAAAATGACAAGAAAATTGGGTGATTCCATGTAATTGAGCAATCAGAGGATACAATTTTCTGAACAAGTAATTCACAATCATTATAGTAATCCACTGATGTTCATTGTTTGTGATATTACTCTACATTTTTCATATAATAAAATAGTTATGTATTAAAATAGAAAATAATAACCACAATTAGTGAATTAAACTTCTGAGAATTGGCAAACATACACTAGGATGTGTCATGCACTTACAAAAGCAGTGAAGGGTTCTTCTGTATGATAATTGAATATGAGAATCTCAAGACCCAACCAATATGATGTTTTAATCTTGTTAACATTCCTGGAAATAAATTTTTGCCTTTCTTATTGTCTTACTTTGTTTAATTACTTGTTACATTGGTTAGTTTGAACTGTATTTATCAAAAATTATAAATTAATGTGCAATATGCTATGTGTTCTTCCCTCGTGGAAAATTTCATTATCCATACAGCACTAAACCCTAACACCTTGAGGGTAAAGTCTTCTTCATGGTCCAAGATGATGGCTGAAATGTAAATAATCACATTGCATACTAGTCCAGAGAAGGGACAAGGGGAGATGGTTTAAGGATATTTTCTAGAATGTGTGAGCAGTATTTCTACTTGTATCTCTGAGTAACTTGCCACTTGACCACATAGATCTTCAAAGGAGCCTGGGACTTAGAGTCCTTATACCAGTCATGTTGCCACAATACTTTTGGGATCCGTATTTTAAAGATAGGTTGAGAAGGAGACATATAGCCACAGTCTCAGACACCAAAAAACATCTTCACATCTATATCTCCCGGTTACCTATTGTTATATGATAAACCATTCCAGACTAGATAACAGCAATACTTCTTTCTTTATATTCAAGATCTATGGGGCAAGAATTTGAGTAGGGCTCAGTTGAATGATTCTTTTCCAGGAATTAATTGGGGTCACATGGTGCTATTCAAATGGTCCCTGAGCCAGTCTGAAGGATCCAAGAAGGCTTTATTCACATCTGACATTTGGTGGGTGTGATCTGAAGGTTGGGGTGATTTGGTCCACTTTCCTCCTTTACGCAAACTTCATGCCATATGATTTCTTTACATTATCTCTCCAATGGGTAGTTGCTCCCTTACATGGTAACTTAGACTTTAAGAGTGAGTATGGTATGAAAAAGAAAGTGGAAGCTGCAAGGCTGTTACTAATTAGGCCTTGAAACTTGCACAACATCCTTTCAGATGCAAGAGAGGGAATATGGGATATAGATGCCACCTTATAATAGAGTGTCAAAGGATGAGTGACCACTTAAATTTGCTACTTAAGGCAGTAAAGTTTTCAGTTTTCAGAGTTACTTTTCTCGCCTGTAAAATCTGTATGTCTTTAATCAAACTGAAAAAAAAAATCAGGTTTAAGAAATACCCTGGAAGGTTTTATTAGATACAGATTACTTCTAAAGAACTGTCTTATGGTTATAACTATACTGTAATTTTTTTACTAATTAAATTTCAGCTCTGATGGGGCACCTGGGTGGCTCAGTCGGTTAAGCATCCGATTTCCGCTCAGATCATGATCTCACGGTTTGTGGGTTCGAGACCTGCATGGGGCTCTGTGCTGACAGCTAGCTCAGAGCCTGGAGCCTGTTTTGGATTCTGTGTCTCCCTCTCTCTTTGACCTTCCCCTGCTCATGCTGTCTCTCTCTCTCTCTCTCTCTCAGAAAAAAAAATTTAAAAATAAATAAATAAATTTAAGTTCTGGAAGCAATTACCAATTTTTAATGCTATATTTTTAGAGTTTGGGGTTTTTGTTTTGTTTTGTTTTTAGTAATAATAATTTAGTATCTGCCTTTGAACCTGTCTGAGTGAAACATTAGCTTCACAACTTTTGCAATGTGGTCTAAGGCCAAGGAACTGCATGCTTGCAGTGTGTGTGTGTTTTCCAATTTAGGAAGAGATTAGGGTAAAGGGGCAGGGAAGTGAGCCCACATTGGTTTGCTGCTAATTAGAAGGAATTCAGTATTTTCTTTTCTTCTGGAGTAAAAAGAAAATTTTAAACTTCTAATTTGGTGTTATGTGGAAAAGAGAATAAACAAGGAACTCTTACTGAGAGTCATCCAAGCCGTTAGAGCTCCACAGACATCTCATAAACTATGTAATCTTTTTGGGCTAAATACACACCAGAAGTGTTCATTCTTTGATGACTTAACATCTGTTTTATTCCTTTATAAGTAATAAAATAAGAAAGGAACCCTTTCTGGAAGTTTTATTTGGATACCTTGAATTTATCTTTAAACATCCAAATTTTTCTTATAGACCCTATGTGCTTATAAAGGCTGTCTCTCCATTAGTCCTTTAAAACAAAAACAAAAAGCTTTATTTTGAAATAATTTCAAAAAATTATTATAAATAATTTCTATGTATCCTTTATCCAGTTTCTCTAAACACTAAGGTCTATATAAAACCATATTACAGTTGTCAGGACTCAGGAAATTTATAAGATATCAACTACTGTACATGCCTATTCAGATTTATTATTTGTCACACTAAGGTCCTTATCTGGTCTAGGAGTCAATCAGGATCATTCATTTTATTTCGTTGTCAGCTCTCCTTAAAGGCCTCCAAATCTGTGACAGTTCCTAGCCTTCTTGTCTTTCACAATCTTGACACTTCAGAAGATTTCCCAGTAGGGGTGCCTGGGTGGCTCAGTCGGTTAAGTGTCGGGCTTTGGATCAGGTCATGATCTCACAGTCGTGGGTTTGAGCCCCGTGTCAGGCTCTGTGCTGGATGTTTCCTCAAAGCCTGGAGCCTGCTTTGGATTCTGTGTCTTCCTCTCTCTCTGACCCTCCCCCTCTCACGCTCTGTCTAACTCTCTCAAAAATCAATAAATGTAAAAAAATTGTATAATAAAAAAAAAAAGATTGCTCAGTAAATTTTATAGGTTGCCCCTCAGTTGGGTTTGTCTGATATCTTCTCATGTAAAAATGCCACAGAAGTGTTCTGTGTGCTCTTTACTGTATGATATTAAGAGATACCTGATATTTATGTGTCTCATTATAATAAACTAATATGTTAATTACTCAGTCTATTATATTTCCCCTTATAATAAATTATAAAGCATTTTGTGGGGAAACACTTTGATAGTATGCAGATATCCTATTTCTCATTATACTTTTGTTCAAAACTTTTGCCATTCATCAGCGGTTCTTTCTGCAGAAGTTATCCTGTGATATATGCTAAAAAATGATTTTTATTTTCATCATTCTTCATACATGCATTAATTGGAAATATTACTAATTAATTAATTCTGAATTTTATTTTCCACTCCACTGTGGCTTTTGTAAGCAATTATTAACATTATTTTGAAAATTTTCTTAAATTTTAGGTTTTGTTTCCACTCTGCTTTGGTATAGCTGTTGTTAGCATTACTTTGTTATTAAGGTCACTTTGTAAGGAACTATTGAGTGTATCCTCCCTTTTCCTTCCCTGACTTTTCTTCTTCTTTAAAAATTTTCATTTGTTAATCATACTCCCTTTTTATTTTCTTTTTTTTTTTAATAGTTTTATTTATTATTCATACTCCCTTTTTATTTTCTACTTCCCTGTCACTCTATCATCTCCCAATGGTAAAGATATTAAGTATGCTAAAAGGACTTGGATATGATACTACTTGAAGAAAAATAAACTAATAGAGCAGAGAAAAGCAACATTTTATTTTGGTTAATTTCCTGAGTCTGAAAATAGACACCTAAGGAGATGAGAGAAAACTGCTTAATACAGCAGAAACCATCAATAATATTGTTCTCTTTGCTTCTGCAGCCCCCAGAAGGACAGACTGGAAGCAAAACTCAAACAAACCAGGGGACTGGTAGGAAAGGAATTAAGTAAACAAGTTCCAAACAGAGAGTAACTATTCCCTAAAGGGTTTTTAAAACAGAAGAATTTTAACTGGATCTTGAAATAAATGTTTCTGACATTAATTGAACAAAAGGAGAAGCAGCCCTTTGGCCATAGATCCAAAGTTCTGAGAAGACTGGATGTGTCACTTTGGAGTTCCACAAACAACAGCAAAGTGGGGCTGGGAAGGCTGCAAAGATGAATGGCTGGGGTGATTACTGAGGATCAAAAGGGCAGGGACGGTTGAAGAATGATTTCAATTAGAAAATGTAAAAAGACCTGTAAATTAAGTTTATTTTCATCTGAAGGGTGGTAACAAGGTGTAGTATTATATGATAGAGTTGCAAAAGTCAAGTTCATCTCAAGAGAGAAAACATTTTTAGAACTAACCTTTCTGTGTCTCCTGTTACCATGGACA
The DNA here is from genome assembly GCA_017311185.1 of Proteles cristata cristata. Lineage (NCBI taxonomy): Eukaryota > Metazoa > Chordata > Mammalia > Carnivora > Hyaenidae > Proteles > Proteles cristata. Next base: position 1,164,071 of record JAESUZ010002924.1, on the reverse strand, counting down.
GATGACAGGAACAATTTATTTTGTAATCTCTCTGATAAAGTTAAGCAGCCCAATAAACTGACTCACAACTAAACCTTGGCCCCATCTTAACCTTTACATACCTCTAGACCTTCATCTGCACAATCTAAATAACAAATGATTTGCACATTAACTAGTCCATGCCTACAAAGTGCTTCAGGCTTCCAAAAGAAAGCTTCAGTCCAATCCCAGAGATGGTGGCACATAGGAAGTCACAGCTGATGTCATTTATTGTTCAGGAGTCCTTGATCCCATACAGCTCAGTGGACCAGCTCCATCCCATCCTATGAAAGAGACCAGCAAGGAAGAAAGGAGGCTTTCATGCTCTTAAACCATAGTGCACTCAAAATCAAGTTTTCAGAACACTATATCCCACTTCTTAAATATTTCATCATGCACTCCTTTAACAGTAATTCTCAAGTTGTTCCTTCTGGAACATGTTGAGACATCTTATCCAATGAAAAGAGTTTTGTGATTAAGAGTACTAGTAAGCCCTGAGCAAACCAATGTACATTTCTAAAACAAAACGAAACCAAAAAAGAGCCTCAAGTTTGTGACTTTGGTCATCAAATGTAGCAATAGCTAATATCTATAAATGCTCACTATATGTAGTCATTTCGTTGAACTCTTTTTCTTACATGTGCAAAGTCTCTCACATATTTTTTTTTCTTTAATCCTTCATTTGGTAGGTGTGATTGTGATTCCATCTTCATGGAAAATAATAGCGAGGCACAAAAGTTAAACAACTTGCCTCAGGTCATTTAGATTGTGAGTACTGAAGACAGTATGTGGATCCCTAAGTGTAGCATAATCTAATTAACCCAATTAGGTTACAGCCCATTTTCTTTTGCTGTAATTTTTCAATTATGGGTTAGATATTTTTCTCTGCTATTTGTAAATCTCGTTTATGAAAGAAAAACATTTCCCTTAAATATTTGTCACTTGAACAAACTTGCATCCATAGTAAAGTAAGTTTGTAAAATCCAGCCTACAACTATTTCTGAATGGAAAAAGAAAAATGCTACTTGATAAGCGGCTAAGCCTGAGAAATCTGGGTGGGGAGCCAGGACTGAGTGTGGAAAGAGGAGAAAGAAGACAGGTGGTGACAGACCTGGTACCCAGAGGGAGCATAGTGGTAGTAACAAAACATGGTTTAAGAGGTGACAGCCACAACAACAATAAGCTGGGTTGAAAAACTCCTATACCTGCAATGTTGTGTTTTCTTCACCTTAGGCTCATGAATTATTCCATAGTGGGGTATTATTCTAAAATGCTTTTTCTCTAATTCTATTGAAACTACATGTTCAAGGGAAAAAATGAGACATACGAAATCACACATACACATATAAGCAAGATGTATCCACCATTATCTCATCACACAGAAGTAACCTCTGTTAATAGTTTGGCCAAAAAGCAATGAAAAAGGTAAATATACTGACATGTGTCTACAACCCAGGAGATCCTGTGAGACACACAATAATATTTGCAGATCTCATGATAAAAGTTAACAGTAAAATACAGAAAGCCAAAGAAAAATGGCCAATAAAGACATAGGAACTTGAGGATTGAAAGTTTGGATCACCTAATAGTTTTTTATCAATGATACATTTACTAATTTTGATAATTGTGTCAAGGTTATACAAGAGAATGTTCCTGTTCTTAGAAAGTATCTGCTAAACTATTTAGTGGTAAAGGGGTATAAAGACTCCAGCTCAACTTTTGAATTGTTCACAAAAATGTAGTATGCATTACATACAAACATAGAGAGAGATGATGAAAAAGTAAATGAGACAAAAATGTCAATAATTGGTGAATCTGGGTAAAAGATATATGGGAGTTTTTCATACTTTTCTTGCAACTTTTCATAAATTTGGATTATATCAAAATAAAAAATTGAAAAAAAAAATGGCCCCCTGAGCAGGTAATGACTTTTGGATCACTTCACTAGATAAGACACTGACTGAGGCTAAAGTATGCAGGAAATGCTGGTGGAAAGGAAAGCAATGCTGTAAATACCAACAATGTGATCAGCTGCAGAAATGAGAGCTAAGGAAGATACATGCCCCTCCTTTACTTTGACAAGAATTTATTTGTATCTATTTACCAAGTTGTTTTCTCTCCTTGCCATTCTTATACTCCCTAAGATGTGTAATTAGTGTTAAATTCTGTAATTAGATATTTTAGTTACACGATATGAAACGGAGATTGTAACTGAAAGATAAATAAAGCATCATCACCTAGAGTAAAAAAAAGCAGTATATGGAACTATCTATGAATCGAAAATCTTAATAAGCCTATAATTGAGTCATACCTTGTATAGGATTGTGAGGTTACTGACACATAGAACTGATTGGAATCACATAGATAAAAATCCAACTACATTTTTGAGAAAGTATCACTGTCAGAAGAACCAGTTGGCTGAACCAAGAGACTGACTGTCCTTTCCAAGGCTTAAAATAGTTTTTGGGATGTTCCTACCCCCAAACTTCTATAAACAGGAAGCAGGTTAAAAATCTCTGCATTCTTCCAAAATAACATATTCTCCAATGTCTTCTCCTCTGCACTTAAGAGGAGTAATATCTTTCAGAAGGTGGAGTCCAGAGTCATGGAGAACCATAAATACGGGAGCCAGTCCTGGGGAGCAGAACTGGGGTTTATCCAAGGAAAATTGCCCATGTTTAGCGTAGAGCCCTCGTATTTTCCAATGGGACTCCAGAATTGCTATGTACTCAGGATGGTTCTGTGCCTATACTGTTCTTTCTAAAATGGAGTGTTCATGATAGTTTTCTGGATCTGTTCAACCCTTGTTTTTTTGTATAAGGAGAAGCAGAATAATTGTCTTCATACTTCATAGGTCCACAGATAAAAAGGGTTCACATAGAGACAACGTTAAGATTATCACAATATCCTGAAACTGGGACTTTGGGGTTAACTCCTCTGGGAAGTGCTTGAGTATATTTTGTGTGTGGGAAGAAAAACAACTATGTTTAATTAAGAGGGCAACTGTAATAGATTGTATTTGTGTCAAATTATCCCTCTCCTACTGAGGCCATCCTTACAGGCTGTCAGGCTTAGTGGAGTAGCAATTTTTGGCTAAGAAATACTAGTAAAAATGATGTGTACTCTTTCTGAGAAGTTTCATGAAATGCCAAGTGGTTCTGCCATTGCTCTTTTCATTGTGCCAAGACTCCTAGATAGTAGCTATTTGTCTAGCCTGGGTCCTTAAGTGGAGAGAAGTAAAGTAAAATGGCAGGCAGTTGTTAGCCAATATGTAACAACCATGAGAATTAAACCTATATTTTCGTATGCCACTGAGATTTTAATATTGTTTATTACTGCAACATAACCTAGCACAATCTAGCCACTACACTATTACTATGGGGTGACCAATGTCTATTACAACAGGAAATAAGGCTAGCATTAGACGTGATATCACTGAACTTGGGAAGCCGATATGTTATTTGTCCACTGTGCTCTTAGCACTGTTTTTGGTGTCCAAGAAAGTATGTGATCAAGGTTTTTTTTTACTGTGAACTGTTGGAAATTAATGATCTAAGATCAAAATAAAAATAGCTTCAGAGGAGGTCTACACAAACCATTGTTTCCTTGTGGTCACCATATGCCAGTATGAAACAAGTATAAAAGTATTCAAAGTGTTCAAGAACAGAATAAGAATCTGTCACTAAATCTGGTAGTTATTGGGAAGAAATATCCAAGATAAGGAGTTTACAGAACCAGTGACAGAGGTTCTAGCAAAAAGTTTTTTTTTCTTGTGAAGTTCCACAAATCACATGAATACACATGAGTTTAGCAAGTCCCAAGGAAACAGAGCTGTCTATGACTTTCCATAATCTATCAAACAGTTGGTTGACTTCAAGTAAGCCTTATATTAACAACCTTTAGAACGATATGATAAGTAGACATGGCTCAAAACTGATATAAGACACATAGCATATTTGGAAAGAGTGAGGACAAAGGCCTTAATGAATGTCAGATAAATAAACCTTACAGCACAGATACCAGGTATTTCATTAATTTAGTGAAATTTTAAGGAAGAAAATGTTTATATGGCCAAAATTTCATAGACCTCCATTAGTCTGTGCATGTACAGAGGTGATTTAAATGACTAAAATAAAAACTTACATAAAGCAACAAAGAGTAAACTTTGATTTTGGGAAAAGAATCATTAAGGGTTTTATAATATAGATGACACGAAGGGAATTGGAAGTAAAGCCACTAGATAAGTTGCAGGAACCTAAGTGTAAACTGCAGAGAAAGTTTTCTTTATGGACTGAGAAGAGAGGAGCTAAATGAACTAGAAATTTACCTAGAAAAATACTGGTGTTTTCTAGAAAAAAGGGAACACTCTGAGAGGAATTTCACAAATTCCATTCAGGTAAACAAAGGAGCATCAAGAAAAATAATCTCAGGAATTTATTCAGTAATGTGGCTTGAGGAGTGTTTTTGAAGTTTTTCCTTTGTAATTTTTTATATTAAACTAATTTTAGACTTCTAGAAAAATTGCAAAAATAGTATGCAGCTCCTCCTCAGGTTAACGTCTTGCATTGTCATTGTCCAATTGTGAAAACCAGGATGTTAAACGCTGGTGTGTTACCATTAACATACCAAAAAGTTTTGGTTTTTCCTCCAAAAAGTTACTATTTTTTCCATATAAATACCTTCAGAAGAGAGATATCTTTAGCACTATGTAAAGATACTGGTCCTCTTCAAATTTTGCCCAAAACTTTTAGGTTCCATCAATGCACTTGTTTGCCACAAGCATCGTGTTTGTCTAATGGTGATTTTCTATTTTCTTCCCCCACCCCGCATTTTATTAACTGAAATTCTTCCGTAAGGAAAAAATATTCATTGTCCCCCATTTATATAATTATTCAATTAGTTGTTCACATCAAAACAGACTCTTGGATATTTCTTTTATTATGTGGGTTAAAAACAAATATAATTATCTTTTATTTTCTCAAATTATTCCAGCTTTGGCCTTTCTAACTCCTTCCAGATGGCTTTGACATTTTGTTAAAGCTCACATCTTTTATGAAGTACTTCCAAGATCTGGGTTATAAATGTGTTCATTGCTGCTGGGTATCATTACTTATAGTGCCCTCAGCCAATGGAGATAGGAATATGTGTATAGACGGTAACCAAAGCATACACTGACATCTGTATTTCTACATGATCTATTCATGTAACTGTTAAAACAATGAGTTTATATGATTACTGATTCCAGTCAAACACTTTAGTGTTTATTTTAGCTTTTCCCCTTTCCTTATATTTAATTTCATTCTCCAAAAGTGATGCTCTCAGCTCTAGCTACATGCAATTAATATATTTCCTTTTATTTTTTCCATATCTAGTATGCACATTTCATACTTTCAAAGTTGCTAACACAGAACATGTAAGAAACACATTTACTAGTTAGATTGGAGCCATTGTATACAGCACTTTTTTGTCTTTGGCCTTATGGTAAACAATGGATGTTTTGTAAATTACCAGGTCTGTTGCATTTTCAGTACTCCTTCAGTGTAATTAGGTTATTCGTTTGTAATTCAGTTTGGTTCATTTGTTAATGTTTCCCTGTCACGTGTTTCCCCCATATAGCAGTTTATTTGGCTAATTTTTGAGTAGCTGACATATCTATGAAGCATTACTATACAGCTGAGAATCATAAATACCCAAAAAGATATACTTAAGGGAGAATTACTCTCTCTTTATCCCTGTTATCACTCTTTTCTCCTTTCTAACCATTTCTCACTGACTGTTTAGAGACAAACAATCTCCTTAGTTCTTGGTTTAGCATTCCTATGTTTATTTCATACAAATAGGCAAGTGTGTTTTCATTTCTTATTTCCTCTTATTTCTCACATGAAAGATAGTATGTAAGAGTTTCTTGTGTAATTTGCTTTTCTCACTTAAAAATACATCCTATGGGTCACCTGGGTGTCTCAGTTGGTTGAATATCCAACTTTGGCTCAGGTCATGATCTCTAGGTTCATGAGTTTGAGTCTGACCTTGGGGTCTGTGATGACAGCTTGGAGCCTAGAGCCTGCTTCAGATTCTGTCTCCTTCTCTCATCTGCCCCTCCCCCACTCACACTCTGTCTCTTGCTGTCTCTCAAAGATAAATAAACTTAAAAAAAAAATGCCCGACAGGGGCGTCCGGGTGGCTTAGTCGGTTAAGCGTCCGACTTTCGCTTGGGTCATGATCTTGCAGATCGTGGGTTCGAGCCCCGCGTGGGGCTCTGTGCTGACTGCCAGCTCAGAGCCTGGAGCCTGTTTCAGTCTGTGACTCCCTCTCTCTCTGACCCTCCCCTGCTCACGCTGTCTCTCTCTCTCTCTCCTAGAAATAAATAAAACATTAAAAAAAGAATATGTCCTACAACTCATTCCATATCGATTCATATAAATCTTCCTTACTGTTTTCTGCCATTGCTTAGTACTCCATAGTATTCTATTTTCTCCAATCTCTTTATATGAGTATTAATTTGTTTCCAATATTTTGCAATTACAAATAATGCTGCAGTGAATAACCTTGTATATATGTGTATTCTTATTATTGGAGGTGTATCTTTAGTGTATGTTTTTAAAAGTTTCTGGATTGTGGAGTTAGTGCATAGGTAGTTTTGTTTGGTATTACCAACTTTTGTGAAAAATAGGATTTACCAATCTTCATTCTGATTAACAATATATGAGTTTGTTTCTCCACAGCCTCACTGTCAAAATTTCATATTTACATACATAATATATGCATATCAGATAGGCGATAAATAGGATCTCAGAATTTAAAAATTGTTACTTCTCTCATTATAAATGATTTGAATATTTCTTTGTGAATTCTTTAACTATTTTTAATTGTTTTTCATGTTTTTCCCTCGTTTTTCTATCAGGATTTTGGTCCTTTTCCCCCCTCATTTTAAAAAGAACATTTACCCTTGGTCTTTTTGTATATTGTAATTGTTTGCTACAAGTGTTATATTGCTTTAAGATTTTTTTATACAACCATTTTTAATTTATGTTGTCAAGTGTAACAATCTTTTCATTTAATATCTTTGAATTTTGTAACACAAAAAGCCTTCTCTGTACTAAAACTAAGGAGAAATTCATGTATGTTTCCTTGTAGTATTTCCATGGCTTCATGTCTTACATTTAGATACCTAATGAATTCATAATAATTCCTTGTATTGTATGAGATAAATTAAATTTTAACTTCTTCCATATAGCTATCTACTTATCTTGTCACCATTTGTTCAGCCAGTTTTTACTTCAGTAAACTGAAATACAAGTTTGTCATATGTTAAATTTCCATATGTATTTTATCTATTCTTCTTATCTCTTCATATACATTTAAAGAGGTTTAAATTTGTTTTAATCATATAGATTTTGCCCATTTCTTATTAAATTTATGTCATTATATTTTTTCTTTGTTGCAGTATTAAATGTAATTATCTTTACTGTTCTATCTTCTGTTTATTATTTGTGTTTATGAAGATTGTTGATTTTATGTGATAATTTTATATCCTGGCCAATTCACTGAATATCTTAATATTTGACTTAGTTTTATCATCAATTCTCTGGAGTGTCTAGGGATTCTATCATATTATCCACCAATAGAGATTGTTTTATTCTTTATATTATCCATTTTTAGGTCTATAATTGATTTCTCCTACTTAATTATCTTGGCTAAAAATACTTTTACTACAAGTAGTAGTGGGGATATATAATGGTAGTGGAAGTATATAATCATTTTTTCTACTTTCCATCATGAATGTATATTGAATCTGTCTAAAGCTTTTTTCAGCATCTATGGAGATAATCATGGGATGTTGAATTGAGCTATGATGAAGGAAGCAATGAATGTAGCTTAGGGAGAAGGCAGGTTATAGAGGAAACTTTGGAGGAAGATTGAGAAGTAGAAAATGTCATAGAAAAGGGTAAACCAGTGCATTGTGTAAATCTGAAATGGCCTGTATCAGCACAAAGGAGCCCTTTCTTAATGCACATAAATCACTCATTTTTTAAAAATGAGAATTATTTTTCATACGTGTATTTCTGAGAGGATAATGAAATAATATTTTATGAAGAACTAAGGACCAGTGAACCAGAGACATGTTTATTCCTCCTGTTGCTATGGAGACTTCCAGCAATGCAATCTGACTTCACACTGAATACTCAGGAATAATTAGAAACAATCACACATGATAACCAACCTGCTATCTAGTTTGTGCGAAGTTTAAAAGACTGCTGGATGTTGCAAATTCTTAAACTTTCAAAAACAATTTCCTATGTATTTTATTATTATGCAAATAGATTATTATGATAATGTTGATGGTCAGATAATTCAAGATTTAGCTTAGTTTTGGGGCGCCTGGGTGGCTTAGTCGGTTAAGCGTCCGACTTTCGCTTAGGTCATGATCTCGCGGTTCGTGGGTTCGAGCCCCGCGTCGGGCTCTGTGCTGACTGCCAGCTCAGAGCCTGGAGCCTGTTTCAGCCTGTGACTCCCTCTCTCTCTGACCCTCCCCTGCTCATGCTGTCTCTCTCTCTCTCGTAAAAATAAATAAAACATTAAAAAAAATTTAAAAAAAAAATAAATTAAAAAAAAAGATTTAGCTTAGTTTTATCTATCAAAATTTTAAATTAAATGTAAGAATAAGATGGACTTTGAGTTTAAGTAATACCTTGGGTTTTAGGAAGGTTTTGTTACATTTTTGTTTAGTGTATTTGGTAATATCATTTCTTATGAATCAAACATTTCATGGTTAAGCAGTGTCTCAGTCTACTTTTAAGCATGTGTCTTCTAGTTGTAGAATTTAATTTCAACTTCTACTAAATTTGTCCAAATAAAACCTTTCAAAATAGAAATGTATATGCTCTTAACAAACATTCGATTCTAGATATGATTTCTAATAATCCAAAATTAAAGTGTCAATCAAATAACTGAGAACTAGTTTTTCATTAAAATAAATTCCTATCTTTATCTAATGTATAGTCCTAAGACTTAAAAAGTATCCTACAATAAAATCATTATCCTAATTTAATAGGTTCTATGATATATCATGTATTCCTTTGGTTTATAAAAAATATGAGTTCTGAAGAGTTTCTAATACTTCAATATAGGAAACTAGAAAACAAACACAAATTAAATTTTCAATAGAGCTGGTTTAGACATTCAATAATAATCCAGTCAACAGTAGTGGCATTACGAAATATTTAAAATACATGCAGATATCTCTTAAACAGAACTATGGATTGTGAAATGTAGAATCAAAAGCATGGAATGAAAGTTATATCACTTTTAAAAAAGCTTTCAAATATTTCAAATATAATTTTGTTTCTCTGGGGATCATAAATGTTAACAACTTTGGAAACAGTATTCAGCAATATTAAAAAATAGTAAAATAACGCTTGATTTTTTTTTTTTAAAGTCACTTTCTTGGGGCGCCTGGGTGGCTTAGTCGGTTGAGCCTCCGACCTTCGCTTAGGTCGTGATCTCGCGGTTCCTGGGTTCGGGCCCCGCGTCGGGCTCTGTGCTGACTGCCAGCTCAGAGCCTGGAGCCTGTTTCAGAGTCTGTGTCTCCCTCTCTCTCTGACCCTCCCCTGCTTACGCTGTCTCTCTGTCTCTCTCTCTCTCTCTCCTAGAAATTAAAAAAAAAAAGTCACTTTCTTTACCAAATAATAGTGGTATAAATTAACAAAAATGTAAAGGAATTATAAGAACAACGACAACAATAGACTTCTAATACTTTTCTATTAGCTCTAGAACACTCTACCTTTTAAAGCTATAATTTCAAATTTTTTACTTAACTCTTAGTACTATTATCATGTCAAGATGCTGATAAATGACAAAGTAACATTTTTGCTGCACGTGAGAAGTAACACAATACTCACAATGACATGTCGAAGGGATTTTTTTATTACAAGCTAGAAATTCACAGCAAAATTTAAAGTTAACAATTTATTAAAACATCCAATTCATCAGAATATAGCACAACCTCCAAATTATACTTTTATAAAAATGTGTCCATAAGACATTATTACCAAGCTTATATCTCAATCTAAAATTTTAACAAAAATAATAAAAAGGAAGACAAGAAGGAAGAAAAGGAGGAAGAAAAGAAGGAAAGAAAGAAAGAAAGAAAGAAAGAAAGAAAGAAAAAGAGAGAGAAAGAAAAAGAAAGAAAGAAAGAAGGAAGAGAAAGAAAGAAAGAAAGAAAGAAAGAAAGAAAGAAAGAAAGAAAGAAAGAAAGAAAGAAAGAAAGAAAAAGAAAGAGAAGAAAGGTAGGAAGGTAGGAAGGAATTATATACTTTGGCCACAAAAAACTGGACCAGATGTTAGCCAGAAGTTGTATCTTTCAAATGAACCTGAACCTTTGGGTCATTTTCACCGTTGAGACAGGGTGAGTCCCAGAAATAGACATACATCCAAAGAGTGCTTCCCTCACATCAAACCTCATATAAGAGGTCAGATATCTTAAACCTGGAATTACAACACTGGCTAATGATGCTGAGATACTTGGCTAGGAATATTTTTTGTGATAACTACCACTTTTTTCAAGTAGATCATCCTAAGGTAGATTATTTAGATTGATATTTTTACCTTGTTCCATCTCTAGCATATTCCCATGGGGAAATTAAAACAAAAAACAATTCTGGTAATACGTTCACAAATACCTCTATCAGGATGTAGCTACTCTATAACTTTAAATCTTCCAAAAATAAATTATTCCCCATGTAATTTTTGGCACAATAATGATTGAGAACTAATTCTAAGCCTGTGAAAACAGAATTAAAATTTGGAGGTGTGATTAGCTTTGTTAATGTAAATAAGTAAACATAAAGTTAAGGATATTTCCATGCTTTTTCCCCCCAAACATTTTAATGAGTCTTTCTCTTAGGGTATCCAAGAGGAGGAAATTCCGATGTTTGCTAGTTTTTCTATTCAGAACAAACTAACATGATTCATTGGGAAAAGTAAAACGTGTCTTAGCCTTACAAGCTAGTTTGGTCACTAGCTTCCCAGGGAAGAATATCCCCCACCAAAGAGGGAGGATGGGATAGTGATTAAGACTGAGCACTGGAATAAGGATGTCTTAAGTACCAGCTGGACTCGGCTTGAGTCTTGATGAAGTTCATCAATCTTCTATTTGAATAGCTCCTCTATTTGTACAAGTGGATTCATGGTACCAGAGGACTACAATGGTGTGTCAGATCTGGAATCAGACTGATCAGCTCTACACTAACTAGTTGTGTAAATTTGAACAGTCAGTGTACCACATTCTTCATTGGCAAAAAAAAGCTGTATATTTTGTATGTACCTGCCTTACAGGACTACGATGAAGATTGGATGAGATAATATAGGTAAATCATTTAGCACACTATCTGGCATGCTACAGGTGTTGGCAACAAATAACTAATTCTATTATTGTTTCTCAAACTGAATGAAAGTTAGTCTCATTGGAATGCTAAGTGAAGCTACTAAAGTACTTTATGTAAGGTTGAATGTTAAAACTGCTAAAAAAGAAGCTTGAGAAGCTCTGGAAAATTCACAAAATCTTTATGATCTGGCTTATTTTGATTGAATTATTATTCCCATTGGAAGCCACTAGTATTTACTAATGTCTTTGAAAATGTAGAGTAGCAATGAACAATGGTATATGGGTATCTGGCATTTCTCTCCAACAGCCTCTAAGCTGGAAAACATCACCAAAGCTGAATCACCAAACAGGTACCTGGTCTGCTATGTGCTTATGCCCTTTCTCATTGCCACAACAACTGTATAGCCCTGATGGCTATGAAATGAAAAGTTGTTGCCACGAGCATGAACCTTCAACAGTGTCTTATGTTGCCATCAGATACCTCCTAGAAACTCATGGGTAAAATTTGGCTTGGGTGAGAGCTTGCATGATCTTACTAGGATTCTGTTTCTTTTCTTTTTTTAAAAAAAGTTTATATTTGAGAGAGAGAGAGAGAGAGAACAAGTGGGAGAGGGCAGAAAGAAAGGAGACAGAGAATCCCAAGCAGACAGCATGCTATCAGCCCAGAACCCTATGCAGGGCTTGAACTCACAAACCATGAGATCATGATCTGAGCTTATATCAAGAGTCAGAGGCTTTAACCGGTTGAGCCAGCCAGGAGCCCCTCAAGATTTTGTTTCTTTAGGGATGGTCAAAACAAATTCTCTCTTTAAAAACTGTTCATTTGTGTCTTCTGTTCATTTATCTACTGATCCGACTTTTCTATTATTTATGTGAATGATATACCTATTTTAAGAAGGTAGATATTTATACATTGAATACATCTTTCTTCAGATCTTTTCTTTACTGCCTTCTAATTATTTTTATTTCCAATATTTCATTTTAATATATTTCTCATAATTAACGCAAGAATTAAGAAATTAAAATATATTATAAATGTATTTATACAATTATAAATGTAGGAGTTATATATGTATGACATATGGGAAACTAACTGTCATGCATGTTATAATTTTTACAAGAACAATGAGCACACTTGAATACATCAAGATTGTTTAATTATATGTAAATCAGTATTTTTATTTCACTAGTGATTATTTTATTAAAAATTATTTGTATATTTAAAAATATAAACACATTTAATGCATACATATTTATGTAGCTTTATACATAAATTTGGTATGTACAAATCTACATGTGTGGATATAAACATAAATTCAAATTTTGTGTACATATATGTTTTTTATTTTTATGTTAGTAATTTTTCACATGTTTTTTAATGAAGAACTGAAATTTGGAAGTGAAAGTTAATCTAATATCTATCTAATCAATTTTGGATCATTTGTTCATGCTGAAAATTCATATTTAATTAAAAATATCTAATCTCAGATTATGTCTTCAAATCAGTTGTGGCATGCTATTTCTTGTATGGGTAGAACTACAATTCAGCTACTCCAAAAAAACATCTTATTTCCTTTTAGAGGATGAAAATAAGAAACACTTCAATTTTTAAATGGGCAATTATTTTAAAAGACTTTTAAATATAAGTTCTTCCATGAATATTTTTTCTTTATTTAATTTTTAGAACAGTTTTAGATTTAAAATAAAATTGAGAAGGAAGTGCAGAGATTTCCAATACATGCATAGTCTCCCTGATCAATGAATATCACTCACCAGAAAGGTACATTTTACCTAACAATGAACTTGCACTGACACATCATAATCATCCAAAGTCTGTAGCTTACCTTCAAGTTCATTCGTAACATGTATCAGTAGGTTTGGAAAGATGTGCAGTGATACATATCCAGCATTACGATGTCACATATATTTTCACTACTGTAAAAATTCTCTCTGCTCTGACTATTCATCTCTCCCCTAGACACACACCGTGGGCAACCACTGATCTTTTTATTATTTCCACAATGTGGCTTTTTCCAAAATGTCCCATATTTGGAATTTACAGTCTGCAGCCATTTGTTGTTGGCTTATTTCACTTAATAATCTGCACTTAAGGTTCTCCATGTCCTTTTATGTCTTAATAGCTCATTTCTCAGGTACCATATTACTTATCCACTCACCTACTGAAGGACACCTTGGTTGCTTTTGGATTTTGGAAATTATACATACACGTGCCATAAACATTCATGTGCAAATATTTGTACGGACATAAGTTTTCAACTTCTCTGGGTAAATACCAATAAACATGATTACATGTTCATATAGTAAGTTTAGTTTTATAAGAAATCACCAACTGTTTTCCAAAGTGACTATATTATTAGCATCCCCATCATCAATGCATAAGAGTTCTTAAAGATAATCTTTTATTAATGTTTATTTATTTATTTTTGAGAAAGATAGCAAAAGCAAGTGGGGGAGGGACAGAGAGAGGGACACACAGAATCCGAAGCAGGCTCCAGGCTCTGAGCTGTCAGCACAAAGTCCAACGTGGGGCTTAAACTCACGAACCATGAGATCATTACCTGAGCCAAAGTCGTACGCCCAACTGATTGAACTACCCAGGTGCCCCAAGAGTTCTTGATGCTCCACATCCTCACCAGTAATTGGTATTGCTGGTGTTCTGGATTTTGGTCATTCTAATAGGCAGGTAGTAGTTTCTCAGAGTTTTTTTTTTCTTTAATTTTCATTTCCCTAATGACATACGATGCATCTTTTTAGATACTAATTCACCATTTCTTCTTCTTCTACTACTACTACTACTACTACTACTACTACTACTACTACTCCTTTTTATTTGTTAAAGTGTCTGCTGAGGTTTTTGACCCATTTTTAAATTGGATTGATTGATTTCTCATTGTTGAGTTGTAAGTGTTCTTTGTCTATTTTGGATAATAATTCTTTATCAGATGTGTCTTTTGCAAATATTTTCTTACAGTCTGTAGCTCGTCTTCTTATTCTCTTGACATTATTCTTAGCAGAACAGAGGTTCTAATTTAAATAAGCCCACTTACCCATTATTCCTTTCATGAGTTGTGATTTAGGTATTGTCTATAAAAAGTCATTACCATACCTAATGTCACTTTAGTTTACTCCTGTTATATTACAGTAGTTTTATAATTTTGTATTTTATATTGAAACACAGTTACATTTTGATTTAATTTTTATAATAGATGCATATTATGTACCTAGATTCTTTTGCATGTGGGTGTCTAATTGTTCCCACACCATTTGTTAAGAAAACTATCTTTGCTCTATTCAAAAGGAGACTTCAGCTCCTTTGTGAAAGATCAGTTGACTGTATGTGGCTATATTTCTGAGTTCTCTGTTGTGTTCTGCTAACTTATTTGTCTGTGGTTTTCAAAAGTACCACACTGTCTTGGTTATTGTAGCTGTATAGTAAATCTCGAACCCAGATAACATCAGTTCTCCAATTTTGTTCTTGTCCTTCAATATTGTGTTGACTCTTCTGGGTCTGAATGTTTTTCTTAATAATTTATCACTGTCAGTACCTTCCTTTCATAATTCTTCACATTTTAAAGTCCTCCTTTTTCTTATTCACTTTCAAGTATAAGAATAATTGATTTTAAATATGTTAAAGAATCTCCTCGCTATTTACATTCTGGTTATAATTAAAATCTGTTCTGACAAACAAATATTTCAGTAAGATATCATTTCTCTTTAAATTATTTTGGAATGTAAGCAGTTTAACTCATAGAAGTATTCTACAACACTTTAAGACTATAATGGTTAAGTTTTCGAAGTTAATATCCTCTTATTTTTATTATATTTTTTAGTGTTTATTTTTTCTTTTCTTTTCTTTTTTTAATTTTTTAATGTTTTATTTATTTTTGAGAGAGAGATAGAGACAGTATGAACAGGGGAGGGTCAGAGAGAGAGGGAGACACAGAATCCAAAGCAGGCACCAGGCTCTGAGCTAGCTGTTAGCACAGAGCCTGATGTGGGGCTTGAACCCACAAGCTGTGAGATCATGACCTGAGCCAAAGTCGGATGCTTAACCAACTGAGCCACCCAGGCACCCCTTTTAGTGTTTAATTATGTTGAGAGAGAAAGAGAGAGAGAGAGCATGCACATGACTGGGGTCAGAGCAGAGACAGAGAGAGAAGGAGGGAGAGAATCCCAAGTGGGCTCTGTGCTGACAGCCCCAACACAGGGTTTCATCCCATGAACTACAAGATCATAACCTGAGTCAAAATCAAGAGTCAGATGCTCAACCAACTGAGCCAGCCAAGGACCACAGTTAATGTCCTTTTAAAAATTAAAATTTCAGACATACAAAAAGAGGATATGTGTTGGCCAATGTCAAGAGAAGAAGCATAATAGAGAGTTTACAAAACTGAGATGTAAGAATTGTTCCTTACTGTCTGAAAGGGACTGACTGGCATTAGTTTAACACATTGAGTAGCATATGGCTGAAGCATGTAAATACAAGTTATCATTTCTAAGACCCTAAGTTTTCTATTGTTGTAGTAACAAATTAACAACAATTTAGGGACTTAAAACAACACCCAGAAGTGCAAAATGGGTCTCACTGAGCTAAAATCAAGGTATTGTCAGGGCTGTGTTCCTTGTAGAGACTTCAGAGAAGAGCTCACCTCTCTGCCTTGTCCAGGTTCTGGAGGCCCCTGTACTCCTTGGTTCAGCCCACTTCCTTCATCTTCAAAGCACTTCATTCCACATTCTGCCTCCATCATCCTATCATCTGTCTCTGATTTTGACACTCACGCCTCTGTCATATCAGGACTCTTATGATTAGAATGGACTCACCAGATAACCCAGAATAATCTCCCTTTCTCAAACTCCTTAATTTAAAAACAAATGCTAACTCTGTTTTGTTATATTAGGTAACATATTCACAAGTGTCACAAATTTCTATCCAGTTTGTCTTCACAATGACCATGGGATATATATACTTGGATCTAAAAAGATAAAATTTAGAGAGACTTTTTTTCATTTTGAAGTTATTAGTCCATAGTCAATCATTGAACCTGTCTCGATGGAGATAGAGAGTAAGAAACAGAGGGCTAGGACCAAGCCTAGAGGCATTTCAGCTTCTCAAACCTGGCAGAAGAGGATGATGTGGTGGAAGACATAGAGTGAAGAACTAGAAAAACGTGGTCTCAAAAATCAATGAGAAGTTTTCCAGTTCTAATGCCAACTCCATGTGAGGCACTGGGCAAGGTACTTATTCCTTCCAATCATTAATTTCCTCATCGATGTCTTCTCCACTACGTTGTTGTGAGGGCCTCAATGGTGTAATGCTGTACAGCCTTTGACTGGGAGCTTGCTGTTTAATAGCAGCTCCTCAGTGCCACCTGTCATGGTCATTGCCATCGTTGCCACCACCATGGGCATCATTAAGGATAAAGTAGGATGCAGTCCTGGAAATATGGATGCAGTACTCAGATCTCTGTGGCCTTTCTCCAGGGTGACAAATTTCTCTTTGGCCCATGACTTTTGGCCACCGTGTCTCTCCTCAGACCTAGCAACTTCTTGCAAGGGTATGATCAGGCATCCTGATTCAGCTCTGCACTATCTTTTTTCTTCATCTTACTCAGATATTTACCTACAACAGGAATGAAAGAATGCACAAAAAACATAATACTCTGGAGTGTCCTTTTGTAAAAATACTATAGATATAAGGCAAAGGAAATTGATCAGAACTTCGAGTTCTGAAAGATTTGGATAATTTTCTGAAAAATTCTGTAAGAAAGTATTCTGGATTATTAATGAAATTTATACTTGAAAGTGCTTAAGAATAAATAGATTCACTACTTAACTTTCTTTTCATTCTTTTGTGGTTAAATGAATTACCGAAAATCTTTAAAAGATCTTGTTGAGACAATAATTGCAAGTAGTCATTCAGCATTTGGGTTTCAGTCAAATAAAGCACAAGTGGGGAAAATTGTTTAAATATTAAAATTTAGAATCCATGTAACACCTAAAAGTTATGTTTTTTTCTTTTTATATCCACATATATAAATAAAAGAAAACCTTGATCAATAATATAAGAATTTAAAGGGTGCCTGGGTAGCTCAGTCAGTTCAGTGTTCGACTCTTGACTTTAGCTCAGGTCATGATCTCACAGCTTGTGAGTTTGAGCCATGCATCAGACTCTGCGCTGATAACACGGAACCTGTTTGGGATTCTGTCTCTCCCTCTTTCTGCCCCTACCATGCTTGCTCTCTATCTCTCTTTCAAAATCAGTAAAAGTAAACTTTAAAAAAGGATTTTAGAATAAAGAATTTTAATTCAAAACTAGAATGATTCAGACTTAAGCAGTAAAATATAGAAAGTTTTAAGTACTCTTAAAATCTAAAATTTCTGATTATAGGTAAAATTGTTTTCAAAAGTTTCTCATTCTCCTGGCAATAATTAGCAATCTCTTTAAATAATTTTAGTATTGTTTCTGTGGATAACATGCCTTTTTTGTTACATTAATCTGCCAATATTTGAAAAATTAATCCCCTTACACATTTTAACTATATATATGTAATTTCAGTATACTTAACACACAATGTTACATTGTTTTCAGTTGTACAACATAAGAATTCAACTTCTGTATACATTATGCTATGTTCATCACAAGTGTGGCTACCTTTGGTCACCATACAACACTAATACAATATAATTAATTATTTTCCTTATGCTCTGCCTTTTATTCTTGTGATTTATTCGTTCTATAACTGAAAGTCTGTTTCCCCCTCTGCCCTTCACCCATTTTGCTTAATACCCCATCCCTTTCCCATCTGTCAGCTATTGATTTGTACTCTGTGTTTATAGGTATGAGTCTGCTTTTTGTTTGTTTGTTTATGCATTTATTTTGCTTTTTATAGTCCACATATAAATTAAGTCATATGGTATTTATCTTTCTGATTCTAACTTATTTGACCTAGATTAATACTCTTTGATCTATCCACATTATCACAAATGGCATTATCTCATCTTTTTTATGGCTACTTAGTATTCCATTCCATTATTTATATGTATATATAATTATATACACACACAGATATATGTATATACATATATGGGTATATATGTAGGTATCACATCTTCCTTATCTACTGGTGTTTCAATGGACACATCATTAATTCAAAAAAGATATACATGCTACTATGTTTATTGCAGCAATATTCGCAATACCCTTTAAATATTTTTAAATGTCATAGAATAATAAGTTGATTGCTTCCAAATACAGTGAATTGCTGATCTATTATCAGAATTTCACAATAAAATGTAGGTGGGGAGCATATCTTTTAACGCATATTATTATGCACAGAATTTTGTGTCAAGAGTATTTTGACAGAAAATAATGGTATTCATATGTATTATCAGTTCTTTGGGTACTTATGATGAAAAGTAAGAGAAGACCTCTTGCGATATGTACAGGCTCAAAGCTATTAAACCAGCCATCTGCCCAAGTCGAGACTGTGCTCTCTGCCCAATAACACAAAGGCAAGACGTCTACTAGATATAATTTTTAATCTTTATCTTACTGTACTCTATCATATGAGTTTCTACTCCAAAAATAATGGGATATAGAGAATGTTCATCACTAAATAAAAAAGATCTTAAAGAGCATAGAGTTGTATTTACCCTCCCCTTAAAAGCTAACTAATCCATTCAATTGCACGTTTGAAAAAAGTAAAGATAAACTGCCTAATACAACTTATGTCAAAACCAAATTGGATGAAACTACACAAAGGTAAACTTTTTTTCTTTAAAGGTCAGAAGTTTTCTGTTAGTATCCTTGATTTCTTGCTTCATTCTTAAAAAAAAACAAAAACAAAAAACCCCAAACTGAAAATTACACTGATGAAAAATGGATACCATTTATACAAGACAGATGACAGCAAGGAAGTAAACAAATCAAAGCCCTTATCTCCAAATCAACAGAGACAAGTTAATATACATATATGCACTTCAAGTTTATATAAAATTTATTAAAAGGTTTTATGGCTCTTACTTTAACTGGCTTTTTAAAATTAATCAATGACTTTTCTAACCTGATATTGTCAAATGATTTGGTCTATAGGACTCATTACTGGCAAAACTAAAGTGAGGCAGGCAGGCAGTCTCTACACTAGTGGGAGAGCGTAGGCTTATGAACGATTTATAGAAAGCATATGAACCTTAAGCATCAGTACATCTTAAACACTTCTAAGAATCCCTCCTAAGAAGATAATTCTTTAAAATTTCAGGTAAAGACTTTATGTAAACATGTTTGAAACTAATATTTTATATATACAAGTTTTGGAATAAATGATAGTAGTGGAGGCCACACACACACAACGCACACATACACACACACACACACACACACACACACACACACACACTGATATCACATGATAAAATTTTATGTACCTTTTGAAATAAATTGAGCATTTAAAGACATAGAAAAAAACTCCTAAAATTTTGTTACATGATAGAATAGATTACAAATCTGTATGCAGAAAATTATTTCAACAGTGCTTGCTTCAGCAGCATGTATACTAAAGTTGGAATGATACAGAGGTTAACATGGCCACTGTGCAAAGATAACACACAAGTTTGTGAAGCGTTCCATATTTAAAAGAAAAGGAGAGGAAATGAAGAAGAGAGGAGAGGGGAGCGGAGGGGAGGAGAGGGGAGAAACAAAAAGAAAGAAGAAAATAAGAAAAGGAAACTATTTCAATAAACATAAGAATAAATGGGAGAAACTCCATCAAAAGTACTGTTGCGTGTCTGTTTTCTTTTACTTATCTTTATTAGTCTTTAGTCTTTTTCAAATTTTATGTGTATACATCTTTGAATCAGAAAAAAACCAAAATTTTAAAATTGTTTTGTAATAAAATCATTTGAAAACCAGATTTATAGCTTCATTCAAATGATTAGATACTTTTTTCTAAATTTTAGATTTTTTTTCTCAATTTGGGAAAATTTCACATTGAAAAGTACGGGAGGGAGGCAGAGTTCCTGAAAATCATTCTTATTTTCTGTAGGACTTACTCTTTGTAAGCATAGTTAATATGTAATATAAAAATTTTTTTCTTCTTTCCTCAGTTATAATAATTATGTTCCAATCACATCATTTTATTTGTAGTTTGGCAAAATATTGTGCCAAGGGCAGGCAGTAAAGATTAAGAACTGAGAAAGTAGAATTAAGAGATATTCTAAGAGAGCTGTACTTTCAGAAACGAATATCTCATTTTGCTCTTTTGTGAGATTAGAGATCTGATCAATAGACCTCTATTTTCTTTCAGTACCAATGGATTATGCTCTTACACTTTTCTCTCCAAAGATCAGAATTTGTATCCAAATTGACCTTTTCTCAAATAACCTCTCTGGACATATTGCTGCCGAAGAGATAAAGACCTTGCGACCTTATATATGCTCTCAGGAGCACAACTTTTCCTCACCGCACACAGGTCACTTCCTAATTTCTTGGTCTCCGGCTTTCAGAGGTTCTTGGTTTTATGGAAAGTAGAATTATTCTTTGCAAATCATTTGTTTAGGCTTTGGAAAATTATCTTTTTGATTTTATATAATCTTATTTTCGCTGTTTTATTTTATTTTGTTTTCCTTTAGACATTGGAGCATATTTCTCTCCTTGTTTAAACTGCTTTCCTTTCCGGTCATTAATTGATTACTGTTGGGGACTCACCATGTGTTTCACATATGTTGTATGACATATATATACATGTGTTGTATGACAGTGTTCTTAAAAGTTGGACAAGGTGCTTGCATTTTGTCTTTAAAAAAGGCATAATTAAAACTAATGTAAATTTACAGTAGCCAAGATTGCATCATCCTAGAGAACTCTGCAGCAGTGGATGGAGGAAGAGTCATGAAGGACAATTTGCAAGGCTGACATATATTAATGTTGGTAACAAGATGTGAGAGCACGCCATGTATACCTCTGGGAAGCAAGTAGGGAAAAGATCAGGAAACAGAGGCCAATTCAATATTGCATTGCTTTCAATTGGCAAATCAAATTAAAAACAATCTTGAAGTTTTGAATAAGATAAATAGTATAACACTTTATAAAGTAGAAGTGATTCTGTAGCTGAGAGAAGCTTCCTGTAGCTTTACAAGCTTTATGTGAAGCCCCTCAGTACTCTTTACACAAATGTTTTGTTTTGATTTTTTTTTTTTCTAGACTGTGTTCGAGGCCTTTTTTTTTCTTAGCAAGCACATCAACCCCCAAGGACTGGATGGGTTCACAGGGAGGGTTACAAACAGAAGAGAGGTTTAAAATAAAATTACGTACAATCAAAAATGAAGTACTTTAAAATTTAAAAAAAAAAGTTGGGGGCTGGTGCTTGGGTGGCTCAATCGGTTAAGCTGCCGACTTCGGCTCAGGTCATGATCTCACGGTTCATGAGTTCAAGCCCCGCCTCTGGCTCTTTGCTGACAGCTCAGAGCCTGGAGCCTGCTTCAGATTCCATATCTCCCTCTCTCTCTGACCCTCCCCTGCTCACATGGTCTCTCTTTCTCTCTCTCTCTGTCAGAAATAAATAAAAAAACATTAAAAAAATTTTTTTAAATGAAGTGCTTTTACTTCCTTTCCTTTATTCTATTAAAACAAAACTCTTCAGTGAAGGAGTGAAAGCATGGAGCAGAAAGGAACTAAAACTGCATATGGACATGAAGAGATAAAGATGAAAAGTTAGAGAAGAAATCAAGAGAGCGAGATGAATGTGCCAAAGTATAAGAAGTCTAAGGGCTCATCTAGGAAATAGTAAATGGTCCCTGACTGTAATATTAATGTTACTGATTTTTTTCTATTAAATCCAAGAGGAAAGTACCATAAATGTTTATGAAAATAACTCCTATTGCATAGTTTGTTCAAAAACCTTCATTTCCAAATAAAGAGAAAAAATTTAAAGAGTTTGATTATAACACATAACAAACTTTTGCAATATGTTTATGCTTTTTGGTTGATGATGATGAAGATAAAGTCCTGCAGCCCTGAATTAACACATACTACACATTAAGTTGTTGCAACAAGTGTGATTATGCTTTAAGGCAAGGAAAGGACAGTGACTATCTTATGTGTATGTTTTCATATCTCCATGGATAGTCAGGGCAAATTTTCACCTTTACATAAATTTGGAAGTTTTGACTATTATATGGGACTAGACACTTTAATTCTTAAGCCGAGATTTGAGAAAGAACTAAAGATCATGGAACGGTTTTTTTGGCTGAAAATGACCAGAAAAATCATGATTTTCCCAAGGAGAAAAGAAAAACTAGAAAAGGTTTGAACAGGTAGAAAAGGTGGAACAGGTAGAAAACTAGAAAAGGTATTTTATCCAAGGAGAAAGAAAAACTAGAAAAGGTTTGAACTGGTAGTAAGAGATCAGAACTACATTTTCTGATAACATCATACAGGACATTTGTGTATTCAAAGTAGCAGTTATACCTAAGTGAATTTCAAAACAAATGAACAACATCACATTTTTAAAAACATAATGAAGTGACAATGGTCATTAATAATAAGCAATAGAAGGTAAATGTTAAAATAAAGATTTTCCAGTTGAGGTCCAAAAAATCCACTAATGCATTTGGGAATTAAAATATACTGAATTTGCCAGTCATAAAGTTCTAGGTTAGGTGAAGAGGTAAAAGTTCTCTTACTGATGAGCTATATAATTCCACAATAGAATATTAAGCAGTAACTTGGAAATATGGTTATGTATAGATAAGTAAAATTTCCACATTTTTCTTGAGTGACTTTTAAAGCTTTCAAAATGGTTAATATAGGTTTTTAGGTGGCAAGCCATTTTACTGATAGATGGTCTGATAATACTGGCAATTAAAATAATTAGGAACTATATAAAAATGTTTTCCAAATATCTTTTGGCAACACAAACTACCTTACATATAGCTCTCAAAAATGAAAATGTTTCAATCCGAAGAGACGACAATTTTAAAAGTCTGGAATACTGAGAAAACATAAGTCACTATGATTTTCCATCTCAAGTTTCTACTAAAGATTTATGTAATATAATATTTTTTGTTCTTTCTTCAATTATAATAATTGTATACCAATCACAGCGTTTTATTTGTAGTTTGGCAATATATGTTACTTTGATGCAAGATTTCATGTCATTTACTAGAGAAAATGAATCATGGTGTGGAGTAAAGATGTCCAATTCATTTGGTAATAAATGAATCAATGGATGAATGATGAATACATTCATTAAAAAGAAATCAAGGAAGAAGCAAATTGAGAGGGAGGGGTAAAAAAAGAAAAGAAGGAGAAAAGGAAGAAAGGAAGGGAGGAAGAAAGAAAGAAAAAAGAGTTGAAGGTAGGGAAAGAGAAAGGAAAATAATGGGTAAAGACTGAAGTTTCCTGAAGAAGAAGGATTTCTTCTCAAGACAACAACATTACCCAAATTTCCAACCTATTGGACTACCCAGATTTTGGATCTCCAGTACCCACATTGCATGAATCAATTCCTTAAAATAAATCTCTCTGCATAGATAAATGATGATGATGGTGATGATTAAAGATAGAAAATAGATACCAACCCCCCAATAGTTCTATTACTCTAGAGATATTGACCATTCGTATTTTTATATTTAAACTCATAATTTAATAATTTCCATGGAACTTTACATTATGAACTCAAAACTCTTATAGGATAATGCAGTCCTTACAGTCTTTTTTTTTTAATGTTTATTTATTTTTGAGACAGATAGAGAAATAGAGTGTGAGCAGAGGAGGGGTAGAGAGAGAGGGGGAGACACAGAATCCAAAGCAGGCTCCAGAGCCCGATGCAGAACTAGAACCTACAAACCAGTGTTCATGACTTGAGCCAAAGTCAGACGTTTAACTTACTGAGCCACCCAGTTGCCCCTGCAGTCCTTACAGTCTTAAACCAATCAAGGGTGTTCCAACAGTCAATACTGGCATTCTAATCCTGTTTTAGTGGATTACATAGACCAACTCCCACCACCAAATATATTTATTTCTAGACATCCTCTGGTGTCATAAAATCATAAGAAATGGATTGTACGGGCAGAGAAAATGATCAAATGAATCATCTGTAAGCAGGAAAAAAATCAGAAAAACATAGTAGACTAATGGAGAATATCTAAGTGTAAGTAATCAGATCAGTTTACTCATTTGTGGCTAATAATAAGTTATTAGTAAACTATGTAAACTGAGAACTTTGTAAAGAAAGATTAAAAAAAAAGAATTATGAAAAAAGATGGCCTGCTTTTGAAGTAGTCTTGTTTAAGAAACAAATCTCTTTTATTAATGTAATTATACCTACTGGAAAAAGTCTTCTTAGTCCCTTAATATCATACCATCATAATCCTCCAAAAGCATTATAAGTTTTAAAATCTTTCATGAATTTTCCACATCAATAATTATTTTAATGCTGGCAATGGCATGTTTCTCATCATAAATTCCCCTGTGGATTAGCTAAAATATTAGAAAATTTTTCTTGTTGAAATGCAATGTTGCAAGATGTTTTTATCAGAAACACAATATAATAGTAATGTACACAATAAGTGAGAAGACTGCATATAGACATTTAGGGTTCCTGGAAGTCTCACTCTGAAGATCAATGAACTTTCCCAGTAAACTCTAAGCAAGGAAGAAGTTTAAACATTTATAACTATAATTCTATTTCACTACCCCAGAAAATAGAAAACTAAACAAATCTAGATTCACAGGCTATGGTCCAGTATGGGAAGCATTTTGAGTTGGGAGAATGACAACTTTTAAATTAACTCTATGACTTTGAATTACCTTCCCAAACTACCTTTCTCAGCAATGAAAATGAAAATGGCATCTGTAGCTTGAATTCTGTAGGTCCAGATCTGGAGATCCAATAAATTTGTGAACTACTACAACAGAAACAGAAAGATTAATCAGAGGTATTGCAGTGGTCTAAATGTAAAGTGCAAGTCTGAAATAAGTCATGTGGCAATAGGAATATATAAGAGCAGACATGATCTATAGTAAAGCTAAGTGAGTTAGGGCTATTTGATAGTAAACAATTGTATTTGAAGGCTGATGAGATGTGGGAGGCATCTTGATGACCACATGAATTGTAGTGAGAGTAACAAAAATAGGGAAAACAGAGATGGAGACAGTAAATATGGGGAGGTAATAAATTCAGCTTTGTTGTTCAGCTAGGATGTCTGTGAAAGATTAAATTAAGAAGTTTATTAAGCAATTAGAAATGTAGGTTAGGAATGCAGAAGAGAGAACTAAACCTGAAATATAGATGAGGGTTATCAATCTAAAGGTAGTTGAAGGAGGAAGAGGAGGAAAAGGAAGTAGATAACAAGAACTTGTAGAAAATATAGTATTGTATTAAATGTGAATGTTTAATATAATGTTATTATATTATATGATTATAACATAATATAATGTTATTATATTATAAATGTTATTATAATTAATGTATTGATAAGCAATCTGGGTGTTTTTCTCTCAATAAAAGATTTTGAAGATTGTTCCATGTTAGTACATACAGATTGACCTCAATATGAGTAAATATTTACATGATAAATTACCAGAAGGATGTACAACAAACTGGTAACAATGATTACCTCTAGGTAAAGGGAGGTGATTAAGATTAAGCACTGCTGTCAGAGGCATTTAAATATACTTGTAAAGTTCATTTATTTAATATGGAGACTGAATTTACGTATTACCTGTAAAATCAAGAATTCAGGTTTTTAAGTAAGGTTAGACTACTTCAATCAGATTTATCATTCTCTGATTGCATAATTCAGTTGAATTCTCATGATGCCTTGGAAAATTAAATTATGTACTGAATTCTCTGAGAAGTCCAAGAAAATGCCAATGTTTTGTCATCAAACAGTGATTTAATAAGACATGTTTCTACTGAATCGGTACTGAAACTGCCAGTACATATGTATCAAAACCTTAGAGTAGTAAACAATACAGCTGCAAATATCTACATTTGTAAATCATTTGTCATTTTTTTCAGGATATTTCTATCAGTCATTTTGATAAAAACAGCATGAATTTTTAAAATAGCAAATCATTTAAAATATGTCAAAGTGCTTTCTCAAAGTTCACCATCAGAGTACTTGTGAATACTCTCAACAAAGTGAAAAAAAGATGAAACAATTATGATATATTTTCCTTCTTTTTTCTAGAAAACTGACTCATTTGTTCTCCACAAATTCCTTTCGATAATATCTAGCCAAACTCCCCACGACATCCAACTATGATAATCCACAAAGCTCAGTCATAAGCCTCGTTCTTTATATAGCATTCACAGAAGGGCACCTGAGTGGCTCCATGGGTTAAGCATCTGACCTCGGCTCAGGTCATGACCTCATGGTTCATGAGTTTGAGCCCCAAATTGGACTTTCTGGTCTCATCGCAGAGTCTGCTTTGGATTCTCTGCACCCTTTTCTTTTTTCCCCTCCCCTGCTCATACTCCCTCTCTCTCCCAAAAAAAAAATATGTATATGTATGTGTGTATGTATATATGACATTTGCAGAAAATTGACTCGTTCTCATGACATTAACTTCTTGCCACAACATGAATGCCACTCAGGTGTGATATCTCAAGTCCAAGTGCAACTGTCATCTGTCTCTCTCTCATACTTGACACATTGTAACCTCAAATAAATACCCCAAATGACATTTCAATATCTCTCCTGCTTCCTTCCACTTTGCAAAGCAGGGTCACTTCCAAAAGGACTTTCTTTTATGGCACCCTACTTATTGCCAGTCACCCAAGTTCACGAAAGGTGAGAATGTTAGAGCAGAAGTTGCACATTCAAATATCTGCTACAGTGAGACAGGAAACAGGAAGCAGACTGGATTCAGACAATAGAGTGGAACTGACCAGTATTTGAAGGTACACAGCCTATTGGCGACTTACGGTTATGAGTGCCAGGTGCTGCAAATTAAAAAAGTATTATTTTCTGGGGCGCCTGGGTGGCTTAGTCGGTTGAGGGTCCGACTTTCGCTTAGGTCATGATGTCGCGGTTCGTGGGTTCGAGCCCCGCGTCGGGCTTTGTGTTGACTGCCAGCTCAGAGCCTGGAGCCTGTTTCAGTCTGTGACTCCCTCTCTCTCTGACCCTCCCCTGCTCACGCTGTCTCTCTCTCTCTCTCCTAGAAATAAAAAATTTAAAAAAAATAAAATAAAAATAAAAAAGTATTATTTTCTGCAGATTTTATTTTAAAACAACAGCAAAATAACAACAACAGTAATAAATACAGAACAGTTGACAGCCTTTTATTGTAGAGGATTTTGTTTGGTATCCAAGGAAACAAAGCTGTGCTTCCATTTCTGGCAATTGGCTTCTTACAGCCAATAATTAGAACACACACACACACACGAACAAACAAAAGAACAGAAAAGAGAGTCTACCTGGCTTTAGACTCTCAAACAAGTGAAATCTTGAATATTTCCTTAAGAGTACCAATGTCTAAAAATCTGTCAAAGCCTTTGAGATCTGAAAAAATCATCCAAGAAAATTGCTATTTTCCCACCTAGAAAAGGATAACTGTAAGCTAGTAAGTTTAGTAATTGTGTTTGTAAGTGTGCAGGTGTGTGTGTGTGTGTATCTTTTATCGTATGTGTTGCATTTTTCACATGGCAGCCTCATGCTGCTAATACATGGACTCTCTTATAAGTGTCGTTCTGAGTAAACTTTAGTTTCTTCTAAGTATCATTATTTCTGACCTAACCTTAACTCTTAAATCACTATTCCTGTACCTAAATTTTGATGCTTCTTCCCTCAAATTGTTTCTTGCACCAGTTTTTATCTTTAATTGTGGTAGGCACTATTATAGTTCAGGCTTTAAGCCCCTTGCAGTATGTGCACATTTGGAAAAGGTCTGGTGTACCCTTCCAACATATCATACTTCCTGCAATGTATGAGCAAATTTATTTCCCTACAAATCCCTCTCTATAAATTCCTATGCCAAAAGAGTCAGAATCAAATTCCTCAACTGGATATTCAGAGAATTCTAAAAACGGTATCTCTTTCACTATCTGAGGTGGAATATTTTACAATATTCTGGCTCAAGCCAAACCATCCCTTCTCTCTCCTTACACGCAGAATAAAAGCCCTCTCTCAGAAGTCCTCCTTCTGTTTCTTGAATGAACTTTGCTCTGCATGTCTTTCTTCTGTGACCATGCATTTTAAATAAATTATGATTCTTGTTTTTGAATGATATGCATTGACATTGGAAAAGGCACATGATACACTGTCGAGTTACAAAAGTTATTACACAGTATAAATAGTTAGATATAGTTTTCTTAATGACGGAATATTACCAGAGAACAAGAATACAAGGACAGGGATAGTGTTTTTCAGATCATCAAATATATAGGCAAATAATATGTTATTTTCATTGCTCTTTTCATTTCTCATAATTTTTACTCTGTAAATTTGTTATTTTATACTCATAGAAAATAACAATATGAACTTTTAAATATGCTACACAACCTTCAGGATCCTGCTCTAATAATACTTTGCTTAATCACCTCATCAATTCATCGATCCACAAAATTTCTTTTGGAAATTCTTCATAGCATTTTCTATAAATGATATCGATTCATCTTGTAGATGATGCGTCAGCAACCGAATTATTTCAGTTCTTTGACCACTAACTTCCAATCATCATCCTCCATTCCATCTTATTTGGGGCTGGAGTTAAATGTTCCATACCCAGAAAAGACTAGGATGCCTAACCTGTATGTAATTTAAAACAATTGAAAACAATCATAAAACACACCAAAAATTCCGAGGCAATTAGGATTTTTATTAGTCTTTTGAAATTAATATTTAAAATATAAAACGATTTTAAATTTATTTATTTTTTAGTTTACATGTTCTTGACCTAAGGTGAACTAGTATACGTGTGTGTGTGTGTGTACATGCATGTGTGTATGTACATGCACACATGCTGATCATGTTGTTTTTAAACTACTGGATAATCTGGTACCAGCTTCTACCACATATTCTCTTGGTCAAATCCATAACATTGTCATAACCATGATACCTCAGAAGTCTCAATTTCAAGTGTATTTCTCATCAACCATCACTTTAGTTGTTCAATTTAATTATTCTACCACTCCCGCACCAACAATTCTTCAACCAAATTGAGAACTGCAAACTAGTGTCCTTATAGTGTTTTCCATATCCATCACCTACTTCACAATTTTTCTTCCTTAACCAGTGAAAATTCCATAATCAATCACTGTGAGTTCTCACAAGCCAACACTATCTCTTGCCTTTTTCACCCTGGAGGGTGACCTAATTGTCTGGGAAATCCATGATCTTGGTTTACCCATATATTGTCCTTATGTCCATCTGCACTTGACCAGTAAAGTATTGCTACAGAAGTATACAAACCAGGTTAACTAGTCTTCTTGCTGATTTACGACCATATTTCACTAGCAGGGTTGACAAGGCCAATATATATACCTAGTAACATCTCATTTTAGTTCTCTGTGAAAAATATTTCAGACGGTCTTCCCAGTCTTCAAACTTTGAACATTTATTTTTTTAACTATTTATTTATTTTGAGAGAGAAAGAGCACAAACAGAGGACGGGCAGAGAGAGAGGGAGACAGAGAATCCCAAGCAGGCTCTACACCGTTAGTGTAGAACTTGACATGGGACTTGAAATGACAAACTGATTTTGAGCTGAAATCAAGAGTCTGATGCTTAAGCAACTGAACCACCCAAGTGCCCCAAATTTTGAACATTTTTATTTCTGATAACTTTAATTTACAAACTTGTTTCAAAAATTCCTTCATCCCTCTACTACCAAATCTCCTCACTTACATAACTTATGTTTAATAAATCCCTGCTAAAATAAAAAAAAAATGTATATATATTCCATCTGGGCTCTGAATCCTATCTCTTCTCACTTGGTCATTGACTCATACAAATAATGTCCCTTCTCTCTACCACATCTTAAATTTCTCCCTACCTAATGGTTAATTTATGCCAGCATAGGGAAATACTTTCATAAGTCTTTTTAAAAAGCCCTCTTTTGATCCCATACTCTCTGTGGTGGGTTGAATGATATTCTCCAGAAAGACATGTTCATCTCCCAATCTTTGGAAACTGTGATTGTGACTTTATTTATAAAAAAAAAAAAAAAAACACAAAAATCAAAGTCTTTGTAGTTGTGATTAAGTTAATGATCTCAAAATGGGATCATCCCAAGTATCTAGGCAGGCCTTAAATCCAATGACAAACACATTTTTAAGAGAGAAACTGAGGGGAGAAACTGAGAAATCCATGTATGGTCGAAAAAGGAGTTTGGAATTATACATCCACAAGGCAAGAAATGCCTGAGGTCACCAGAAGCTGGTGAAGCAAGAGAAGATTCCGGTACAGAAATTTCGGAGACAGCACAGCTGGCACCTTGATTTCAGACTTCTGGCCTCCGTAAGTGTGAAGAAATAAATTTCTTCTTTCTCTTCTGTTTCTTAAGCCACAAAGTTTGTGGTCATTTGATACAGCAGCCCAATTTGATGCAGATCCAATTGCCCAACCCCAAGTAATACCATAGCTGCACTTCCCTCCCAGGGAGCAGAAATCTGCAAGAAATCTGCCATCACTGTCTGAACTCCTTATACCTCATATTTTTCTTCATCTCACTTCAGTTGAGCTCTTGTGGCCAACACTAAAACTTTCCTAGAAAAGGTTTCCAGTAACTTCCACTTTGCCAAACCCAGTAGTCACTGTTTTTTACCACCTGCCCCAGCATCTCACCACATTCAATAAAGCTGACTCCTTGAACTTCTGGAAGTGTGCACTCTCTGGATTTCCCTCACCTCACTGGCCCTCCAGCTGTCTCTCCCTTACTTGTTCCTTAAACACTTTTTAAAATTTATTTATTTATTTTGAGAGAGAGGCAGAAAGAGAGGGAGAGAAAGAATCTCAAGCAGACTCTGCACTAATGGAGTCTCAGTGTGGGACTGAACTCAAGAAACTGTGAGATCTAAAGAACCTGAGCCAAAATCCAGAGTCACTCAGGCACCCCTGACTTATTCCTCATTCTCTAACTGACTTATATGTATTTGGTGTTCTGGATTCAGTCATAAAACGTCTCTTTACTATTTACTTTGTCTACATTCTCTAATAACTCCAAATTTATTTCCTAGCTCTTTTCTGAGTTCCATGTTTACTTTAAATTTGCCAGATTTTATTTTTTAATCCCTTGTTGTTATTTAATTTCAAGTTAGTCAACATGGTGTAACCTTGGCTTCAGGAGTAGAACCCAGTGATTCATCTCTTATTTATGACACGCAAAGGGATAGCCTAGTGGTACGAAAACAAGACCTTTAGAGCTAGACTGACCGAGGGATCATCCTCTCTCTAACACATGCTAACTGTGTGAATCTAACCAAGTTATTCCTGTTCCCTCATCTATATGATGGAGATATAAGTAATATCTACTTCACTGGACTATATTGAAAAAAAGAATTCATATAAGGAAAAGATCTAAAACTGTGTCTGCACTGTAGTGCTTAATAATGATAATCATTGTTATGATTATGACTATTATTATTTGATATCTATATTTGGATAATGAACAGACCTTCCAAATCTAGTATATCCAAAACACTATGCATGATTCTACTCAGTTTCAATGCCTGATCCTCCTGCTGTGTTACCTGTCTTAATAGTTGGCAATAAGGCTCCCCACAGAGGAGTCAGATGATGTCTCTTTTTCCCTCACTTCCCTCAGCATCTGATCCAACAACAAATCTCCATAACTCCATCTCCCAAATGTAATGTAAATCTTTTCATATCTCTTCACATCAGTTGCACAAATCCATCATCCAAATACACTCTCCTCTCTCAGCATGGATGACTCCCTACTCTAATTTTCAAATGTCTATGTCCTCTTCCATCAAGTTTCAACTCAGCTGCCTGTCACTCATTCAACATACCCTCACTCTTCTTCCTATCAAACACTTCCATTCCTATTCTTATTCTATCATTTTACCCTGGCTTATTTTCTTCGCTGCATTCCTCAGGGTCCAATATCACCTTGATTTCATTCTTTTGGTGTTTGTTCCCTATTGCTTGACTCTATCAATTACATATAGCATTGAGAATCAAGTATCTTATTTGTTTTGTTCATTCTTACAGGCATACCTCAGACATTATGGGCTCATTTCCAGACCACCACAGTAAAGTGACTATCATAATAAAGGGAGTCACATGAAATTTTTGGTTTTCCTGTGCATGTAAAAGTTACGTTTATATGGTACTGGCTATTAAGGGTGGAATAGCATTATGTCCAAAAAGACATTTACTGCCTAAAATTATTTTATTGGTAAGGAATGCTAACTATCATCTCAGCTTTCAGTGAGTCGTCATCTTTTTCTGGTGGATACTTTTGGCTCAGTGTTGATAAGCGGTGGTTGCTGAAGGCTGGGGTGGGGTGGCAATTTTAAAGTAAGATGAATTTTGCCACATCCATTGACTCTTCCTTTCATGAACAATTTCTCTATACCATGTGATGTTGTTTCATAGCATTTTACCAACAGGAGAAGTTCTTTCAAACTTAGAGTCAATCCTCTCAAACCTTGCTGCTGCTTCATTGACTACATTTACATAATATTCTGAATTTCTTATTATCATGTTGACAATCTTCACACCATCTTCACAGATTCAGCAGATTTCACCTTAGGAAACAACTTTCTTTGCTTCTCGATAAGAGGCCACTCTCTTACTTGCTGAATCTCAAGATTGCAGCAAGTCAGTCCCATCTTCAGGCTCTACCTCTAATTGTAGTTCTCTTTCTATTTCCGCCACATCTGCAGGTTCTTCCTCCACTGAAGTGTTGAGCCCCTCAAAATCCTCCATGCGGGTTGAAATAAACTTTTTTCAAACTTCTGTTAATGTTGGTCTTTGACTTCTTCCCTTGAGTCTCAAACATTCTTAATGGCATCGAAAACGGTGGGTCCTTTTCAGAAGCTTTTCCATTTATTTTGCTCAGATCCATCATAAGAATTCCTATCTGTGAAAGCTATAGCTTTCAAAACTGTATTTCTTAAGAAGAGCTCTTAGAATCACTCCTTAATCCATTGGATTCAGAGTGAATGCTGTGTTAGCAGGTATGAAAACAATCTTAACCTCATTGTCCATCTCCATCAGAGCTCTTGGGTGACCAGGTGCATTGTCAATGAGCAGTCATATTTTGAGAGAAAATTCTTTTTGAGACACAGGTTTCAAAAGTGGGCTTAAAATATTCAGTTAGCCCAATTGTAAACAGATATGCTATCATCCGTGCTTTGTTGTTCCATTTATAGAACATAGGCAGAATAAACATAGTGCAATTCTGAAAGGCCCTAAGATTTTAAAAATGGTAAATAAGCATTGACTTCAACTCACCAGCTGGATTAGTCCCTAACAAACAAGTCAGCCTGTTCCTTGAAGGTTGAAACCAGGCATTGACTTCTCCTAAGTTTAAAAGTCATTAATGTCATTTTCTTTCAGTAGAAGTTTCCTTTGTCTACACTGGAAATCTGTTGCTTCACATAGTCTCCTTCTTAATGATCTTAGCTTGACTTTATGGAGAACTTGCAGCAGCTTCTAGATCAGCAGTAGAAGTGCTGCTTCACTTTTCAGTCTGAAGTGTGGAAATGGTTTCATTCCTTAAACACCATGAACAAACCTTTGCCAGCTTCAAACTTTTCTTCTGCAGTTTCCTCACCTCTCCCAGTCTCCAAAGAATTGAAGAGAGTTAGCTCCTTGCTCTGGTTTAGGCTTTGGCTTCATGCGATGTTGTTTGACTTTCTATCCAGACCACTTACATTTTCTCGGTATCAACAGAGAGGCCGCGTTGCTTTTCTTATCATTCATATGTGTTCACTGGAGTAGCACTTTTCATTTTATTCATGAACATTTCCTTTACATTCACAGGTTGGCTGTTTGGCACAAGACACTTAGCTTTTGGCCTATCTTGGCTTTCACCATGCTTTCCTCACTAAGCTTAATCATTTCTAGATTTTGATTGAAAATGAAACATGTTTGACTCGTCCTCTCATTTGGATGCTTCAAGGCCATTGTAGGCTTATTAATTGAACTAATTTTAATATTGTGTCTCAGAGAATAAGGAGGCTTGAGGAGAGGGACAGAGATTGGGGACAGCCAGTGAGTGGAACAGTCTGAACACACACAGAATTTATTCATGGAGTTTGCTCTCTTCTATAAGCATGGGCCATGGTGCCCTAAAACAATTAACAATGGTAACAGTAATGATCAGTGATCACAGATTACAATAAAAATATAATATTAGTGAAAAGATTTGAAATACTGCAAGGCTTACCAAAATGTGACACAAATGCCTGAGGTTAGCAAATACATTGGAAAAAAGGTACCAGTGGACTTACTCAATGGAAGTTGCCACAAACTTTCAGTTTGTAAAAAAATCTCTGTGTGTGAAGCACATTAAAGGAAAGTGGCACAAAATGAGATACATCTGTGAAATCCAGGGCCAGGAATGAATGACAGAAAATAACTAGTAACCAAAACAAAATATTCATGTTTCATATCACTTTGTCTTGTGTATTTTTTTTTTCAGTTATACTCACATATAGCTTGCTACTCTAGGAGATTTCTTCTTATTATCAATTTATTCATTCTTTCAACAAATATTTATTAAGCAAGTACTTTTGTCTCAGAACATCATTGGGTTTTAGTAATTCAAAGACAATTAAACAATTTCTTTGTTCAATGAACCAATATAAACCAACCTAAATTTACTCATGGATCTAATAAAGCCCTGTAGCCATGGCTGAATACCCAATAATATTAAGATTAATTATTCAATTAAAAAGTAAAGAATATTTTTCATAAGCCTCTAAATAATTTCAACTTTATAAATATTAATATGAAAGCTTATTATAGATTTAATTTAGCAATTAAGAATTTATTTATTCTTGTGTGTGTGTGTGTGTGTGTGTGTACATGTGAGAAAAAGGTTTAGACTACTCTCATTACAGAAGTTCCTGAGTATGGTAATGTTTTTATAAAATTTCCAGTAATTTACTTAAAAGAAAAATAAAATACTTTGTTATTTAATACAGCTGAGATATAGAATATTATGGATAAGTAAATGTCATTGAGAACTATGTGTAATATATTTTTAGTATTATACAAATTAAAGTCTCAGAAATTGTGTCTTTCAATCTTCTATGTTTATTGATGCAGTCAGAAACTACTCTGAGAATGTTTAACAAATTTGTCTAGTACCCAAAAGCAACATTGCTGAGAAAAGAAATTGTCCATTATCAATTCCTTGGCTTTAGTTAAAACTTACAGTATGAAATGCCACAAATATTTTTGAAAATAGCATGAAATTTGGGAAATTGGTTAGATGGGGCCAGGTTAGTCTTCCAGTAGCTGTGTAACCTCAAGCAAGCCATGCAAATATTTATTTTGACTTTCAACTTGCTTATTCTTGAAATGAGAGGTAAACTATCTTACTGTCAGAGTTGAGAAAAATACGTATAAACACTTAGAATATGAAGCAAGTTCTTAATATTGTTTTTTTATGAGGCCATTTCTGAATTACTACTACTATGCACTTACCTTCTCCTAAATAAACTACAGTGTGTAATGATCTCATAATACCTGTATTGTAAGGTAGGAATTAGCTGATTAAATAAATATAAACATGAGCATGAGTTTTCTTCTACATGAATTCACCATGCTGTGTGGGTCTTATCATTTCCCCCCTCTGGCTCAGAATTTCTATCAATTCTGGAGATTGGGATAGATAATTCATAAGGTCTAATATTCCAACAAGCTAATGATAATTTTATGACATGACATTGTACTGCTCTAGGTTTCTCTTTGGATTGAATGGTATCCCCCCAAAAGATATGTGAAAGTCTTAATTCCCAGTCCTTGTGAATGTGACCTTATTTGGACATAGGATCTTGGCAGATGTTATAAAATTAAGATAAAGCTATTGGGATGGACCCTAATTCCCTATGATTGGTATCTTTATAAGAAGAGGGAAACACGATGTACAGACAGAAACACATAGTGGAGTGTCATGTGATGACAAAGGCAAAGATTGAAGTGATACAGCTACAAGTCAAGGAAGATCAAAAATCTACTATCACCACCAGATGCTTGGAATAGGCAAGGAAGAATTGTGCCCTGAGTCTCAGAGAGAACATGGTCCTGCTGGAATCTCAATTTTGGACATCTGGCCTCCAGAACTATGAGAGAATGCATTTCTGTTGTTTAAGGCCCTTAGTTTGTGGTACTTAGTTAGAGTAGACTTAGGACACTAAAGAAGGGCCTTGAAACTGAGAAAACCTGTTCGTTCCTTCCACTGAAGAGTATCAGTTCATTGATTTGAAGATGAAGGCATCTTACCTAGTTTCCAAATATTTTGCAAACTACCTGGCATGACATACATATCTCATTATCAGTGACACATTTCATGGTTTTCTCTGTATTGTTTATAGAAAAGATTAAAATGATATTTTTCAAACACACAAAAAATATTTAAATATATGTTCCAGAATTCTTATTTTCAATGCATATGATGAGAGATTCCTAACATACTTTCCTTGTACTCTTTACAATAATATGTAGGAAATACATGTGAAAGTATTTCATTTTACTTATTGGTTAAGATATAAGTGATAGCCTAGGCACATCACTACCTTAATTTCAATATTTATTTGTAAAATCATTTGCAGATATAATTTTTACAAAATATTTGTTTCTCTCAAGATAAAATTTTATTTCTGACATTCCAGTGGACCTACTAAAACAATAAATTCCCATTAGTTCCAATGCTGTCTAATAAAATATTTTAAAACGTGGTAAATATAAAATTTTATTAGGCATTCTTCTTATAATTAAAGGTACATGCTTTTCCAAAAACAAAAGAAATTATGATAGTTATTGCTTCACTTCTTGCACTTTCCTGTTTCATTTTGCCCAGAAAAAAATAATTTTATTTTTTTAAATAAAGCTAACTGAAAAATTACCAGAGAGCCCATTGTCATTATAAAAGTCTTTCCCCCAAATTTGAGAAAGAACTTTATGGATATTATTATTATTTTCTTTCCTGCAGGCTTTGTTTTTACACCCCAACAGTTGATCATTGACCTATCTCTAGCAATAGCTCCCAACATTTGAATTCATTTCAGTATTTTCATAGTATATCTTTTATGATGAAGAGCTCAATCTAGTGGTCCAATCTAGTGGTAGGAGGGGATGAGTAGCTATCTGCTTCTGTTATCAATTCGGTGGTAGTACATTTCTTTCCAAAGGTTTTTTATTCTGCAATTGAAGTGACATCATAATAGCCTTTCTCGTGGAGTGTCTCAGTTAGTGATGTCAATGAATCTCTATGGAATTGTAAGAAATGTGTAGTCATTTTTATGAGAAAAATAGAGAAATAGATATGCATTTGGAGATACATTTGGAACTAGAAGCAAGTACCAACAGACATCGTTCCTGCTCTAGGCAAGTGCACCTACATCTACAAAATGGATCAGAATTTTTCCCAAGAAAGAAATTTAAAATCATCAACAGGATGGGATGGCAATGATTTAAACAACTGTAGTTTATTCTAAAAAGTTAAGAAAAATCTTATCTGTAAGCCTAAGTGTCCATCAACAGATGAATGGATCAAGAAGATGTGGTTTATCTATACCATGGAATACTACATGGCAATGAGAAACAATGAAATCTGGCCATGTGTAGCAACATGGATGGACCTTGAGGATGTTATCCTGAGCGAAATAAGTCAGGCAGAGAAGGACAAATATCATATGTGTGCACGTATAGGAGGATTAGGAGGAACATAATTGAGGAACAAGGGGGAGATGAAGAGGGGAAATGGTGGGCGAAAGGGAGAGAGGCAAACCATGAGAGACTCTTGAATGCTGACAAAAACTGAGGACTGATGGATGTGGGGGGAGGAGGGATGGGCATGGGGGAGGACACTTGTGGGGATGAGCACTGGGTGTTATGTGGAAACTAATTTGACAATAAACTATTTGTAAAAAAAAAAATCTTATCTGTAAATCCATTAAAACAAAGAAATACACTCTGACATGTAAAAATATTAACACATTCTTTTTTAACTCAGAGGGATTGAGTTTATTTTCTAAAGCACCTGTATCAGGCAGAGTCTCAGGTGGAAACAATAGAAGGCTTTCTGACCACTTTAAACAGGACAAGGATTTCTCAGAACGTGTTGGGAAAGCCACGGAATCTTAGGAGAGGATGCAGAGATGAACTTAAGGTTTGGTTTTTTTTCAGGAGCAACATCCAAACCGTGCCAGGGACAGGTCCGATGACAAGACTGCCAGTGGTGCCACTGAATGCCTCATGCTGAGATCTGGACTTCATTCCAACCGCCAGGATCGTTACCATTGCCGAGCCCAGATATGAGCCTCGAACCCCGTGAATCCAAAAGATATGCACCCCCCATGCCAACAAAATTGGAAGCACATTAAAATTATTTTTCCTTCCATTGCTTATTCCAGAATCCAGATCTCATATAGACAAAACTGGTGGAGAACTGGATGAGGTATGAAAAATTGGGTTGTGCCTTCTTTATTTAGGAGGCTTCATTCATATAAAGTGTCAATTTCCCCAAATATAGAGAAGCTATTCAAAAAGATCACATACCGTCACAAGTGCAATAATTAGAAATACATGGTGGAATCTAAAAATTCGTAAATTTTAGAGTTTTTTTAAATAAAAAAATTAAAGTTTTTTAGCCTGTCAACTTTCCAATGATGTATTTATTCCTTTAACAGTTAGTGCATTTTGTTCAATGATTTTGGGGAAGTTACTTAAACTCCCCTGAGACTCAGTTACCTTAAATGTAAAATAAGAAAATTATCATTATAACATAGCAGGTCAGTCATGTGAATTAAATGATACAGTATTTATAAAGTGCTTAAAACAATAATGGATTTGGTAAACACTCAATAAATTTTATTAGCTATTATTATTAAATATCAGGTCCTGAGTAAAAATATTCCTTCTACAAAATTCTTAACCTACAGATATCCAGTCTCTTGAGAATGTTTAATGCTATGCAACTTTCATCCCTGTATATCAGCTCATTCCAAACTACATAATTTATTTCTACTTACATTACATGTATTATTACACTCATATCATTACAATTTCCTGATTTGGGAGCCATAGGTATAAAATAAGCTCCACAAGAAATATTACTTGTGTTAAATTCAACAGTTTTTCATAATAACAAGCAGTATTAGAGAAGATGGCTGAATTTCCACACCTCCATGAAAATATTTCAACCCATAATAATTCACCTATATTACCATAGTACTAAAAGTCACTATTTTCACAGATTATTAGCCTCAAGCTTAGTAACGCTGAAGGCGTACCTTCAAATAGCAGGGTCCTACATGTACACTGATATAATGTAATGTGGTTGTAAAGAGCATGGGCTCTGGATCCAGATCACCAGGGTTTAAATCCTAGTTCTTTGGCTTACAACCTCTGTGACCTTAGGCAGGTTATGCAATCTTTCTGGGTCATTTGTAAAATTGTTGAGTAATAGTACTTACCTCATGGTGATTTTGAGAAAAATGACCAGTATGTAAATTTATTGCAACAGGGGCCAGCCCAGAGTTAGTACTGGATAATTATAAACTATTTTTAATATTACATACTAAGGTTTATTCAAAGGTCTGAGAATCCCAATATAAGAGTGAGATAATATCCCTGTCCCTGAACCTTCTCATTGTGAAGTCTGATAGAATGACACATAAATTGATCATTATAATGCATTTTAAGAAATACATATGCATGGGTGCAAAAAAGGGGCACCTAACCCAATGTGGGGACTAGGTAGAAATGAAGAGTTTAGAGATTTCTAGAGAGGACAAGACAGCTAAGCAACAAATGATGAGCAAAGAGTATACTGATCTGAAGTAGAAATCAAACTGTCTGACAGGAAATATAATAAGAAATGAGAGTAAGAGGCACGAATACAGTGGTCATAAGATATGGTTACTTATCAAGTTCACCAAAATTTATCAAATTCAGGGGATAAAAGACAAAGCTGACCATGAAAAACAACTAAGCATGAAGGTGCTATCTTTTTGGTCAAAGAACACATCATTATTTGTGGATTAACTCCAGTTAGAGGTAAGTGCTATGGTAGCAAGATCTAATAAGTGTATTAATGTAAATGTCCAAATTTCATTTCAAAATGTGCTGCTTCCATTGTTTATGCAATTAAGTGATTAATGGCATTACAATTCTTAACTAGATTGTAATTTTCAGTTCATAGAAGAAATAAAGACATGAAGAAAACAGAATATGAGAAGAAAGCGGGAACAGAATAAAGGCAGGGGGAGAAAGGGAAGGAAGAAAAGAAGGAAGGAACTATAAAGAAAGAAAGTTTTTGTGATAGCTGTCAAAAATTGATAGAAAGAGAGAAAATAAGAAGGTTAAGGGTGAAACGTAAGTAGATGACAAAACATGTTTGACAGTGCACTACGACCAACCAAGTTGAGCTTTACCACTGATGTCAACCTTATAGTGGAAGAAACTAGTTAAGCATATAGAAAAACATTTGAAAATCACCAGTGCCTCAGAGGAGGCTGCAAGAAAGATATTCCTTGCTGAGACAAGTAACTGATGGGCATTGCGCCTTTCCGTCCTTCAAACTTGCTGGACCACTACACTCGTGTAGCAGCTTGCAATGAGAAATGCAGAGACAGAGGTAGAAGGTGGATGAAGCTCTGCAATGTGGACTGAGACAATGATCATGTGTACCCTGAACTGGACAAAGTCACCTGTGTGTAACCGTGTCTTCAAAGACAAATTCATGGGGGCTTGTCTGCCAGGTGCGCCAAGCCTGCTGGAGTAAGGAAAACCAGGTCCCTCTATGCTCATCACCCGAAACACGAACTCAGAGGCAAATCTCCCATTTTTTAGCCCTTTGCCTTCCCTCTAGAGTTCCAGCCAGCCAGGAATGTGGACGCCCAGTGTCCGTGCGTGGCTCTTCCAGGGGCTCAAGCTCGCCGGGAGGACAATAGCGGCAGGCGCGCCACTACTCTAGAAGTGCAGTCAGCCAGGAGCCAGCGCAAAGAAGCAGTCTGTGTGCTCAGCCACTTCGGGACCAGCTGGCAGAAGGGGACCTGGTGTGCAGAAAATAGAAGAGGAAGGAACAATTCGCAACTCTTTTTACAGGAAATAAATAAAACAGGGCAGAGAAGTTAGGAGCTCCGTACTTGCACCCGCGCCCATACATCACATGGAAAAGATCTGAAACCATTGGAAACCTTATGAAACTTGAGACACTGGGAGAAAAAGGACGCAGAATCCACTAAGAAAACCTTCTAACGGCTACCTCAAGAAACAAGCCAGAGTACACAAGGTGAAGAGTCCCAAATATCACTACGAATAGAAAAATAAAATAACCAAAGTCTCAACAAGGAAGACCAAGGGATACCATTCAAAAAACACTCTCTGAAAGCATAGGCCCTGGACAGTCAAAGAGTCTTCTTGGATAGAGCAGCGCTCATAGGTTAGGATAGCATAACAGGTCTTTAAAATCAACAAGAGCCTGAAAGCTAACTAAAATGATGAAATAAAAGAGCTCTCCTCCAAAGAAACTCCAAATAAATGACAGCTAATGAACTGCTCAAAACAGATATCAGCAGCATAACTGAACAAGATTTTAGACTAATAATGGTAAAATCAATAGCTAGGTTTGAAAAAAGCATTGGGGACATCAAAGAAACTATGGCTACAGACAGAATGGAAAAGAAAAATAGGCATGAGGAATTAAAAAATGCGATAAATGAGATCCATAATAAATTAGAGGCCTCCAATGCACGGATTGAAGAGGCAGAAAGGAGAATAGTGATTTAGAAGACACCATTCTAGAAAAACAAGAAACTGACAAAAAAAGAGACAAACTGATCCAGGAACAGGAAAGAAAAGTTCAAGAGCTCAGCGATACGGTCAAACATAACAATATCCGTATTATAGGAGTCCCAGAAGAGGAAGAGAGAGGGAAAGGTGCTGAAGGATTCCTGGAACAAATTATAGCAGAGAACTTTCCCGACCTGGGGAAGGAAGTCAATGTGGAAATACAAGAGGCTCAGAGGACTCCCCTCAGACGTAACTTGAATCGATCTTCTGCACAGCATATCATAGTAAAAATGGCAAAATACAAGGACAAAGAGAGAATTTTGAAAGCAGCTAGGGAGAAAAGGGCCCTAACATACAAAGGGAAACCAATCAGAGTGGTGACAGACCTATCTACTGAAACTTGGCAGGCCAGAAAGGAATGGCAGGAGATCTTCAAGGTGATGAACAGAAAAAATATGCAGCGAGGAATCCTCTATCCAGCAAGCCTGTCATTCAAAACAGAAGGAGAAATAAAAACCTTTCCAAATAAACAGAAATGGAAAGAATTTGTCACCACTAAGCCAGCCCTACAAGAAATCCTGAGGGGGATGCTCTGAAGGAAAGGTTTCAAGAAACAAAGATACCAGAGACACCACCACAAACATGAACCCTACAAAAGATACAAAGACTCTAAATCCACATATTTCAATAATAACACTGCATGCAAATGGGCTGAATGCTCCAATCAAAAGACATAGGGTAGCAGAATGGATTAAAAAAACAAAATCCATCTATATGCTGTCTACAAGAAACTCATTTTAGATGAGAAGATACCTTCAGATTAAAAGTAAGGGGATGGAGAAATATATATCATGCTACAGGAAATCAAAAGAAAGCTGGAGTAGCGATACTTCTATCAGACAAACTCGACTGTAATTAAAGACAATCACAAGAGATGAAGAAGGGCACTACATAATAATTACAGGGTCCATCCATCAGGAAGAACTAACAATCATAAATGTCTACGCACCGAATATGGGAGCACCTAAATATCTAAAACAATTAATCACAAACAGTAACAAGCTTATAGATAAGAATGTGCTAATAGCAGGGGACTTTAATACTCTGCTTACAGCAATGGATAGGTCAACCAGACAGAAAATCACTAAAGAAATAATGGACTTAAAACACATTGGACCAGATGGATCTGACGGATATATTTAGAACTTTACATCCTGAGGCCAGGGAATTTACTTTCTTCTCAAGTGTGCATGGCACATTCTCCAAGACAGATCACATACTGGGACATAAAGCAGCCCTCAATAAATATAAAAGAATTGAGATCATACCATGCACACTGTCAGATCATAATGTTTTGAAACTTGAAATCAATTACAGGAAGAAGTCTGGAAAACCTCCAAAAACATGGAGGTTAAAGAACACCCTTCTAAAGAATGAATGGGTCAATCAGGCAATTAGAGATGAAATTAAAAAATACATGGAAACAAATGAAAATGAAAACACAACAATCCAAAATCTCTGGGATGCGGCAAAGGCAGTCCTAAGAGGAAAGTACATTGCTCTCCAGGCCTATTTCAAGAGATTAGAAAATGCGCACCCAAAATCTAACAGCTCACCTAAAGGAACTAGAGGCAGAAAAACAAGAACA
Organism: Proteles cristata cristata; assembly: GCA_017311185.1. Taxonomy (NCBI): domain Eukaryota; kingdom Metazoa; phylum Chordata; class Mammalia; order Carnivora; family Hyaenidae; genus Proteles; species Proteles cristata. Next base: position 1,120,062 of record JAESUZ010002924.1, on the reverse strand, counting down.
CCCTAAACCCAGTAGAAGAAGTGAAATAGTAAAAATTACAGCAGAAATAAACAACATAGAGACCAAAGAAACAATTGAACATATCAATGAAACCAAGAGTTGGTCCTTTGAAAAAGTAAACAAAATTGACAATCCTCTAGCCAGACTTATTAAAAAGAAAAAAGAGAGCACCCAAATAGACAAAATTATGAATGAAAATGGACTTATTACAACCAACCCCTCAGAAATACAAGCAATTATCAGGGAACACTATGAAAAATTATATGCCAACAAATTGGACAACTTAGAAGAAATGGACAAATTCCTAAACACACACTCACTACCAAAATTCACATGGGAAGAAATAGAAAATCTGAGCAGACCCATAACAAGTGAAGAAATAGAATCAGTTATAAAAAATCTCCCAACAAATAAGAGCCCTGGACCTGATGGCTTCCCTGGGGAATTCTACCAGACGTTTAAAGCAGAATTAATCCCAATTCTTCTCAAGCTATTCCAAAAAATAGAAATCAAAGGAAAACTCCCGGACTCATTTTATGAAGCCAGCATCACTCTGATTCCCAAGCCACACAGAGATCCAGCCAAAAAAGAGAACTACAGGCCAATATCCTTGATGAATACGGATGCAAAAATCCTCAACAAGATCCTTGCAAATCAAATCCAGCAGCACATAAAAAGAATCATCCACCAAGATCAAGTGGGATTCATTCCTGGGTTACAGGGCTGGTTCAACATTTGCAAATCAATCAATGGGATACATCACATCAATAAAAGAAAAGATAAAACCATATGATCCTGTCAATAGATGCAGAAAAAGCATTTAACAAAATACAGCATCCCTTCTTAATAAAGACTCTCGAGAAAGTCGGGATAGAAGGAACCTACTTAAACATCATCAAAGCCATCTATGAGAAGCCTTCAGCTAACATCATCCTCAACGGGGAAAAACTGAGAGCTTTCCCCCTGAGATCAGGAGCATGACCGGGATGTCCACTCTCACCACTGTTGTTTAACAAGTGCTGGAAGTCCTAGCATCAGCCATCAGACAACAAAAGGAAATCGAAGGCATCAGAATTGGCAAAGAGGAAGTCAAACTTTCACACTTCGCAGATGACATGATACTCTACATAGAAAACCTGACACACTCCACCAGAAGCCTACTAGAACTGATCCAAGCAAGCATTCAGCCAAGTTGCAGGGTACAAAATCAACGTACAGAAATCGGTTGCACTTTTATACACCAACAATGAAGCAACAGAAAGAGAAATCAGGAAACTGATCCCATTCACAATTGCACAAAAAAAACATAAAATACTTAGGAATAAACCTAACCAAAGATACAAGAGATCTGTATGATGAAAACTATAGAAAACTTATGAAGGAAATTGAAGAAGACACAAAGAAATGGAAAAACATTCCATGCTCATGGATAGGAAGAATAAATATAGTTAAGATGTCATTACTACCCAAAGCACTCTACACATTCAATGCAATTCCAATCAAAATTGCACAAGCATTCTTCTCAAAACTAGAACAAACTATCCAAAAATTTGTATGGAACCACAAAAGACCCGAATAGCCAAAGTAATCCTGAAAAATAAAACCAAAACGGGAGGTATCACCATCCCAGACTTTAGCCTCTACTCCAAAGCTGTTATCATCAAGACAGTATGGTATTGGCACAAAACCAACACATAGACCAATGGAACAGAATTGAACTCAGAAGTGGACCCAAAAGTATACAACCAACTAATCTTTGACAAAGCAGGAAAGAATATCCAATGGAAAAAAAGGCAGCCTTTTTAACAGATGGTGTTGGGAGAATTGGACAGCAACATGCAGAAGAATGAAACTGGATCATTTTCTCACACCATGCACAAAAATAAACTCAAAATGGATAAAGGATCTGAACATGAGACAGAAAACTATCAACACCCTAGAGGAGAAAGCAGGAAACAACCTCCTTGACCTCCACGGCAGCAACTTCTTACTTGACACATCCCCAAAAGCAAGGGAATCAAGAGCAAAAATAAACGATTGGGACCTCATCAAGATTAAAAGCTTCTGCACAGCCAAGGAAATAACCCAGAAAACTAATAGGCAACCTACGGAATGGGAAAAGATAGTTGCAAATGACATATCAGTTAAAGGGTTAATATCCAGAATCTATAAGGAGCTCACCAAACTCCACACCCGAAAAACAAACAACCCAGTGATGAAATGGGCAGAAGATATGAACAGACACTTCTCCAAAGAGGACATCCAGATGGCCAACAGGCACATGAAACGATGCTCAGCATCCCTCCTCATCAGGGAAATACAAATCAAAACCACACTGAGATACCACCTCACGCCGGTCAGAGTGGCTAAAATGAGCAAATCAGAGAACTCTAGATGCTGGCGAGGATGTGAAGAAACGGGCACCCTCCTACACTGTTGGTGGGAATGTAAACTGGTACAGCCTCTCTGGAAAACAATGTGGAGGTTCCTCAGGAAACTAACAACAGAACTCCCCTATGACCCAGCAATAGCAGTGCTAGGAATTTACCCAAGGGATATAGACATGCTGAGGCATAGTAGCACATGTACCCCAATGTTCATAACAGCACTCTCAACAATAGCTAAAACATGGAAAGAGACTAAGTGTCCATCAACGGACGAATGGATCAAGAAGATGTGGTTTATCTATACCATGGACTACTACATGACAATGAGAAACAATGAAATCTGGCCGTGTGTAGCAACATGGATGGACCTTGAGGGTGTTATGCTGAGTGAAATAAGTCAGGCAGAGAAGGACAAATATCATATGTTTGCATGTATAGGAGGATTAGGAGGAACTTAACTGAGGAACAAGGGGGAGAAGAAGGGCGGAAATGGTGGGGGAAAGGGAGAGAGGCAAACCATGAGAGACTCTTGAATGCTGACGAAAACTGAGGACTGGTGGATGTGGGGGGGAGGAGGGGTGGGCATGGAGGAGGGCACTTGTGGGGATGAGCACTGGGTGTTATGTGGAAACTAATTTGACAATAAACTATTTGTAAAAAAATAAAATAAAATAAAATAAAACATTAAAATAAATACCTGGTAAAAAAATAAAAAATGAAATAAAAAAAAAAAACAAAGACAAAATAACGTTTGAAGTAGATGATTTGTAAGAAAGCCGTGTTTTTTGTTGGGATTTCCTCCCCCTCATGTTTCTAATATGCCCAGAAAATGCTTACTGGTTCTTCAGATTACTTCTAATCACTTCTCTTGTCACCCTTCCGGATAAGCCTGGGGGAAGATTCAACGGGACATGGATATAAATGATGGGGTTTGAAAGAGAAGGAAAAAAAATCAAATATAGAGTTCAGATTATCTGGGCTACTACGTAAATCATTCGGCTGAGATAAGTCATAGATTGAAAGTAGGGAGTGGGAAGAGGGAGAAGACACATTAAGTTCTAGACAAGTTGATTTTGAGATGCCTGAGAAATAGTGAATTTGGAATATTTTTAAGATATCCACTTGGGAATATCAAAAGCCAATTTTATTAAAGTGTGTCGAAGGTGAAGAAGAGGAGTCTAAATTTGAGATCTTGATAAATCAGGCTATAAATTATGGGCAAAACAAATTGGTTTTTATACATATTGGATAATTATCACTTCACTAATGTAATTAAGAACATCTCAAATCATAGACAATATCAGGCTTACTGATGAAATAATGCTTCATCCATTCCTATAAGAACTTTACCATTATTTATAATCATTGCTCAATAATTTGTCCACAGTGATAATAGCTAAACTTAAATAAGGAGAGTAAAAAATTAAAAAAATATTTTAAATGTATCATTATTTGTGTTATCATAATTTTCAAGAATGAAGTGGAATTTTATAAGAAATATAACCAATTCAAAAACATTGCATTAGTCTGTTTGGTTTGCCATAACAAAATAACATAGACTGAGTGGGTTAAAGAATAGAAATTTATTTTCTCAGAATTCTGGAAGCTAGAGATCCAAGATCAACGTTCCAGCTGAATCTGTTTCTGGTAATAACTCTCTTCTTGGCTTCTAGATGGCTTGCTTACTATTTCTTCATATGGGCTTTCCATGTTTCTTCTATGCAAAGAGGGAGAGAAAGTGCAGAGAAAATACTTCCTCTTCTTATAAGGAAACCAATTCTATTTGATTAGGCCCCCACATTTATGACCACATTAAACCTTAATCTTCTCCTTAAAAGTCCTATATCCAAATACCATAATACTGGGGGATTGAGAATTCAACATATAAATTTGGGGGGAAAGATTCAGTATGTAGCAAACACTCTCTTGAATCTTATTGTAGAATATAAAATGAGATATGAATAATTGAAATCACATATCTTGTTCCTGATGATAAATTGAGTTTTCAAATACATCAATTCTCCTCAAACTTATGTATACATAGAACTCCAATGAAAAGTACAATTAAATGTTATTTTACAGCATATATTTTCCTTTGTTAGCTGAGATTTTTGATGAGACTGAAAATAAAAGGAAAACAAAATTGATCGATCATTTTCAAGAGAGAGAGAGAGAATCCCAAGCAGTCTCATGCTGTCAGTGCAGAGCTCATGGGGCTGGATCTAACGAACCATGAGATCATGACCTCAGCAGAAATCAAGAGTGGGTTGCTTAACCAACTGAGCCACGAAGGTGCCCCAACTTTATAATCTTTTTTCTTTTTATTATGGTGAAAAAATTGATATTTAGATTTAGCCACCTAGACTCAGTTTAGATGATCCAATTTTATTGGCAACATCCAAAGCATCATAGTCAGGAGCCAGTTGAACTTACGCCTTCTTTTCTCCATTAGGCCTGACCAGACTGTTGACCTGGGCCATGTCAGTATCATAGAGCTTCTCACATACTGTTTACTCTAGTACTTGTTGGCCTTGACATCCACAATAAACACGAATGTGTTCTCTTCTATTTTCTTCATGGCTGACTCAGTAGTCAGGGGGAACTTGATAATGGCATAGTGTTCAAGCTTGTTTCTCCTGGGGGCTCTCTTTTGAAGATATTTGAAGATATTTGGGCTACCTTAGGAGACACAGTGTCTTGGTCCATCAGACTGTAGGTGACATGTGTATCTTTATTTATGACTGTGGATGCCTTTCAATGCTGCTTTCTTGGCCTTCGAAGCCTTTGCTCTGGCTTCAGCTTTGGGAGGAGCAGGGGCTTCCTTCTTTGTTTTCAGCACCATCTTCCTGAAAATTACGATTTGTAAAGTTCTCTTCGTATTGATTATCTCACACAATCTGTAAGGCAATCCTGTTAAAATACTGTACCAAAGAAAAGTAGTCAATGAGATTATAAGAGAAACCAGCTATTAAATAGCACCCTCAAGTAATTTCCAAATGATAAACAGTAGGAAAAATTACGGCAAGAGGAAAGTAACCTATATGGAAATTAATATGTAAAAGCCATAAGCCAAATTTACCTTAGCATTAACAGGGGTTTTTTAATGTATGTGAAAATTCCAGATGCAAATACTTTTCCTGTACTCATCCTGGCCAATGTTAAATATAACAGTAATATGCCAAATGAATTATTATATTAAGTTCAATGATAGACTCATTAAATACCTCACAAGATATGGATAAATGAAAAGTCACAGTTTAGTAAAATAAAAGAAGGAAAAGAATATAGAGAACAAAAGGGCTCAAGTCTCATGAGGTCAGTGGCATCCCCTCCCTCTGGCACTGAGGAGCCAACATTTCCTGACATTTACATATTTCAATATTTTTCCACCTTAGTTGTCCTTCCATTCACCCTTCTCCTGGCCCCCTCATATCTCCCGTCCAATAGGCATACAGGCAAATCATAGCAGTCCCATTTATGATCATGTTTCCATTCAAAAACCCACCAACGAAAATTCTGGATTAATGTGGCAAGGATCGTAATTCTGAAGAATGCCATACATCTAGAGTTGCTAGAGAACTGTTCAATCTAAGTCTAAATAGTTTTTCTTTGAAGTAGCAAGTTAAAAATCTATGCCAATGACAGCTCAGGGTGGAGGAACACGGAGAGGATACCAGCATTCAAGCTCACTAACTGAGGATGCCAAGAATTCCACTGTAAATTCTCCTAATATCTAACTGTTTCTAATGAGGAACCATTTTCTAGGTCATTTTAAATGGAGCAAATTATTTTGTCAAACATATTAAAAATTCCCTTTGCTGAAAATCATACACTGAGTAGAAGAAAAAAAGAAGAAGCATTTTGAGTCAAATTATAGAGTGGATTATAAAAATACAGTATGTAAATACAGGCAAATTGTACAAAAAAGATTTTGGAGAGAAGCTAGAGTAATAGAACATGGTTCTTTAAAACAGTGCAGACAGATTTCTAGAACTCTGTAATTTCTAATCTGTGTAACTGATCCAAAAGTTCTGGTTGTTTTTTTGTTTTTGTTTTTGTTTTTTTCAGACATATTCTTTTCCTTCTACTTCCTTCTCTAAAACATCTGGCTCAAATGTCATCACTTCCAGGAAACTGTACTAACTAATCTCCATAATACCTCCAAAAGATGCATGAACTGTTTTTGTTTTTGTGTTCCCATAACTCTCTCAGACTTCTTGTCCCACGGATGCACTTAACCATCTTTAAGAACTTTCCATGGTTAGGCTATGCTGAGGATACACAAAGAAATGTTATGAGCTACGTTACAATAATTTAGTCTGGTGGTAAGACAAACACACAATAAAACTAATTTGAGTAGTACTATGATATGTAACAACAAGTTGCTATAGGAGTACTCTCTCTTTACTTTGGAAAGATGAATAAAGGCTGCCTAATGGAAATTTCATCTGAGCAGAATTTCAAAGAATGAGTTGGAGTAAGTATAATGATGAATGATGGCAAAGAGCATTTCATAGAGCGGAAAGAGGATCTGTGAACTGAAAGACATTGAGAGAAAATTAAGACATCAAGCCTCTTATTATGTGTGTTTTGACAATGTATTTGACTCAAGGTTGATGTTCTGTTACCAGACTTGGTTATGAGGTCTTTGCATTCACAGTGTTTTAAATCTCAGTACTCAGCACAATGTTCTCCATCCAAGAAATCTTCAACCAATTTTGTTCGAATAAATAAATCAATAGCAGCAGTAACTGCAAAAATGATTGAAAATCAGACATTTCAATATATTTACTAAACAAGAGATTTACTTAAGAAGGGAAAAGTTAATTTAGCTCATATGGTATTGTGTACCAATCAGGCATTTTTATTATTTGTTTGTTTGTTTGTTTGTTTAAGTGAAGTATAATTAATATGCAAAGCTGTATTCTTTTCAGGGTTACAACATAATGACTCAATTAACTGTTTGTATTACTCAGTGCTCATTATGATGAAGATAGTTACCATTTGTCACCAAACAACATCATTACAATCTTACTGACTGTATTCTCTATGCTCTACTTTTCATCTTCATGCCTTATTTGTTTTATAACTGGAAGGTGTATCTTTTAATCTCCTTTGTCTGTTTCACATACACCCCCACAATTTTTGGCCACTACCAATTTGTTCTCTGTATTTAAGTCTATTTTTGCTGTTGTTATTTCTGTTGTTGTTGATTGTCTCCTTTTTTCTTTATCTGCTTTGTTTCTTAAATTCCACATATTAGTGAGAACATACAGTATTCTTCTGCCTCTGTCTAATTTATTTCACTTAGCATTATGCCATCTACCCCACCCATGCTGTTGCAAATGGTGAGGTTTCATTCTTTTTTATGGCTGAGTAATATTTCATTGTATATCATTTCTTCTTTATCTGTTCATCTAAGTAAGTCATGTACATTTTGGTTGCTTCCATATACTGACTATTGTAATAAAACTACAATAAGCATAGGGGTTCATTTATCTTTTAGAAATAGTGTTTTCATTTTCTTTGTACAAATATCCAATAGTAAAATTACTGAATCATATGGTATTTCTTTTTTATTTTTTTTGTTTGTTTATTTTTGAGAGACTGAGAGAGACAGTGCAAGAGCAAAGATGGGGCAGAGAGAGAGGGAGACACAGAATCTGAAGCAGGCTCCAGGCTCTGAGCTGTCAGCACAGAGCCCAATGTAGGGTCCGAACTCAAGAACTGTTGAGATCATGACCTAAGCTGAAGTTGGAGGCTATATAATGGAGCCACCCAGGAACCCCTATTTTTTATTTTTTTTGAAGAACCTCCATACTGTTTTCCTACCAGTTTGCATTCCCAATAACAGAGTATGAGGCTTCTTTTCTTCTCTACGTTCTTTGTTATGTCTTGTTTTTTTTTTTTTATTATTTTTTATTTTACCCATTCTGATCGGTATAGAGTGATATCTCATTGTGGTTTTAGTTTGCATTTCCCTGATGACTAATGATGTTGAGCATCTTTTCATGTGTCTATTGGTATGCTTCTTTGGAGAAATGTCTATTCAGGTCCTCTGTCCATTTTTTAGTTGAATTATTAAAGTTTATTTGACACTGAGTTGTATAAGTTCTGTATATATTTTGAATACTAACACAGTATTGGATGGATGTATCATTTCAAAATATCTTCTTCCAATCAGTAGGTAGCCTTTTTGTTTTGTTGATGATTTCTTTTGCTTTGCAAAAGCTTTTTATTTTGTTTTGGCATCAGTTGTTTATTTTGCTTTTATTTCCCTTGCCTCAGGGGACTTACCCAGAAAAATGTTTCTCTGGCCAATGTCAAAGAAATTACTACAAATCAGTCATTTTTAAATCATCTTAAATGGACAGATGTGTATGGAGGAGAGAAAAAATCTAAACCTGCAAAGAATTTCATTTCATGTCAAGTCAGATCTGATGAACTATGATGAAAAGGTAAAAAGAAAAAAAATCCAGTAACAAAAGCTAAATTTCTCTTTGCTGGCCTGTCTAACAAGGTTACTCTATCACTCAAACAAAGTTATTCTGAGAATAATTACTATATAATAGTTGCATATTGAACATGAAGGCTGTGGGATATGCAACGACTTTGCTTATAAACATTTCTCAGGGATAAAACTACAGTGAATTTCATAGATTTTTGTTCTTATAATTGCATAAGATAAGTAAGACTTCTATTTTACATTTTACTGTCCATTTATAACACTAGCAGAAGCCTTATTAATTGCTTTGGTGCAATTATTTTTAATCAGTTATTGAAACAGAAAAGGTAGTACTTCAATTTTTAAAAGATTGCTGAGAAAAATGAAATTACATAAGAAGTGGTAATCTATAAAGTAAAAACAGTGAATTAATAGTATTATTATCATTAGTCCCAAAGGGACTTGGTTAGTTTGTCACTGATCAGTGACTATGAATCCCTCAAAGTAGAAAAGTAACTCATACCCACCAGCAGGTAAGAGTAGTGTCATCATAATATTGTAAAAACACATTATCTGCTCTTAAAAGTTCTAAACTTGTACCAGAAGTCCTAGCTTGAGCAATTGGAAAAAAAAAAAAGAAATAGAAGACATCTAAATTAGAAAGGAAGAAGTAAAGTTATCTCTTCACAGATAATATAATTTTATATGTAGAAAACCCTGAAGATTCCACAAAACAAAACAAAACCTTGGGTCTAATAAACAAATTCATTAGAGTTATAGAATACAAAACATTGTCACTCAAAGATCAATTGTATTTCTGTACATTAACAATGAACAACCTGAAAAGGAAATTAAGAAAGCATTCCTATTTATAATAGCATCAAAAAAGATAGGCTACTTAAGAATAAACTTAAGCAAGAAGGTGAAACACTTGTACACTGAATACTACTAAACATTGTTAAAAGATACTAAAAACACAAATAAAGGGAAAGGCATCCTTTGTTCATGGACAGGAATATTTATTGTTAAAAGTGCCCATACTACTCAAAGCAATATATGGATACAATGAAAGCCCTTTCAAAATCCCAACAGCATTTTTTGAACAAACAGAAGATGCACTCTAAAATTCATATGGGCTCATAAAAGATTTATAATAGCCAAAACAATCTTGTGAGAGAGAAAGTTGGAGGCTTCATGCTTCCTGAATTTAAAACATACTATAAAGCCACAGTAATAAAAACAATATTGCACTGGCATAAAGAACAGCATATAGACCAATGAAACAGAATAGAAGCCAGGAAATAAACCCTCAGATATCTGGTCAACTAATCTTTCACAAATGTGCCAAGGCTGCATAATGGAGAAAAGGACAGTCTTCAATAAATAGTGCTGGGAAAACTGGATATCCACATGTAAAAGCATTGAAGTTGGACCTTTACATTACACTATATGCAAAATATAAGTCAAAATAGATTAAAGACCTAAACATTAAGACCTCAAATTATAAAACTCCTAGAAGACATAGGAAAAAACCTTCACTACATTAGATTTGTGAATGCTTTCTTGGATATAATACCAAATAACAAGCCATGAAAGCAAAAATAGGTAAATGAAACTCCATCAAACTAAAACACTTTTGCACAGTAAAGGAAACTTTTTAAAAAACATTGTAATGTTTATTTATTTCTGAGAAAGAAAGAGCATGAGTGAGGGGAGGGGCAGAGAGAGAGAGAGACACAGAATCTGAAACAGGCTCTAATCTTGAGCTGCCAGCCCAGAGCCTGATGCCTGGCCTGAACCCATGAACTGTGAGATCATGATCTCATGATCAGCCGAGGCTGGATGCTTAACCAACTGCCCCAAGGTGCCCCAAAGAAACTTTCAACAGAATGAAAAGATAACCTATAGAATAGGAGGAAATATTTGCATATTTCTGATATATCTGATAAGGGGTTAATAGTCAGAAAGTATACAGAACTCCTACAAGTCAATAACAATAAAACAAATAACGTAATTAAGACATAGCAAAAGACTTAAATAGTTTTCAAAAAATTATATACAAATGGCTAACATGCATATGAGAAGATGTTCAAAATCATTCATTATCAACGATATGTAAATCAAAAGAACAATGAGATATCATCACCTCACACCAATCAGGATGGTCACTATAAAACTTAAAAATAAAAATGAATTTAAAAAATAACAAGTATTGGGGTGCATGTGGAGAAATTGGTAGGAATGTAAATTAGAGCAGCCTACTATGGAAAACAGTATGAGGTTTCACAAAAAAAATAAAATAAAAAATTGATCTACTACATTTCAGGGGTGCCTGGGTTGCTCAGTTGGTTGAGCATCCGACTCTTCATTTTGGGTCAGGACATGATCCCAGAGTCATGGGATTGAGCCCCGTGTTGGGCTCTGTACTGAGTGAGAAACCTACTTGAGATTCTCTCTCTCTGCCCCTCTCCCCAAGTCATGCTCTCTCACTCTCTCTCCCTGAAATTAAAAAAGTAATAATAACAAACACATTTCTGCCTTCCCACTTCTAGATATTTAACAAAATAATTAAAATAGCATCTTGAAGAGATATTTGTATTCCCATATTCACTACATCATTATTTATATCTAAGAGGTGGAAATATTGTAAAATGCCTTTGATGGATGAATAGACTTTCAAGAATTATATAAGTTACATATTTCACATATAATTATATGCAACATATAATTAAATATTATACATATACATACATATTATTTTATATGTATCTATATCACATATTACATACATGTATATAGTGGAATATTATTTATACTTTAAAAAAAGAAAAAAAATTCTGTCATGTACTGCAACACTGATGCACTGAGGATATGGTGCTAAGTGAAATAAGCGAGTCACAAAGACAAATACTGCATGCTTCCACTTATGTAAGGGTATCTAAGGTAGTCAAATTCTTAGAAACTGAAAGTAAAATGGTGGTTGCCAAGGGCAGGGGAGGAGGAAAAAATGGGACATTTTGTTTAGTGAGTGTAGAGTTTCTGTTTTGAAAGATGAAAAAAGTCCAGAGATAGGCTGCCCATCACCATGCATATGGTTAACACTATTGTACTATAATCTTAAAAAATGGCTAAGATTGTCAGTTTTTTTAAATGTTTATTTATTTTGGGGGGAGGAGGGAGAGAGAGACTCCCAAGCAGACTTTGTACTGTCAGTGCAGAGCCCGACATGTGGCTCAATCTCACGACCTCAAACCATGAGATCTTGTCTTGAGCTGAAAGTAAGAGTTGGATGCTTAATTGACTGAGCCACCCAGGTACTCCTAAGATGGTCAATGTTATGTTATATGCTTCTACCACCATAAAAAATGTTCTAAAATTGTGTTTTGGAACAAAAAGTGAAATTCTATGTGAAATACTTTAAATTTAATATTTATTTATCTTTGAGAGAAAAAGACAGAATATGAGCAGGGGAGGAGCATAGAGAGGGAGACACAGAACTGCAGCAGTCTTTAGGTTCTGAGTTGTCAGCACAGAGGCCAAATGGGGCTGAACCCACAAATCGTGAGATCAGGACCTGAGCTGAAGGTGGACGTTTAACCGACTGAGCTACCCAGGCGCCTCTAAAATGCTTTAGCTAAACACAAAATAATGCACATGAATTTTTTCCTTCAACATGTCAGTCAAGTACATAATTCCTGCAATATTATTGGAAGGCAATGGGGAAGAATTATACAGAGAAAAATACATATTTGCCTTTCTCTTCAAAACTGTGGGGGGAAGTTGGTTAGGAAAAAAAAAGATATGTATTAGTATACAAGCATACCTCAGATATACTGTGGGTTCATTTCCAGATCACCACAATAAAGTGAATGTCACAATAAAGAGGGTCACATGAGATTTTTAATTTCCCAGTGCATATGAAAGTATGTTTACACCAGACTCTAGTCTATTAAGTGTGCAATGCCATTATGTCTAAAAAACCACGTTCTGTTTAAAAATTACTTTATTGCTAAAAATGCTAACCATCATCTCAGCTTACAGTGAATTATAATTTTTTTTTGCTTGTGGAGGCTCTTGCATCAATGTTGATAGGTGGTGGTTACTAAAGGCTGGGGTGACTGTAGCAATTAATTTTTTTAAGTTCATTCATTTATTTTGAGAAAGAGAGAGTGAATGGGGAAGTAGTGGAGAGAGAGAGTGAGAGAGAGAATTTCAAGCAAGCTCTGCACCATAAGCACAGAACCCAACGTAGTGTTCAATCTCACAAACCAGGAGGTCATGACCTGAGCTGAAATCAAGAGTTGGATGCTTAAGCAACTGAGCCACCCAGGCCCCCTGCAGCAATTTTAAAAAATAAGACAACAATGAATTTTGGCATATCTACGGACTCCTTTTTTCACAAACAATTTCTCTGTTGCGTGTAATGATGTTTGATAGCATTTAACCCACAGTAGTACTTCCTTCAAACTTGAAGTCAATCCTTTCAAACCCTGCCCATGCTTTACCATCTAAGTTGATGTAACATTCTTAATCCTTTGTTATCATTTCAACAATCACTAGGAGTAGATTCCATCCCAAGAAACCACTTTCTTTACTCATCCATAAGAAGCAACTCATCCATTTAAGTTTTATCATGAGATCACAGCACTTCAGACACATGTTCAGGCTCCACTTCTAATTCTAGTTTCTCTTTCTATTTCCACTACATCTGCCATTGCTTCCTATACTGAAGGCTTGAAACCTTCAAAGTCATCTGTGAGTTTGGGAATCAACTTCTTGCAAACTTCTGCTAACGTTATTTCACCTCTTCCCATGAGTCACAAATGTTTTTAATGACATCTAATGTTGAATCATTTCCAGAAGCTTTTCAATTTACTTTGTCCTGATTAATCAAATGGATCACTACCTGTGACATCTACGGCATTACAAAATGTATTTCTTAAATAATAAGACCTAAAACTCAAAATTACTCCTTGATCCAATGGACTGTAGGATGGATGTTGTGTTCACAAGCATGAAGACACATTAATCTCAGTGTACATCTTCATCACAGTTCTTTGGTGACCAGTGTCAATGGGCAGTCATATTTTGAATGAAATCTTTTCTTCTGAGCAGTAGATTGCAACTGTGGGCTTAAAATTCAGTAAACCCTATTGTGAATAGAGGCTGTTCCATTGAAAGAGTATAGGTAGAGTGGATTCATAAGGTTCCTAGCATTTTCAGAATGGCCAATGAGCATTGGCTGCAGCTTAAAGTTACCAGCTGCATTAGCCTGTAACAATAAAATCAACTCATCCTTTGAAATTTGGAACCCAGGCATTGACTGCTCTCTAGCTATGAAAGTCCTAGATGGTATATTATTCCTATAGAAAGCTGTTCCATGTATACTTGTAAAAACTGGTTTGTGTACCTACCTTTATTAATTATCTTAGCTAGAACTTCATGAGAACTTGCTGCAGCTTCTACATCTGTGCTTGCACTTGCTTCTTCACCTTACACTTTACTGTTCTGGAGACGGTTTTTTCCTTAAACCTCATGAACCAACCTCTACTAGCTTCAACCTTTTCTTCTGCAGCTTCCTTATATCTCTCAGCCTTCATAGAATTGAAGAGAGTTAGGGCCTGGCTCTGTATTATGCTTTGGCTTAAAATAATATTGTATCTGGTTTGTTCTTCTATTCAGACAACTCAAACTTTCTCCAGGCCAACAATGAGGTTATTTTGCTTTTCTTATCATTTGTGAGTTTACTGCAATAACACCTTTCATTCCCTTTAAGAACTTCTCTTTTACATTCACAGCTTGGCTATTTGATGCAAGGGGCATACCCTGTGGCCTATATTGGCTTTCATGCCTTCCTCACTTGGCACAAGACCTTCTGAAGGTCACTACTTAGAAGGGAAAGAAAATGCAAGAATATATAATGGGGGGCAAGACAATCTCTTCAAGAAATGGTGTTGGAAAAACTGGGCAATATTTTTCAAGATTGTCTTACCAGGTAAAAGAAACAAAAGCAAGAAAAGCTACTGGAACTACATCAAACTGAAAACTTTTTGCACAGTGAAGAAAACCAGTAAAAAATGAAAAGGCAAACCAATGACTGGGAAAAAAATATTTGCAATTGATAAACCCAATAAAAGGCTAATAACCAAAATATATAAAGAGCTCACAACTCAACACCAAAAACTCCAAATAATCTGATTCAGATAATAATCTGGGCATAGAACTTGAATAGATGTTGTTCCAAATAAGACATATAGATGACCAACAGATACTTAAAAAGATGCTCAATTATCACTAATCATCAGGGAAATGCAAATAAAAACCACAATGAGATATCACCTTACACCTATTGGAGTGGCAAGAATCAAAAAGACAAGAAATAACAAGTGTTGGCAAGGATGTGGAAGAAAGGAAACTTGTGCACTGTTGGTAGGAATGTAAATTGGGGAAGCCACTATTGAAAACAGTATGAAAATTCCTCAAATAATTAAAAATAGAAGGGCCATATGACCCAACAATTCCATTTCTAATTATTTACCTAAAGAAAATAGGTGTCTCAGTCAGTCTGTTAAGCGTCTGGCTTCAGCTCAGGTGATGATCTCACGGTTTCTGGGTTCAAGCCCCGTGTCAGTCTCTGTGCTGACAGCTCAGAGCCTGGAGACTGCTTCAGATTCTGTGTCTCCCTCTCTCGCTGACCATCCCCTGCTCATACTGTCTCTCTCTCAGAAATAAATAAAACATTTTTAAAAATTTTTAAAAAAAGAAAAGAAAAATGCTAATTAAAAAAAAGTACACCCTTATTTTTATTGCAACATTATTTGTAATAGCCAAGATATGGAAACAACTTAAGTGTTCACTGATAGAAGAATGGATAAAGAAGATGTGGCATGTGTATATAAGTATATTTACATATATATATATATGCTTATGTGATATATTCCAATATATAATAGAATATTAATCAGCCATAAAAATGAAATCTTGCCATTTACAACAAAATGGATATCTACAGGGTATTATGCTAAGAAAAATAAGTCATACAGGGAAAGACAAATAACATATGATTTCACTTATATTTAGAATCTAAAAAAAAGCAAAAGAAATGAACAAATGAATAAGCAAACAAAAGCAAAAACAGAGTCACAGAGTCCAAAATGGTGCTTGCTAGAGAGGAGGTGGGTAGGGGAACAGGTGAAATAGGTAAAAAAGGATTAAGAGGTATAAAGCTCCTATTGTAAAATAAATAAGACATAGGAATGAAAAGTACAGCATAGGGAATATAGTTAATAATAATGTAATAACTTTATATGGTGACAGATGGTAACTGCACATATCCTGGTGAACATTTTATTATGCATATAATTATCAAGTCACTGTTGTACAAGATGGGCAATTGTGGGCCAGAGAGCTCCAAAGGCAATGGGGTCTTTTATAGCTCAGGTTTACCTTCTCAATGGCTAGCAAATGTTTGATGCAGTTTCATGAGGTGGAGCAGACAGGCTATAAAGGACTTAAATTCTCTATATTTGGGCTACATTTAAACCAATTGAATGTGTAAAATTTTGAGTTTGATACCAGGGAACTTTGAGCCAATAGCTCCCAGTCTGCTGTGAAGAAGCAAACGATATAGAACACTACATAAACGGTCACCTTTAGCCTTCCAAATAACAATTGTGTCACAAAGCACGCTCACGTAACAATAGAGAACAGGAATATAAATCAATGAAAAGAATTCAGCATCTTAGGAAAATAACTGCTTCTGTCAAATGTTCTTAAATGAAGCCATGCTATTTTCAAGGGAAAAATGTATGTCAGTCAACTTTGGGAAACAAAAATATTTTTGTGACAAAAAAGGTCCTTCATATTTGTGATAATATGAGTGGTCTGTCTTTATGGCTTTGGGTTTGATTTGTATGCTCGATTATATTGAAGCCAAACATTTTTTATTATCATTTTGAGATTTTTGAAAAATTTTCAGAAGACAAATGTGTGGACTGTGGAAACAGGCAAATTTATGGTTCATTTTGAACTTTTGATTTTAACTGGAAAAGTGTCATTGAATTAATTCACTCTTCAAAGTCTCTTCATAATAGTGTACATAAGATTAGACTGTCACAAAATCAAAACACCTGAGATTTTTAACATACGGTTTGATACATACGACATATGTAAGTTTACATTCGAAGAGCAACCAAACACACTTTAAAAATAGACTGTCTTTTTTATGTAGCTTCTTACTTTTATTTACTTGTCTGCTATTCTCCAAACTCAGCTCATCTCAATTAATCATATGCATTTGTTTCCAGAAATAAATGTTATTACATGCTGAAAAGGTGAAAAAATTAATTGTTGTTATTTGTACTGAATTTAAGAATATTTGATGGGGCGCCTGGGTGGCTTAGTCGGTTAAGCGTCCGACTTTTGCTGAGGTCATGATCTTGCGGTTCTGGGTTCGAGCCCCGCGTCGGGCTCTGTGCTGACTGCCAGCTCAGAGCCTGGAGCCTGTTTCAGCCTGTGACTCCCTCTCTCTCTGACCCTCCCCTGCTCACGCTGTCTCTCTCTCTCCCTGAAAATAAATAAAACATTAAAAAAAAAATTAAAAAAAAATCAAGGTTATTTAAAAAAAAAAAGAATGTTTGAGACATTTATTATAGATGATATTTCAGACATTTAAGAGCTGTATTAAAACATTGTGATAGGGTGTTTTTTAATAATAATAATGTCATCTTATCTGGGCTATCCATCAAAATGTAGGAGAAGTGATTACATTACATTCTGTAACTGATAATACAGTTTCAAAGATACAGGAAATCTATTGCATTTACATCAGCACAGATATATGTTGGAAAAAAATGAGAAGAAGTACTTCAAATATAATTTGAGGGAAATCCCTATGTCGATATACTGGAAAGGATAATTCTCTCTAATAAAACACCTTCAGTTTTTCTAGAGTCATATTTAGCATATCCCGTCATTTCTAATAAGTAGTTAGTGCCCTGAATCATGGGGACAGCTGAAATTAGAGAATTCTGAAACCTTAAGCAAAAGCAGTTAACCCCAATCAAGTCCGAATAATTAATATCAGTAGCCGGCAGCTGAACCACGATGTCATCATATATTATAGGTGACAAGGCTACAGTGAATCAAATCTTTAGTTGACAAGATTATTTTCCCCATGGTTAGGAAACATATTTCATACCTCACTGTACCTTACTTTGTGTGGCTTTCACCAGTACTGGCAATTGGGCCACAGTTGGGATTTATAGAATTAGTATCACCATGAGTCAAGAGTCGTTGGCCATTTAAACTTGAGTCATTCCCAAGTGAAATTCCAAACCAAAGTGAACTCCAGTGGTTCTCAGCAGCTTCCAGGATCAAGTTTAAAATCCTCTCTTCTGACTAACAGTGTTATCTCTGGTCTGGCTCCTCTATTTGGCATGAATCAGTCATGTGCATATACCTAGCCTCATAGTTTTCTCCTCCCTTAGCAGCTTGAAGTTTCAAACTTAAGACTTCTAGAGGTCAAGCTTTCTGTTGCCTGGGTTTTTATTTGGGAAACTTTTTAAAATTGATTGTGAGACTGCCTTGGATCTTAGGTTATTTTGTGTAAAAGTTAGCTGTCACTGAAGACCTTGACATGCCAGCTGACACCCTGAAGTCTGAATCATTTAATGTGGCTGGATCTATTTTTCGAGTTTCAGTATGGACCGCCCTACTCCATTTTTCACTTAGTAAACTACAATGACGGAGCAGACGTCCAATGAAAATATGAGAGCTAATTGGGCAGATACATAACTTACTTATCCTGTCGCCTCCTTTCTTTACAATGATTTTTTTGTTGGTGGTGGTGACGGTAGTTCTATCGTTTTAAAATTTTTTTTCCCCAAAAGCCTTATCAGTACTGTGGACAAGGCATATCAGTTGTAAAAACTAAACATTTAATCAACTATGAAGTTTGTCTGGTTATGGAAGCCCTTTAGATGGGCACTCGGTCTGTGTTCAAAGTGCAATTTGAGAGAAACCTGTTTAATTTTAAAGCAAATACATGAATAACTTTTCAAGGTTTCTAACATCTGGATAATATAACCTCGTGATTGGATTAAAAATGTTTGCTTTAGAGGAGAAAGGGTGAAGTTCTAGCTTTGTATGCACAAGAAACTCAAGATAATTAAGAAGACAGAGTTTGCTTGCAGTTTGAAGTTTTAGAGGCATACCACTCCCTCACTCCTTTGATCTCTTTTTTCCCCGTCTCACTTCCAACGCCACCCCCCTCCCCCCCGGTCCTCCACCCCACTCCCAGGCAGTAGCAGATTCTAGCACCGCAGGGCAGTGCAAGCCACACAGACTTACTTCTTAAAGAGGCTCATTCACAGCCACCCGAGGTAAGCACTCAGGATCCATGAGAAATGAAAGTAAATATGGATGTTCTTACAGCCAAATTTAAAAGAATGCAGTGACAGAAAGCATGGGACAGTAAAGAATGATTTCTAACAGAGGGTATTTTTCTCTTTATACATTAAAATGCCTTAAATTCCTTGTATGTTCTTTCTATAACATACATCAAATGTGAGTATAATATATTGAATACATTCGTATTAAACTGGAAACAAACAAACATTTTACCCTACTGCAGTTGAAATCATAATGAAATATAAATGAATATACATTTCAAGGATAAAGAAATTATGTATTCAGAATCAAAAAGCATATTGTAACTTAAACATATAAACGTTAAAGATGACAGCATATGTAAACAGCAAGGTTCTAATTATTTCAGCTCTCTTTTTTGGATAAATTAGGATCAAATTCTTGTTTTGAGTCCTGTACAGATGAAGAGCAGCAAGCAAGAAGGTGGTCTCATTCTTAAGACATTCACTTGCAATATGAACAGGTGTAAAGTTAAATGACAGGGAATATTTAAGTGTGTTCAAGAAAAACATGATATTTCTTGACATCACAATGACTAAGTGATAAATAAGCTTCACAGAGACTAATTCAATAAATGTTCAGGTCAGAGGTTCACAAGAGTTTACAATGAATGAAGGCATGGGGAGTTGGGGTGGGTAGGTGTTGACCAGCCTTAAAGACCAGGAAGATTTATATAGACAGATAGGAGAGGGAGAAAATGGTAGTAATACAATATCCCACTCTGGCAGCAGAATGTTTTGGTCTGTTTTAAACAGAAAAGATACTGCAAATGATCAAATCTTCAAAGCTGGAATTTGTAATGACCAGTTGATTTCATTATGGCAGGGCTCCCTGAGAAAAGTAATATATTTTAAATACAAAAGACTTCAGTGCAGAGATCATTACTAGCATTTTACTAGCCAGATGACTTAAAAATTCTTTTAACCCTTACTGACCTTGAGTTTCTATGATTGCAAAATATAGATACTAACACAACTACCAGAGGTGATCCAAAGCTGTCCTGAGTCTCCAGTGAGATGTCAGAGATGAAGGTGCACTTGAGTTGTAAACACAATGAAATGTTATGGCTTATTTTTAAGAGAAATATTTCTACCTATTTGGTCAGTGAACTGTTGCTACAAAAATTTTCTGTACAACAATTAAGTTATATAAATAATGAAATGTTCTCTTTATTCTTGCTAACCCTACTCAATCTATTTCCAGCTGTAAAGTTATTTTCTCTGTTGTACATCAATTGAATTTCATGATGACCAGTTTTTCAAAAGGATAAAGAAAAGAATGACACGTGAGTATTCTGCTATTGATATGTACAACCACAGGGTGTCATTCTAGTAGTACAGATTAGCCAGTCTAGAAGGAATACTCTGGCAGTAGATACCAAACATCAAAGCATATTCAGTACACTGAATAAACGGTGAGAATTCCCAACTCTTACCCACATTCAGTACTTGGATGTTATACTCAGAAAAGTACAGCATTAGATATTCTCCTAGATCTATATTTTAATTTCAAATTATTTGATCTGTAGATTAAATATGAGGACCTCCAACTAAAATTTCTGGAATTGACTCAACCTTAATGAATTAGTCATTGCTTGCCTTCAGAATAGAGTGAGAGAAATATACAACCGTTACTCCAGTCTTACATTCAGAGAGTTATAAGGAAAAGCAAGAAGGCTAAGAATTATATTTCTAAAAGCACGTTTTCCTTTACATTTCCCCCCCATTTGGTTTATCAAACTGATAGACTTTGTTGCACAAGTTCCTGATTCAAGTCAAATCCAGGTATGGTTAATGTGGCTAATTTATGCTGAACTTGAAAACTCTTTGAGCCCAGAGTTAACACAGATTTTGAAACTACTGTCTCTCTCAAATCTGTTTAAACCTGGCACTGAGTGGTCCACATTGTCTTCTCCTTTATTTGATGGAATTCATTAATCTGAAAAAATGTGACTTTAACCATCATAAGGAAACAGGGTAAAAATAGCTTAGAAAGACCCCTGTAATCATTAAAACAGTGACTGGTTAGGGTTAGCATTTTTACCCTGACACTTTGAATCTCCCTTCCCTGGTCACTTGAGATGAAAACTCCCTCATGCAGTACTTGTATTGCTTACCCAACGGATCACCATGTGTAGAAATCAGACTAAAGTTTTCTTCATTCATTCAGCAGGTTTCCTTTTTTTTTTTTTTTTAAGATCACTTGCCGTAATGGAGAGAAAACTAGAAATGATCCTTGTACTTGTTCTGTTAGTCTTTAGTGGGTAAGAGAGACATGAATCAAATAACCACAGAAGACATAACATTACAACATGGTTAGAGCTAAGAAGGAGAAGTGCACCACAGTGCCATGAATGCTCATGTAATTGGGGATTTTACCTAGTCATAGAGCTCTGAAAGGCATACCCTGAGTAAGCCGGGCAGAGCTAGAGTGTGATCAATGAGTAATAGTTACCAGTCAAAGAGAGGTCAGCTCAGAAGCCCTTCCAGGAAGACAGCGTGGTGAGCTCCAGGAACTGCACAAGTTCGGGTCACTGCACATAGGCTGTGCGACAAATGTAGTACGAGAAGGCTGAGGTGGTCGTCAGCAAGTCCTGTCAAAGATTTGTTCTTTCATCTCCAGTCTTCATCCTAAAAGCAAGGAAGCCAGTGAAAAGCCCTAGGCAAGAACAAATGCAGAGGAGGGGAAAGAGGGGACTGTTTCAGGATCAGATTTGCACTTTGAGAAAAATTGTGCAAAAATGATTTTAGGGAAAATAGTTCAGAGGTAGATATCGGGAACTTAGATTAGAAAAATAAAAGTTAAAAACTGACTTGAGACATACAGAAAGAAATCTCTTTCCTGTGTAGAGACTCCATATAGACACGGATCTTTTATTTCATCTTCTTAATGACGGGTGAGACACCATCCTATAAAAGAGCTTGACTCAGGGGCCTAAACCCTTCAATCATCACCCTAAGGAAAGTCAACAGAGATTTCCTGACATTACCCTCCCCTATTTTAATGATCCAATGCATATGGTTAGGTTTATATCACCACACACTCCTCCAAAAATGATTATACCACTTTAGACTTTCACAACAAGTGTATGAAAGTCCCAATTTCACCACATTCTTGATAACGTTGAGCACTGCCAATCTTTTTCATCTTTGCTTATAAAATGTAGTTTAAAAAAATCTCATTGTGCTGGCGTTTCTTCAGTTGCCAAGGCAACTGAATGTGTTTTTCATATGATTATGGGCTATTTTTGTGAATTTCCCACTTGTGTTTTTTGTCCAGTGTTACAGTAGTATTTGTCTTTTCTGAAAGATTTGTAAGAGCTCTAGTCTTTCTGTATTTTACAATCTATCTTCCTGCTTGTTTGACATGGATAAATTAAGGACCTCTGCTTACCTTCAAACTGTATCTCTCTCACAGCTTTTGTTCCTTCAACACTGTCAGTCTCCTTATAAGTTCAGCTAGTCATGGCCACTTAGGACCCATTATAATCTCTCTGTAAGATTGCCAATTTAGCAGATAAAATTATAGGGCACATAACTGAATTTGAATGTCAGACAAACAACACACAAGTTTTAGTATAAGAACATTCCATGCGATATTCAGGATGTACAATACTAGGGAATGATATATTATTTATCTGAAATTCAGATTTAACTGACTACATGAATTTTTTTTTCTGGCAACCTTATCTCCCTTTCAATCTCACTTATCACTATAAGCTGCCTAATTTGCTCTATTTTTGTCCATGCAAATTCTAAAGAATAAGAATTACATTACACTAGACTATATACATTTGGACAGAAAAGTTTTGTAAGGTTAACTTATAAGCTGTAGACCTTCTAATGGATTGATTGCCTTTCAGTGAGCTTCTCTGAAAGCTCTGAAGCTGAGGGATCACTCCCACAAATCAAATGAGGAGTTTCTCTCAGAAAGAAATGGAAAAGTTATAGACCCCATGATTAGTAAGTAAAAAAATCACCTTCCCATTTTGATAAATCTATGAGAATAGTTTTTAAATATCAATCGTATTGATTTTGAGCTTTTGAATTTTAAGGTACAATCATGTTTAATTGATAAAAGCCCTACTTCTTCACATATCTCAGTATGTCAGAAAAAATAAGCATAGCTTCATAATGTCCCCTAAAGATTTCCATCCCTAATCTTTAAAACCTGTGAATGTGTTACCGTTCATGGCAAAAGGGGCTTTGCAGATGTGGTTAGGTAAAAAATCTTGAGATGAGATTATCCTGGACCATCCAGATAGGCTCAAAGCACTCACAAGGATACCCATAAGAGGAAGGCTGTAGATTTAGAATCAGAGAAGGCAATGCAATAATGGAAGCAAAGTTAGAAAGAGAGAGATTAGATGATTTTGTGCTTTTGGCTTTGAAGCTGGAGGGTAAGGTCATAGCCAAAGAATGCAAACAGTCACTAGAACCTAGAAATGGTAAGGAAATAATTCTCTCTATTTTTTTAAGTTTATTTATTTTTGAGAGAGAGAGACAGAGTGGAAGTAGGGGAGGGGTAGAGAGCAAGGGAGACACAGAATCCAAAACACGCTCCAGGCTCTGAGCTGTCAGCACAGTGCACAGCACAGAGTCAATGCAGGGCTGAAAACCACAAGATCGTGACCTGAGCCAAAGTGAGAGGTTTAACCGACTGAGCCACCCAGATGCCCCGGAAATCATTCTTTTCTAGAGCCTCCAGAAGAATGAACTTCTTTTAACACCTTGGTTTTAGCTCATTAGACTTACTTTTGGTTCCTGACCTCCAGAACTGTAATATTGTAAATGTGTGTTGTTCTCAGTGACTAGATTTATGGTCATTTGTTACAGCAGCAGCAGCAACCTAATACAATGTCCATGGCGAGAACATTTTTTCAGGTTTTTTGAATATCAATACATCTCATTAAAGATAAACAAAACAAGATAAAATGAAATCTTCATATTATTTATTTTATTACTTATTTGAACCACTACATTTTTGCCTACTTAAAGGTAACCATGTATAAAAATAGAATTGTCCCCAAAAAAATCCTTACTGCTGTAAGCTTTTCCATTATATATCAATTGAAATTTGGCAAACCAACAAATTTTGTTTTGAAGATGTACTTCATTTTCAGTTTTGATTTTCACTACTAAATATTTTGAAATGTTATAAAATTTGTTATAAAATATTTCCAGATTAGGTCCTATACATTTAACCATATATGTGTGTCACATTTCTCTTCTATAGATGAATGCATATAGAATAAAATTTAGTTTGAACATGAACAAGATTTTTTGAAAATTAAGATGGGAAAATATTAAAATACTCTCTTGAAAATAACGTGTTTAGTTTCTGACATACAATAACATTTACACTTGAATATTCTATTTTAGGAAATTGTTGGATCTTTTGTTTTGTATTCATTTACAGTAACATGCTTTAAAAACAGGTTCAGAGGAAAAATTATATGTAACTTAACTACACTCTTGTGTTCCTAATAAAACAGAAAAATGACATGTTATGAAGAGCCATAATTATAGGGAGTTTTAAAAGATGTATCTGAAAAGTCCTCATGGATTAGTCTTTAAAATGGTCCAGCTGCTGTTGAGTTTGCCTTTAATGTTGAGTTGGATATATTTTTAAGTACAACACATTTGGTTACCAGGCATATTGTATTTGAACCAAACAATTCAATGTTTCTAATATCATATACCTCAGAACTCTGGAATTAAAAGGAAGAAACAAACTATTTTCTTAACAGCAATTTCTTTCTTTAGATTGTAACTTATTTTACTAGACTTAAAGAACTGCATATATGGTGTGAATGTTCTTTTTTCCACTCAAGAATGTGTTTCTATTACAAAAAAAATCCTGAATGATTTCCAGGATATTTATTTGGTTAATGAGTTGGTATATTTTTTGAATAATATTAATGGATTTCTTATGTAAGTAACACTATGATAACCCATATTAATTCTTGCAACAAGTTTGTAAGACACATCTTCATTGCACACATAAGGAAAAAGAGGCAGAGAGAATTTAATTTGCTTTAAAGGCTGTGACTTTAACAAATATGTCTTTTTTATCTCAGCTCTCAATAATATTCAGAATTTAAAAAAAAATAATATTCAGAATTACGCTTTGTGTGTATAATTTGTCCTTAAGATGATATAAGTGATTATTATGTACAGTTTAAGCTACTAATTTTTCTATTAGCACAATATTATCTACTTCAAATGGCAATATGTCTGTATCAGTCAGACAATATTAGAACATGCTGTGTAACAAATAATCTCAAAAATCTCCGTGGAATTGTTTATTGCTTATTCACATGCAATCAACCTTGGATATGTATGTTTCTCCAGAACAACTATCCTCTATTTGTTTAACATTTCAGCCTGCTCTATATACAATTTCATGTTTTTTTCCTAATATAAACACACACACACACACACACACACACACACACACACACACACACACTGGACTAAACTGCAAAAAGGGAAATGAAACACCAAAGGATGGGGGAAGATTAATATAAAAAGAGGTTTTATAAGTTTATTTATAGCTGAAAAGGTAAAGGTCAGGAAAAAAATGACAAAAATCTGTGGAAGCAAAAATAGTGAACATAAATAGATATGTGTTGCATACAAAATGAAACCCCTGTTAGGTTAAACAATATATTTAAGATAATAAAAGTAAAAGGTAGTTTTAAGAAGGAACTTAACTCTTCTAAAAGGTTGCTACTGATAAAAAATATGAAGGAGGAGTAAAATCAACTTGAGCAGACTTTTGAATAATAAAGTCTTCAGTAACTTCTGAAATATACTAGAACATAGTTAAGCTTGAAAACTGATTTCAGACAGAATAATCAGGCCTTCAGGAGCAAGTCCCATTAAGTTTCTTTTGTCTAAAAAATGTAGGCTTAATAGTCTGTGTTTGACCCAATGTAATTCTTCATTCCTATATAATTAGCTTTGAGAATGCTGATCTCATTCTTTCTTGTGTTACAACTTCTTTTTTCTCCCTTAGATGTAAGTTTAGTAGAAAAATCTGTGGACTGTACAATGTGTTGTTCATATTTACAAGCCTATCTTACTCCCACATACATACACATAATAGCCAAACAGTTTCAAAAAGAATTTAGGAATTTAAAGTTTTAACTCTAGCACTTCCACAGATTTTAAATATCATTCACTCTCTTTTCCTTGTTATTTTCATCTTTTCTTTTCTTGTTGTATTTAAAGATTTTATTTAAAAATATTTTTTAAAAATAGTGTTTAATATTTTGTCATTATTTCTTATCTCTACTAATTCCATTCACCTAATGGCTTAAGTTACTCACTTAAAATCAATACACAGAGGAAATTTACATTAAAGCAGAATGGCTAAGTAGAGAGAAAACATATTTTAGTCTTTATTGAGCAAGTAACCCTACTTGGATTAGGTTTTCAATATATAGGACCACTATTTTTGTTAATTTGTAAAAAAAAATTATCTGGTAATACAGATACAAAAAAGTTACAATATGCATATGCTTTTAATACTGTGTTTTATCTTAAAACACCAAAGTCAATTCATTCAAAATCTTTAGCTGATATGTCACAGTTTTATTCAGGTACACATTTCTGATTGAATAATCAGCAATTTCTAGTTTGATTTTCTTTATATTGGAATAAAAATTCACGATACTTTTAAAGTAATCTGAGTATAGGCTTCTCCTATATCCCCAGCCTGTCCCCAATCTTTCTGGTTGTCATGTCCACAACTAATTCAGGAGCCATGAGTTTTGTTGATGTTATTGTTTTACCAATTAACCCATATATAATTAAGCAAAAATCTTTAGTAACCAAACTCCTAAAATCCTGTTTTTCATTACGTAACAAAATTTAATTTAATATCACCCTTATTCAAAAAAATTTCTTTAAAACTGTGTGTAAGTTCTAATATTTTCAAGTCAGAAACAAATATGTAACTATTTGAGCCTATTCAGTTATTGTTCCTTTACTGGAATGTTCTTCCCTCAGAACTCCACAAGGTGTTCCCCCTCACTTCCTTCTAGTCTCTGTTGACACACTGACTGCACAGAAAGCCTTCCTTGCCTTGCCTGTCTAAAAGAGCCCCCACATAACTATTTATCCATTATTGTGATTTATTACTTCTCCTAGCACTTACTACCTGACATGTTCTATTTTTACTTGTATATTTTCTACCTTTCTCTTCCCACTCTAGAATCAAAGCCCCATAAGTGCTGGTTCTGACATTTTCTGTTTTCCACTACTGTATCCCAGTGCCTAGATGATTCACTGCTTCACAGTAGATGATGAAAAATACCTGTTGAATTACTACATGAAATAATCTTGAGCCCTCATTTCTCCTTAATTACAGAAAAAGTAATCTAGATACTTCCAAGTAAGTGCAGACAAATTCAGAATGTTAACAATCATTCTGGTTTAAATTTAGTCAAATTCATGAATTCCTCTCTCCTGTCACTTGCCTCCAGGATGCCATTTCAATTCTGGTTATGTATAAGAGGATGGGCTTACATGCTATCACAGTATGGGGGGAGGTACCTCATCCTTCACAATTCTGCCGGGGCACGTGCTGAGATGGAAAAATTCCACCTGAAACTTGATCTTGGCCCTTTTTAAAAAATTTTTGAAGCTTCTGTTGATGTTTGAAATCTGCCATCATCTTTGACTGACCGGTATTGACTGCCAAGTTCCTAGATCTGCAGACTGCTTCCACATTTGGGAAGAGGGCATATCGTATTAAGCACAGAAACCCAAAGGACACTCAGGGTCACAGAAAGGAGGATATTTTCTTAGGCTATCTCATGAACAAACCAAATATGTATTTAAAATTTGATGCTCCCACATCATTGTACAGTATGTCAATGAGGCTATTTATCCCAGGGTTCCAGGAAGGAATAGGGGCACAAACCTTCTCATTTCTTGGATCTGAGGATTGCTATTATTTCCCACTTTGACATTTGGGTTCAGATTCCTTCTCAGGAACCCTTAATAACTATGATTCAGTCGTATCTTATCTTTCCCCATCAGCCCATTATCTCCTATACTATGAACATGTATTTCTTGCATTTTTTTATATCAATATAAATTTTAAGAACTGAGGTCTTCAAGTTTCTAGTATTTAGAATGTAACAACCATTTGTCTTCTTTCAACATAGTCATCTTTTGCTTTTAAACCTGGACAAGACAATTTTCAATAGCATGCATTCTAAAAGTACTTAGAAATTTTTATTTTATCTGGTCAATGAGTGTCACTTTGAATGGATTGGCAGGTCTCTGGGGCAACTTCCTAGGAGAAGGGTCAGGAGTTTTCACAGTTCTCAGAATTTCATACAAATATATGAACTACACCCAACTGAAGCACACAACACATACAGTTTTTTTTTTTTTAAAAAAAAAGATTAGGAAGGAAAGAAAAATGGCATACTCAAAACTGGCTTTGCCTGACAATGTTTTAATAAGAACACACTTATGATATAATGTATTTGTTGTTTCACTGAAAACATTGGGAAGCAAACATTATCATCAAGGCAACTGAGAAGAACACTCATGAAGTGAAGGTCTTTAATGTGTAGGAGAAAAAAAAGGATTTATTTTAAAGCATAAAACACTACCAACCAACGATAGACAGATATGAAGGAGAGATGTGGTTGTGGATTCAGAGATTATTGAAGAGTGTCAACAATTTGCTACAAAAGACTCTTAACTATTAGATATTGTTTTGGTCATCAGGATCATCAGAAAAAAATTTTTTTTTCTGATACACTTGCTTCTTAAAACGGATATTTCGAATTTCAATACAAGAAGTTATTTGATCATTGTTAAAATTTGAATTTATAGAAAATGTGGAAGATACAGAAAACTGAAAATCAAACAAAGAATATTTTCATGTCCTAAAGACAAAGCCACATTACTATAGTATTTAATTATTTCTGGGTTTTGTTTGTTTGTTTGTTTCTGGGTTTTTTTAGTTCCTGTAAAGTTCTCTTTTGTCCATCTGCACACCTGTGGTGATATTACACACAGACTAATCTGTCTTGGAGATTTTGTTCACTTATTATTATAACATGAGACCTCCATACTCTTATAAGCCCTCCATTAACATTTATTGGATTCATAATACTCAAGATTGAAAATCATGGTGTGGCTAAGTAACTGGGGTTGGAAATATATAAATTTCAGTAACACATGCATGAGAGTTTTTTCCCCAAACTTTATTACCATTCTTTAGAAATCTTAGAAATCAGTCTTTCTAGAATACAGTCATACCAATTATAGTCTGAAATTATAAAAGATTCTAAAGCATTAACATCTGCCACCAAAACTGTTGAAATACCATTTGAGATAGAAAACTCCAATCACTGCATAGTTATGTACACTTTCCAATGCCTCAGGGTAGCTACTTCTTTGTGTTTCCATCTAGCTCCCCCGAATGAAAGACCAGATATATCCTTCAAATCTTCATACCAACTTTCTTTTTAATCAATTGAATAATAATACTCTTCTACTTACCATTCGTAAGGAACAAAACAAATTTAGAAATAGCTATTCTATGTTTAATCATTGCTACAATGCTTCATTCGACTGAGAAAATGCTTATGATTTAAAATTTGCCAAAAACTTTCAATCCATCTTCAAGGATTTCCATGTAGGCAATAGCTGTCTCCAGGATCAGCAGTATATAGTCTTGATGAAGGCATTAATTCTAATGTATATTCAAAAATGTTAGCACAGCACTATTTCAGGGTCAGAATGCTGGAAATCAGGCCTTTGACAATGCAAATTCCTGTGCCAGATGATTGAACACAGGGAAATGTCATAGTTTTCCTCCTTCCTCTTCTCTATTAAAATAACCATATAAAGGATTTTAAATAATCTGGATGTGTGTTCTTTTGACATAGCATATGGAATTTAGAGCATTTGTTAGTTAGTATTGAAATTATGTTCTGAAGACATATATTTATATTTTCTGAGTCAAGCCAATTTTTGTAATGATTAATATTAGCTCGTTCTCTTTACATTTCTGTTGTAAAAATGAAAATACCTGCCGAAGTGGATGGATATGTCTGTTTTTTGGAGGGGGAAGATAAAGTACACACAAATGCATATGAGAAACACACTTATATAGAATGTCTTAAAACATTACTCCACTATTATATGCTCCCTTTAGTAAATCCGTGTGTTCCTATAATAATCATGTACTATGATCCTAAGGTTTATCTCCTTCCAAAAAGTTGATAACTAAGACTTGATCCAAAATAATTTCCCTCTGTTTACCAATTGACCTCCTAGACAATTCTGCAGACCCAGTGGAAGTTTCACAACCCATAATAAGTAACTACTAGGTCCTTGTGGAGGGCCAGCTCCCCTTTCATGGGCCCTCGCCCCATTTAGATCTTAAATACGATCACAGGCAAACATGGCGTGTATTTAAGCTTCAGGGAGAACAGTTGGCTGTATGAAAGGCAGCTGGAAGTATATGCTGGTGCCCCACAGAAGAGATTTCATCCTAGTCTTTTCTCTATCCATGATCCAGTCCCTAAATCGCTGAACAATATCTGGCCTCAGATATATGGCTTGAGAGGGAAATGTGTATCAGTCCTCATGAGAACAGCATGGTCACACTCTTGAGCATCCCTAGGCCTCTGAACCTGTCCCTGACTTTTGCATAACTAGCTGTATGTTCTTCTAAGTTCTTTTTTAGACTTGATTCTTGTCCACCCGTCTCCAGAGTACATGCTTTGCAAATACATCCCTGGCCACTGTGTATATGGCTTGAGTTGCCATTGCTGAATCTAGGATTCCCTATGTAAAAATGGCAGAAGGGGCTTTAATAAAAAAACATTCAAGACTCTACCTTTATTTCTTTTCTTTCTTAATTATCTTATATCTCACTCTGTCATCCTTTATCTGTCTCAGGATTTCACCTTTGAGTTCAAGGTAGGTGGCCTTTCTGATTTAGACTACAGATTTGTTGCCAGGTTTGGGTACAGCATTCACGGAGATCCTTAAGTATGCCAAGCAATGTTCCCAAATGAGACAGGGAAACATATTACTCAGACCACATTCAGAAGAACAAAGAATACCTATAAATCCATCTGACCTTCTTCAGAGTTGCAGAAGAAATAAATAAACCTGTATTCTGTCCAATAGATAATTTAAGATTGATCCAACCATTGAAACTGTTTCCTTAGGTATCTCTGTTTGGAGAATTCAGATAAAAACCCTCATCTCTCATGATAGCAAGAAATGGCCTCTTAGGCATATCAGGTTGTGGTTGTTTTATGGGACCTTATGGTTGCAGAAAGATGTTTTCCTTGGAACCACGTGACACTTTTTGTATCCTCCTGGTATTTGACATGCAATAGCGGCTGAGGGAGCTCCATAGACTGGTGACAATTAAGCTGAGAGATGACTGGTCTTGTCCCAAAAGATTCCATAGGAATCTGCTGCTAACAGTTCGAGTATGACTTATTGTCCTTTGTTTTTTTGTGGTCATTGGTCTGTCAGTAGAGATAATGTTGCTTGATTCTCTCTTGCGGTGTATCCCACTTTGATGATTACTGTTCCTGAAAACACCCCTTAGGTCTGTGACCCTCAATGCCAGATTATTTCTCTGCCAGTGGCATATGATGGGTTCTCCAGTTTTAAGCATACAATTTTGAGAAAACATTGTCCTGCATCAACAATTCCTTCTGACAAGAACCATCAGTCATACTCAACATTCCTATGCTTTTGGGAAACAAGAGAATTCTTGTTCCATCTTTATTATATAGGAAGCAAAACTCCTGTCAGCTTAACAATAAAATTCCACTGAGTTTGTTTGGTGTGGTTTCCCTTAGTTAGTAGAAGGCAATTTGGAAGGTAGTCTGCTCCGAGAATACCATACCTAGTGTTGAGTTTCTGAAATCCCCTCCTTTATTCTTTCCCACACTTCTATACACTCCTCTTTCTTGATAGTCTTTAAAAAAATTTTTTAATGTTTTATTTATTTCTGAGAGAGAGAGAGAGAGAGACAGACAGCATGTACAGGGGAGGGTGAGAGAGAAAGGGAGACACAGAATCCGAAACAGGCCCCAGGCTCTGAGCTGGCTGTCAGCACAGAGCCTGACATGGGGATTGAACCCACAAACCGTAAGATCATAACTTGAGCCGAAGTCAGATGCCTAACCGACTGAGCCACCCAGGCGCCCCCACATCCCACGGATAGTCTTAAGGAAAGTACAGAAGAGCTTGTTCACTTAGTGTCAGAAGAAGTAAAAATAACTCATTACCAACTATGCCAAAACTAACAAACAAAAAAACCTTATAAATTTTGGAAGATTGTCTTTAACATTCAAACATTCAAACATACCAAAAATCTAAGCACAACCTGTTAAGCAGTTTATTTATCTAAAGACATACTTTTGAGCTAACTTTTCTTGGCAGGTCAAATCTGATCTAAATAAAAACTTTTATACAAGCTTTAGTAAGGTACTTTTGTAATATGGTGCTTTTGTAATACATAAGGACAATTGAATATCCCTACTGTCAAGATCCTCCAGACTATTCCAAACATTTTTTAATATATTAACATAAAAATATTGGGTTTAAGGGGCGCCTGGATGGCTCAGTCTGTTAAGCGTCTGAGGCTCAGGTCATGATCTCACAGTTGGTGGGTTTGTGCCCCACATCTGGCTCTGTGCTCACAGCTCAGAGCCTGGAGCCTGCTTCGGATTCTGTGTCTCCCTTTCTCTCTGTCCCTCCCCTGCTTGTGCTCTGACTTTCCCTTTCAAAAATAATAAATAAAAACATTTTAAAAACTAAAAATATATATACTGGGTTTATATCAAGCACCTATTTGATAATTTGAAGAGATGCAAAATTACTTTAACCAATATATCTGACACTATCCACACAAAAGCCACATCCTCCCTTTGTAAAAGGTATATAGTATTCATATGAGGCAATAATATACTTCAGTATGTTCAGCTTTTCAACAGAATATCAACTTGGCTTCCTCAATTCAGAAGTTCCACACTTTGAACAATAGCCAGAGGTTTCAATAATAAGTTCTTACTGTCAAGTTCCTTTAAAAAGTCCAGCCAAAGTATGGATACAAATTATTTTAATCTTTTAGTTTTTTAGATTCTCTATGAAAACATTAGAGGGAAATATATTTTTTAACTTTTTTTTTCTCAAGAGAGAGAGAGCACACATGTGTGGAGGGTGAGGGTTGGAGGGAGAGGGAGAGAGAAAATTAAGCAGGCTTGATGCCTAGCGTGGAGTCCAACATGGGGCTCGATCCCACAAACCATGAGATCATCAACGACCTGAGGCAAAATCAAGAATCAAATGGTTAACCCACTGAACCATCCAACTGTCCCGAGAAATTTTAAGTTCATAGCAAAATTGAGAGTCACATACAGAAATTTGCCATATATCTTCTGTCTCTACATAAGCACAGCCTCCCCCATTAAGGACATCCCCCACCAGAGTGGTATATTTGGTACGAAAGAAAAACCTACAGTCATACATCTTAATGATTCTAAGTGTACGCTTTACTTTTTGTGTTGTACATTCAGTGGGTTTGGACAAATATATAATGACCTGTTAGCCATGGTGATAATATCATACAGAATATGTCATTGCCCCCAAATCCTCTATGCTGTGCCTGTTCTTCCTTTCCACACCTAACTTCTGGAACCACAGATCTTTTTAACTGTCTCCATAGTTTTGCCTTTTCCATGATGCTATGGAATCATATGTAGCCTCTTAAGATTCACTTCTCTCACTTGGTTTACGCCTTTAAGGTTCCTCCATGTCTTTTCATGGCTTGAGAGCTCAATTCTTTTTAATGCTAAATAATATTCCATTGTCTGGATATACCAGTTCATCTGTCAGTCACCTACTGTAGGACATCTTGGTTGCTTCCAAGTTTTGGCAAGGAATCTAAATGAATACAGCTGCTGTTTGCAGGTTTTTGTGTGGACAGCAGTTTTCAACTCCTTTGGGTAAAAATACCACAGATTTGCAGGAAGGTACAGTAAGAGTAAATTTAGTTAAGTGCCAAACTCTTCCAAAGTGGCTGTTTTTCACTCTTTTCAAAAGACAAGTGTTGCCTGGAAGAATTTCATGTTTTCACATCTATTCTCTCACTCTCCATTCTCCTCCCTGTTTTGACCAGCAAAGAGTCATAGAGAATGTGCTATGTACATGTGTATGTGTGTCATGTGATTTTCATGAACTTAGGGACTTTGTATAATTAATATTCAATACATTAAAAGTATAAATTCAAGGGGCGCCTGGGTGGCTTAGTCGGTTAAGCAACCGACTTTCACTTATGTCAGGATCTCGCGGTTTGTGGGTTTGAGCCCCAAGTCGGACTCTGTGCTGACTGCCAGCTCAGAGCCTGGAGCCTGATTCAGTCTGTGTCTCCCTTTCTCTCTGACCCTCCGCTGCTCACGCTGTCTCTCTCTCTCCTAGAAATAAATAAATTTTAAAAAACTTTAAAAAAAAGTATAAATTCAAGACTACAGTTATTCTAGATCATTAAATCCAACCATAAAGTCTTTTTTATACTTTATAAATCTTTTTCTTTACGTTTTATAAATTTAATGAATAAATATTTACATTTAACAGGCCCTTTAATTAATGACTAATCAATTAATGATTAATCAATTATTTCTATTTATTTCTTATATGCCACTGCAAAACAAACAAAAGCTTTTCAAATACGTAAGCCATTTATATTAGTCTAACAAACATACATGTATTTACCATATTTTAAAGCTTTTTTATAAAATTGGTACATGTGTATTTAATTTTTTATAAATTTGTGTTTCAAATTTTTTTAATGTTTATTTTTGAGAGAGAGACAGAGCATGAGCAGGAGAGGGGCAGAGAGACAGGGAGATGCAAAATCTGAAGCAGACTCCGTACTCTGAGCTGTCAGCACAGAGCCTGAGGTGGGGCTCGAACTCGGGAACCACAAGGTCATGAGCTGAGCCGAAGTCAGATGCTTAACCGACTGAGCCACCCAGGCACCTTATTTAATTTTTTAATATAATTTCTCAGGTCTAATTTTCAAATGTCCAAAAACATAGTTTAAATTTAGAATTGACAATGCTAATATTCCAAATTCTTTTAAACAATTCATCATAGCAAATAACAGATATGTACAAGTCATTCCCAAAATGCACACAAAAGGGTTTTTAAAGTTTAATTTACTTCATCCTTTTAAATACTATAATTCTTACTTTTTCTGGCATTGAAAATCCCATCAAAGTAATAAGTATGCTTATGTTGCTTTCCTACTAGAGATGTGTGCTTAATACATGGGATTTGACTCAGTTGAGAACCCCACCAACAGATAGAGCCCCTTTTCGTAATTTATAACAAGGACTCTGACCTTCAGATGGTTCAAAATAGCTATTGCCTTAATCTTATTCTTACCTTACTTACCTCATCCTTTCTTCTACTAAAGAATTCTGTAGACACACAGAGATGGTAACTAAGGGCTTTATGCTTGGCCGAATATTGCAAATCTTTGGCTCCCCTAATACATTTGAGTGCTTTCTTGTCTGGCTCGAAAAACACTTTTAATGCCATTCCACTGGATCCTTCATACGTTTATGTCATCCTCTAATAGCCTCTTTCAAATTTATT
Source organism: Proteles cristata cristata (assembly GCA_017311185.1). Lineage (NCBI taxonomy): Eukaryota > Metazoa > Chordata > Mammalia > Carnivora > Hyaenidae > Proteles > Proteles cristata. The sequence goes on along the minus strand of JAESUZ010002924.1, from coordinate 1,084,135 downwards.
GCCTGATTTAGGTAAGCAGAATTCTGTATTTCGTATTCTTTTCATATTTCTCTGTCGGGCAAGCCACAAGTTTTATAGAAATGGCATGCCATCAGGTTGGATTCTGCACATCTCTCATGGCCATGGTCATGACACCAAAATCATGCTGATGATAGCAGCACAAAAAGATGAATGAGACCCAGCACTTAGCTCATTAAGGATGCCCCGTGCAGCCAGGAGGAGTGGGTCTCCCTTGTTTACATGCTCAGTGCTTTTCATTCCTTGTACTTTGCTTTCTAGGGAATCTTAAGATTTTCATGTAACATGGCTTACTTTACCTTGAGTTATCCTCATCAAAATTCCTTACTTTTCTCTACCATTAATATAGTGGATTTCTTATTTGTTTCTCTCTTTTACTATAAGTTTTCTCTAAACCTTTTGGAAATAAGGACGTATTAAAAGAGTAAATAAGACATTTTAAAAGTAAATTATTAGCATCTGTTACTATTTGATAGGATTGAAATAATATTGAGTAGCTTAGCTATTAAGATATCTTACTACCCAGTTTTACTATTTAATTTTCTTTCTTTAAAACAACATAGCCTTTAGGGAGCCCAGGTGGCTCAGTCAGTTAAGTGTCTGACTTCAGCTCAGGTAATGATCTCACGGTTTGTGAGTCTGAGCCCTGTGTCGGACTCTGTGCTGACAGCTCGGAACCTGGAGCTTTCTTCAGAGTCCGTATCTCCCTCTCTTTCTCTGACCCTCCCTGATCCTCTCTTTCCCTCTCTCTCTCTCTTAAAAATAAATAAACACTAATTTTGTTAAATGAAATAAGACAACATACCTTTGGAAGGCAAGTTTTAATATTAACCCTTAAAAATATTGTGCTCTCGGCAAAATATGCCTAAGAAGTACATTGCAATATTCTTTTGCAGTGAAACAAAACAAAACAAAACAAAACAAACAAATAAACAGCATAGATTCACAAATCAAAATGCCTGGTTTTGAGCTACAATTTTTTAAAAAATGTTTATTTGTTTATTTGGGGGAGAGAGAGACAGCACACAAGCAGGGGAGTGGCAGAGAGGTAAACACAGAATCTGAAGTGGTCTCCAGGCTCTGAGCGGTCAACACAGAGCCCAGCATGGGGCTCAAACCCATGAACTGTGAGACCATGACTTGAGACAAAGGCAGATGCTTAACTGACTGAGCCTCCTACCTGCCCTTAACTATAATTTAATCACTTTCTTACTCTGTGTCATTTGACAAGTCACTTAAAGACTCAGGGCTTTAGTTTCCTCATTTATAAAATGAGAATAATTGAAGAGCCACTAACATCATTGAGTTATTACAGGGAAGAACTGAGTTATTACACATGCAGAAAAGAGTAAGCACTAGACAAATTGTAGTGCTTTTATTAATTAAGTAATTAATTATTTATTATTTTTTTAATCCCCACAAAACACAACCAGAAAAAGCATTCTCAGTGTATTAGGAAGATAATAATAACAAAGTACATTTTTATTTCTGTTTGCTTTTAATAAATGCATGGACTTTTATATTTAATAAAGTGTTAGGGAACACTCTATTAGAATCTTCTAATAGAGTGAGAAGGCTGTAGACACTGCAGCTTGAGAGAGTGACCAAAGAGGGACTGTAGAGTCCTCAGTGACAAGATGAAGAAGGTTTTAATGTGACATCCCAAACAGCTTTGGGTTTTGAACTCTAAGAAGAGAAATCCACTGACAGATTTAAGAAAAATAATGATGTGATTAAATATATGTTTTGTACATATCAGACTGTTCATAGAGAAGGTCCTGCAATATACATTAACAATATCAAGTGTAGAAGAAAGACAGTCAGAAATGCTTTAGAATGGTATCCTCAGTGTTAAAGAGAATTTAAGTAAATTATACTAGAAAAGTCTCTACTCAGTAACATTTAATTACCTAGAGTCATCAAGATGTTCTTCCAGTTAGTAAAATGAACAAGTTTCCTTTGAAATTCTACAGAACTATAAAAATAAATCTCTAAAATGACTCTCAGCACTAACTGGTAGAGATCAAAAGCAAATGTCTCACTAAAATATTAAACTGAAATTGCATCTATGACTAGGAAACATATACAGAAATGCTTATTCACATTGAACTTTTAAAATATATTAAATATGGGGCTCCTGGATGGTTCAGTCAGTTAAGCACCTGACTCTTGATTTCAGCAAAGATCATGATCCCAAGATTGTGGGATGGAGCCTTGCATTGGGCTCTCCAATGTGAAAGCCTGCTTAAGATTCTTTCCTTCTCCTTCTCCCCCCGCCAATTGCATGCTGTCTCTCTCTCTCGCTCTCGCTCTCGCTCTCGCTCTCACTCTCTCCAAAAAAAGTGAAATAAAATAAAATATATTAAATTAGTTTTCAGATGCAATTCTACCAACCCTTAATTCCAAATAGTCTTTATTTCTTCTTTTTTGAGCACATAAACTCGAAACCCCTACACAGCAGACATGGGGTGTGGAACAAAAGCAATCTTCACTGAATGAATTTTTCAATGACCTGTGAAACAGTTATTTTTTTCCACCCTAGCTCAGGTTACGCAATGTTGTAAGACTCAGTCCCACCTCTGATCTCTCAAGGCTACAAGGATACATTATGTCCCACAATGACTGTTATTCTTTAGATGAATGTTTGACTTTTGAATTGTTGGAAGCAAATTTGTACAAGGCTTCCATGGCCTAACTACTGAAGAGACAAACACTCGTTCTTCAGCCAAATGTTTTCTCAACTCTTTTCAGGGGAATTCTGACTCAGTGTAGAAACTGTGAATTGTCTAACTCTCACCTGGCAAGAAATGATGGCCTCTCAAGAGCCATGTAATTCCAAGCTCAGATAAAAATAGACACCAATACTCATGAAATTGTCTCCTTGTTAAACAGGACTCTAAGGTCAGTTAAAGTATTCAGAACTTAATGCAATAAAACTTGTGAAGTTAAGTTTTCCATTGATTGATCATTCAGAAAAGCAGTCCTACATTTTTCAAACTATTCTAAATTTAGAATAAATGGCATTAACTTATTTATTTGTTCTTTTGCAGTTTCAAGCATGCAGTATATCATTATCTCTTCAAAATTTCTAATTGTACTGAAGCTGAGGCATTAAGAAGTTAATTTACTTTTGTACAGGTAAATACAATTTGTATAACTGAGGTCTTCTAAACCCCCGTAATAGTAAAATCAAAATGAAAGAAAATCATGGTGTGATTTGTCACCACACTTGACTTCTACAGCCACATCTTATGATAAATTCTGATTTAGTCATTACATAGATGCTTAAGAGCCTAGTCTTGTGATAGATGGAGGGAGTAAAGCAGTGATGTATAAAACTATCCTTATTTTTGAACCCTCTTACACTATTGGTAGGAACGCAAACTGGTGTAGCCACTCTGGAAAACAGTATGAAGATTACTCAAAAAGTTATAAATAGAACTACCCTATGACCCAGCAATTGGACTACTAGATATTTACCCAAAGGATACAAAAATACTGATTTGAAGGGGCACATACACCCCTATGTTGATAAAAATGCTATCAACAATAGCCAAATTATGGAAAGAGCCTAAATGTCCATCAACTGATGAAAGATGTAGTATATATATATATACTATATATATATATATGCAATGGAATATTACTCTGCCATAAAATTAGAATAAAATCTTGTCATTTGTAATGACATGGATGAAGCTAGAGAGTATTATGCTAAACAAAATAAGTCAGTCAGGGAAAGACAAATACCATGATTTCACTCATATGTGGAATTTAACAAAACAGATGAGCATAGGGAGGAAAAGAGAGAGAGAGACAAAGGTAAAGCAGAAAACATATTCTTAACTAGAGAGAACTGATGATGGCTGGAAGGCATTTGAGTGGGTTGGGGGTTGGGCAGGGGGTTGGGCTAAATGGGTGATGGACATTAAGGATGGCATTTGCTGAGATAAGCATTGGGTGTTGTGTGTGGTTTGTGTGGTAAGTTTGGGTGTTGTGTGTAAGTGACTTCTACACCTGAAACTAGTAGTGCACTGTATATTAACTAAATGCAATTTAAATAAAAACTTGAAAGAAAGAAAAAAAAAAGGACCCTATTTTCAAAGAAGTTGCTAATCCATAGTGTGCCATCAGGAAAGAGGAATGTGTGTTTGTAAAAACACATGTGCTCACTAATAAAATCTATTATTAGAAAATGAACTAAATTGGAGTACCTGGGTGGCTCAGTAGGTTAAGAGTTTGACTTGCACTCAGGTCATGATCTCACAGTTTGTGAGTTTGAGCCCCACATGGGTCTCTGTGCTGACAGCTCAGAGCCTGGAGCCTGCTTTGATTTTGTGTCTCCCTCTTTCTCTGCCCCTCGTTCACTCTCCTCTCTCTCTCCTCCTCCCTCCTCTCTCTCTCTCTGTCTGTCTGTCTCTCTCTCTCTCAGAACTAAAACAATATTAAACAATCTTTTAATAAATAAAATATTAAAAAAAGAAAGAAGAACTAGGTTAAATACCTTTATCATTCAAACTCTCTAATCAATACAATGTTTTAGAACACCTGGCCCTCTCAAAGTTTGGAGTTACAATCTTCTTAAACACATTCTCACCAATTTTTCTTTTTCTTCTGGAAATTTTAAATTAAATAAGGTAAAAAAAATTAAATAGAGTCACATGTCTAAAGAGTGCTATAATATAATCAATAAATATATTAAAAAGTATAAAATGCCACCAGGAAAAAAATCAATTTTTTGTTAGCTAGTTAATGTGTATACTCAGTACAAAACTTGGAAAGGAATTAACCTATTTTTTTCTTTATAAACAAAGCACTATGTTTCCCAGGAGAATATTGCAAACCAGTTAGTATTTTGTACTTTTGGCAGGCAGATGACTTTTTAGTACAATTTTATAACTTCAACACTATTGAATTACTCTTTTAAAATTATGTTTTCTCTTGTAGCCACTGTGTGCCCTGAGACAGTCATTAAGCAGTATCTTTGAGCAACATTTTCCACTTCCATACAGTTGGATACATAGTATTCTTAATTGGCTTTTCTCTGCAAAGGCAACTTTGAAATGCTTTTCAACTCTGACAATTTCCCCTATGAGTTTCATTGGTAAAGCCCTTCCGCTGATGACATAACCAATATGTATGATTTCATTTCTTAAATGCCACCTATGACTTGTTACCCATCTGCTATTTGCTCGCACAGTGTCAACACAAGACATATATTAAAGAAATGGTAAATACCTTTAAGTCGGAGAATGCAATACCACTGATTTTAGTCTTTAATGCTACAATTTCCAAATCTCCATGTGCTATCTGACAACTGTCCCTTAAAATTTATGTAGTAGCAAGAACTTGAAAGGCAATCACAGAATTTGGATGGCTGTACCTAGTTCTGAGTAGAGATTTTGGAATTTAAGAAATGGCAATGGCAATGATGGGGAAAGTTTTTTCGGGATGATATCACATAGGAATATACTTACCTGGGGATGACCAGAACATTCCACTGGGCTCAGATACCAGAACACCACTACTTCTCACTAACTCCAGCAACAAAGGCAGCTGTACCTTTCCCCTATTCCAACTATTTTCTTTCTTCTGTCTTTTCTGCCTTATCCTTGTTAAATGTCAGAGTTCAACACTAGCAATTTCAGTAACTCTGCTGTTCAGACTAATGTTTTTAAACATGGCAGCAAAGACATTAGCATGCATACTCCTTTTGAATATGAAGCATTTCATCATGTATGAAATGACATAAGACACACGCTTTCTATTCACAGATATTAAAGGATATGCACTAGTAGATCTAAATTTATAATCTTTCTCGAGTGGCACAACTCTGCCTCTAAAACAAAAGGCATTTATTTATTGGAAATGGTGCTTACCATTTTCTAATCAATTGACCTCTGAACAAAGGAGAAAGACAGGGGGTTTTATTTTTTATTTTTTTGAAGTTTATTTTACTTATTTAAAGAGAGAAAGAGCAGAAGAGGGGCAGAAAGAGAGGGAGAAAGAGAGAATCCCAAGCAGGCTCTGCACTGCCAGCATGGAGCCCAATTTGGAGCTTGAAATCATGAACTGTGAGATCATGACCTGAGCCTAAATCAAGAGACAGTTGCTTAATCGACTGAGCCACCCAGTTGCTCTGAAAGACTGAGATTTTTATAGCCGAGTACTGCCCAGCTTTTTTCACTGCCTTTCGCAATTCTACCTTGTCATATTAGAAAACAAGTTAAAAACAAAACAAAACAAAACAAAGTAAAATAAAACATGTAATTTGCCCTGAAGCCTCTTCCTGTGAAAAGTCTACACACTTTCTTTTTTCATCAAGAAAACCAAAACTTCCACATTAATCCCAACCCTTTCCATTAGCACAAACAGCATGAAACCCATATTACTTCAGATTTTTCTGACATTATTTTAATTTTTTACATATGTTAAGATTGTTATCCCAAGCAGTATATAGCTTTCTGAAAATTGTGTGGCACATTCATACTTCTACTTTATAAAAATTTGGCGGTGAAATAGCAGATGGAAATTGTTAATTTGGAGATGTTACCTCATACCTTTTTACCTAGAAACCTTGAATAATTCTCCTATGTGCTGTTTACAGCTTCATTCTCCTATTATAAGAAATAAGGAGCAAGAAAAGAACAGACAAGCATACAGAAATGGTACCATTCTTCTTTTCTACCATTTTAAGATTAACAAGTTGTCACCTACACTCCAGTTTGTTAATATACATATGGGACCAAGGTGAATGAAACAAAGAGGAAAAACAGGCATGATAGAAGGTGATACAAATAGCAACTGTGATGAAAGAAAGAAAGAAAGAAAGAAAGAAAGAAAGAAAGAAAGAAAGAAAGAAAGAAAGAAAGAAAGAAAGAAAGAGAAGGAAGGAAGGAAGGAAAGGGAAAGAAAGAAAGAAAGAAAGAAAGAAAGAAAGAAAGAAAGAAAGAAAGAAAGAAAGAAAGAAAGAAAGAAAGAAAGAAAGAAAGAAAGAAAGAAAGACAGTTGAAACAGAGGAAAGATATAGCTGCCTTTGTTGCTGGAGTGGGTGGGAAGCCATTGTGTTCTGGTGTCCGAGCCCAGTGGAATGTTCTGGTCATCCCCAGGTAAGTATATCCTTTACGTGATATCATCCTGAACAACCTTTCCAAATCATGGCCACACCTGTTAAATTTTATTTCTTGGATACCACTGAAATTTAGAAATCCACAAATATTTTTTTAAAGATTTAAGAAAGCAATTCATAGAGCCAAATTTACTGCCATGAATTGGATGAAAACTTTGCTGGAACCCACAATGAAAGATCCAAAAATGATTTTACTGTGTTTTGATTCCAAAACCATACATCTGGCTGACCTAAACTGACCCAGTAATGTTTTTCCTGGCCACCTCTTCAAATACTACTAGTTACCTTCTGTTGGAGCTATTTCAAAAAATATTGTCTTCCTTGTCACCCAAACATTTCAGTTCCCAACTGCTGCTGTGAGATTGGATATTGTATGTTATAAAACTAAGAGTCTTCTGGCATCGTAAACTGATTATCTCTGATTCTTTTTAAAACTACTAACATAAGATTTTAAGTCACCAGTGTTTCAAATTCAAAAACATCTCATATTCAACCCATGTTTGCATTCTCAATGGGTTCTTCTTTTCTGCTGTTCTGCAATTTCCTTTTTCAGTCAACACCTATTAGACTTTTTGAAATGCAAGGGATATTGTAAACATATCCACATGAACAGTGTCTCCGTCCGGTCATCGAATCAAAACCTTTGGCCAAATATTGGAGATGAACTATAGAGTAGATAATTGAGTCAAACTTTATGAGAGGCATTGTGAACAAATTACTGTTGGCTTCTCTTATACTCGCAGTAACATAAAACCAGTTTACCACTTCCTTTATCCTATAACTGCTTCTTGTGAATCATTAATATTGCCTGAACTATTTTCTGGGCCTTGAAGACAAGGAGCCTTAGGACCTCTGAGGATGCAATCACAGTATTTGGAAGCTAATGTTATTCACTAAGTGCCTTCTGAATGATGGTTAATTGTTGGAATATACTTATTTTTAAACATGTGAAATTACTTCCTAGTGCAAGCCAATGTCAGCTGGTTCACACATCTCATTAAAGAACAAAATACCACTGAAACAATGGATTGAAACCAGGGCATGGTCTGCAAGAAGCCCTGTCCCTAAAGACTCAGTCTGATAATGTTCCAGAACTTGTGCCTCAGATAGGCTGTGATTTGGATTACTTAGACATCCCGAAAAATTTCCCTTTTTGAGTACCATGGAAACTCAAATATAGAATTCAAGTTCTGAGCACTGGGTGTTATATGGACACCAACTTGACAATAAACTATAAAAAAAAAAGAAAGAATTCAAGTTCTTTAATTGATTCACATACACATAAACACACAAAGGTTATCCATGAATAAAAGACTTCATTAAAATTTAAAGAAGAAGGTTACCCATTTGGCTCAGTTGGTTAAGCCTCCACCTCTTGATTTCCACTCAGGTCATGATCCCAAGGTCAAGGGTTGGGATGACACTGGCTCTGCACTGGGTGAGGAGTCTGCTTGGAATTCTCTGTTCCTCTATCTCTGCCCCTACCCTCTCCTTCTCTCTCTTTCAAAATTTACAATTAAACGTTTAAAAAAATTAAAAGGGAGACAAGTTAGTCTGAAACAATGCAAACCACTTGAAATCTCAAGTCAGTAACTCTTCTTCCAAAAATCATCAGGTACAGTTTTCACTGATGACATTGCTATATACAGTGCCAGAACTCTCCAGAACTCTTCCTCTTGCCTTCTATTTCTTCTTCTCCCTATTCTGTTATCTGTATGAATTTCTAGGACTATTTCTTGAGCTACGATGAAAAGAAATTAAGCTCTCCAAACTTTGAGTTAGGCAGTAAATGCTGTGTCCTTAGCTGCTTAAGGGATTTGAAAAGCACATCTTGGGATAGCTTGAAATAGCAATTTATTTTTCTCTTTGACTCCAGAATTTTTTTGCTGTCAACAGCACTAATTCCTGGGGGGAAATGTAAAGGAAATATTAAATAGCATTTCTTAATGTTAGAGGAGACGATATCAGATTTAAAAAATATCTTTGAAATCTTTGGGAAAATGGAGACAAATTGTCACAAATTCAGAGAAGTCATAGATGGTGTGATATCTTCAGAATAAGTTTCTAAGAAAGAAATCTAAAGAGAAGGATAATGCAGCCTTTGCTGTAAGACAACAGACATGAAAAACAACATTTTCTGAGCACTCACTATGCCAGACACTTTTACCACTGAAAGTAGTGAGTAACCAAGATGTCTGTTAAAGATCAACCATATGAATCTGAGTAGAGCTGGGATTCAAACAAACTCAAGTCTCACTGAAAAGTAGAGACAATGAGATGTATGACGTTCTTAGTGAATAATCAGTTGGTAAAAGCTGATACCAGTTTTACACTATTAAATAGTCTCATCCAACTATTTTGCCTAACTGTACCTTGCTGTTATCCATAAGATATTTGAGGGGGGTTGTGATAAAACAGAAAATATCAGAACCATGAAAATTTAGCTAGATGAAAAAAGCAATATTACAAGAAGTAAACATCTAAAAACACAGGCAAAAGGATTCTATATAATTAGAAAATGTTAATACTAAACTGCACTAAGCTTCTTTGTCAGAAAACTAACGAAAACTCAATTAGTTATAGAACTCACATCTGGCATTATAAAAAATGAAACAAATGCATAAAATAAATATTTTCTTCCACTTGTTTTTTTTTTTTAATATTTTATTTATTTCTAGGAGAGAGAGAGAGACAGCGTGAGCAGGGGAGGGTCAGAGAGAGAGGGAGTCACAGACTGAAACAGGCTCCAGGCTCTGAGCTGCAGTCAGCACAGAGCCCGACGCGGGGTTCGAACTCACGAACCGCGAGATCATGACCTAAGCGAAAGTCGGACGCTTAACCGACTAAGCCACCCAGGCGCCCCTCTTCCACTTGTTTTTTATGGATTTGTTTAAGGTTATTATAGTGGATGGGCTTCTTCAAAAATCTTTTGACAAGTAAAGCATTGACAGAGTTTATACAGAAGTAACTTATGTACTTCATCAAGAATAGAAGTGTACGTCACAGAAGAAATTCAGGGGGAGATGGATAAAATGTGGCTCAAATACGCAGTTCACTGTTGCCAAACTAAAAACAAACAAACAAAAACGAATAGGGTGAACAGAGCTCACGTCCTTTAAAAGATCCATCTTTATAACCACTTTTTGGATAAAAGATGTATATTGGATGATTTGAAGATATAGTCTCTAGCAAGAATTCAAGATGTCGGTATTCTCTCTAGCTTATAAGGGTAAAGGCATATGTTTTTTTATACGAATGACTACATATGGAAGAATGCAATACAGTGTTAAAAATAGTTATCCAGGGAGGTATAAATATGAGTATATTTTATTTTGTACATTTTTGGTCTATTTTATTTAATGTTTGATCTCAGGGGGTTACTTAGAGTTATATCAGGGCCTCCCCTCAAATCCTACCATGTTCTGCCTATTTAAGATTTGTATCACTCTTCAAGAAATGTGTAACTCTGCGTGGTGACAGATGTTAACTAGATTTATTGTGGCGATCATTTCATAATTTATACAAATATAGAATCATTATGTCGCATACTTGAAATTAATATAATGTTATCTATCAATGATATCTCAGTAAAAATGGAGACATCATCAACACAGATATCAATTATGTGGATGACATGAAACTATCTGTTGTAGATGAGCGCACTATATGTGCCATAGCTCCATGCTGTAGGTACGCTAGAGCATCAAAAATACTTGGCTCAGCTGAATGTGGGCTATTGTTAACAAACAAACAAATCAAGAATAGGTATAAATTTAATGAAGTGCACACAAATAAAAAAAGGGCACTTGTACAAATTAAATATTAAGATGATTCAGCATAAAAACAATATTTACCTTAAAAGAGGGAATGAGGGAAAAGAAAAAGAAATGTATAAGATTCAGTTGACTTTAAGTTAAAAATGAGTCCGTAGTGTAGAACAGTAGTCAAAAATGTGAGTAGTGTTTTCATATTTCTAACATTTATAGGGCTAATGACACCTTAAAAATGCATCTGTAATATGATACTGAAATATATCTCTAATATGATACCATTATAATATGATATTAAACACATTATTAATTTTCAAAAATCAGTTATAGGAAATTTATGAATTCAGTGTAGTCATTCCACATAGCAGCAGTTTTACTTATTATCATTTATACAACATTCACCGAATGAATGTCTACTTCACACCTACCTGTGGGCAGTCACTTTGTCAGCCATTGGCAACACAGAGGGGAGCAAGCACACTCCTTCCATTATTGATCGTTTGCCTGAGTGGAGAGAGATTTTAGTTAAATAATCACAGATTAATGTAAACTCATCATTGTGACAGATTATAGAGTTGGTACACAGGGCTACAAATAGGGGCTTTGATCTAAATAAGAAATCTGTCTTGAGGGAAAAGCAGAAGGGAGACTAAAAGTTACCTGAGGGGGGAAAAATTGGAAGGAAAATTACCTGAACAGAGAAATCAGTAGGCATAATGTCCTTGTGGAAGGTGGAAGCCTAAAACGTCTGAGGGCTTTGAAGAAGACTAGTTCTATCTTACATTCAAGGTTGTAGAGAGTAGCCGCATAGAATCAGGTAAGGAGTAGAATTATCAAGGTCTGAGTTAAAATCATGATATGCAAACTTTAAAGGATATGTTATTTTTTTAAAAATTCTTAAATCTTTTATTTATTTTTGAGAGAGAGAGAGAGAGGAGTGAGTGTGTGAGCAGGGGAGGGGCAGAGAGAGAGGAAGATACAGAATCTGAAACAGGCCTCAGGCCCTGAGCTAGCTGTCAGCACAGAGCCTGATGTGGGGCTCGGAACCCACGAACTGTGAGATCATGACTTGAGCTGAAGTCAGACGCTTAACCAACTGAGCCACCCAGGCGTCCCAAAGGATATGTAAAATTTTGTTTTTAAATTAATTACTCAATTGTAATATTAATTCAACATATTTAAGGGAATTTAAATTTACATGTGAAAAAAATTTTTAATCTTTTTAATGTATTATTTAGTTTTTGAAAGAGAGAGCACAAGCAGGGGAGAGGCAGAGACAGCTGGGGACAGAGGATCCTAAGGCTCTGCACCGACGAGCTGACAGTAACGACCTCGAAGTAAGGCTCAAATTCATGAACCTCAATATCAGGACCTGAGCTGAAGTCAGACACTCAACTGACTGAGTCACCTAGATGCCCCTACATGTGAACTATTTGAAAGGACTCTGGATAACTTACAAATTTACAAACCTAAGTTAGCATGTAAAAATTTCTGATAAAAATTTTGATAAATGATAAAAAAATGATTCACATTCCCATCTGTCATCCCAAAATTATTTCCATTTTTTTTTGTATTATGGGTCTTGTCCATAGGTACACATAATTAAATTAAACTAGGTATACATAATTTACTGATACCTTGCTTCTTTTACTCATATCATTAAATATCATAATTTATTTAACAAATTTATTCACTCTGAATACACTAGATTATGCTGTCATAACATTCCATCCCCAAATGTTGACTGTTTATAATCACAGAAGTTTATTTCTCTCTTACTCTGTGAGCCCTTTGTAGATTCCGTGGGGGCCCACTCCAGGATTTGTTACTCAGACAGACAGGCTGAGAAATGATCCAGGGGAAGAGAATTCACACACAAAGTTAAAGCTTCTGCTTGAAAGTGAGCTATGGCACTGCCGTCCACATTTATGTACCCCTTCAAGGACACAAGGAAATGCGATTTTACCATGTGCCGGGGAAAAGGAAAAAAATATGTTTTTTGAACAGTGCTAACAACTATCCCACCTATTTTTAGACACTGGATTTGTTTTCAGTCTTTTTACAATTTGAGGGAATGCTACATTGAATATTTTCATACGTTTTTTCTTTTCTTTTCTTATTTCTTTAGTACTAATTTCCAGTAGTAGAATTACTGGATCAAGAACATGAATATTATAATGATCCAATACCTATCACCACATTGCTTTCCAATATTCTAGTAAATAAATGTCTCTATTTTATTCACCTAAGAGCCACTTGTTAATTCATCCTGACATCCCTACTGGTAGCAGTGTCTTAAAGTATAGGCCACTGACTCCTCATTGAGTAAGTAAAATATTCTAGCCTATGATTCTGCAAACATCTCTTTATTTTGCAATATCATGATTTAATATGAGAAGGTGAAGTTATTTTAACTGAGAAAAATGATTTCAGAGAAACCGAATAATTTAGAAATCTATCATTCTTTTTTTTTTTTACATGTCAATCAACAATACCAGCCACAGATTGTTGATTGGAAGGTTTAATCCATTCTTGCAAGCAATCTATCTCTATCTCTATGTCTCTATACCTATACCTATACCTATACCTATACCTATACCTATACCTATATCTATCTATCTATCTATCTATCTATCTATCTATCTATCATCTATACTCTATGCTAATATTTTAGAAACAATAAAAAAATACCTAAATTTATCTAGAATTTCTTTGACAATGACTGGATCATGGTTCTTATATTCCATAGAAACAGACTCTGTTAATGGAAAGAAATATTTTTAAAAGAAATTGGATAGCTTACTGAATCACTCGGAAGAGTAAAAAACAAAACAAACAACCAAAAATAAATAAATAAATAAGTGAAATAGGTTCAACCACCAGGCAGAAACCCTTAGGGCCAAAATCTGCCCACGTGAAGAGCCTAAGTGAGGCCACTTTGCTGGGACCGCTGCTCCCTCAGTACGACTGTTGGTAACAGCTTCTGTTCGCATGTGACATGGATTCAATCGCCACCCCAATTCTGCTCCGCCTTTGGAAACCAAACATTGACGTCACTGCTCCTGCCCTCTCTCCAGGGTCCTATCCTCTAGATTCAGTGTGTCGGTGGGAACATGTGACTGGCTAAGAATAAATCAAGTGTCTAAACAGGTTGCGAGATCGGGGGCACAGCGTCTGGGATTTTCAGCTTCTCTGGACAGAGATGAGACCTGTCCCGGCAAGGCTGACACAGTAAAATATGCCTTAAAAATCGTGAGGGAATTCAGAGTCAGGGAAACACAATTAAACAAATAACAAAATCTAACAAATATTGACTACAATGAGCAAAATTAGACAGTTTCTATGATATCTAAAAACTCTTTGAGATTGTTCTGTTCACTTCCCCTCCCCTTGAACTTTGGGGATTTAAAAAGCTTCACTTTGTTTTGTTTTGAAAAGAAGGGAGTATTCTTTTCACATTTTCTTAAATGAGCCACACCCTACAGCTTTTAGAGTCTCTGGTGCATTTTTTAATATTTTGGTTGTATTTCTTGTAAAATCTATACAGCATATCTCCAAATGTATTTTGAGTCACTAAAAATATCTCCTTTCTCTGGTTTGAGGGAAGACGAACATACTGGGGGACATTGCTAATATGACAGGAGTGAAGATAAAAAAGAAACAGGCCTTTGTTTCTCCAAGTTGTCTAGTAGAAATGACAAACAAATACTCCCAATGAAGCATATATATGTCACATAAGAGAAATAGGAACAGAATACTGGAGGCACACAAAAAAGACTGTGACCAATCCTACTTAGAAAAAGTTTCAGAGGGGCACCTGGGTGGCTCAGTCAGTTGAGCATCCGACTTCAGCTCAGGTCATGATCTCATGGTTCATGGGTTTGAGCCCCGCATCAGGCTCTGTGCTGCCAGCTCAGAACCTGGAGCCTGCTTCTCATTCTGTGTCTCCCTCTCTCTCTGACCCTCCCCTGCTCACTCTTTCTGCCTCCCTCTTTCTCTCTCAGAAATAAATGAAAAGATTTTTTAAAAAAGTTTCAGACATGGTAGTTGAGCGGAGAGTTTCCTTTAGCATGAAGTCTATCATGCAAGGCAAGGAATGAGCCCTTTTGGAAACTTTGCCACACTGATTTCCTTAAGACGTTTCCTCTGAGATATAAATTTTATAAACAAAAACAGTAATTTAAAAAAGAGCAGTCACTTCACTCAGGGAATTTCTTGAGCTTAAGTTATCTAATGTTGAATAATTTTCTAAGCTTTTTGTACAAATTCATTATTGCCCCAAATAGCTATTTTTGAAGAAATAGAAGTTTCTAAAAAACAAGAGAACAGGGGCGTATGGGTGGCTCAGTCGGTTGAGCCTCTGGCTCCTGGGTTCGAGCCCTGCATCAGGCTCTGTGCTGATAGCTCAGAATTGGGAGCCTGCTTCAGATTCTGTCTTTCTCTCTGCTCCCCCACCCCACCCCACCCCGACTAGCACTCTGTCTCTCTCTCAAAATAAATACATAAAAAATTTTAAAAATAAATAAAGAGCAAAAGAACATTCAAAATAGGGATGAGTATTTTAACATTTGCTCCCTTTAAAGACAAATGAATCTTTAACTTTACTTGTCTTTTGTATCATTGAAATTCTGAGAAGTTTATTTTGCATACAAATATCTCAATGTCATATAAACCACCAAAGACTTTCAAAAGATCTCAGGGAAGAGTTTATGAAGTCACTAATGTCTAGAAGTAGAAGTGATCCTCTCTCTGGTCTAAGGCCGGCCAAGGTCAAATATTACCACCTGTACCGAGGTCTTCGTTCACTTCCTTCTTGATTGTCTTTCCCTACTTCTTCTGACTTATCATTGATAATTACTTTGCAGTCATTTGGGGTGGAAAACATTGATCTGATCTAGTTACCCCATTTTTTTCAGAGAATTCAGTTTCAGAAATTCAAATTGAGGGGCATTCATTAAGTGACTCAAATCTACTTGGTTTCAAAGGCAGTGAAGGTGAAAACTGAAAAATACCTCACTCTGAGATTAGCTCCAAGTGCAGTGAAGTATTTATTTAGTTGGGAGTTTAATGTAATTAAATGTTTCTTCGGCAAGCAAATTGTACTCAAATGTATGAATGTTTCAGGAAGGTATTTTCAGCTCAACTTTACAAATAACTAAAAGCTGGTGCTTTCTGACAATGGCATAAATTTTTTACATGCTGATGAATTCCTACATATTTGCTGTATTCCTGACTTTAATAAATTATGGGGACTGAGGTGGCTTGGAAGTGATCATTTCATTGGTCTAAAGATTATCCTAAAAGACTCTAAAGTCTACACATGACACCCCCCAATTCTTGGTCAGATGAACCAGGGTAGAGTAGGTATAGTTCCACTTGCCACTGGTGAATTCTTCGGTGTGGGGAAAATCACTTATGTGTCCTCACCAGACTGCTGTGATGATCATCTGAGGTTGTACATGTAAAATCACAAGGATATTCGTATTCTATTTCACAACTTGCAATTTTTACTATTAGTCACCCGAAATTTTAGCAAATATATAATTATTTTAAAATAAATGGCACTAAACTTAGAACATTTTGACTTCGGGGGCCACTATTAAAAATAACAAGAATGTTTTTAAGCAACACAAGAGTAACAGCGAAAGCATCTCTCATGTTTTGCTTGGAAATGAATTCTCAGGACATTATTGAGAGGTTCTACTTCAATGCCTAGTCTAATTCCCACTGCCTGTATCTAAATCAATGGATTATCCTGCACAACTAGTGGAAAACAATGAGATGACAGACTGTTTATTGTACAGTTTTACTGCACTGAGCTATTTTGAGTTAGCATAGGTACAGCCACAAGCATAAATTAATACTATTATGCATGCACTCTACTTTGTTGAAGGGGTAGGAACTTCTAATTGTATATAAATATCACCCTGTCCTTTAGGGTGATATTTATAGGAAGAACAAAACAAGAAAACAGATTTCTGACTCTTTTAAACAGAGAAATAGGGGGAAAAAAGGGAGGGAAAGAGACAGAGAGGGAGAAAGATAGGGAGGGAGGTAGCGAGAGAGGAACGAAAGAGGGAGGAAGGGATGAAGATGGGAGGAGTGAGGGAGGGGGGAAAAGAGAGGGAAAGAGGAAGGCCAGGAAGGAGGAGAGGAGCCAGAAAGGAAGTAGAAGAGGAGGGAGAGGGAAGGGAGGGTTTGGGAGAGGGGAGGGAGTGAGAGAGAGAAGCATTTGACAACAGAGAGAACATGGGTTCTTTTTCATAATGTGAAACTCCGTGTTTATTTTTCTCTAGTGTGCAATAACGGAACACAGCGTGTAAGGATTAGCTCAAATTGACTTGAAGGTACAGTCTCTTTATGAAAGATCTTTCAAAAGAAAAACATGATGTGTTCTGGCACTAGGAAGACAGTGCCAGGAAGCGCATCAGCAATTTACTTTCCAAGTAGGAAATATTCATTAGATCTAAATACCAAGTTGTTTGCAGAACATGTTCGGGCAACAATTTGTTCCTAACACTGCTAACATTGTTTCTGTCTGGTCTTACATCAGGGATTGCTTAAAATATTTCAGCTTTATCCTGATAGATATTAGCTCAGTAGATGGATATGCACAGTGCAATGAAGCTTGGTAACTTGACTTTTAAGAATAGGACCCAGGAGGCGCACCTGGGTGGCTCAGTTGGTTATGCATCCACTTCTGCTCAGGTCATGATCTCATGGTTCCTGGGTTCGAGCCCTGCATCGGGTTCTATGCTGACAGCTCAGAGCCTGGAGCCTGCTTCAGATTCTGTGTCTCCCTTCTCTCTGTCCCTCCCCCATTCACACCCTGTCTCTCTCTCCCTCAAGAATAATTAAACATTAAAAAAAAAAATTAAAAAAGAACAGGACCCAGGAAAACCATAAGCAGAAAAATCTCAACAATTTGTTTAATTGCAAACCTTCAGTTAATTGTGGGAAAATAAATAAAAGTCTTGATGAAACTAAAAAACATTTAAAAATCATATTAAAATTGCATTTCATGAAAGAAGAGGAAAGGACAACTTATTTTTAGAAATTGGCTGAATCAGATGTCTTGTTTGAAGAAAGAGTGAGGAAATAAACTGAAAAAAATGAATTGAGTCAATCGTACAGAGGAAATATTTATAAATCTCTCTCTTGTAAAATGTGATAAAATATCTATACTCTCGCTGAATGATTCACAATTAGTTACCTATTACAGTAAAATTCAATTGTTAAGAGTCAACAATATTCATCATCCGGACAACCACACACCTACATCTTTCCAGTGTGTTATCCATGGAAAACCACATACTCCAAAAAGTCAAGATCTCAGAATTATGCTTCCTGCTTTATAATACCCAAAGGCATGATTATCTAATACAGAAGAAACCACACCCTGTTTATGTGTTGTGCCATTCACTTGAGACATATTTCCATTCTGATTGCTCCTACAGTTATCAGATCAAAACTTAACACAATATTATATAATTTCTAAGGAAAGGAAAGTGATGAATTTACATATTATGGGAAATAGACAACCTACCTTACAGGAAAATAAATAGAAAATTCAATAAAATGATACATCATTATTTAACCAATAAACTACAATTAAAATGGATATACCACGTAAGTAACTAATGGATAAGAATACTGGTAATATTATAACATTAAAATAGAGGCACCTAGGTGGTCCAGTACATTGAGTGTCAGACTCCTGCTAGGTCATGATCTCACAGTTCATGAATTCGAACTCCACATGGGACTCTGCTGACAACACACAGCCTGCTTTGGATTCTCTGTTCCCTCTCTCTCTGCCCTTCTCTACTCTTCTGTGTTCCCCCTCCTCTTACTCTGGAAAAAGATAGCCAAATACATTATGAACACTCCATGTAGATTCACATAGGTGGTGCCTTGTTAACATACACCACCATCAAGTGGGCCTCAGGGGAAGAGTAGGTGGGTCAGCTCTGTGAGTGTATAGATTCACATTGTCCAGTAAGTGCCTTAAATTCAGTCTTCCTCATGTATTTTTACCATTATTGTCACTCCATCCCTGAGTGTCCCTTCTTCCAATTGGAAACAACATGAATAGTAATAATTGCATAAATTTGCCCATCATTCATTAATTGATTCACAGAAAAAAAAACCCATCTGTTGACTACCTACTCTGTACCAGACACTGCTCTATATGCATTGTAATCATCAGTGGAAAACACAGACAAAGATGTCTGCTATCATGGAACTTACATTGTGGAAAAAGTCTACAGTAAGCAATAAGCAAAGAAAAGGAGCAAATTATAGTGCTTGTTAGAAAGTTATGTTACTGAAAAAGAAAGAAAACAAAAGTAGTCAAGACTAAAATTAAGAGGGCTTGGGGTATGGACACGGTTTGTAATTCCAGCAGTGAGTTTAGGACAATCATCTTTAAGCAGGTAGTCATTAAGTAGGTGACACTTAAGGTTAATAGGTACTCACATGAGTTAATGGGGGAAGAGCATTTTAGGTAGGGAAAATAGTATAATAGTCCTAAGGAGATCATTGTACAGAATTTGGCTTTTGCTGTGAGGATAAGAGGAACCTGTTGCAGGGCTTTAAGTAGGGGAGGGACAACATTTCTATTTTAAAATTATCACTCTGGCTGCTGTAATATGACTCTAGAGGACAAAGGTAGAGGATGACAAACTGGAAGCTATAAGTAAATAGATAAAAAGTAATGTCTTCAAAGTCAGGTGGTAGAAATGCAGAGTGTGAGAAATGGCTCAACTCCAGGAAATAAGTGGTCATGGAAAGAACTGTATGATTTTTCTCATTTGGTACCATAAAGAGGACTCTTACAGACACAAAGTGAAGTCTAATGACCAAACAATTCCATTTTCCTGGTCAGTAGCATGAATGTAGCTGGAAAAACCAGAACCAACTTTATTTGTGCTCTGTCCTGATCTTAATTGCTACACGTTCTGAAAAAAAAATAGAAATTATTTTTTAATCAGAACATGGGCAGTTTCTCCATTTCAACAGATTTTCCAGTAAATACCATGTAGCAGAACAATGTCATCCAGGAAATAAAATGGCAAATCAGAAGTAGTCCCTGTATATTTTCAGCAGCAGAAACAAGTCATTTAAACAAGCAAGGACAATAAAGTGATGTCATCATTGTGCTAGAAATTTGAGGAGGATAAGTTAGAGCCCTAGGAGGGGTGGTTAATGATGAAGGGCAGATGAAAGGGGGATTTAAAAGTGAGTTTTGGATATGATACCCTTGAACAAAATTTTGAAAGAAGAATAATATTTGTCGCAGTGATCAGTGTATTTCAGACAGAATGGAAATATGAACAATACACAGATCTAGGAAAATACTTTAATTAAGACAAGTGTTAGGTAGTTTGGTGTGATTGAAGCATGGAAATGTTTAAAGACAATTCTCTATAAGTCTCAAATATTTCTGTGCATCATGCAAAACAAAAACAAAAACAAAAACCATTAGTTGCCTTTTTGTTCCAAATTACCTTTTTAAAAATCCTTCTATAGCAAAAAACCTTGGAAGCTAGAGATAATGTCTAATATCTAGAGATAATGACTCCTTCCAGAACAAAGGTAGGTTTATGCATAACCTTGGAATATAAAGATAATGTCTTCTGGATAAACATGTTTGTATTCAGTATGAAGGATTCAAATCCCCCAAGTTCAGAGCTCCTCAGCTGTCCTTCAAGCCTACTCAGTGTGTAGAATCCACTTAGGCCACTCCAAATGTCTCCACAGAAATTAGAAGGAGAAGGGAAATCTATGCATACTTGAAACTCATAATATTTACTGTGTCACAAGTTCTAATACAGCCCTTTGTATCACTGTAAAGTTAGGAGACAGACCACAAGAGCACCATCACTTCTAATATCAACTACAGAATTTAGGAGTCCCTAAGACCACACTTAATTTTGATAATTTGCTAAAAGGACTCACAGAACTTACCAAAGCTGTTATACTCACAGTTGTGGTTTACTACAGCAAAAGGATACAGATTCAAATCACCTAAGCAAAATATTCATGGGACAGAGTCCAGAGGAGTCCCAAACAGAGTTTCTAGTTGCCTTTCCTGGTGGAGTCATATGACTATCCTCTCCTCCCAAAAGTGATGCTTGATAATAACACTGTAGTCCCACCAACGGAAACTTACTTGTACCTTGATATCCAGAGTCTCTAAAGGGGCTGTACCTCATAGATAGGGTCAACCTTAGACTCCAGTATCTTGAGAGATCTAGCTATGCAACAAGACCAGGAGCCCCCATTATAAATCATGTTGCCACACTATCTAGCACAGCTCAAGTCTCCCTGGTAAATAAAAAAACTTTTTTCAAGCATAACATTCCAAGGGTTTAGAGATGACCCCCAAGAACTGAAGAGAGAAACTAGATCTATCTTTGGACAAGGTCAAATTCTTTACTACACACTCTATCCCAGAGGTCTTGTGTTTTCTGCCAACATGCATTGAATTGTGCTAGGCTAACTTGTTAGTTTGCAATCACAGCAAGCTCTCTGATCTTACACAGTTCTTGACAGGCAAGTGAAGAGGGATATACTGAACAATATGCCTAGCAAAAGAAGTAAGGAGGGGTCACATCACAGATTCCTCTTATGCTTTGCTGAGAGGTTAAACTTTATTCTTTAGCCAATTAAGATTCCATGTTCATAGAGACACCAGTCTACATTAGAATATGATTTTCTTAAATGTCACTCAACATACCACATATAGAGGTAAAGACTGCAAGTGGTTGGAATGATTCAAGTTTAGGAGGTTTCAGAAAAAAATTTTCTGGAAATCTAGAGGATAAAAGCCTTAAAGATGTTGGCAATAAAGAGATTGAATCAATTATCTAGACTGTATCAACTGAATCAGAGAGTCATGAAAGGAAGCCTATTGATAATAATGGATAAAAAGAAAGGCTCAGAGAAATAGGAAACAAAGAACAGCTGTGAAAGGAATAAAGGCAGGATATCTGGAATTACAGAAGAATATTATGAAATATTGATGTATTAGAATTTAAAATTTCATAAATTATCAGTTGAACTAATAGTCCAATAGTTTCAGGATCTACTACAAGTATGGGTTAATACTGACTATGCACAACATTTTATTTATTTCATTTATTTATTTTTTTAAAAGATTTTTAATGTTTTATTTATTTCTGAGAGAGAGACAGAGTGAACAGGGGAAGGTCAGAGAGAGAGGGAGACACAGAATCCGAAGCAGGATCTAGCATCTGAGCTAGCTGTCAGCCCAGAGCCCGACGTGGGGCTCAAACCCATGAACCATGATATCATGACCTGAGTCAAAGTCAGATGCTCAACCGACAGCCACCCAGGTGCCCCTATTTATTTCATTTATTTTTTAATGTTTATTCATTTTTGAAAGGCAGAGAGAGACAGAACAGGAGCAGAGGAGGGGCAGAGAGTGAAGTAGACACAGAATCTGAAGCAGGTTCCAAGCTCTGAGCTGTCAGCACCAAACATGACCTGGATCATGACCTGGGACAAACTTTGATGCTCAACCAACTGAGCCACCCAGGCATTTTTAGACTCAAAAAGCACAATAAATTGAGAAGTACAATTACTCATATACAAAGACATTAAAGTCACTGAAATAGATGTGAAGCTTATGAGAAAGGAAAAGAACACATGCTAAGAAACCAAATTCGGAAATGAATGGGGACAGTAAAGTCGGTAAATGACTGCTGAGATGTGATAGAAGTATAATATTCAGTGATAAGAACATCAAGGAAGGAAGGGTGGAAAAATAATTTATCAGAATTCTTTTTTTTAATGTTTTATTTATTTCTAGGAGAGAGAGAGAGAGACAGCGTGAGCAGGGGAGGTCAGAGAGAGAGGGAGTCACAGACTCTGAAACAGGCTCCAGGCTCCGAGCTGGCAGTCAGCACAGAGCCCGACGCGGGGCTCGAACCCACGAACCGCGAGATCATGACCTAAGCGAAAGTCGGACGCTTAACCGACTAAGCCACCCAGGCTCCCCTTTTTAATTTTTTTTAATATTTTTAATTTATCAGAATTCTTAATGGAGAGCTAGAAGAATACCCATATTTCCCCTTTTTTTGTGTGAAGTTTCAACACCTTTTATTTGAGTGGGCTACAAGGTAAAGTCCTGGAAATCAGATGATCTCTAGGCTCAGTGGGTCAGGGAGGGGGCTGTTGAGCATTCTGAGAAACTGAAGACCTAGAACTATTTGCTAACAGTGAAACTAACATAAAGAGAATAATAACCATCAATGGTGTGAAAGTTAATTTTATGTGTTAACTTGACTGGGCCATGGGAAGAGGGATGGGATGCTCAGATATGAGGGTAAATATTCTAGATGTATTTATGAGGGTCGTTTTAAATGAGATTAACTTTTGAATTGGATTTGAATAAAGCATATTTCCCTTCCTAATGTGCACCTCCTCTCCTCTCTTGAGGGCCTGATAGAACTAAAGTCTCGGTAAAGGAGAATTCACTCTCTCTGACCATTTTCAGCTAGGACATCAGTCATTCCCTGCCTTTGGATTCAGGCATGGATTGGAGCTACACCATCAGCTGTCCTAGATTTCCAGCTTACAAGTGCATATCATGTAACTTCTCAGCCTCCCTAACGATGTGAGCCAATTCCTTACAATAAAGCATATATAATATGATATTATAAGGTGATTTGTTTATTGCATATAATAGGATATGTTATAATCATACATAACATAATTTATTATAATTATTTTTTTATGTTTTTTAATGTTTTTTTTATTTATTTCTAGGAGAGAGAGAGAGAGAGAGAGAGAGAGAGAGAGACGGCATGAGCAGGGGAGGGTCAGAGAGAGGGAGTCACAGACTGAAACAGGCTCCAGGCTCTGAGCTGGCAGTCAGCACAGAGCCCGACGCAGGGCTCGAACCCATGAACCGCGAGATCATGACCTGAGCGAAAGTCGGACGCTTAACCGGCTAAGCCACCCGGGCGCCCCATAACATAATTTATTATAATTATTATATAAAATAATCATTTTATGTTGTAATATGATTTTGTATTACTTAAAATATGAATCATAAGGAATTGGCATATATATGCATATATATACATATATATATGTATATGTATATATATATATAATTTACTATTGCTTCTGCTACTCTGGAGATCCCAGACCCAATACATATGGGGAAATGTTACCAACGGAATGAACAGTAAAACAGACATTGGGGAAAGTAGTACAGTAATGAACATGAGTACACCCTAAATGAGGGGCATAATGGGAACGGCTCTCTGCCAGTTTCCAAACTCACCAACTGCAAGTTCTGCATTGCAGGGTAAGGCCTCCTAAAGTATCAAATTTAATCCTTGCCACATTATCAAAGTTTAAACTTTAGTACTTTCAATGGGAAAATACTATGCCTTCTGCTTAGGAATTGCTGAAAGGATGAGCCAGTTTCCTACATGTTGCCTCCTAGCAAAGGTATCTGACACAGTCTTGGCTACCTTAAGCATCAACAGTTGAAACCAAAGTAGCCTGGCATGAAAAGGCCAAATGTCTCCTGTAGTGAAGGAGAGAGAAATATATTCTTTAAAATGGAATTTCTGCTTGTAATGAGTAGTAAGTAAGCCATAGAGATCTGACACATAGCGTAAGGCATGTAGACAATGGGGCTGTGCTATGTGTAAAGCAATCAATGTCACTACAATGGCAAATGTATTACAGTCTATAAAGGTATCAAAAGAACACTCTGTACACCTTAAACTTATACAGTGTCACATGAAAAATGCATTCAATAAAAAATAAATTAAAAAATAAAATGGAATTACTGCAATTAGAAACACAGATGCAGTTTGATTTATCCACCCAGAGTAAGCAGAAATAGAGGTTAAGGACATTTTCCATTAATTAAGTGGGAAAACACAGATTAAGATGAGAGACCATTTTCTTAAGTAGACTGTTACCAAGGAAACTGAACAATATATCTTTCTAAATCCTTTTGAGTTTTCCTTCTATTTCTCCTTCTAGTTGAGAGCATAGTGTGATTCTTTGAATTCTAAGGCAGAGCCATTCACACACGAAGAAGTGTCATCCCCAAGGAGATCGGGGCTTTACCAAAAACAGACAGTTGAACATCAGGCTAACAACTAAGTGGCATTGCTTCATTTTCAATTAACAAATTGTCTCTCAGGACTTGACATTTCTCAGTACATTAAGAAGTTCCAGTAAGGCTTGTCAGTGAGTGAAAAGAGCAAAAAGAAAGTTTAAGAATGAACATTCAATGGAGTTCTTAACCTTTTTTGTGCCACAAAACTCCCATGTATCCTACAATCTCCTTATCAGGATAATGCATAAAAACACAGAGGATTATAAAAGAATTCAAGTAGATTGAAATATAGTAATCAAAAATATTTTTAAATTTTGATGTTCTAATATGCATGGTTCTTTAATAAGACATTAAATAATAAAATATTGAGATAGATTTAATAACTACCATAATTTTAAAGTAGTTGTAAATATATTTTGACACATCAGCAATAGCCATAATATGATATGGAAATATCTTTGCCTTCTGTTGGTGAGAAAAAACACAAGCCCTGCTAATACTACCTAGTTGTTTTGGGAATTTTTTGGACCTATATTTATGATCTAATAAATGATCAATTTTCTCAGAGGTCAGAAAAAGCATAGATATAATTTTTTCTATGCAACAACACATTTGCCCCCCTGCATTCTGTTCACTGACACCTAAGAAGTGAAAAAGAAAACTGAATGAAACTTTTCTGTGGCAGACACTATACTGTAGAGAATACAAAAATGATTGAGAGCAGATCTTGGTTTCAGGCATGTGGAAATATAGGAAAGTAACCTAGACCAAAAGGAATGTAAACAATAAGGCATAAGATCACCATCTTGAAAAATGTTTTAAATACCTATTATATGGCCCAGAAATTCTACTCAGATATGTATTCTGATATTAAGATATGTTTTCTCATATGTGTGTGACAGGGGCTGTTATCTTATTATAATATTCTTAGTAAAAGTATAAAACTGTAAATAACCTAATAGTCCATAAATAAATAAAGGGTTTTCTATAAAAAGGGATTTACTAATAACACGAAACATTACAAAGCAGTTAATTATATAATCTTATCTATGATAGTGATAGGGGCATCAATATCAATGGTCGCAGCCTCACCGGCTCCATCCATGTAGATACAAACATGAGCACTAAAAGTTATGGAACCCGTGGGGAAATCTCTAAGATAGAACTTGAGAGGGGGAATCAAAGAAGATATACATAGTTTTGATTCATTTATGTAACTAAAAAAAAAATCACAGTCAAAACAATGCCAATTGTTTCTTAGGGAATACACTCAGAAATCAAAATGGAAGAGTCTACACTAACCTCAGATGGAAAGGATGAGGTTAAGAATGGAGTGGAAAATAGTCTTTGATAATGTCTGTAAAACATATAACAAAATATTGATAAGTGGTTCTGGGATATGGGTATAGGGATGTCTATTATAAGATGTACTGTGTAGATGAAAAGGAACAATATCAAGATATCAAAAGTCTGATGATTAAAATAATAAGGATAAAGAAATGAAAAAGAAACTCTTCCTTCTAAAGCTTCTCAATGGTAGGTTTGGGACTTTCAGAGGCAGGATCCATAGCATGAAACACTGTTTCCATTGGCAGCCAGAATTTTGAGGTATCCTAAAACTTACCAAAAATGTGATCAGTAATGGTAAGTTCAATTCTTTAGTACCTGATTAAAAATTTAAAATGTGCATGTAAAGTATAATAATAGCTTTTTGAAAACGTGAGTTATTATCATATTCTCTGGGCTTTTTGATCATTTAACGCACACAAAATCCCAGAGGGTTATTTTATAAATCAGGATATTTAGGTCAGATATGTTTAATGACTTGCCAAAGCTCACACGGCAGATACAAGGAGTCAATATGATGGGAACCCTAGCGGGGTTCTCAGGCGCACCTCAGAGGATGCACATGCCCCACAGTGCTGATGTAAGTAAAGACAAATCTCTACATTCCTGCACATGACTAGCAAGAGCTTCAGACAAAGAAATCAGTGACTCATCTAAAAACTTGGATAGTCTTTTTTCCAGTGAAATATTTATTGAGTGTCTATCATATGCTACATTCTACCACAAAAGGTTGTCTGTATAAGTGTCATTCCTGAATCCTTACAAAATATTTTTGAAAAAACT
This sequence comes from Proteles cristata cristata, assembly GCA_017311185.1. Classification (NCBI taxonomy): domain Eukaryota; kingdom Metazoa; phylum Chordata; class Mammalia; order Carnivora; family Hyaenidae; genus Proteles; species Proteles cristata. The sequence continues at coordinate 1,056,975 of JAESUZ010002924.1, read as the reverse complement.
ACTATTTGCAAAATGCTATAGGAAATACAGAGATAAATAAAGTATGGTGCCTGAGCTGAAGATTGCAATGGAGTAGAGAAGCAGCGTACAAACAGTTAATAACAGAATGTGTTTTATGCAATTGATTGGAAGTCTGTCAATCTGACAAGATGAATTTCAAAGCAATTTTTATTGAGATATAACTGACATAAAATTTAAGATGAAGAAAAAAAACTTCCTATAGAAAATGAAAAGACCCAATACTATGAGGGAGGAATATTATGATATATAATTATAAAAACTAAAATAATAGTTGTCTAATAATTCTTCCTCCAAAATGGGGGTACCTAGAAGCCAATATTTTTTTTTTCAAGAATAAGTGATCATAACAAGATCATGTAATATAAATCACATGCGTTTTGATTTAACCAAGCAACTTAGTCAAATTAACTCTAATAATCAGTGGCGTGTCAGACGTCACAGCGGTCAGAAGGGGTGACCTTCTTTTAGCAGTTTCTGAAATGAAAACAAACAAAACCCCCTAAGAATATATACTCCCCCCACTAAATCATTCAGATTCAGATAAATAAGTAAATATAGTCCCATAAAATGTGACACTGAAAACGTATACAGGTCATTTAAAAAGTTAGTGTCATTGAGAATTAAAATATTGGAATTTTCTCTAGGAGTGATTTTTCCTAGGACCGCAGTTTCTTAAATGATATAACTGTGATCAATAAATATTTTAAAATATTATGTTTAAATAGGCATTTTAAAATAGTGTACTCAGGACACCTGGGTGGCTCAGTAGGTTAAGCACCCAACTTCAACTCAGGTCATGATCTCACAGTTCGTGGGTTCAAGCCCTGCATCGGGCTCTGTGTTGACAGCTCGGAGCCTGGAGCCTGCTTCAGATTCTGGGTCTCATTCTCTGTCTGCCCCTCCCTCATTTGTGCTTTGTCTCTCTCTGTATGTCAAAAATAAATAAATGTAACATTTATTTGCACTAAATTGAAGGCACTCAAATGTTTAAAAAAGAAGTACTAAAATTACATTTCCCAAAGAATTTTTAGAAGGGAATCTGTAGGTCCGTATCTGAGACATTTGCACACTTATGTCACTGCATTTATGTAAATTTCAAACTAAGAAATCAGGCAGCTTGATGGTTACCCATCCTCAAGCTCTGCCTCTATGGCTATGAATACAGAAATTCTGAGTATAACTGCTTTGACTGAATCAAAGGTGAAGGTTTTCTTTTGTTTCATTTACTTTTCTGGTCTTTTATGGAATGACTAATCTCATATTCCTTTCATTTTTTTATTTGGAGATACCTGGTGTTCGTAGATATACTTTAAAAATAAAATAAATAAATAAAATTTAAAAATTAAGAAAATACCTTCACATGAAAAATAGTGAAGTTTTCTGCCTTCAGAAGTAATCTCTATTCCATGGAAAGTGAGTTGAGCCACAATATTGTACGATTTCTGCTTTTATTTATTTGCAAATTTATTCAACAACAATTACATGAGTAGCTACTATTCGCAATGTCATGAGTGGTTTACAAATAAGTGAAAAATAACTCAAGCCCTCATGGAAGGTTTTCACATTTCTGATATAGTTTACTCCTTTTGTTCATGCCTATTGCTTTTTCTATGATAATTAATAATTAACTGCTCTAATAAAGTTGAGGTTTTTATTAACCTCCATCCATGCAACAAATATCACTTCAGCCTAGTAAATTCAGGTAAAATAGTGAAATCAACATTCACTCTTAAAATAAAATCATATTATTATTTTTAAAGTTCTGAGATATTTTCATACTCCAAACTATTTCTGCTTATTTTCATCCCACTTCTAATGTCCTCAGGAAATAGCTTTTCAACATCTGAAGTTAACCTAGTTTCTATTCTTCCTCAAGGGAATTTATAAATTTTTCTAAAGTTTCTTCCACCAAAGTTTCTGGATTAAAAAAAGCATTATAAGAAAAGATTGTGCTGTGGTTAAATAATGTGGGGAAGAAATGTATTGACTCCTTTTAACCAAATATATTTATTGCAGAATTTCCCAAACACTTTGACATGCTAATGTGTATTGAGACTCCAAAGAAAGTGTATAGAATACATTGTTTCATTAAATTATTTGACTTTGGAAGCCTTTATTCAAGGTCTTATAAGGGCTAGTTTTCTGAGAAATACATTTGATGGGAGAAAAAGGGTTGATGCTGGCACTTAGAAAAATAATGAGTTCTAAGAGCAAGAGTAGGCTCTTAAGAAGTCATTTCAGCTAATCCATTTCCAGTTTTAGAGTGGTACTGAACTGATATGCCCAGGAGTACAGCAGAGAGAAAATATCTGAATTTCAGCAAGGCATTCATCATGACAGCAAGAAACATGGGCTGGTAGTTTAATTACTTGGAAACACATCGGATTAAATTCATTAATACAAAGATAATGATAATGTATTGTGTCCAGTTGGATTTTTGCCTCTACTATCCCAAGTGAGTCCAACTTTTTTATTTTTTTATTTTTTTTTAATGTTTTTTATTTATTTCTAGGAGAGAGAGAGAGAGACAGCGTGAGCAGGGGAGGGTCAGAGAGAGAGGGAGTCACAGACGGAAACAGGCTCCAGGCTCTGAGCCGGCAGTCAGCACAGAGCCTGACGCAGGGCTCGAACTCACGAAACGCGAGATCATGACCTAAGCGAAAGTCGGACGCTTAACTGACTAAGCCACCGAGGCGCCCCAAGTCAGTCCAACTTTTTAATCCACAGTCTTCATGAGGGCATAGATGCATTCTCACTGAATCTTCAGGGAAAGAAGAATGGACACCTGATATACTAGTTCAGGATTGATAAAACTTTTTCTATAAATAATAAGATAGTCAATATTTTACATTCTGTGGGCTATAGAATCTTTGTAAAGCTCTTTAACTCTGCTGAGTGTCACCTATAGCATAAAAACAGTCACAGAAATTCATAGAAGAAGAAGAAGAGAAGAAGAAGAAGAAGAAGAAGAAGAAGAAGAAGAAGAAGAAGAAGAAGAAGAAGAAGAGGAAGAGGAAGAAGAGGAGGAGGAGGAAGAAGAAGAAAAAGAGAAAGAAGAACAAGTGCTGGAGGAGGAGGAGGGAGGGGAAGGGGAGGAAGGAGGACAACCACAAAGATAACAACAACATAGTTCTGTTACAATGAAGCATTATTTGCAGAAAAGGCACTGAACAGGATTTGGCTCATAGGCCAAAGTTTGATCACCCATTTATTAATAGAAATAGAGGAAAAAATACTCAACAGTTGGATATAATTAGCTAAATCTATGTAATTGGAATTTCATAGATTTAATAGTTTGTATTCCAAGTCAACAATTCAATTTCATAAGTATTAGAAGATAAAGACAGAAGATAAATATATTAGAAGATAAAGACATGGCTTAGCAGTACATATTCAAGTTGATCAAAAGCTGAGAGTTCCTCTATTTAATATACTTACTAAGATAGAAAGTGCTATGTCTGTAGCAGTTTTCAGAGACCAAATAAAACTTTGCCTGGGTCAAACCACACTTGGGGTTTTGCATCAGATTCTAGAAACTTCCACTTGAAACATGCCTTGCAAACAGGAGAGATGTAGGAGCATGGCTGGTGTTGAGGGATAACGGAGACCATGTTATAAGAGAAATAAGTTCAAAGAGAGGAGCTAGTGAACCTGGAGAACATAAGACTTCAATGACACAGTGGAGAAATGTCTTCAGACACACCATCGGTTGCATATGGATGGATCAGATTTCTCCTCAGTTGTTCCTAAGTAAGAATTGAAATTATTGTGTGGTATAAAATTAAAGCAAATTTAGGTTGAACAACAGGAAGAGTTTTCTGACAAAGCGAAATAAGCTACTTTGGCAGGTGATTCTTATGGAAGAAATCTTTAGGTATTGAGGAAGTTCCTCTCATCACTGTTGAAACATTACAGAGATTCAATTACTATCTAGGAGACTGAGCACTCAGGTTTCCATTCAATTCAATACACTCTGACTTTATTAACTGGTAAGATTTAAGTTATCAACATTCTTAATCATAAAAGCTTTTACCACGTTTTTAATGAAATTTTAATTTCTAGATGGAATGCTACTAAAATCCTCCATTAACAATGGTTAGACTATTTCTATTACCTGACTTGTACTTGCTACCTTTCCAGTGCAATGTTTCATCAGATTTCAAAAGAAAAGCTTCCTACACAGCCTGAAAAACAAAGTATTTGAATGTTAACTTTGGTATTTACAACAGTTTACAATATCCTTGTGATTGAGTGAGACCAAGGTGTCCTTGGTCTCAATATTTAAAATGGTTTCAGTATTTAAAATGCAATGTAACTTTTTAAAAAGCAAAATATGTGGAAGATGGGTATCTGTGAAGAGTAAATCATGATGCTATCTCATCATCAACTTCCAATCAGCCTGTGTTACAAATAAAAGCATTGATTATAATAAGACTTTGTACTGACCTTGTCTTTTAGGTAGATTCTCTAGCAGTGCTCTTTGCAATATCTACCAGAGCACCTTGTTGTAATTTGAAAGACTGTATAACTTTTTATTAAAATCCAAGTTATCTTTTGTTTGATACAATAACACTGTATGCACAAGTTAGCTACCTGTGGTTAGTATTTTTACAGTTTCTCTCACCCTCACTCCTGTCATATCTTCTTCCTCTTTCCTCACTGCAAAATACTGTAAAGTTTAAAGTTTTCTCTCAGGATTTTCAGTTTAAATTATGAGTTAGTTTTAACTAATGTAATCAAAGATATTAGGATATTAGACTTGAAAAAACTTCACAAAAACGTCCCGGAAAGGGAGTGCCTGGGTGACTCAGTTGGTTGAGCTTTCAACTTTGGCTCAGGTCATGATCTCACGCTCCTGAGTTTGACCACCCCCCCCAGTACCCTTCCCCCAGCCTCCTCCCGACTCCCGACCCGAGCCTCCTCCCCAACCCCCCATGAGGCTCTGTGCTGACAGCTCAAAGCCTGTAGCTTGCTTCAGATTCTGTGTCTCCCTCTCCCTGCACCTCCCCCATTCATGTTCTGTCTCTCTCTCCCCAAAATAAATAAACATTAATTTTTAAAAAGTCAAGAAGTTTATTTTTTAAGCTAAAAGAATTTTTTTCTTCTTAATGTTAACTGTGGAACTATCCCATTGGTAGAAGTTTACAAGGCATGTATTTTGTTGCTCTCTAAATGACAATAAGTGGACAAGAAGATGTAAAATGAATTTACATATTTCTAACTGTTCTATTAAAATTCCATCTGGCTTATAAATGGCATGGAGAGAAAAATACCTTATACTGGTCTGAGAAATTTTTTTTTTCCTTTTCTTACTAACATGTTAGAATGTGGCAGTGGGCTATATTCAGAGACAGACTTAAATGCAAAATGGTATTACTCTTGAAGTCCAAAGAAAAGTTCACGAAATTCACAGAAGTAAAAACAGAAAATGTGGTTGCATCATCTTTTACTCTATTTCTCTATATGGTCATTAAGAAATAAAATTATTTAAAACAACACTGCTAATGTTTGAATAATGTGGGGAACATAAACTATGAATGGTCATTGCATGGATGTTACCTGACTGCCTATTCCACTTTACAATTATAGCTTGTTCTTCATGTCTTATTATTATTGATTTACATTTAGACTGAATCATTGATCTACACTGGATACAATTTATTTAAAGGAAACTTTTCATATTTGAGTATAATGTATCACTTATAGGCATAATAAAAATGTTTTCAGTAGAATTTTTATTATTTCTAAAGTAATGTCAAAATCTGTATTTCAGTTGCCTGGGAAGCTGTGTCTAAGGCAATTTCAGCAGGGTGCACGGACTGGGATTTAGAGATTGGAACTGGCCTGGGTTGAAGAGTGCAACCAACTTCGGCTACGCCCCCAGTACGGGGAGTTTACACACCCAAAAAAGCGAGGTACAGTGCTTGGTTCAAGAAGGGACTGGAGCACCATCACTCTCCTCCCCACAACTGCCAAGGCAGAGCTCCCGCCTGAGGCATTGGATCACATCACGCCCATCCCTGCCTGAGAGCTGCCCTCCTCTCTTTTTTCCCCCCCTTTTTTCTCTTTTTTCCATTTTTTTCTCTCTTTTTTTGTTCTTCTTTCTCTTTTCTCTCTTTTTTCCCCAGAACACTGACCTGATTAACTCTGGTCGTCAGCTTGTTTAAACAATCACAACGAGTCCATTCTGTAAATGTAAATCCTACACCTACTGGCGTTTTCATCTCTTTCTCTCAGGAGTAATTAGACTATATAGTTTCTCTGGGTAATGCCAGCACCCTTCTCTCACCTATCCAACCATATTCTACCCTTTACCTCTTTGAAAAAAGCTTCTTACCCCTTCTGCCTGTTCATTCTATTTCCAATTTTGCCTCACCCCGCCCTGCCTTCTCTCTCTTTCTATATGCTCTTCAACCAGCACTGCATACACACGGCTATTTAACTGTAGCGGGGAAATCCAGGTATATGCTTCAAACCGTTCTTTGTCCATCAGTTTTCTTCTTTTTTCCTTTTCTTTTCCCCTTTTTGGCCTTTTTATGTATTTTATACTCCATATTATTCGCCTTCCCTCCTCCGTCTTTTCTCTTAACTTTTTCATTTTCCCTCTCGCTTTGCATGTTAGTTGAATTAGCCTGTGCGTTTGTATGCTCCTGCTCCCTGTGTGTTTGTCTGTCTCTTTTCTTTTCCAGGGCTACCTCAAGAAACAAGCCAGAGTACACAACGTAGAGAGTCCAAAATATCACTACGAATAGGAAAATAAAATAACCAAGGTCCCAAGAAGAGAGACCAAAGAATACCATTCAAAAAACACTCTCTGAAAGGATAGGCCCTGGAAAGTCAAAGAGTCTTCTTGGATATAGCAGCACTCATAGATACAGAGAGCATAACAGGTCTTTAAAACCAACAAGAGCCAGAAAGCTAACTAAAATGACAAAACGAAAGAGCTCTCCTCCAAAGAAACTCCAAGAAGAAATGACAGCTAATGAACTGCTCAAAACAGATATCAGCAGCATAATTGAACAAGATTTTAGAATAATAATGGTAAAATTAATAGCTGGGCTTGAAAAAACATAGGTGACATCAAAAAAACTATGGCTACAGACAGAATGGAAAATAAAAATAGCATGAAGTGGGGCTGGGTGGCTTAGTCGGTTAAGCGTCCGACTTTCGCTTAGGTCATGATCTCGCGGTTCGTGGGTTCGAGCCCCGCGTCGGGCTCTGTGCTGACTGCCAGCTCAGAGCCTGGAGCCTGTTTCAGTCTGTGACTCTCTGACCCCCTGCTCACGCTGTCTCTCTCTCCCTCCTAGAAATAAATAAAAAAAACAATAAAAAACAAAAAAAAAATAGGCATGAAGAATTAAAAAATGCGATAAATGAGATCCATAATAAATCAGAGGCCTCCAATGCACGGATTGAAGAGGCAGAAAGGAGAATAAGTGATTTAGAAGACACCATTATAGAAAAACAAGAAGCTGACAAAAAAAGAGACAAACTGATCCAGGAACAGGAAAGAAGAATTCGAGAGCTCAGCGATACAGTCAAACGCAACAATATCCGTATCATAGGAATTCCAGAAGAGGAAGAGAGAGGGAAAGGTGCTGAAGGAGTCCTGGAACAAATTATAGCAGAGAACTTCCCCGACATGGGGAAGGAAGAAAATGTGGAAATACAAGAGGCTCAGAGGACTCCCCTCAGATGTAACTTGAATCGATCTTCTGCACGGCATATCATAGTAAAAATGGCAAAATACAATGACAAAGAGAATTTTGAAAGCAGCTAGGGAGAAAAGGGCCCTAATATACAAAGGGAAACCTATCAGAGTGGTGACAGACCTATCTACTGAAACTTGGCAGGCCAGAAAGGAATGGCAGGAGATCTTCAAGGTGATGAACAGGAAAAATATGCAGCCAAGAATCCTCTATCCAGCAAGCCTGTCATTCAAAATAGAAGGAGAGATAAAAACCTTTCCAAATAAACAGAAATGGAAAGAATTTGTCACCACTAAGCCAGTCCTACAAGAAATTCTGAGGGGGATGTTCTGAAGGAAAGGTTGCAAGGAACAAAGATACCAGAGACACCACCACAAACATGAACCCTACAAAAGATACAAAGACTCGGGGTGCCTGGGTGGCTTAGTCGGTTAAGCGTCCGACTTTCGCTTAGGTCATGATCTCGCGGTTCATGGGTTCGAGTCCCGCATCGGGCTCTATGCTGACTGCCAGCTCAGAGCCTGGAGCCTGATTCAGTCTGTGACTCCCTCTCTCTCTGACCCTCCCCTGCTCATGCTGTCTCTCTCTCTCTCTCCTGGAAATAAATAAAACATTTAAAAAAAAAGATACAAAGACTCTAAACCCACATATTTCAATAATAACAGTGAATGTAAATGGGCTGAATGCTCCAATCAAAAGACATAGGGTAGCAGAATGGATTAAAAAACAAAATCCATCTATATGCTGTCTACAAGAAACTCATTTTAGATGGGAAGATACCTTCAGATTAAAAGTAAGGGGATGGAGAAATATATATCATGCTACAGGAAATCAAAAGAAAGCCGGAGTAGCGATACTTCTATCAGACAAACTGGACTGTAAATTAAAGACAATCACAAGAGATGAAGAAGGGCACTACATAATAATTACAGGGTCCATCCATCAGGAAGAACTAACTATCATAATTGTCTATGCACCGAATATGGGAAGCACCTAAATATCTAAAACAGTTAATCACAAACAGAAACAAGCTTATAGATAAGAATGTGCTAATAGCAGGGGACTTTAATACTCCGCTTACAGCAATGGATAGGTCAACCAGACAGAAAATCACTAAAGAAATAATGGACTTGAAAGACACATTGGACCAGATGGACCTGACGGATATATTTAGAACTTTACATCCTGAGGCCAGGGAATTTACTTTCTTCTCAAGTGTGCATGGCACATTCTCCAAGATAGATCACATACTGGGACATAAAGCAGCCCTCAATAAATATAAAAGAATTGAGATCATACCATGCACACTGTAAGATCACAATGCTTTGAAACTTAAAAACAATTACAGGAAGAAGTCTGGAAAACCTCCAAAAACATGGAGGTTAAAGAACACCCTTCTAAAGAATGAATGGGACAATCAGACAATTAGAGATGAAATTTAAAAATATATGGAAACAAATGAAAATGAAAACACAACAATTCAAAATCTATGGGATGCGGCCAAGGCAGTCCTAAGAGGAAAGTGCATTGCTCTCCAGGCCTATTTCAAGAGACTAGAAAAAGCGCAAGTCCAAAATCTAACTGCTCACCTAAAGGATCTAGAGGCAGAGCAACAAGAATGCCCTAAACCCAGTAGAAGAAGAGAAATAGTAAAAATTAGAGCAGAAATAAACAACATAGAGACCAAAGAAACAATTGAACAGATCCATGAAACCAAGAGTTGGTCCTTTGAAAAAGTAAACAAAATTGACAAACCTCTAGCCAGACTTATCAAAAAGAAAAGAGAGAGCACCCAAATAGACAAAATTATGAATGAAAATGGACTTATTACAACCAACCCTCAGAAATACAAGCAATTATCAGGGAATACTATGAAAAATTATATGCCAACAAATTGGACAACTTAGAAGAAATGGACAAATTCCTAAACACACACTCACTACCAAAATTCACACGGGAAGAAATAGAAAACCTGAACAGACTCATAACCAGTGAAGAAAATGAACCAGTTATCAAACACCTCCCAACAAATAAGAGCCCTGGACCTGATGGCTTCCCTGGGGAATTCTACCAGACATTTAAAACTGAATTAATCCCAATACTTCTCAAGCTATTCAAAAAAACAGAAATCAAAGGAAAACTCCCACACTCATTTTATGAAGCCAGCATCACTCTGATTCCCAAGCCACACAGAGATCCAGCCAAAAAAGAGAACTACAGGCCAATATCCTTGATGAATACGGATGCAAAAATTCTCAACAAGATCCTTGTAAATCGAATCCAGCAGCACATAAAAAGAATCCTCCACCAAGATCAAGTGGGATTCATTCCTGGGTTACAGGGCTGATTCAACATTCGCAAATCAATCAATGTGATACATCACATCAATAAAAGAAAAGATAAAAACCATATGATCCTGTCAATAGATGCAGAAAAAGCATTTGACAAAATACAGCATCCCTTCTTAATAAAGACTCTCGAGAAAGTTGGGATAGAAGGAACCTACTTAAACATCATCAAAGCCATCTATGAGAAGCCTTCAGCTAACATCATCCTCAACGGGGAAAAACTGAGAGCTTTCCCCCTGAGATCAGGAACATGACAGGGATGTCCACTCTCACCACTGTTGTTTAACATAGTGCTGGAAGTCCTAGTATCAGCCATCAGACAACAAAAGGAAATCGAAGGCATCAGAATTGGCAAAGAGGAAGTCAAACTTTCCCTCTTCGCAGATGACATGATACTTTTCATCGAAAACCCAACAGACTCCTCCAGAAGCCTACTAGAACTGATCCAAGAATTCAGCCAAGTTGCCGGGTACAAAATCAACGTACAGAAATCAGTTGCATTTTTATACACCAACAATGAAGCAACAGAAAGAGAAATCAAGAAACTGATCCCATTCACAATTGCACAAAAAAACATAAAATACCTCGGAATAAACCTAACCAAGGATACAAGAGATCTGTATGAGGAAAACTATAGAAAACTTATGAAGGAAATTGAAGAAGACACAAAGAAATGGAAAAACATTCCATGCTCATGGATAGGAAGAATAAATATAGTTAAGATGTCATTACTACCTAAAGCACTCTATACATTCAATGCAATTCCAATCAAAATTGCACCCACATACTTCTCAAAACTAGAACAAACTATCCAAAAATTTGTATGGAACCACAAAAGACCCCGAATAGCCAAAGTAATCCTGAAAAATAAAACCAAAACGGGAGGGATCACCATCCGAGACTTTAGCCTCTACTACAAAGCTGTCATCATCAAGACAGTATGGTATTGGCACAAAAACAGACACATAGACCAATGGAACAGAATTGAGAACTCAGAAGTGGACTCAAAAGTATACAGACAACTGATCTTTGACAAAGCAGGAAAGAATATCCAATGGAAGAAAGACAGCCTTTTTAACAGATGGTGTTGGGAGAACTGGACAGCAACATGAAGAATGAAACTAGATCATTTTCTCACACCATGCACAAAAATAAACTCAAAATGGATAAAGGACCTGAATGTGAGACAGGAAACTATCAACACCCTAGAGGAGAAAGCAGGAAACAGCCTCCTTGACCTCCACCACAGCAACTTCTTACTTGACACATCCCCAAAAGCAAGGGAATCAAGAGCAAAAATAAATGATTGGGACCTCATCAAGATTAAAATCTTCTGCACAGCCAAGGAAACAACCCAGAAAATTAATAGGCAACCAACAGAATGGGAAACGATAGTTGCAAATGACATATCAGATAAAGGGTTAATTTCCAGAATCTATAAGGAACTCACCAAACTACACGCCCAAAACACAAACAACCCAGTGAAGAAATGGGCAGAAGATATGAACAGACACTTCTCCAAAGAGGACATCCAGATGGCCAACAGACACATGAAACGATGCTCAGCATCCCTCCTCATCAGGGAAATACAAATCAAAACCACACTGAGATACCACCTCACGCCAGTCAGAGTGGCTAAAATGAGCAAATCAGAGAACTCTAGATGCTGGCGAGGATGTGGAGAAACGGGCACCCTCCTACACTGTTGGTGGGAATGTAAACTGGTACAGCCCCTCTGGAAAACAGTGTGGAGGTTCCTCAGGAAACTAACAATAGAACTCCCCTATGACCCAGCAATAGCACTGCTAGGAATTTACCCAAGGGATACAGAAATGCTGATGCATAGGAGCACATGTACCCCAATGTTCATAGCAGCACTCTCCACAATAGCTAAAACATGGAAAGAGCCTAAGTGTCCATCAACAGATGAATGGATCAAGAAGATGTGGTTTTTCTATACCATGGAATACTACATGGCAATGAGAAACAATGAAATCTGGCCATGTGTAGCAACATGGATGGACCTTGAGGGTGTTATGCTGAGCGAAATAAGTCAGGCAGAGAAGGACAAATATCATATGTTTGCACGTATAGGAGGATTAGGAAGAACTTGACGGAGGACCAAGGGGGAGAAGAAGGGCGGAAATGGTGGGGGAAAGGGAGAGAGGCAAACCATGAGAGACTGTTTTTTTTTTTTTAATGTTTTATTTATTTCTAGGAGAGAGAGAGAGCGTGAGCAGGGAGGGTCAGAGACAGAGGGAGTCACAGACTGAAACAGGCTCCTGGCTCTGAGCTGGCAGTCAGCACAGAGCCCGATGGGCCCGAACCCACGAACCGCGAGATCATGACCTAAGCGAAAGTTGGACGCTTAACCGACTAAGCCACACAGGCGCCCTCATGAGAGACTCTTGAATGCTGACAAAAACTGAGGACTGATGGATGTGTGGGGGGGAAGGGGGGATTGGCATGGAGGAGGACACTTGTGGGAATGAGAACTGAGTGTTATGTGGAAACTAAATTGTCAATAAACTATTTGTAAAAAAAATAAATAAATAAAAAAGAAACTGTATTTCAGTATAATTAAAAATTGTGCCCAGTTGTAAACAGTTAATCTTTTGATCATCTAGTTTAGTAAAATTCATTCATTACCATTTTTTTAAATACAGAATGTTGTTAGGGGAATATTGTCAGGGAGATGTTAATAAAGATAATTTTATCAAGGGTTTTGTTGGATATATATGGTGGGAATGTCGATATGTTTCCTTCTTAAATATTCACAATGACATTGAAGCCATATAGTAAAAATCATGTTTAACTTTGCTTTCCTATAATTCTCAATTTTATTTAGGGGTAAACATTATTAAAAGTGTTCAGTTTAGGAAAAATAAACTGATGTACGCTGTTCTTTTTTTGTGAGAAGCTGAATTAATGCACTGAGAGATTCTGTATTAGGGTCAGTAATGATAGCGACTCTAATAAGCTACCCTAAGATCAAATTGGTTTAGCTTATCAAATGTTTATTTCTTTTTTTTTTTTTATTTCTAGGAGAGAGAGAGAGAGAGAGAGAGAGAGAGAGAGAGAGAGAGAGAGAGAGAGACAGCGTGAGCAGGGGAGGGTCAGAGAGAGAGGGAGTCACAGACTGAAACAGGCTCCAGGCTCTGAGCTGGCAGTCAGCACACAGCCCGACGTGGGGCTCGAACCCACAAACCGCGAGATCATGACCCAAGCGAAAGTCGGACGCTCAACCGACTAAGCCACCCAGGCGCCCCTCAAATGTTTATTTCTTATTAGCATAAAATCCAAAGTCAATCACCTTAATCCGATGTCTCTCCTAGGTGGTCCTCCCATCAAGAAGTGTATCAGATATTTGGTGTCCATCCATCTCCAACATCTTGAGAGACCTTTGCTTTCTCACCTAGCTGACTAAAGAGAGAACATACCGTAAAAAAAAGACAGAGTCTTAGGTGTATGCTAGCTTTGTGTAAAATGTAAGAGTTCATTCACTCACTCCTTCAAAAATATTCATTCAAAAAATTTTTTGAGGATTGCCTAGATGGCTCAATCAGTTAAGCATCTGACTCTTGATTTCAGCTCAGGTTATGATCTCCCGGTTTGGGATATCAAGCCGTGTGTTGGGCTCTGTACTGATAGTGTAGAGCCTGTTTGGGGTTCTCCTCTCTCCCTCTCTCTCTTCCCCTCTCCCACTCATGTTTTTTCCTCTCTCTCAAAATAAATAATTACATATATATTGTGTACATATATATATTCCTTTTTTGATCAGTTACTGTGCACGAGGTCCTTATGGAACAATGAATAGAAAGTCAAAAATCCTTGACCTCATGGACCTTACCTTCTACTGGGCAGAGACAGACAATAAGTAAATATGTAAAACCCCTGGTAGATCAGATGGTGATATGTATGGTGATTAATAATCTCTGGAGAAGCAGATAGGAATTCCAAGGGCGAGAGTGATGAGTTAACTCTTTAGAGGCCAGGGAAGTCAGATGGTCATAATTTTACAGAAGAAGTAGCTCCTAGAGGTTTGAATGTGCCTGTTGGGTATGAAGAACTACAAGCAAGCCAAAGCGCTTCTCAAGGGGTGGTGGTGGAGGAAATAAAATAAAAGGATGGGAGGAAGGAATGGTCCGAGTGGGCTGGTGAAATGATACCATATAGAGGCTCAGAGAAGGTAGGGTCAGGGGGTTGGGGGCGGAGGAAGGATGTGAATTAGGTCTGGAGGATGTGTAGTATGCAGATGTTCAGAAGAAACCAGGGTATTGTACATCTGGGGAATGATCATGAAGGAAGGGGGAAAGCTGGGAGCACAGCATGTGCTCTGGACCTGAAATCACAGAACGTGGAGTCAAGTTCCACGCCTAGCCCCGAGTTTCTACAAGGACAGGGGAAGAGAGTGGCACAGCCCTCCCCATGATGTCATGCAGTTGCATGTGTGCCAATGTTGCAAGTGCTAAAGAAAGATAGGATTCCCCCTGAAACAGATATTCAGAGGCCTCGCAGCTTCTTTGCCAGAAGTGAGTGTGTGAATTGCCATTTCTCATCATGGTTTGGGGACAGACAGGAGTCTGGACTCTATGATACATTGGACACAGGATGTTTTATGAGTGTGTTTGGAAACATAAGAATATGTCATTTTTCCCCTTGTAACATGTGCCAGAATTCTATCACATTGTTCCACCTAGATACAAGAACGATGGAGGAATATAGAATATTGTCAGTAAAGACAGTGAAGAAGACTCGATATTTTTAAACACTAACAAAACTTGTTTGTTTTGATCCTTCGTATTAGGGTTCAGTTGGTCATTATGTTCAAGTTTAAATGTTGCCTTTGAAAAGTGCAAGAGTAAAAATGCATTTGCAACTCAAAGATCAAGAAATAAAATTATTTTTAGGTCTGATTTAATATATTTTCTCAGCAAATGTTAAGACACTCTGTGTGTGTGTGTGTGTGTGTGTGTGTGTGTGTGTGTAGCAATTCCAGATGTCCAAATTAGAAAACCTTCTTAGTAAAATTAGTAAAGGTTTTTAGTAAAATCTGACACATCTAATAGCATTTCCTTACAAATACCTGACAAATAAAGACAGTTTCACTCATAGCAACTAACTTATTTTCAAAGGAAAAACAATTATACTGAGTATATAATTTAAATTAAGTTATGATATATTATATGGTTTTATATGTGTAAAGTTACATAGTATATGCATATACATATACATGACAACATATTTAAACGGATAATCATAAATATGACTAATTGCTTTACTATTGCTAATAAGTGACTTTTTCCATTTAAAGAATTAAATAAGCACAAAAAGAGCATATCTGCAGAATAAGCTGAAATGAAAATTATTTTTGAAGTCTTGGACGCAGTTATAAAAAAACACAAAAATACAAAACACAGAAAAAAATAGATGTTTTTTAAGATAAAATTAATCTTTTTACCATTAAGATTCACTAAAAATAATTACTTGATTATTTCTATTTTGGGCATAATCAGAAGTCTGTAACCACAATTAAAGAGAAAAGTAATAATGATCGAAGGCAAAAAGTTCCATCTAGATAAAATGACAACTTAGGAATATAGAATATTATCAGTGAAGAAGTTGAAGAGAACTGGATATTTTTTAACATTAACATAAAGTATTTGCTTATTTTATACCTTCAGTTTAGTCCTAGATTGATGCTTCTTATAACACCCTTGAAAACCTTTCACACAAATCCTTAACCTCATCCAGATCTTATCAATCTCAGCAGGACCGTATGCCATATTTTACTGAGACTGAGATGTCCTGTACAGGGCCATCAACTGGAGAAGAAAAAATACCCAATAACACACACACACACACACACACACACATACTTCTTCACAGCCACTTTTTTTCTGAAAAAGATAAAGTGCTTTGATATACAGTTCAGCTACCTACACTCTGGATTTCTTTTTGTTTTCCCCCTTAAATAGTTTATTGTCAAGTTGGTTTACATATAACACCCAGTGTTCATCCTAATAAGTTCCCAACAAGGGCCTTCCTCCATGCCTATCACCCTCCTTCCCATCTCCCCTACCCCCCTCAGCCCTCAGTTTGTTCTTCCTCTGTAAGTACTTTGCTATTCAGTTGTACTGTTTCTCACATCTTCTGACTCTGTGGCATTCTTTACTACTGCCTTCCCACAGGCAGAGGTATCCTCATCCAATAAACAAATTTGCATGATCCTTCAACTCTGCTGTTCCTTCAAGCTGTCACTTGTCTTCTGTTCTCTGTAGTCCAATCTCTTGCAATGTATCTACATCAAATACTGCTGGCACCACACCACCCACTCTTTCCATTTTCTTCCTGTGGTCTGTTTTCTCTTCTGCTTATCTACCAAAAGTCCTCTTACTAAGGTACCCATGGCTTCCCCATCTCCAACCCCAAAGAGATTTCTGAGTTCTTTTCATCCTTATTCTCTCTATGGATTCATTTTGCATCTGTGTGACAGACTCATTTGATTTTTTTGTCCCATAACATCTTCATACTTCTCTTTTAAATTGCTCTGCAATTCCACTTTCTTTCTCTCCACCCCCATTTAAACATATTTCTCAAGGTTTGCTCTCCAAGTATGAATGTATTTCCCCTCGGTACTCTGCCCATCAACTTCCTAATTTGTATTCATAGATAAATGAACAATCTCATCTATGGGAATGACTCCCTCATGTGTATCCCCAATCCTAGGGCTCTCTTTTGTAGGCTCATGGCCTGTGGTTACAATAGAGTGTTAGACATTGTCTGTTGGATGCCTCCACTGCAACCACAAAGCTAGTATGACCAGAGAAAACTGCACTTTCTCCCTCTGAGCAAACTCTTTCTTCTGACCTATCTCTTTCAAAGATGGCTCTATTTGCCCATGCACCCAGGCACAGACCTTTCATCATTTATAACATTTGGGACCATATTCACACAATTGAAAAGCCTGTAAAGTCCGTGTCCATAATACCGTTCACTCCCACTTAAGCCACAGTGTTTATTGCAAATCCTCATAAATTGCTTTCTTGCCTACAGGCCTTTCTGCTCTAATCCACTGAAAATGCCAGTGTCCAATTATTATTTTTTTAAGTTACCAGGTCTCATTTTAAGGACACTCAATTAGATCTTTGGGTCCATGCAATCAAATATTAAGTCCTCTACAAGGTGGCCTCTGCCTCCTTTCCTTGCTTTATACCCCACTGATCCCCCATGAATATTCAATAATCCAGCTATGTGAAGCTGCAAATATGTCCCTATCATTTTCTTCTTTTGAGACATTACTCACGCTTCATCCGTGCTCAGGAATCTTGCACCTCTTTCTCCTTCCTAGACATCATGTCAATTCTACTTATCCCTAAAGACCACCAGTTCAAATTTCACCTCCTTCAGATTTGTCTTTTCTAATCCTCTCAGCCACTTAAAACCCTTACATAATGGCAGCCAGTTTATTCCAACTGCATTTCAGATACAATGTCCCAACTGCATACATTATAAGTTCTTGTATAGCTATTTTTCTATTTGTGCTTCTGACATTAAATACAAAACCCTGAACATAGTGGTGATCCCATAAATTCTTGCTGACTTTACAAATCTTTTACTTTATTCACTCAAGTTTTGATATCCAAATCTGGAATCGAGATAATACAGACATTTAAATTGTTTCAGAAACTTTGGGTAACAAAACTGATATATTTAATTAAGCAAGCACTGAAAACTTTCTCAATTAATTTAAATCACATGCAAATTGGTTAAAAATCAAAGAAGAAATCTTATGAACAAAATTAATTGAAAGATTCTATGAAAACGTTTAAATATCTAAAAGGCAAAAGATGCTATAACATTTTTTTAAAAGTTTAGAAGTGAGAAAAAACACTTTTTCCTTTTAAATGTTACTGAAATATGCTGGCCCAAGCTCTTCAGTATTACCAAGAGAGAGACTAAACATTAAAAATATGCAAATGCCCTCTTTCTGCTTTAATTTATTTCCTCTTATAGGCCTTTTATTAGACTTGTGCCAAGAAAACCTGTGCTGTTTAGGGGTCAGGAATTTATTTAGAATCTTAAAACTTTATAACTAATCTTAGATGAATTCCCCAAATAATATTCATGACTAACTTTCCAGACTGGAATAAAAATATCATGTCTCAGTTCAAAAGTTCTGGCAGCTCCAATGGTTTAATAATCTTAGATACTAATGCTGGTGAGAAGTGGATGGGGATAACGATGAGCAGGTAATGATGGAGTTTGTAGAGCATTCCTTCAAAAAATGTTAATGAATGTGAAAAAAGGTTTTGGTTTTCCTTAAAAATATTTGGCTTTGGGGGCGCTTGGATGGCTCAGTTGGTTTAACATACAACTTTGGCTCAAGTCATGATCTCACTGTTCCTGGATTCAAGCCTCGTGTTGGGCTCTGTGCTGAGAGCTCAGAGCCTGGAGCCTGCTTCAGATTCTGTGTCTCCCTCTCCCTTTCTCCCTCCCCCCACTTCTGCTCGGTCTCTCTCTTTAAAAAATAAATAAGCATTAAAAGAAATTTAAAAATGGGGGCACCCGGGTGGCTCAGTGGTTTACGCATCTGACTTCGGCTCAGGTCCTGATCTTTCAGCTTGTGAGTTGGAGCCCCAGGTTGGCCTCTGTGCTGACAGCTCAGAGCCTGGAGCCTGCTTTGGATTCTATGTCTCCTTCTCTCTCTTCCCCTTCCCTACTTGTGTTCTGTCTCTCTTCCTCTCTCAAAAATAAATAAACATTTAACAATTTTTAAATTAAAACTACATTTTTGGGTTTGAGGATGCACCAGGGTGCTCAAGTGGATTAATCTGGGGGTTCTGATTTCTATTCAGGTCATGATCTCACGGTTCCCAGGACAGAGCCGCTTTAGAGACTCTGTGCTGACAGCGCAGAGCCTGCTTGGGATTCTCGATCTCTCTCTCTCTTTCTCTTTCTCTCAAAATAAATAAACATTTAAAAAATATATTTGGGTTTGAATAATCCATTGTTGTACTGGCAAGACCCTACCTTACAATACACGTTTATGTGACGAAAAATGACTCACAGCTGAATATTATAAAGTTACTGCTCAAAAGTGACAGGAGCAATTCAATTGCAATAATAACACTGTTTCAAAGTTAAAGCAAAACTATGGAATCCATTATAAAAATTATTCTTGAAGCTCTACACTAGGTTAACGATCTTGTTCCTATGAAAAAAGAAAAGATTTTCACAGTCACAAATATTATAGTAAAATATACTTGAAAAAAAAATAACACACTGGTCTCTTGAAGCAGAGAAACCTCTGGTTCTCACAGTACTTGTATTAGGCAAAGCAACCAGAGTTTTAAAGCAATCCTAGAATCTAAAATTCAAGAGAGTTAGCAAAACTCAGAAGGATTTAGCCCTTGAATCACCTACATCTTCCCATAAATGGTCCAAGGTGTTTCTGTCTCATTTCATTCCATTTAAAGAAAAAATAAATAGTTCTTATTTGTTTTTCTATTTTAAAGATATTTCAAACAAACTATGAGAGCTCTCTTCAAGATTCATTTTATTTTCCTTGATTTTTAAGTTTATGAATATTTTAAACCTTTACACACATTCCCAGAATCTTTTTTTTTCTTACACTGCAAAGAAAAAGGAAGGGGAGAAAAAGCACAGAATATTTTCTATCATAGCCTTTGCTCCACTCAAGTCACACACAATGGAGGACTGTCGAATGTATAAGATGCACAGTTACAGCATGGATTTTCAAATTTACACTTTTAAAACCTTTTCTCCAAAATGGATTTTTAAAGGTCTACAATATTTTCTTTGACGGACTGAAAAAATAAAAGCAAACATTTTTAACTAATCGCTAATCCCTTTTCCTTCTCCACAAAATCTAGCTGGTAATTCAGGATTCAGGAACTGTACAAAATATGGTATGTGGGGAATTAAAGATCAGAACATTCCATACGTAATGATC
This sequence comes from Proteles cristata cristata, assembly GCA_017311185.1. Lineage (NCBI taxonomy): Eukaryota > Metazoa > Chordata > Mammalia > Carnivora > Hyaenidae > Proteles > Proteles cristata. The sequence continues at coordinate 1,036,921 of JAESUZ010002924.1, read as the reverse complement.
CAACAAATACTTCTTTCTCAGGGCTAAAACAGCTCATTTATAAATTGCCTGTTTTTTAAAGACTGGCTGAACCAAGAATTTGATCTATCAGTTTTGAAACGTGCCCTGAAGCACAAACACAATGTGAGAGGATCTCAGCACAAGGAATGAGGTCTGTGTCGCACCTGTCAGGGGCCTGATAGAAGCTTCAAAGAGAGATGGGAGCCGCTTTCAGGTTGCAGAGAGGACGCACTGACTTTATAAAGCCATTTTTTAAGCTTTCAGAAAATCTTTCACCAAAGCTCTAAAGACTTCCATGATGTTCTCAGGTGCCTGAAGCCTGGGAGATAATGATTAATTGATTTTAGTTAAATCCTAGTGTGCTCTGTGAGCAAAATCAAGAAAATCTGACAGAATGTTTTTTTCTTTCTTTTTCTGCCCTTCCTTATCTTCAGGGAGTGTGACTTTTGTGTCCAGATTGTGTAGATGTCTTAACACATCTTTTTCTGGGTGGAATAAAAATACTTTTTTGGGGTTCTCATTGAAAAAAAAAATCTGGAATTCTTAAGATAAAAGCTGCATATCAAACAGACGAAGGGAAAAAAAATAAATTCTCTATTCGTTGAAGAAATACTTAGAAATAAATAAGTAATATAGCTTCCATAAAGTACAGTGGGATGCTGTCTACTCTTGGCCAGTTAAGGTCATTAACATCTCATATGTTCCACAAACTTGGAGGCCTTGTTTCCCCTTGCAGTCCACTGGCTAGTTCATTGGCCAGGCTTTAAGATCTGTTGTGATCATCCTGAAAACATGCCATTTTATGAGATAATGTAAGCTGTACACCACCCCCCACACACACACATACAGACAAATAATGATAACCATGCTAGAATGGCACAAGTCATAAAAAGTCAAGCAGCACCGTATGTATACACTATAGCCAGGAAAGACATCAGGATTTTTAAATGTACCAATATTATTCTGTGTCTTCAATGGATAATTACAAAACTCTGTGGTCTTCCAATTTCTGCTGCTCACACAAGTCTACAACATTTTTCTCTCTTCGTTGAAATGATAGTGTATGCTTGCCCCTTCATTTAGCCTGTCACCCCATACAATCTTCTTTACCCTGTAGTTCGCTGAATCTGATATCTAAAATACAGTTCTGTGCTTTCTTCGTTCTTATCCCCCAACTAATGGGGTAACAAACGCTTTCCTTTCTGTATGTCTTCCACACCTTTTGTTGACTTCCACCATACTATATGCTCATGCTTTGCATCCTGAATTTTTTTCTTATTCTCTTCATACATTCCCAAGGTTTTGGTGTTTTGGGTTTTTTTTTTTTTTTGTCTGTTTGCTTATTGCTTTCTATTTCCTTATCAACCTCTATACTATCATCTTATGAATCTTAATACTGTCATCTTTCATAAACCAGTGTCTCTAAGACTTCAATCAATGTGTCAATGCCACTGACCATCATTTATGTATACATATTTATGTATCTTCTAATCTCTTTCTTGAGCTTCAGCTTTGCTTTTATAACATGCTAGAGAGATATCCCTGGATGTTTCAAAGCAAATCAAACTTAACACGTCTAAAAGGATAACTGAAAGGATATCCTCTTAACCAGAAATTCCTCCTCACTTGTCATGTCTGCAATTGGCACTGATATTCTGTCAAGCCCCACGGCTATGCATTGTCTTACCTCCTGTTCTTTGCTCATACTATTCCATGATTCTCCCAGTCAGAAGTGAGCCATTGACCTCCCAAGAATTTTTTTGAATATTTTTGTGATGCTTATCAAGTTTTGATTTATTATACCTTCTTGGTTTCATCTTCCATACCCTACTATGCTAAAAACTCCTTAATTCAATATCATGTCTTCCTAACATAACTCTGTTCCAGAAGGATTCAGATTATGTCTGAATAAGTGAATTGAATAATTAAGTCAGTTTATTCAGAAAGTCACTCATAGAAGGAATAATTCATTTTGAGCTAATTTCCATAATTTTGAGCTAATTTCCATACATAGCTTTTTCTAAAATATTTACGGCCATAGAGATCCTGCAGTAGGAATTCGCTGTGGGGATAGGTGGAGTACTCACATTCCCTAAGATTAACTCCAGGACACAAACCAGGTAAGAGGTAAGATTTGGAATGCTAACAGATTTGCTGACCCAGGTCAAGGATATGAATCTGTGCTGTTGGTCACAAAATTGATTTTCAAGAAAAGGTATTAATCCTTGCTGATTTTTCTCAATGCTGAAAACTCGTATTTCAACACAATAGCTACCAGTCAGGATTCTTCACATCTAATCTTTGGGTCTTTCTTCTCTGCATTTTACATAGTGATGATGACATATTCTTCATCCAAAGAAAATAAACAGTTAAATCAATGGCTTTATGGAAGGGATTAAGAGCATAATTATATGTCAGTAAGGAGGGTAAAGGATAGATTCTGCCATCTCCTTGTACGAGTGAGAAAGGTACAAGGGCTAAACTGGGAATTCAGGGAGGAATGAAGGCCCTTAATAGAACTGACATGACTTGAAGGGGCAATTATTTGTGTGAATAAATCTAAAAGGCAAGTACAAGTTCATAAAGCACTTCAAAATAACAGCACCATAGGGTAATGTGCTGAATACTTGAAAATAATATTTTAGCAACACAAAACTCATTCTGTTTTTCAGTTTGTAAATCACCTCTATTATATATTTTTAAATCAAGAGTGTCCTACTCTTTCCCAATTCTTTTCCTAATATTAGCCACTAGTACAAAGGGTTGTGTATTCACATTATAAAACATTAACTTTGATTTTCATAAGCAGAAAAGATGTCTGTTTCTTGTGTGTGTGTATGTGTGTGTGTGGTATATATATAGCATGATAGCAGATGTGAAATTTGAGAGAAGAGAAAACATCTGAAACACTATTTCCATGGCAACAGTTTGTAAAAAAAAAAAATGGATATAGAAACTTGGTAAGTTGAGACCATTTTATTTTATTTATTTATTTATTTTTAAATGTTTTCATTATTTCTAGGAGAGAGAGAGACAGCGTGAACAGGGGAGGGTCAGAGAGAGAGGGAGTCACAGACTGAAACAGGCTCCAGGCTCCGAGCTGGCAGTCAGCACAGCGCCGGACGCGGGGCTCGAACCCACGAACCGCAAGATCATGACCTAAGCGAAAGTCAGACGCTCAACCGACTAAGCCACCCAGGCGCCCCTAGTTGAGACCATTTTAAATTCAAAGGAAGGGTGTTTCACTTTTAACACGTAAAAAGTTAAAAAAAAAAAACACACAAAATTTTTGTATAGATTATTCTTTCACATAAATAAGGGAAAACTTGTTGTCAAGGTTACACATAGTGGCCTATAACAGAAATGTCCTAATTCCTACTTAGAAAAACAAACTTAAATCACTTTTAAATCTGTCTACCTCTCACCAGATGGTTTTGAGCATAATAATTTCATGTTCAATGGACATAGACATTTTCACTATTCATTTGGATTTCAAAAATCAAGTTACATTCTTACATTATAATCTGAAAACACAAATTAATGTTTTGTTCATTGAATGCAAAAGGCACTGAAATGGATAATGAAGCAGATACAGAGATGAATTCTTCCAACCCAGTAAGAAAGAAAAGCCAAGATTACAAATAATACAGCAAAACTCAAAAAGTATCGAGGAATGTAAAAAAGGCCCAAGCAAGATACAGTACATGATTACAGAAATTGCTTTGGGCTGGTAATTAAGATTACTCAGTCTTCATGGTAGCAATTGAAGTTAATCTGAACCTCACCAAATATGATGAATTTGGAGAGGTAAAGATACAGACAAGTATATTTTGAGGATGGTCTTATAAAAAAAGGTTAAAAAAACAAATATGGCACATTTTTAAAAAATAATCCAATTGAGAGTAAATAATAGAACATAATACAGAAGAGAATTAAGCCTTGAAAATTGTAGATATGCAGTAAATCTTGTTTAAACTGATTAATTACATTTAATGTAATTGAAATGAATGAATTGTTAGAATAGAGATTTTCCATAGAGTTTTGAAAGTCAAATTGTAGATTTTAGGATTTATTCTGTTGGAGGATAATTTACTCATTCAGTACATATTTATTAATTCCTCTTTAAAATTGAGCATTTCAAAACTTTCTAGGAATTTGAAGATAAACTTGATAATTTCTGAGATTGGGAAAGTCATTGCCTGGTTACCCTGGCCTAGGGCTAATGAAGGGGGTCTCCTGGACTGCTGCCTGACACAATTTTAAAGCATCAATGAGACTTAAACGAAGAGGGGAAGAAATTGAATTCCAGGGAGAGGTGACTTATGGCCTAAAGATACACAGGTTAGAAATGCCTAGAGCGTTTTAGGGTGGTCCTGGTTTTCCCCAACTTTCCCAATTTTATCACTGAAAATTCTGTGTCCTGGGAACCCCCTCAGTCTTGGACAAACTGAGACAGTTGTTTGGAAGGAGTGAACAAGAGGAAGACTACAAGCTTCATAAAGTAGAATATAAAGATAAGGCAGGAAGCAGGAAAATATACTACTGCAGAACTACCCACATGGTGGACCATGGAGAGTTTTGATTCAAGACTAAAAGTCTAGGACTACATCCCAAGGGACTATTGAGTTCTAAGCAGAAAAAAAATGTCATGGCTTTATCTACTCATAAGATAAAACAATCATCGGTAAAAAGGCTACTGACACATACCCCCAGCAAGAAATAATGACAACTGAGCATATTAGTGGTAGAAAGCATAGAAAGAAAAAATTGCAGAACCATTTGGGGAATCAAATATACAAAGCCTGACTGATTAGAGATGGAAGACGATGTCATTCATTCAAAAATACTCACTGGGGCACCTGGATGGCTCAGTCGGTTAAGCATACGACTTTGGCTCAGGTCATGATCTCACGGTTCGTGGTTTCGAGCCCCGCATCAGGCTCTGTGCTGACAGCCATCTCAGAGCCTGGAGCCTGCTTCAGATTCTGTATCTCCCCCTCTCTCTGACCCTCCCCTGCTCACGCTGTCTCTCTCTCTCTCAGAAATAAATAAAAAACATTTAAAAAAAATAAATACTCACTTAGTGGTGTTCAATGATAAATACTATTCTAGGATGTGAGAATATTCAGCAGGGAGAAAAACAAATATATAGCTATGCATGTTCAATTGAGGATGCCATCTCATCAATGTGAAATGCAAAAGGAAGAACTAGTTGTTGAAATAAGATATGAGTACAGTTTGATGCATTAGTTCTCATACCTGAAGGGTGGCATGAAAAAGTTTCTGTACTAGTCAGTCATACTTTACAAAGATCACTCAAGCTGCAGTGAATAAAATCGATTTTGTGGGACAAATTAAGGAAAAAAAATGGAAAAAGTAAGAAGGTAGAGCCCTATTCATGAATACTAAGACCATGGCATACAGAGAATTGGTAGGGAAGTAAAAGGGGGAATACATATGGAAGACATCACAGAGGCTCTTCAGACTTAATACCTTATTGGGGACCACATGATGAACATGGTGATGAAAAAGAGAGCTTAGAAGGAGGGCTTTGGAAGATAACGAGGGAGAGTTGTAACACATTGCTTGTAGACGTGCTCAGAGTCACTCATAGATGCTCTGATGAAGATTTCCAACAGACAGTTAAAAATACAAAGTTGAACATTAAGGAAATGTTAACTTGTTAACTACAAGGCAACATTAGACATACAGTAATACCTTGGATTACAAAGTAACTAGTTCTGCAAGTGTTCTGTAAGATGAGCAAACATTTCTAGTACAGGTTAACTTGATAAACAAGCGATCTCTTGAAATACGAGTAGTACTAGTTCATGACACCCAATAATACGTGATCAAAATTGAGCCAATTTGACCCAATGATTCTCCTCTCTTTCTCTCTTTCTGTCTCTCTGCCTCTCTGTCTCTCTGTCTCTCTCTCTGTCTCTCTCACCGTGGAGTTGTGGGTGATCATCTCCCATGTTCTGATGCTCAGATGCTCAGACAGCAGTGTTTGGCAGAAATCAGTGAGTTTTCAGAACTTTGGAAGGTGTTCACAACTGGCACGAGTGTATTTTTTTTGTCACTTCAAAGCACCTATGAACAGTCCTCTGCTTTTCCATACAAGAGTAAGCTCAGGAATGCTTTGCTTCACTCTCGGTCAGGCTGCAGATATAGACCCTTTCCTCTGCTGCCTTATTGCCAGTTACATTAAATACAGTATATGCTCAGAGTCTGTTAATACTGTACAGTAGTCAATATCCATGCAAGAGTATATAAGGGCCCCTATACAGAAAAAGATTCCATTGAACCAATAGATAACAGTGATTCTGTTATGATAGTGAAAGTCATCCTACACAGTAACCTTCCTTTCTTTTGTCTCTCTCACAGCAGCCACAAAGGTTTTCAAAGTTAAGTGCAGGTTCATTTCTTTTACTTTATATTTTATATTTTTAAAATTACTTTGTATTATGTTTCAGTATTGCAATCACTTTTATATGAATATTTTTGGGTTGTATAATGAATCATCTGAGTTTCCATTATTTCTTATGGGGAAATTCACTTTGACATACAAGTACTTTGAGTTATAAGCAAGTTTTCTAAACAAATTTTGCTTACAAACCAAGGTTTTGCTGTATACTCAAATTTATCAGAGTGATCTCTGGCCATTGCTGGAAAGATAATAGAGAAAAATAAGAGGAAAAGTAAGGTTTGAAACTTAAGAACTGCCCAAGAACCAACAGAAAGGTAAAATCTGTGAATAAGACAGAAAACAGAAGGGGCGCCTGGGTGGCTTAGTCGGTTAAACGTCCGACTTTCGCTTAGGTCATGATCTCGCGGTTCGTGGGTTCGAGCCCCGGGTCGGGCTTTGTGCTGACTGCCAGCTCGGAGCCTGGAGCCTGTTTCAGTCTGTGACTCTCTCTGACCTCTCTCTCTGACCCTCCCCTGCTCACACTGTCTCTCTCTCTCTCTCCTAGAAATAAATAAAACATTAAATTTTTTTTTTAAAAGACAGAAAACGGAAAATAAGTCAGGAAAGAATGACAAAGTCATGGAAGTCATAAAGAATATCCCAATCCAAATGTTCATGATAATATTACTACATATCATTTATGACTCTAAGAATTGGATTTTAATAGGAGTGATTATTTGACTTAGAATGCTAAGTTAAATTCTTTCTGTCCTGTCCCTCTTATATCTGCTTAATCACCAAATATTTTAAGATATACCTTTGAAATAAAGTAAGTTTCATCAAATGTGATTGGATATGTACATTCTAACACATATAGTTTGTGGACATATATTTTAATTAAAAATGATTTGAAAACTAGATTTCCTAACAAAGAAAATTCTAAAATTTTTAACAGAAAATTCAGAAAACATGAGTTTTCACAAATAGAGCTTATAAATATGAATTTTCAACCACACTAGTTTAATCACCTGTATACTCTTAAAACAAGACTGGATAACTGAATTTTTAATTAAAACCAATTGTAAACATGAGTTTATATCAAATAAAACCTAGCAGAAATACAGTTTCTTAATTATAAAATTGAATATGTTTCTTTTCAAAAACTTATAAAAATGCTTTTCACTAAACTAGCCTAGTTCATTTATTTTATTTTATTTTATTTTATTTTATTTTATTTTATTTTATTTTATTTAAAAATATTAATGTTTATTTTTGAGAGAGACAGAGTGCGAGCAGGGGAGGGGCAGAGAGAAGGCTACACAAAATCCAAAGCAGACTCCAGACTCCAGCACAGAGCCTGACGCTGGGCTGGAACTCATGAACTGAGAGATCATGACCTGAGCTGAAGTCAGACGCTTAATTGACTGAGCTACCCAGGAGCCCCTAGCCTAGTTCATTTTAAAAAGCCACAATTCTCTAGGGAAAAACAAGTTGAAGAATAGAAGTCTGCATTAAAACAAGCTTTTAATAGGACTCTCCACGCTGCACTCTAGCTTTAAAATGGAACGTTTTTTGAAATTTTATTGAACATAAGTTGACAGCAAAACGAACTTGCCAATGGGGCGCTCTGTCAGTTAAGCGTCTGACTCTGGCTCAAGTCATAATCTCACAGTTGTGGGATTTGAGCTCCATATTGGGCTCTGTGCTGACAGCTCAGAGCCTGGAGCCTGCGTCAGATTCTGTGTCTCCCTCCCTCTGCCTCGCTGCCACTTGCGCTCTATTTATCTTTCAAAAATAAATAAGTATTAAAAAAATTAAAGGAGTGGCTGGGTGGTTCAGTTGGTCAAGTGTTCGACTTTGGCTCTGATCATGATCTCATGGGTTTGTGATTTCAAGTCCCAGGCTGGGCTCTGTGCTGACAGCTCAGAGCCTGGAGCCTGCTTCAGATTCTGTGTCTCCCTCTCTCTCTGCCTCTTCCCGCCTCCTGCTGTCTCTCTTTCAAACATAAATAAAGATTCAAAACTTAATAAACAAAATACAAAACAAATGAACTAGCTAACATGATTTTTCCTCAAAAATAGCATAACAATACAGCTTAAAAACAAACAACTCAAATCAGATATGCAATATTATTCTAATTTACCTGTCTTATCCCAGTTTACAGTCCACATATCACTTCAATTTCTAAAAATAAAGCCTGGGAGGGGAGGAGGAGTAACCATTTTATGGGCACAGACTTTCTACTTGGGATGATAAAAACGTTTTGGAAATAGCTAGTGGTGATAGTTACACAACAGTGTCAGTGTATTTAATGTTGCTAAATTGTACAACTAAAACTGGTTCAAATGGTAAGAAAGAGACAGAGGAAGGGAAGACAAAAGAAAGAAAAAGAAAAACTAAACATATATACATATACATATATGTATGTGTATATTTATGTGTGTGTGTGTGTGTGTGTGTGTGTGTGTGTGTACACTCAAGCACTTCAGCATTATTAACAAAGCCTTTTCCTAATCTGGTTTGTGACTTGTTTCTTTTTTCTAATCTCTGTAGAGTTTTACTCTGGGAGCATGAAGCTGTCATCTTCCCCACATAATAGTTTCTTGCTCCTTCCCAGGCAGAGGCAATTTCCCTTTTGTTGTCCACCCATAACATTTTAATCAAACTCCAACCACTGAATGTTTCCCAATGCTATGAAATCACCGATTTAGGTAAATATAGACTGGAGACACAGACTGTATTTTTTTTTTAATACCTAGCATGTGGCTGGTATTAGTAAGTGCTCAATAAATGCTTCTTGAATCAACGTGTCCATTGTTTCCCCTTCCTATTCTGTGCTTACTGTCACATACTACTCTATTAGGAGGGACTCAAAATGTATCTGATATATTTGATAACTTAACTTCTTTCTTTGACAACTCCTTAGAAGATATTGGTTTAATTTTTCATTATGCTATTTTCATTATGATATTCTGATAAGGTGTTTCTCAATTACTTCATGTGTTTTATATTTGTCACCTCAACAAGGTGAAATCTTTTGGAAGCAAAGATTTGTTTTGCCTTTTTCATGTGTAGTCTCAAACCATACCTTACATGCATTTCATTCCCACTTGGTAAACATCTATGAGTTACAAAAATACTCAGATAAAAGCATCTTAATTAAATTTTTCATAAATTAAAATTTTAATAGATTAAATTAAATTTTTCATAAGCCTTTCATAAATTGTTTCCCTTTTACTATTAAGTAGATGGTTTATTCCTAAGGTTGCATTTTAGGCTCTTTGTTTCTTAAACTGTGCTCATAGACTCATAGGTATTTTCTAAGAAATACCACAGTAACCATTATAATATCCTCATGTTAGCCTAGTCTTTTCAGTCTTTTTTACACCTTTAGATGTCTCTGTTGCACTAAGCTAGAGGGAAAAATAGTAAATTTTAGCATATGTATGAAATTATCCTTTATGTATCTATTCATTTAAGCAATAAGTCACTTATTCATTTTTTTGAGGAACATGAGTGTCTACTATGTGCCCAAGTCCTATTTTAATCACAAATAAATGACCTACAGCAACAAACAAAATCAAGTCCCTGATAAAATAGAGCTTATATTCTTGTGAGTAGACAGGAAATAATCAGACAAAAAGTACACACATATAATGTAAGGTGATAATAAATGCTAAGAAGAAACATAAACTAAGGCGAGGGAAAATAAAATATAAAGAGCAGGGAAGGTATTGCAGTCACATTGAAGTTATGCAGTGAAGATCTTAGATGAGGCATTTGCACAGAGATCTAAGGAGGTGAGAGGGTCAGGCATGTGTAGACCTGGAAAGAGGAGCCTCAAGAGTGGAGAATACAAAGAGTTAACAGAAGCTTGTGCTTGGAGTATTCATAAAACAGCTCATAAACAAGGAGCACAAGTGAATGGGGGCAGAACAGGCAAGGGGAAGCCGAGGAGGCTGAGATCAGAAAGATATTGGAAGGAAAAAAAAAAGGGGGGGCGCCTGGGTGGCTTAGTCGGTTAAACGTCCGACTTTCGCTTAGGTCATGATCTCGCGGTTCGTGGGTTCGAGCCCCGCGTCGGGCTCTGTGCTGACTGCCAGCTCGGAACCTGGAGCCTGCTTCAGAGTCTGTGACTCCTTCTCTCTCTGACCCTCTCCTGCTCAAGCTGTCTCTCTGTTAGAAATAAATAAAAAAACATTAAAAAAAAAAACTACTACAACGAAACCTGATGAATGCTATTGTAGCAGCATGTACAGAAAGTGGGTTATGAGCACTGGCCACTGGTGCCAAAATATGTCAGTCAGATAAAAACAGATATCATATGGGGCGCCTGGGTGGCTTAGTCGGTTAAGCGGCCGACTTTCGCTTGGGTCATGATCTCACAGTTCGTGGGTTCGAGCCCCGCGTCGGGCTCTGTGCTGACTGCCAGCTCAGAGCCTGGAGCCTGTTTCAGTCTGTGACTCCCTCTCTCTCTGACCCTCCCCTGTTCACGCTGTCTGTCTCTCTCTCTCTCTCCTAAAATAAATAAAACTTCAAAAAAAAATTTTTTTAAAAATAAAGAAAGAAAGAAAGAAAGATATTGGAAGGGCAATAGAGAATTCCACTAGACTCCGTGGGCCACAACAAGAATTTGGAATTTACTTTGGGTGAGATAGAATGTCAGTGGAAATTTTGAGGTCAAGAGTGACATGACCTATGTTGTATGATGATCCTCTGGCTCCAGGGGAACCTGAGAGGCTCAGTCACTGAGGTGTCTGACTTCAGCTCAGGTCATGACCTCCCAGTTCATTTGTTCGAGTCCTGCATCAGACTCTCTGCAGTCAGCACAGAGCCTGCTTTGGATTCTCTGCCCCCCTGCTCTCTCTCCCTGCCCCTCCCCCACTCACTCACTCATCCTCTCTCTCTAAAATAAAGATTTAAAAACAAAGATATAAAACAATAAATCTCTGGCTTCGGGATGCCAGAAAGACTGCACAGGGCATGTATAGAAGCAGAGAATGATGTGAGAAGGTTGCAAGAGTTTAGGTGAGGAAAAGGGTGTCTTAGAACAGGGTGGTTAGTACTAGATTCTGCTGACACTCCAAAAACAAAAAGAAATAAAAAAATAGAAAGCTGAAAAGTTTTGATGAATAGTACACACGTCTAATAGAAAGAGAGGAGTCAAGGATGACTCCAAGATTTATGGCCTTGAGAAAACAGAAGAATGAGCTTGCAAAATTACAAACTGAGGCATTTGGTAGGAAGTTTTTAAGTGTTAGCGATGTTAAGTCTGAGAAAGCTATTACACATCCAAGTGACAATGTCACACAGGAAATTGGATATGAGGGACTTCCCCCTAACTCTTTTAGGTCTTGCTGGAATGAAGCTCATGCACCCTACTGTAAAATGGGCAGCATGTTATTGTTAAGACTGAGGATTGTTCAATAAGAGCCTGTAGCTGGATGGCTATTATAAGAATATTCTAGGGGCGCCTGCGTGGCTCAGGTCATGAATTTGAGTTTGAGCCTCGCGTCAGACTCTGTGCTGGCAGCTCAGAGCCTGGAGCCTGCTTCAGATTCTGTGTCTCCCTCTCCCTCTGACCCTCCACAGCTCTCTCTCTCTCTCTCTCTTTCTCTCTCTCTCTCAAAAGTAAATAAACATTGAAAAATTTTCTAAAAAAAGAATATTCTATAGAAAGCTATGTTTAGAAATAAAACGTCATTATCTCGTCCACTTTGAGGAGACATTTTTTTTTATTTTTTTTAATGTTTTATTTATTTCTAGGAGAGAGAGAGACAGCGTGAGCAGGGGAGGGTCAGAGAGAGAGGGAGTCACAGACTGAAACAGGCTCCAGGCTCTGAGCTGGCAGTCAGCACAGAGCCCGACGCGGGGCTCGAACCCACGAACCGCGAGATCATGACCTAAGCGAAAGTCGGACGCTTACCCGACTAAGCCACCCAGGCGCCCCTGAGGAGACATTTTTTAACAGAAGTAGTTTGGTTGAGTTTTTGAGGCAAACTCTTTTCTGAAAGCCAAAATATCGACGAAAACATCTTTATGAACTAGAAACGCAGATTAGTCCCCTTCAGAGATAGGAGAATTTATGTTGTGTTCCTGAGTGCCAGATGTAAGACTGGCACACTTTGCATGTCAACAAGGATTACTGTCATTTAATTCGGTATTTATGCTACGACTTGCTCTGTGAGCAACCCTCGTAGGGAAAACCCTTAATGCCACAGAGCTACTGCTCAGATGGTGTAAGCTTCCTGGAAATTCAGATGGGACTAGGCCTTGGACGTCCCTCCTAATCCCTTTATTCCAGGCTCAGAGAGTATTTTGTAGAAACTGCTCATGAGGTCTATGACTTCTGTGACTGTGCTTATCCCATTTATGTTTCTTGGAGTGCCTTTGTTTTAATTGGAGAACATTTCTGGACATGAGCTACCTCTCTTTGTATAGCTACTCGCTGCTGTGGTTTGTCTTCCATTTGCAGCCTTTCTGTCAGCAGTTATGTCAGAGGGCTGGAAGCTCCAAGCAATATGCTTCTGAAGCATTCCTCTATGTTCTGTGTTTACAACTGCTCTACTTCCACTTGACACAGTGCTTATGTTGTTCTCATGCTTTCATTCATGCCTCTCATATGAATGACCTGGCTGCTATAGCTGTTTTCAATAAGATAGGGGAGGCGGAGGGGTCCCTGGGTGGCTCAGTCGGTTAAGCATCCGACTTCAGCTCAGGTCATGATCTCACAGTTCATGAGTTCAAGCCCAGTGTTGAGTTCTGTGCTAACAGCTCAGAGCATGGAATCTCCTTCAGATTCTCTCTCTCTGCTCCTCCCCCACTCATGCTCCATCTCTCTCTCCCTCAAAAAAAAAAATAAATAAACATTACAAATTAAAAAATAAATAAATAAGAATAAAAAATAAAATAGGAGAGTCTATAGAAAGCACATCATCAGGCCAACTTGCTACTTTAATTTTTTTTTTTTAATATTTTTATTTATGTCTAGGAGAGAGAGAACGAGAGCGTGAGCAGGGGAGGGTCAGAGAAAAAGGGAGTCACAGGCTCTGAAACAGGCTCCAGGCTCTGAGCTGGCAGTCAGCACAGAGCCCGACGTGGGGCTTGAACCCACGAACCGCGAGATCATGACCCAAGTGAAAGTCGGACACTTAACCGACTAAGCCACCCAGGCGCCCCCTGCTACTTTAATTTTTATTGAGGCCATAAAATAAAAACATGTCTGGAGGTCAAAGGAAATCAACAAGTACTCAATGGCAATACATACATACATAGATACATGCATGCATATATACATACAATGCATGCTACCATATCTCTTCTATTTTCCTTTCACTTAAAAACAAAGAAAAGGTTACTGTGAATCCACTGTAACAACTGAATCTGTCACTGGAGAGCCATACACTCTCATTTAAGAAGTATCAGTTGTCATAGATTGCTTTGAGTCCCCCAGAAAAGATCTGTTGGAGTCCCACCACCCATCCCTTGTGTATGTAACCTTATTTGGAAATAGTGTTCTTGCATATGTAATCAAGGTGAGATGCAGTGCTCCTGGATGAGAGTGGGCCATAAATCTCAAGACTATTTTCCTTATAAGAAGATTATGCAAAGATGGAAGCAAAGATTGAGTGATTCAGCTGCAATCTAAGGAATCCCAAGCATTTCAGGCAGCCACCAGAAGCTAGGACAGAAGCATGGGACAGTTTCCCCTTACAGTCTACGGCAGAAACCAGCTTGGCCAACACCTTGACTTTTATCCTTGAAAACTGAGAGAATAGATTTCTTTCATTTTAAGCTGCCTACTTTGTGGTACTTTGTTATGGCAGCCCTGGAACACTAAATACAAAAAGGAAAATGACTAGTCACCTGGTGGCTCAGTCCATTAAGCATCCAACTTCAGCTCAGGTCACAAACTCACAATCGAATTGTGAGTTCGAACTCTGTGTCGGACTCTGTGCTGACAGCTCAGAGCCTGGAACCTGCTTCAGATTCTGTGTCTCCCTCTCTCTTTGCTCCTCCCCTGTTTGCAGTCTGTCGTCTGTCTCTGTCTCAAAAACAATCATTTAAAGAATCAAAATCAAAAAGGGAATTGCCGTCTCTTTATTATTTCCTCTTCACTTGAAAATGAAGAAAAGAAAGTGAAATCTTGTCAGTGTCTGTATGTCCTGCGCAACAACTAAACCACTACCCTGAGAGTTCCAGAGTCCTGTTTGAAACACATGGCTATGGTCAAATGTTTCCATGTCCTTAGCTGACTGCAGTGGTGAACAATTGGCCACTTTGACAGCACTGTTCCTTGAAGGTGCCTTCCTTCTCCCTCCTTCATGCCTTTGCAATTGAAATGGCCACCAACAAGAGTGCTTCCTTTCTTCACCCCTCTCAGTCCTTTTTTTTTGGTTGTTGTTCAAGAATCAATCTAAATATCATATGAGACATTTTTTCCTTCTGCCAGCTGCCTCTCCTCCACATACTCCCCACCTGCCACATGCATACACTTTTATTATGTTTTGATGTTTATTTTTGAGAAAGAGAGACAGAGAGAGAGACAGAGTGTGAGCAAGGGAGGGGCAGAGAGAGGGAAACACAGAATCCAAAGCAGGGCCCACGCTCTGAGCTGTCAACACAGAGCCCGACACGGGGCTCAAATTCACAAACCGCGAGATCATGACCAGAGCCCAAGTCAGACACTCAACGGATTGAGCCACCCAGGCACCCCCACATGTGCTTTATATTGGGTGCCCCACTGCCCTGCTGCAATTCTGTATGTTCTATATTGAACAAGCTGACCCTGAGGAAGCCTGCTACACACATACCTCCATCTCTTGCATGTTGCCCAGTCTTTCTGTGGCCAAATTCTGGACCACATGACCTTAATGGACTTTTACTTAACCCAGTCTTATAATTAGACCAGAAGTAGGCAGAGGGCCCAAGGGTAACAAAAACATAGGTCATTTATGTTCCCAATGTGAAGATATTTAAATGAGACTATCAGACTCTGTTTACAGTTTTAAATATAAGAAATTTGGAGAGAAAGACTTTGATGGACCACAATAAGCCGAAGATTAGATGAAGAAATGAGAAGTGTATTTTAGGATAGAGGGAACAGTCTTCCAGACAGACAGAAAGAAGCAAAACCAAAGGTGTGCATAGTGACAGCGGGGAAATGGGGATGGAGTAGCCAACCAACTGAAATTCAAGTTCTAGGAGACATGCTTGACAGTAAACAGCGGGTACCTGAAGTAGCTGAGGCCAGGCTCTCTTCCTTACACACCTAAGTGTCTGTCTGAAGTTCCAGAAATGCTTCATCTGTAGTTTTTATCCTACTATACTGCAGACTTACTTGTCAGTATCTTCCAGAAAGCTATTAGCTTCGTGAGAAAGGGATCTCAATCATTCTGACACTATCCCTCTACCAAGTAAGCCCTCAATAAACAGTTGGTGACTGTACCAAGGCTGATGCAAAAATGTCAGGACAAACTAGAACCTTCAAGTACATCTGCCTGCATTGACAAATTTTTCAGAGTAAGAAAAGCACTGGTTGAATGCTAAGGGCATGCCTTTCCATAGAGTATTGAGCTGTATCTAGCTTATGATAGAATGTACGGACTCCCTTTCCCGATCTAGCAGATCCAATAATTACCCATTCCAGTTGAACCTTTGGTTGCTGCTCACACCTGCTATGCTCTTTCCACACCACAGCTTCTGCCCTAGCTCAGGGCACTATTTTAGTCAGGTGAATTACCATTATCTCATCCTCACGAGTCTTCCTGCCTCAGCTGTGACCCAATCCAATTAGCTTGTTTCATTCTGCTCCCAGAAGATTCTAAAATACAAGTCTAATTATTTCATTCCAGTGCATAGAATCACAAAGCCCACCACCCTAATTTTTTTGACAAAATCCAATTTTTTTTTGACATTACACACAAGGTCCTTTATGATCTGACACTTAATTCTCTTCAGCCTTATGTCTTACCTTTATCCTTTCTTCCCCTCTGCCTTCTCTACTCCATCAATAGTTCTTTCAGTTCCTTGAATACACCATGTTCTCTCAATTTTGGGGCTCCAAGCATGCTGTCTCCTTGATCTGGAACTCTCTCCACTACAACTGGCCCTAAAATGCATCCACACTACCTCTTCTCTGAGTCATGCTGACCCATTCTTCAGACATCAGCTCAGAAACAACTTTCTTCAATATTTCAATGATCACTCCCTTTATTCCTAAACTTAGTAGGGGTTTTACTTCTGTATGATTCTGTACCCCCTGCATTTACATTCTTTTTTTTTCCCTGAGAGAAAGAGAGACAGTGTGAGCAGGGAGGGTCAGAGAGAGAGGGAGACACAGAATCCGAAACAGGCTCCAAGCTCTGAGCTAGCTGTCAGCACAGAGCCCTACGCAGGGCTCAAACCCACGAACTGTGAGATCATGACCTGAGCCAAAGTCAAACGTTTAACTGACTGAGCCACCCAGGCACCCCTACAATTCTTACCTTTGGCTACATCACTCACCCACAATAATGTAAACTTTTTTTGCAGTCAAGAACTTCACATATGTTTTCTGCAGCATCTAATGCAAAGTACAGGCCCATAGCAAACACCCATTAAGAATTTTTTAATTGAGTAAAGTAGATGACAGGAATTTATTTCTGTAGAAAGCAAGACAAGTATGAATCCTGGTATAAGACATGATAAATAGACACGTGTTAAGGATTTGGAGGGTTTTTAAAACTTTTTTTGGCAACACAAAAAACAAATAATAACTTCATGTGTGAGTTTGCCTTCAAACTCTGTGTCATAGAGAGGGATAATGAGGCAAGTACATCTTTATTCTATTGGTCTAATCCAGCCTCAGGCCTATTTGCCTTAGTCTGTAGGCTAGTGTATTGTATCTAAAGAAGGACACTGAAGTGATTCAAAGTTTAGGTATAAATCCAAATGAAGAAAAACAATGGCTTCTATTAGCGGTATTGCAAAGGTCCATTTTCATAACTACCTTTTCCCAAACACCACAGTATAGTAATTAATTGAAGAACAATTCAATTACCAACAGTTCATGGCCTAATCCCATTGATACTACTAACAAAGCTGCAGATAGGAAGGACAAGTATTCATATTAATCTTCATTTTTGCATTTGAGACCAAAGTTAATATAAATATTGTCACATCATTAGAGCTGAGATTTATTGAGTCTCTATTCTGCTCTTTGCATGCATTATCTCAATGATCACAGCAATCCAATCAATCAGTACTATTATTATTGTATATTGTGGATGGGAAAAAAAAAGATTTCAAATTTAGAACAGTTAAGTAGTCTGCCAGGGTCACACAGCCAGTTGAGGGATGTGTTGAAATTCAGACCTAGTGTCATCTTCTCATCTGAGGCTGTTTTTCACTTTTGCTGAGAATTTATTAGGAGTCTGTGATTTTGCTGTTTTTTTTTTTTTTTTTATCACCTCACCAATGCTCTGTCATACAACTCAAAATAGAAATGCTCTTTTGCCTTACCAGATGACCACAGGGGAGAAGAAGGGGAAAAATTAGTAGGGGAGAGGAAGGGAGGCAAACCATGAGAGACTCTTGAATTCTGAGAACAAACTGAGGGCTGAGGGGGGTGGGAGAAGAGGGAAAGGGGGGTGATGGACATGGAGGAGGGCACTTGTTGGGATGAGCACTGGGTGTTATATGGAAACCAACTTGACAATGAACTATAAAAGAAAAAAAGATCTTTTGCATTATAATTGTTTTTCACTGAAGTAACCACTTTCTTTTTCAATTTTCTGTACTAAGAAGATTTCATCCCACTTCCACCTTCCCTTTCTTCTCCCCTTCCTCCTCTTTTAAGGTTACAAGAAGAAAAGGCTGTTCATACGTTGCTAGGTCAGTTCTAAGAATAACTGTAGATAAATCCAAGGTCTATTTTTATAACTAAATTATAATATCAATATCTGTACTCTTCTTTCTTCAAAAGTATCTTGCTGCCATATAGATAACAGTCTTCTCATCCAAAAAGAGGTTCTTGGAGACAAAGACTGATACTGTCTTAACTCCAACTAGTGAGATTCTTTCCCTGTTCTCTTTGGAATGGAAGGAAGTATGGGTTGTCTATGTGCTTAGGAAAGAACAATAAATTGCTGACTTATTAGAATTTTCATTTCCAAAATAGGTCTGAAACAACTTGGTACACATTTTCATGCTGTCTTATTATCTTCTAAACAAGATTAATTGTTCTTACATGTTCTATTAGAATAATTAGATTAAGTGGTGTCTATTTGTGCTCATTTTTATCAACAAATTTATAAGACTGATTAAAGTTCAACTACAAAGTAAAACATGCATTATTATCATATTATGTGACTAGAATTTGACTCCCATAAATGTCAAACTGATATTTCAGCTCATTGTGAATTAATCCAGTTTTCAGATAACAGGAAGATTTTAACTTTGTCATTCTTTATAGCTATGTTATTTTAATACTAAGCGTACTTGTAACCATTGAATGTGACTACTGTATTTATATTAGAAACCAAATCATTTTATAATGTCATAAGTACTGCAGTTATACATATTTGATTATCCAATAGTAAACAGTCACTGTATGACATTTAGACTAAACCAATATTACATGAGAGACACACTTGAGTGAGTCCTAATAGAGGAAAATTGTATTTCCCTAAAAAAGAAGAACAAAATATGAGAGGGAAGCTAAACTTTCCAGTTGCCCTTGTCTTTTTTTTTTAAAGTAAAAAAAACATATAACATGGAATCATACCTCTTAACAAATTTTTAAATGTAGAGTGCAGTATTGTTAACCATAGGTACAATGCTGTACAGAAGATCTCTATAACTTTTTCATTTTGCATAACTGAAATTTTATACCCACTGAACAGTAATTCCCTCCTTTAGTCTTGGCAACTACCATCCTACTTTCTGTTTTAGAGTTTGACTACTTTACATATGCCATAGAAGTGGAATCAGGAATATTTGTCCTTCTGTGAATGGTCTATTTCACTTCATATGATCAAGTGGAGATCATGTTGATTTCCTTCTATTTTTTTTAACAATGAGTGATATTCTCTTCTATGAATATTCCACATTTCTTTTTCCATTCATCTGACATTTATGTTCTTTCAACCTCATGACTAAGTGAATAACACTGCAATAAACTTAGGAACCAAAAATATCTCTTTGAGATCCTGTTTTCTATTCTTTTGGATAAATACTTAGAAGTGCTATTGCTGGATTATAAAATAAGTATATTTTTAGTTTTATAAGGACACTTGATATTGTTTTCTACAGATGCCAATAATGCATAAGGATTCCAATTTTTCCAACTCCTTTTGTTGTTTGTTTGTTTATTTGTTTATAATGGCCATTCCTGTTGGTGTGAGGTAATAGCTCATTGTGGTTTTGAATTGCCTTTCCCTGGTGATTAGTGATGTTGAGCTTCTTTCCATATAGCTGTTGGCCATTTATGTCTTTTTTGGATGTCTATTTAAGTCCTTTCTCATTTTTTAATTAGTTTTGTTGTTGTTGTTTTGTTTTGTTTTAATGTGGAGTTGTAGGAATTAGTTATATTAACCCCTTATCAGATAGCCAGATATACGGTTTGCAGAGATTTTATCCCATTCCATAGGTTGCCTTTTCACTCTGCAAATTGTTTTCTTTACTGACTAGAAACTGCTTAATTTATGATCCTGTTGTATTTTTGCTTTAGCTGGCTGTGGTTCTGATATCATATCCAAGAAATCATTATCAAGACCAATGTCATGAAAATTTCCCTTATGTTTTCTTCTAAGACATTTATAGTTTCTGATGTTAATGAAGTCTTCAGTTCATCTTAAAGTTGATTTTTGTGTATAATGGATAGTAAGATTTTAATTTCATTCTTTGCATATAGATGCTCAACTTTTCCAACGCCATTTGTTGAGGTAACTATTTTCCCCATTTTGTATCTTGGCACTGTTGGTATACATCATTTAAACACATATGCATAAGGTTTATTTTTTTCCTCTGGGCTTTTTAGTCCATTTTATTGCTCTATATATCTGCCTTTATACCACTGGCATATTGTTTTGATTACCTTAGCTTTGTAATACGTTTTGAAGTAAGGAAGTGTAGGACTGTGTTTTGTTTGCCTTTCAAGAGATTGTTTAAGCAATTTGGAGTCATTTGTGGTTTCACATGAATTTAGGAGTTTTGTTTTCTATTTCTGTAAGAACTGCCAGTAGGATTTTCATATAAATTGTATTGTATCTGCATATTATTTTGGGTAGTCTAAACACTTTAACTGTACTAGCCTTCTAATCCATGAACATGAAATGTCTTTCCATTTAGTTTTGCTTTCTTTCATTGTTTTTGGTGATGTTTTCAGTTTTCATTGTATAATTCTTTCACCTCCTTAGTTAAGTTTGTTCCTAAATATTTCATTATGTTTGATTGGATTGTAATGTTTTGGTTTTGACAAATAGAAATGTGACTAATTTTTGCGTACTGATTTTTGTATCCTGCAACTTCCTGAGTTAATTTATTAGTTCTAACAGTTTTTTGATGGACTTGTTAGGGTCTTTTATATAAAAGATCATATCTGCAAATAAGAGATAATTTTACTTCTTCCTTTCCAATGTGTAAGCCTTTTATTTCTTTTTCATGTTGAAATGCCCTTGCTAAGACTTCCAGTACTATGTTGAATAGAAGTGTTAAGAATGGGCATCCTTGCCTTGTTCCCTCTATTGTATAAATAGCTTTTAATTTTTCAGCACTAAGTATAATGCCAGCTATGGAATTTTCTTTTTTTTTTCAATTTTTTAAAAATACATATTTATTTTTGAGAGAGAGAGACAGACAGGGTGTGAGTGGGGAAGGACAGAGAGAGAGGGAGACACAGAATCCAAAGCAGGCTGTCAGCAGAGAACCCGAATCAGAGCTCAAACTCACAATCCATGATATCATGACCCAATTTGAAGTTGGATGCTTATATGACTGAGCCACCCAGGTATCCCAGCTGTGAGCTTTTCATATCTGACCTCTATTATGTTGAGGTAATTTTCATCCATTCCTGGTTTGCTTAGTGTTTTTATCATGAAAAGGTGTTGAATTTTGTCCAGTGCTTTTTCTACATCTATTGAAATTACCATGTGATATTTTATCCTTCATTCTATTAATATGATATATCACCTTGACTGATTTTCCTATGTTGAACTATCTTTCCATTATAGGAATAAATTACAATTGATCACACTGTATGATCCTGTCAGTGAACTCTTGAAATCAGTTTGCTAAAATTTTGATGAAGATTATTTATCTATATTCATCAGGGATATTAAACTAAAGTTTCCTTTCCTTGTAATGTCTGTCTAGTTTTAGAATAAGAGTAATTTTGACCTCAGAAAATGAGTTTGGAAGCATTCCATTCTCTCCCATTTTTTTTGGAAGAGTTCGAAAATGATTGGTGTTAATTCTTCTTTAAATATTTGGTAGAATTCTCCAATAAAACCATCTAGTCAGAGATTTTTCTTTGTTGGGACATTTTGTTTACAGAGTCAATCTCCTAACTAGTTATACACCCATTCTGATTTTCTATTTCTTTATGATTCAGTCTCAGTAGGTATGTTTCTAGGTATTTATCCATTTCTCTAGGTTATCTAATTATTTGTAGTCATTTTTAATATTTATTTCTGTAACATCAGTTATTGTCTCCTCTTTCATTTTTAATTTTATTTTAGTCCTCTCTCTTGTTTTCTCAGTTAGTCTAACTAAAGATTTCTCAATTTTGTTGAGCTTCTCAAAAGCAAACTCTAATTTTGTTTATTTTTTTCTGGTTTTCTATTTTCTATTTTATCTCTTTGCTGATCTTTGTTATTTCCCTCCTTCTGTTAACTTTGGGCTTAGTTTGTCCTTCTTTTTCCAGTTCCCAGAGGTGTAAAGTTAGATTGTTGACTTAAGGCCGTTTCATCATTTGTAACATGTACAGTTACCACTGTGACCTTCCCTCTTAGCACTGCTAGTTTTGTATCCAATAAGTATTTTGCATTTTCATCTTTATTTGTTGACGACATTTTCTAATTTCCTTTTTGATTTCTTCTTTGACCCATGGAATGTTCCATACTGCAGTGTTTAATATTTACATATTTATAAATTTTCTGCTTTTTCTTCTGTGAATGATTTCTAATTTCATTCCATTGTGGTCAGAAAAGCTACTTGGTATGATTTTAAACTTCTTAAACTTGTTAAGACTTGTTTTGCGATCTTACATGTGATCTGTCCTTCAGATGTTCCCCTTGCACTTGATACAAATGTTAACCATGTTGCTGTTGGGTGGAATGTTCTGTGTAGGTCTCTTTTGTGAAATGTTGTGTTTCCATATTTATCCTTAGTATTGATCTTCTAACCATTTTTTAAAAGTTTTTTTAATGTTTTATTTGTTTCTGACAGAGAGAGAGAGAGAGACAGACAGACAGACAGCATGAACAAGGGAAGATCAGGGAGAGAAGGAGACGCAGAATCAGAAGCAGGCTCCAGGCTCTGAGCTGTCAGCACAGAGCCCGACATGGGGCTCAAACTCATGAACCATGTGATCATGACCTGAGCCGAAATCGGACGCTTAACTGACCTTGCCACCCAGGCGCCCCATCATTTTTGAAAATGAGTATTGAAATCTCCTACTATTATTATGTTCTGTCTATTTCTCCTTTCAGTTGTGTTATGTGTGCTTCATATATTTAGGTGCTATCATGTTGGTCACAGGTATATTTATAATCATTATATCTCCTAGAATTGACACTTTTATTATTATATAACATTGGTCTATGTCTCTTGTGACCATTTTGACTTAAAGTCCAGGTTGTCCTTATATCTAAAGGGTGCCTTTTGTAGAAAACATGTAGTGTGTAGTTGGATCTTGTTTTCTTAATCCATTCAGCTACTCTCTCTTTTTATTGGGGAGATTAATTCATTTACTCTTAAAGTAGTTTTCAATAATAAAGGACTTACTATTGCTGTTTGCCCGTTTTCTACCAATCTTATCGTTTCTTTGTTCCTCCTTTCTTCTCTTGCCATTTTCCTTTATGTTTTGTTTATTTTACTAGCACGCTTTGATTCCTTTCTCATTTTCATTTGTGTACATTCTACAAATAATTCCTTTGTGGTTACCATGGGGCTTATATTTTAAAAACTTGTAGTTTTGACACTCTATTTTGAGCTGATAACAACTGTTACTTTTGCATACAAAAAGTTAACAGTTTTTCTTCTCCCCACACACATTTATATTATATATCAATGTCACAAATTACATCTTTCATTAGATTATTAACATCATTTATAGTTATTTTTATACTTTTACCTTTAACTTCTGTATCTAATCAAATGTTTTACTTGCCATTGTTAGCATATTACAGCATTCTGTATTTGTCTATATATTTACCTTTACTAGTGAGTTTTATACTTTCAGAGCTTTTCATGTTTGCTGTTTACCATCTTTTCATTTCACCTTGAAAGACTAGCATTTCCTGGAAGTCAGGGTTAGAGTTGATGAACACTCTCAGGTTTTGTTTTTCTAGGAAAGTCTTTATCTCACCTTCATTTTTAAAGAACATCCTTAAGTCTCAAGCACACATAAAGATAGTTAGATTTTCTATAGTAATTTAAAGGAATGCATTTATTCTTTGGCTACCAACATATTGTTATAATAAACTTTATTTATTTTCTATTTTTTCCAATTTTTCTTAACTGTATAAGGTATTATTATATTTCATAATATATTGATATTTCAAATCAGTTTATTATTGTAGTGATTATATCCTATTGGTTAAATAAAAACTCACTTGCCTTTGTATCAGATATCATTATATCAGATTAAATAAATGACTAAACTCTGCTCTTCCCATTTCAGTTCTTTTATTCTGACCCATCATTTGTCCAAGTCTTAATAGAGACCACAACTAAAGAAACAGATGGCAGGTTTGTAGTAGACGTTAAGACAAGGTATTGAGGTAAAAGTACCGAACATACTTACACCAAAAAAAAAGTGTTGTTTATATAAAATTCAAATTTCACTTGGTGGCCTTTATTTTTATTGCTATGTGGCAGATTTACTTCTGGAAGGCTCTTGACACTTAGCTCACCCCTTGAGAATTAAGAGGAACAAGTACCAAAAACAACTCAGCTATTTCTTAGTGAGGCTGTGAGATACTCCCACTGGAACCAAATCTGAGGATAAAGTAAGATTTATAACAAGACAGGAATCATTGTAAATTTACAATGTGCCAGACACAATGCTTAACTTTCAATGTGAATTTCAGTATATATTCCTTCCAACCACTCTGTTTTAAAGGTGGGAAAATCTTGATTTAGATAGGCTAATTTGCCAAAAGCTATACTTCTAGGAAGTGAGACAACCTGGATTCTAAACCAGCTGATACTACCCAAAGACTTAGGGCTTACTGAAAGTGTTATACTGGAAGGAAAAAAGTTCTATGTCCCTGAGTGTGTGTGTGTGTGTGTGTGTGTGTGTGTGTAATTACAACATCATATAAATAACACATACACTATATATCATATACTCAGAGCTAAAGAGAATATAATATTTATGATACTTTCTATCAATCTTCCTTCAAATTTTGTTATGGTTGTTTATTTCTGAGAGAGAGAGACAGAGAGAGAGAGAGACTACAAGCAGGGGAGGGGCAGAGAGAAAGCAGGAAACAAATCTGAAGCAGGCTGTGGGCTCTGAGCTGTCAGCACAGAGCCTGACCCAAGGCTTGAACCCATGAACTATGAGATCATGATCTGAGCCAAAGTTGGCTGCTTAACAGACTGAGCCACCCAGGTGCCCCTCAATCTTCATTTAAGTAACACTTAATAAACACCTCTATGTCAGACAGTGTTCTATGGAATAAACCTAAACTTGTAAGCAAGATTGATGCAATCCCTATTGTTTAAAGTATGCAACAAAATACATAAAATACATAATATTCTGGAAGACAAACCAACAGCAGTTGTGAATAAAAGATAAAACAATAAAAATTCCCTTTTAAGAGATAAACATGTTTATCATTTCTGAGCTTGGAGCTATTTAGATGACAAGAAAATGTAAATCTGAATATCCATGAGGAACTATCCCAGAAATATTAACAAGTTGAATTTCTTGGGTATGACTGTTCATGAATATAAAGGATGGGAGATTTTCCACTGTACACATTACAATAGTTTCATGATCTGTGAGGTCTTATAACATGATTTGAAGTAAGTATCTATATATAGTTTGTATACATTTGTAAATAAATCAAACTTATTTAAATTAAATTGAGAGGACATGCTAGGAATTTGGAGAATAGTTAGTACTTAGTTTCATTGATCAACTAATTCTCTTCTACCATAATCTATGAAAGAATGATTTCTAAACTTTTTGAATTGAATCGGGCAGGGTAATGTTCCTCTTTGCACCCATAAGTGGAATGATTATGTCATTTATTTCCCAAATTAAGATACCTCTGAGATTTAAAGGAGAGGCCATTAAATATGCCTGGACAGCAGGTGTGACCAGAAGTGACACAATGATTCCCGGTGTGCAGCCCATTCTCCCTATCTCTGCAACTTCAAAGATTACTTCGACATTTTGCTGTGATTAGTGCTAGTGATTTTTTCCTTGCTGGGAAAACAAGAGAGCATGGTACCAAAGGTATTATATTGGGATTTGCCATGGCAGGTTTATGGTGCCATTGGCTGTGATCGGAGCTAAAAATACAGCCCAAGTGAAAACCTTCCTTGCAGTCATCAACATTTATCTGTCTCAGTGGAGACAGACACAAAATGCATCTTCTGGTTCCAATGACGAGATATAGAAGGTGAAAAAATAGTTGTTGCTGAACAGTAAATAATAAAATAGGTAAAAGTTGTCCTCGATTATTATTGCTGACCTCTTTCCTTTTATCTGTGCATTTATTTGTGCAGTGGCTTTAATGCCTAGAAATCCCTCAGGGGAAATGTTTCCATACCACCTTCATCACTGCTTATTACTAGGCTATCTCTCTCTTTGTCTTGCTTGAGTTGAATGTTGTCAACTTGATTACATTTTCCTCATATTTATATGGAAATAGGTTGTGAGAGTAATGACTATTAATTAACATTAGAACCATGTATGCTGATTAACTCTTGCATGACACATTGGCACACTGTCCTGAAAATAATGCAGTATCTCAAGTTCGATTTCTACCTTTGTAATTGCCATTCTTTTCTTTTACTAGGAGTTCTATAGCAATTATCATTTTTTCCTATATATAAGCCTGCAGTCGTGCACACATATCCTAAAGTAGGAGTTAACTTTAAATTTCAAAGAACTACCATATGTAAGAATGCCCACATGCTTATTTAAGAATGCAGTTTTTCTTCTTAAAAAATAATATTATGCTGTATTTGATAAAGCCTATTCCATTCTACCTAGCCACATAATAAACCCAAGAGAAGTAAAAATGATTGGCAAAGAAGTAAACTTTTATCTCCTTTACTTTCTGCTTATTAGTAGAGTTTTTCACTAGGATACTGATAAAACGGAATAAAGCAAAAGTCATATATAAAGAATATTTTAAAATTAAATTCACAGTTCATTAAATTAGTTGGAATTTAAGTCTCAATATTTTATCTTCTAAACACTCATTTCATAAACAGTAGTTGTTTCTATGCTCATAAACATTTAAAAGTTAGTGGACTTTCTACAGATTTCTCCCTGTGAGTAATAGTTAGTTACTGAGCATTTTTTTTTAACCTCTCAAAACCATATTGGAAATCTGCAAAGATTCAAGAGGCATTTTGATCAGATTGAACTTTGGAAAAAGATACACATAGGAAAAACTAGCCGTATTTAAATATAATCTCTTTCCAAGACACTGACAGTATTTGGGAATTTAGATAAACATCAGTGGTACTTCACCATATGTCTCTAATGTGAAGAGACGTTCTTATTGTTTTTATATCAATAGGAAAATAGAAATAGGAGATTAAAGAGAGAGATGGGACACTGTAATAAAGTAGTGAATAAAAATATCATACAGAGAATCAAAAACCATAGCTATAGCTATACTGCTTTATTCTACATGAAAAATTCTATCATTAAATATTATCATTAAAATAAGTGCATTAAATATAACTTTAGCATTAACTGTAAAAAATAGCCAAATAATTCTGCATGCAAAATTATAGGAAGCTTAATATGTTGATGTTTTTCACTGAAGAAAAATGTGTTTCTTCTCTCCTATATGAAAAAAAAATTAATTTGTTTAAAATCCTAAAAAGTGAACCAGAAGTATTCAATTAAAACCTGTACATTTTAAAATTTTTTAAAATTTTATTTATTTCTGAGAGAAAGAGACAGAATGAGCAGGGGAGGGTCAGAGAGAGAGGGAGACACAGAATCCAAAAAAGGCTCCAGGCTCTGAGCTAGCTGTCAGCACAGAGCCCAATACAGAGCTCGAACCCATGAACCATGAGATCATGACTTCAGCCGAAGTCGGACCCTTAACCGACTGAGCCACCCAGGTGCCCCAAAACCACTGCATTTTAAAATGGTCGCATTTTTTTCCTCCGGAACATCATAAGAATTACAGTTTTTTAAATCATTTCCTTGTGACCAACAACCACAATGAAAAGAATGAATGTGAAAATTAAATGGTTAATTTAGTCAACAGCTGGAGAATACAGTGTTCTGCAGACAGGAGACTTCCCAAGAGAAAGAATGGGGTTAAGGAGTCAATTTTATACCTTAAAGCACCCAACTTCCCTTAGTGACCTTTCCTAAAACTGATGCACTTGAGATCTGATTTGCTATGAGTCTATTTTCCAACTCACTGTCAAAAATTGTTCATCTCTCTCTTACTAGAGAAAGAATGCTCATACCTCTCACCCATCTGACTATGTTGCATTCCTCAGAGATCAAAAAACCTCAAGGTCATTAAATAAAGAGAAAGATTGAAATACTGGTGATAGTAAAGTCTACTTTAATCAAAGCAATATAAAAATCTTCCAGTCAGTTTCATTTAGAGTGGTATTTCCAGTAATATTGTTTTTGATTTTTAATAAAAATCAAAAATGTGTACTTATTAATAATTCTACTTCAATCATTTAAAAGTTTCAGTCTTTTTATCAAAAGAAGTCAATCATTTTATTTATTTATTTTGATTTTATTTTATTTTATAGACAGAGAGCACACGAGTGGGGGAGAGTGGCAGAAGGAGAGAAAGAGAGAGAGAGAGAAAGAGAGAGAATTTTGAGCAGGCTCCACACTCAGCGCGGAGCCAGACTAAAGGCTCGATTCCACGACCTTGAGATCATGACCTGAGCTGAGCCACTCAGGTGCCCCAGAAGTAAATTCTTCTACAATTTCAAAATAACTCTATGATATTTATTGCAAAGAAATCACAATAAGGTGATTGATAAAATACTCTCTGCCACAAAAATTGATATTACATTAAAGCAAAAGTCCATTAAAGAAGTGTAATGTAAATATGACTTAGAGGAAACAAAGAACCAATTTAAATTTCCCAGCTGTTAGGAAGAGCTTTCTATGTATTTTTAAAATGAATGTTTGTGAGTATCAAACATGATTATTAGATTTCATTGTATACATTTATAAAAAATGCTTTATCAGATTTATATTAAAGCCTCAATATTTACAATACAGTATAAATCTCTGCAATTTTTACATATAATTAGAAATTTTAGGGGTCAACCTGAAAGTATGCCAAAGAAGACATATATTTTCAAAATACTATTAGGCAATGCCCAAGCAACAATAAAGTATGAAGACCACTATTTGTGGCAATGTCTTGCTTAATACGATCATGTAAACTATTCAAATAATAAAAAACCTTCAAAATAGATTTCAGTTTTACTCCAATACATTGAGTTTTACTTTATCAATTAGCATAATAACGTAATTGCCAGCTCTTCCAGGAGTTATGTGTTTTCAAAGACTGAGAAAATACAGGTGCACATACAAAAGCCCAAACCCAGAATTCACAGGGATAAGCCCTGAACTTTCACCTCAACTTCTTACATGTGATATTTGCCAACTATTGTAATTAATGTGTTTTCTACCTGAGTAAATTCTCTCCTAAGACATCAAATTTACACATGAAAGTTCGATTTCTTCAGCAATCCAATATTTTAAACTTTAGCTATGGACATGAGAAACATGTAGAAGGTATTTACTTTGATGATGCAAAGGAATAATGATACAAAAGCAATTCAGTTATCTCAACTTTTAAAATAATCAAACTTGGACCATTAGCTTTGCTTTATGTGTCTTAAGGAATGTAAAAATAATATTATTTGAAAATGTAATATTTTAGGCACATCAATTCATAAAAATATTTTATTTGTAAAGGGTATGTTACAATTTCATTAAAATCTTCTATTAAATATTTCAGAACCTAGTATTGTAATAGCTGACTCAATTGTCTTTGCACATCTAATGTTTTCATCTGCCAGTCCATTCTTTTCTTAGGAAAGGAAATCACAAAGAGGATGGTATTACTCCCCTACTGAAAACACTTAACAGTTTCTAATAAATCCCAGACTGTTATTGTCACCTTTATAAAGAACCTGCGTGATCTGGTGGCACATCTCTTCAAGTTCTGTTGTGATCCTTCTCGCTTACCATGTTCCAGGCAGTCTGGTTTTCTTTCAGCCCAGATAACTAATATCCTAGAGTCATGAACACCTTCCGGTACATTAATGCCTTTCCCCGTCACTACCACCACTCCTAATCTTATTTCCTTTATCACCCTTACCACAATTTATGATTATACACATATTCAATTGCATATTTGTTTTTTTATGTTTATTTTTGAGAAAGAGAGAGAGAGAGAACATTAGCAAGAGAGGGGCAGAGAGAGGGGTGGGGAGGGGAATAGAATCTGAAGCAGGCTCCAGGCTCCGAGCTGTCAACACAGAGCCCGATATGAGCCTCGAACTCACAAACGATGACATCATGACCTGAGCTAAAGTTGGACATTTAACCTACTGAGCCGTCCAGGAGCCCCTTCCATTGCATATTTATACTAATCTGTGTCTCGTGAACAGACCGAGATCATACTGCTTGGCATTTCATATACCCAGCATCTTAGTATATGGTGCTGTCAGTATACCATGCTGACACATGGTAAGTGAAAACTACTGAGTGAAGAGAAACACTACATGAATTATACAGCTCCATGGGAATAGAAAATATCAACTACCTAGATTAAATATATTTACATATATATCATCCTTACACATATTTATGATTATTACTAGACAACTAACTAAAAAACTGAAAACAAAAACACAACGACCAAAATATACAAAAAGTAACCTTTGACCTCAGAGTTTTTCTGCACTTAATCTTTAACATTCAATCATTAATCATTTAACAACAGTCAGAGATCAGAGGTTTGTTGGAGATTATATATATATATATACCAAAGGAATTTTCAGCAGACTTCAAATTCACCCACATCCAACTAAGCTTTGTTTGAAGCACATTTATGTCACCCATGAGGTTTGTCTTCTGATTGGTCTTCCTCTCTGTTCTCCAATTCACCTAAATGCCCTGGCAGGATTGGTTGTCTTCAAATGCTTTCTAAAAAGATAGTATTATTTCCCTAATCCCATTTTTTTCAATTACATTTTATTTCCAATGACATCAAATTCTAAACCTCAGAAAGACTAGTAGTAGTGTCCTTGATAATTTGGGGTACTCCCACTTACCACTTATGTTTAGTTACAGCAAAACTTGGTATCTAAAAAAAATTAATCTTGAGACATATGTTAGCATTAACTGTCTTAAAATTAGCAAGAGTGATCTAACTCTTCTACTAAAGCATTCTTCTACTGGGTGATTGGGTGGCTTTGCCTGTTAAGCATCCAACTCTTGATTTTGGAGCAGGTCATGATCTCAAGGTCATGGGGTTAAGCCCTAAATCAGGCTCTTTGCTGGATGTGCAGACTGCTTAAGATTCTCTCTCTCTCCCTCTGCCTCCAACCCCAGCTCAAGCACTCTTTCTTTTTCTCAAAAACAAAAACAAACAAACAAAACAGAAAAAAAAGAAAGTATTCTTCTACAACCAAAATTTAAGAAGAAGGTGACTGTCGATAAAGCAAAGTGTTTATTACAATAATAATTCTTATTTTTTCAAAGATCTTCCAAATAAAGATACAAATAGGATGGTTTTGAAATCAATACACATTGTGCATGAGAATCGGTTTTCACGCATGATTAAAGAAGAAGCAAACTGGTAATACTTTCTTTAGAACAAAATCTCTATCCTATTCAGTAAAACCATAGCAGAGGAGATGGTTATTCACAAAGCATCTACTCAAACTTATCAAAAAACAGAGATAAAATTATCTGAAGCATAAGAAATAAACTAGTTAGACTTGCCTTTAACTATCTTTTCTCTATTCATCTGACCACACTGTAAGGTCAAAACACACTTTTTAAAGTACTTTTCTGAGCTGTAGAATTTACATAAAACTAACCATGACAGCACAGAAATACCTTGTTTTTTTAAAGATACATTCTAATAATATAAGTTTTTTTCATGTTTATTGAAACTATCCACAGTTGATATGTTAACTTCTACTTTTTGAATAAGACAAATCAATATTTTTTTCTAATTTGTATTAAAATGATCATGTAAGCTTATGTAAAATTTCTTATAAATGTGTATACTTACTTAATGATGGAATATGCCTATTTTATATTTAAAATATATTAATATTTAATATAAATACATTCAATTGCTATTAATATATTCTAAGCAGTTTTCTAAAAGGCAGCATCAATTCTGATATTCTATATTTGTGTGAAATTAATGCCAAAACTGCACTTTGGTTTATTTTGCATCGGAGCTAGTGTCATTGGCTAGATTTCCCAGGCACTTCACAATCCCTTTCCTGCATGACTCTATAACTCACTCATTCCCTACTGCACTATTTTTTCACTATCTCATCTACAGCTCTTTCTGGACTTCCTTGTCTAATAACGCCTTTTTCTTTCCTCAATGCGTACCTAACTCCTCTAGTTCTTCTTGTTCTTCTTCCCAGGAGTTCAGAATCAAGTTTAAAACCATTACTCAGTGCAGAAAAGGAGCTTCCTGAGGGCAGAGGGTTTTGTCACTTCAGTCACTACTCTACCTCCAGAGTCATAACCACTTCCTGACACATGAAGTGCACTCAGTACATATTCATTGAACAAATAAATAGAACTGACAATAAATTAACTTGCTCATGTCATAAGTAGTTCAAGTTTGTTTTGTTAACCTCTCCAAATATATCACAACTTCCTCCTAAGACATGCCAACATTTAACAAGTTTGGATCTGCAAGCCTGGTCCTTTATCCTCGAAGCGCTAGTCCTATGAATGAACAACCTCCAGATGAATGGAACACTCTGTGTCAAGGTGCCCTGTGGACCAGTTAGGTTTAATCTAAGTATGAATAAATTGAGAGCATAACACTATGTTTATGCTTAATAGCCTCTAAACTAACTATGGTAAATATTAGTGGTACTTGCACTCAAATACGAGTAAAAATACAAACTAGAAATAAATCTTAAGGAATGTATTTTGCCTTCCTACCTGTGATTACTGTCACAAGCTTTCACTCAATATTTAACTGAAGCTTAATTGTAACAAAGCATTTGACTTAAGCACGTATAACTTACGAAAGGCTGGGAGGTTCTGAATGCTGTTTACATGAATGTTTTCTTAGGACCAGTAAATGTGACTTTCAGCTCTGAGGTAAGCCGTTCCTTTCTTCACTGCACAGGGTGGCTACAGAGTTTAACCCAGATTACCAGCCTGTTCTCTCCCCTTTCAAACTTCAGCAGCCTTTAATTACCAGCTTACTCTAATTATTCCATCTCATCATATTGTCCTGCTAATTCCTCGCTCCTAAGTGCCTGTGCCTTTGTACTGATGGCTTTTTTTCTTCTTGGGGTACAATTTTATATTTTCAAAATATAGAATGGGATGTTTTGGTTTTGTTTGGTTTGGATTTTTAATTTTATTTCCTTGTGTAAAAATGAGAAAAAAAATAACAACATTCCAAGTGATCTCCTATATGTAAGAAATGAAGTGATTTTCCCCCAACTTTAAGCCAAAATCAAAAATCGCTTTAATAGGCCATCTTCATTGTTCTACCCCCAACACTATATTCCAACATGTCCTTTCTGGTCTTGAAGTTCAAGCTACCAAAAAAAAAAAAATTATTTAAAGAGAATTGAATTAAACAGTGAAGGTTACTAATGAGTTAGCCCCATCACTTCAACAGCTTTTATTTTATTCTATTTTTCCCCAGTTTGGCTACAGAACCCAAAAATAAAAATAAAAAGTTTGAAGTGGAGATCCATACACTATTCTACTATATAACTAACTTTACCATTACATTATATTCCTACTTTGAACTGTTAGGCAATATTGCATCGAAAAGAACTGATTTGACTGAATTGACTACGATTCATAAAGATAATATAAGTTTGCATAGAGCATGATTAAGTAGTATTCTTTCTCCATTTGAGGGGGGAAATTATATGTATGATTTCTTCCAAAGATTTGAAATATTTTTATTTCATGTCTGAGAAATATAAAAACTAATTTTTCTGATTCTTGCCTCATAATCCTCAATCATTGTTTATTTAAAAGACAGCTCTAAATCTAGACAATTTTTAGGGACCGATGAATCAGGGTGATGCTTCACACAAATATTTACTATCTTTCTTTCTCTCCCATCAAAGCCAGAGTACATCAGGTTTGAAAAGGCAGTTGTCCAGAGGGATTTGCTCCCAATTATTTTGATCTCATGTCCTTTGTCTACGTGATGACAAAGAAATAGCATGTTTTTCATCAAAGGCAGGAGATGCCTTATTCTTTCTTTCATCTGTAAAAGGAAATTCTTGAGTGGAAAGCTGAGAGGACAGACTCTAAGGCTTTTTAATGCTCTCATCTGAAAATAAATAAACTACTTTCATGTGAGAAGTTAGAAATTCTTAAAAGCACAATTCCAAAATGAAGAGGCCCTGATTTTTTGTATTAATCTTTAAATTTTTAAATCAGAAAGACTCCTCCCCTTTTAGACTGTTATGAGCCTCTGAGCCCCCAAGTGGGGATATTTTACTCACTGGGAAGCTTCATATTATATTTTAAGCTTGAAAATTAATAAGATCTTTGAAACTCTGTCTTAAAGAGCAATATCGTCAATGTCCTTTTCATCTTTTTTCTCAGTTTTGCATGGCTAGTACATTCTCTCCTTGCATTTTCCATGCTGCCTTGAGTTTTCAACACTGTACTCATTTATTTAGTCAACTTACTTGAGACCAGGCTACATTTTGCCTTGCAGCTAATTAACTTATTTTTACTTTCTTCAATGTGTGCATATATGAGTGAGTGTGTAATGTAATTGTGTATGTTTTTCTCTTTGGAGACATATAAATATTAACGACTTAATCTATTGAATGTTCTCTCCATTTATTAACTCAATTTTACTCCTGACATAAAACTACATATGGTTTTTATTCCATATTTTAAGGACAAATTGAGAAAAATCACAAAATATTTTTTTGAGAGAATGAGTGAACAAGTGTAGTGAGCAAGACCGGTATGCATATGTGACAGTTTCTGCTAGGCCAGTGGGAGATCTGGAGCAGGTGACAATGGTTGCAATCTCTTGTGGGTTCCTGTGCCACCATCTTGTTCAGTAATTGCCTGATGGCTACTTAAGGAAGAGCGTGTCTTTAAGTTATGACCCCCAGACTCCATCGTTGACTGCAGATCATCAAAAATATTGTGGCCTTGGCTCAAAAACTGAGGCAGGCCCTGCAGAAGCTCACAACAAGAGACTGTCAGCTAACCACATTCTTGGTAGCTGGCAAAGAGTCCGTTCTGAGGGCTACTTAAGCAGAACTTCTCCATGATTTCCACCCTGGAAGGTTTAAATTATGTAAGTTTCAAAACTAGCCTACGGTATGAGATGTCATAACGGTGATTCTCTTTAGGGAACAGAAAGACATTAGTGGTTACAAAGAGTCCTAAAAGTGGTCTGTGTGGTGCCAGGAAGGTCCTATTTCATAACCTAAGTGCAGGTTATGTAGGTGTGTTTATTTTATGCTATTTCATCAGGCTGTACCCTTATTATCTGTTCCCTTTTTGTATATATATTTAATTAAAAGAAGAGCAATTTCAGTAATTTCAGTAATGGGAATGTAAACCAGATGGTATTATAATGAATGAGTGAGTGGTGGAAAAACTTAGACTACATACACACGCACGTGCACGCGCGAGCACACACACATACACACACATAGCATAACATATAGAAAATAGCTTATGTTATACTGTATCGAAAGACAAGACATTCATGAAAGTGTAAGTGATTACAATATCTAGATACTTATTAAAGTGTCTGATTAAAGTCTAATGATCTAAATTTAATCTAATATCTAATAAAATTTGTAATTTAATGAGCTTTGAAGTATATAAATAACCTTAAATTTAATTTAAATGTTTACAATATATTCATCTTTCCTGAAGCAAATTTCATTTTTCTTCCTTGAATTTCTATTTTTAAACCTAATGTAAATGACGTGTTGTTAATTAAATGGAACTACACAGCCATTGTTTGTGGAATTGAATTAAATCCATCCAAAGTAAACTGACACAGAAAATTTTGTTTATATTATTTCTCCTGTCTCTGAGAGTCATACTCTGCAAAAGCTAATGCTTGTCTTATTTCCAACACACATATAAAATACAAGTAAATACATGTTCTGATGAAACCATCATATGTTAGGACACTATTCTAGTTCTTAAGGATAAGAAGATGAATACAACATAGCCCTTACCATACAGAACTAAAATTGTAGTATAGGAAAATGCACTTATGTAATTAACCATAATTTAATATAATGAGTGCTGTACAAGTAACAAAAGAATGAAGATGTGAAAGCACAGAGAAGAAAGATATATTTCTCTCTTTGGTGTCAGGGAAAGGGCTCTCCTACTAAAAACCCCAGAGAACTCTACTTTAAAGCGTAAATAAGAGTTTGTCAAGCAGATAAGCAAAGGGTGGACTTTTTAGGCAGAAGGAAAAGATAGCTAAAGGTAAAGAGGGATGAGAATGAAATCTTGATACACTTAGGATTGTTGAAGACTATAAGGTAATTGTAATTGTAATTTTAGCTTATGTGGTGATGGAAGAAGGGTACAGAGAAAGACAAGTGGTCATAAGCTGGTAAGTGTGGACCTGGAATAAACAACGAAACTTTAGGATAGATGAAGAAGTCTAGAATAGTAATTTGAAATAATATTTTGAGGACAGAGGATGAGATGCTGGAGAAAGACCAGTAATACAAGGATAGAAGCCAGTGAAAGAAATCAAAGAAAGAAAAAGAAGTAAAGGAGTAGAAGGAGAACAAGCAGTGAACCCAGTGTGTTAACCCAATAATCAAAAGAGGAGGAGGCCTCAAGAAGAAAGTGACCAGCAAGGTCAAATGGTTTACCGAAGTCATGTGGGATGAGATATAAGAAAGGAATCTTGGATTTGGCAGGGAGAAGGTGCTGTCAACAAACAGTGGTGGCAAAGTCAGAATGCAGGGGGCCCAGCAGTGGAAAGGTGAGGGGTGGAGCAGGGCCCTGGGCTGGAGTCTTCAGAACTCTTCCTGAGGTTGTGCATTTTGAGAAAGGTAAGCAATGGATGAAGCATTAGTTTGAAAAGACAAAGAGAATAGAATTCTCTGTTTAAAAGAAAAAAAGAAACACAAAAGGCACCCAAGTATGCAAGGAAGTAATAAAACTTTCACTATTCACAGATGACATGATACTCAGTATAGAAAATCCAAAGACTCCACTAAAACACTGCTGGAACTGATATACAAATTCAGTAAATTCACAGGATACAAAATCAACATATAGAAATCTGTTGCACTAGAAATCTGTTGCAAAATCATCAATCCCACTTACAATTGCACCAAAAACCATAAGATACCTAAGAATAAAGCTAACCAATGAGGTAAAAGATCTGTACTCTGAAAACTATAAGACACTGATGCAAGAAATGGAAAGATGACACAAAGAAATGGAAACACATGCCATGATCATGGATTGGAAGAACAAATATTGTTAAAATGTCTGTGCTACCCAAAGCAATCTATACATTTAATTCAATCCCTATCAAAATACCACCAGCATTTTTCACAGAGCTAGGACAAACCTAAAATTTGTATACGCCCACAAAAGATCCCAAATATCCAAAGCAACCTTGAAAAAGAAAAACAAAGCTGGAGGCATCATGATTACGAACTTCAATTTATATTACAAAGCTATAGTCATCAAGACAGTATGGTACTGACACAAAAAAAGACACCTGGATGAATAGAACAGAATTAAAAACCCAGAAATGAACCCTCAACTATATGGTAAATTAATCTTCAACAAAGCAGGGAAGAATATCCAGTAGGGTGGACAGTCTCTAACAAATGGTGCTGGGAAAAACAACAGCATGAAAAAGAATGAAACTGGACCACTTTATTTCACCATTCACAAAAATAAATACAAAATGAATAAAAGACCTATATGTGAGACCTGAAACCCTAAAAATCCCAGAAGAGAATATAAGTAGTAACTTCTTTGACATTGGCCATAGCAACTTCTTTCTAGATATGTCTCTTGATGCAAGGGAAAGAAAAGCAAAAATAAAGTACTGGGACTACATCAAAATAAAAAACTTCTGTACAGTGAAGGAAACAATCAACAAAACTAAAAAGCAACTGATAGAATGAGAGATCTCTGCAAGTGACATATCTGAGAAAGGGTTAGTATCCAGAATCTATAAGGAACTTCTAAAACTCAATACCCAAAAAATAAATAATCCAATTAAAAAATGGGCAGAAGACATGAACAGACATTTCTCCAAAGAAGACATACAGATGGCCAACAAACATGAAAAGATGCTCAACATCACTCATCATCCCTTATCAAAACTACAATGAGATATCACCTCACACCTGTCAGAATGGCTAAAATTAACAACACAAGAAACAACAGGTGTTGGCAAGGATGTGGAGAAAGGGGAACCCTCTTTCACTGTTGGTGGGAATACAAACTAGTGCAGCCACTGTGGAAAACAATATGGAAGTTCTTCAAAATGTTAAAAATAAAACTACCCTATGATCCAGCAATTGTACTACTAGATATTTACTGAACGAATAAAAAAATACTAATTCAAAGGGATACATGCACCCTGATGTTATAGGAGCATTATCTACAATAGCCAATTATGGACACAGCCCAAGTGTCCACTGATTGATAAATATCTGAACAGATAAATAGATTAATAGAATTGATGTGGTATATATATATATATATGCAATGGAATATTACTCAGCCATAAAAATAATTAAATCTCAGCATTTGCAACGACATGAATGGAGGTAGAGAGTATTATGCTAAGTGAAATAGGTCAGTCCGAGGAAGACAAATACCATATGATTTCACTCATAAGTGGGATTTAAGAAACAAAATGAACAAAAGGACAAAAAGAGAGAGAGAGAAGCAAATGAATAGACAGACTCTTAACTACAGAGAACAAGCTGATGGTTACCAGTAGGGGGGCAGGGCATGGCTGAAATAGGTAATGGGGTTAAGGATTTTGCTTGTGATGAGCACTGGGTGTGTATGAAAGTTTCAAACCACTGTATTGTATACGTAAAACTAATATTAGACTATATGTTAACTAACTGGAATTTAAATACAAACTTTACATAAGGGGTGCCTGGGTGGCTCAGTCGCTAAAGCGTCTGACTTTGGCTCAGGTCATGACTCACCTCTCATGGGTTCAAGCCCCACGTTGAGCTCTGTGCTGACAGCCAGAACCTGGAGCCTATTTCAGATTCTGTGTCTCCCTCTCTCTGCCCTTCCCCTGTTTGTGCTCTGTCTCTCTCTCTTTCTCAAAAATAAATAATCATTAAAAAAGAACTTCAAATAAAAATAGAAACACAAAAGTACAGTTGTAGGCTGAGTAGAATAAGTCTATAAAGAAGAAATAAGAGAATTATAGGAGATGAGAGGATTATCAGAAACAACTTTTGCCTGAACTAGGATGCAAGTGAGGAAAATAAGCATGTAAATAAGTTTAGAAGTAGAGGGATTGATTCAACAAAACAACTTGGATAAAGACTAATGAGATCAGAGCAGAGAAAGAGCCACTGCCATTTCATAGGAATGTGTTAGTAGCCAGAGCCCCAGGAACAATACATCTTACATGAAAGCAGTCAGTGCCAGAATCTGACTGATTGTCTTACCTGGAAAACTTGCCTCAAAATACCCTACACTGACTCGATTTATCTTATGTATGTGTCTCTTTTCTAACTCCTTCCTTTCTCTTTTCTTCCTCCTTTATATTCTCCAAATAATACATTTTGTGTTCTTCTCATGCTGTCCCAGGGCAGACTGTGGCCCAGCAGCATAGGGCTCTTTCTAGAAGGGAGCCTTCTGGAACAGAAAATCCACCCTCTCCATCCCCCACATCCTTCACTACCCCTTTCTGCTTCCTGGAGCATTTGCACAAGATCTCACAACCCTTACTTGGGTCAGACTTAATATATTAATGGTTATGGTAAAAACAGTAAGAATACAATAATCACAACAGCCATCTTTAAAGTTGTGACACTAAGGCACAGAGAGTGTAAGTTAATCTGCACAACGAGTAAGGGGCAGTAAGTGGTACTGAAAGTATCAAAGCTGGGCAACAATTATTCCCAAGTCCTCCCTTTCACTGTGAACTCTTTAATCCCCTCAAGAATGGGTTGAGAGGCCAACCTGAGAAAATGGCATTCGTGTCTTCAGATATTATTCTCTGAGTAAAACTGAGCTAAAAGCTTTAGAGATTTAGCTATGAATTTGCAAAGGACCTCCAGTGGGCTTGCGTTTGGAGCATTTGCAACTAAGTAGTTCATGATTAATTCCATAACTATTCAATCTGCTCTCCTAAAAAAATCAAGTGAAGTTGAGCTGCACTCAACACTCCCGAGTACTACTAAACTCTTCAAAACGTTCTCCGGAAAGCCACCCCATTGCACATAGGATTTACTACCTTCAACTTGTTAAATACAGAGTCAGTGGATAACTGCAAGTGCAAATGGATTTATTACTGAAGCTTGTTCCTGTAAAGTTCAAGTGTGCCAAGGAGAGTCCAAAATTTTAGCTTCACTTTTATTTCAGTAGATTTTTAAATGTTAGGCATATTTGATCTTTGGGTTAAGTTAGAAGCCTCAAACCATGTAAGGGTGGATAAAAATGAAATCCCTATCACCAGGGGGAAAAATTCATGTAAATAAATCATGGTTTTTAATTGTAATTTGCAGAGTTGTAGTTTCACTGAACATCCTCTATTAAACAATACTCTTAGTATTTCATTTTCATTAGTGACACATCAATGGGTGGTTAGTAAGGTTATCCTACTTTACCTAACACTTTATACAGTAACAAGTATTATCAATTAATAATAATAGTAATAATAATAATTGCTAGTTCTTAGGTCTATGCCTCTTTTTTGTAAGCTACTTGGCTACTGAAAGACTTTATATAAGACAAATCTTCCCAAGTTGTCTGGAGTTCGGAGGAAAAGGACTTCAATCTAAGGGAACTGGCAGGCAAAACAACTAGCTAATAACCTGATGAAACAATTTTTATTCTAGAAAACATATAGTAGGTGGATAGTTCTCAAATACAGTGTGGGCCCACATTGGTGCTAAAGTAGAAGTTTACTCCAAGTTCTGTTTAGATCAACAACTCAAACTGTGTATCAGCTTCACTTGGAACATTTGTTTAAAATTCATCCTCTTGTACAATCTCCTAAAAATGTCTACATTGGCAAAACTAAAGTAGAACACACAAACTTGCATTTACATCACTTCCCATAACTATGTTGTGGTTGGCTGAGGCACATCGTTTCAAAAGTATGTGCTTGACAATCTACTTAGAAGGAATAAAGTCCTGAAGTTGAGAAAACTGAATGTGTCTAAGGATTAATTCACTTTCCAAATGATATCCAACTTTCCCTACCCATTCTACCTTGTAAACCTCTCTATTTCTCTTCGTTCCATCTACTATCACTGAAATATTCAATATCCTACTTTTTTGTGTGGCTAGAGATAGCTTTCTGTTTGACCCATACCTCTGATGTTGCTTCCCTACATTAAATTGTCTACACCAATTATCTTTAAAATAGCAAACATATAGTCTCCAGTACCCAAGATGATTTACTGCACCTCCAGCAGAAATATTATAACTTTTGTTTTTTTAAGTGGACTTCATGCCCAGCATGAAACCCAACACAAGGCTTGAATTCAGAACCTTGAGATCACGACCTAAGCAGAAATCAAGATTCGGACTCAACTGGCTGAGTCATTTAAGTACCCCTTATAACTTTTTAAAATTTATAATCATTTTTATCTGAAAAAAATAAGAACTATAGCTTTACAATCATTTAGCATCTGGAATTGACACAGGTACTCATAATCAATCTTCAAGTCTTAGGATATTACATAGGTAAAGGTATCTTGAGAAAGCCTGGGAATTCTAAAAGAAATAGTTTATAGTGGCCCCTAAACTCATCAACTCACTTTCAGCATGCTACAATGTGTGCCTAGTTACATGGATTTATAAGTTTTATCATTAAGTTTTAATCTTCAAAAAAATGGAAAATTGGATTTTAAAATATTCTTAAAATAAAAACTTGAGTTGAAGTTAATAGTCATATCATAAGCAAACAATAAGAATGTATCAAAGCACACAATTCCAAAACTAGTTTTAGCCTCACTGCAATACCAGATAAAAACAAACGATGATCTCATCAAATTTGACAAATTGTATAAAATGTGAAATGATCTATTATTATTATTGTTCCTAATGGACTTCAGCTTAAAAGCACATTAGATCTTGAGACATCGGCCCACAAAGTACAGCTGTAAAATTTATAAATAAGTAAATATATTGAAATGAATTCAAAGCAGGTACTTTCATCTAAATTAGAATCCTCTCTTCATATGTCTTCCTGGAATACTCTGCACTTTTACTATTAAAACACTCACACTTTATTGCAATTAGTGGTTAAATTCTTTATTTCCCCCCAAAGTCAGTATAAGTTGAGGTCGGAGGCCAAGACTCTTTCACTGCTGTGTGTCCATCACTGCCATAGATAATGCCTATTTAATTCTTTGAAAAAAGTTTTAGTACCATTTAGGTAAATACAGGCAAAAGCAAACTCATATGTCTTCAATTATCTCCCTAAAAACTGAGGCCACCAGAAAGTATAACAGAAGTGCCTGTGGTTTACATGGGGCCAACCATCTGGGTTGCTCAGTAGAGTGACTCATCAGAGTAAGATAGTAATTTTACCTATACCTGGTAAAAAATGGAACATATGTCAAGATCCGATGCTTTCTGGGGAGTCTTTGAAAATTTAAAAATCTATTCATTGTTTTTCCTTGAATGGATCTTATAAAATAAATTGAAAAGACAAATAAAATCACGCTGAATTCCTTACAGAAAATGAAAGTGCTACAGTAAAGGTAATAGGTGATTGTCATTTGGCCAATATATATACGGACATGATGACGTTCATTCAGCCTTTCAAACAAGCTGTATAAAGAGCTGCAGGTTTGAAGATGAGCCAATTTGTTTTAAAAGAAGAAAATTATGCCAGTGGTAAAGCTCCTGGGACTGAACACTTGAAATAAGAACCTCAAGAAATTTCTCTGTTCTGATGATCAACTCTAATGCTTAAGTTACTCAGCAAGAATGACTTGAATCATTGTGGTAAAGTTTATAATGACTTGTTATAATTAAGACATAAGAAATAATGATCAATAGCAAAGCAAAATACCTGGATATTTTTTTGAATGTTAAATTTCCCACTTAGTGAAATAAGGCAGTCTATCCAATAGAATGAGGGATGGAGAGGGGTAAAAGCAAATTTTATGAGAAAATTTTCAAAAAGTTAGTCTATCTTGTCCATTCATTTTCTTTCACCTCTATTTATTAATCACTGTCTGTAGATACTAATGCCTTTTTAAAATTAAATATAATTTATTCACATTCTAGCCTTTTTCTTATTGATGGTGTTAGCGTTCAACATTCATTTTTGTGTGATTTAATACTTAGGTGTGTGATATAGTGGAATTATGTATATATATATTTTTTAATGGACCAGCTATAATAGCAGTCATAATAGAAATAATAATTCATATAGCAATCATGTAAATGCTCAATCATGAATATAACAAAAGAGCCATGCAATTTTTTTTTTACAATTTCATTTTATAATATGCCTTTATTAACTTTTATGTGTTTGAGGTAGAGCTCCTGCAAGGTTACTGTAGGACCCACTGTGATCGAGTGGGTCAGGCTAACAATTTGGTCTCTTTTTAATGAAATTGCTCTTTGGAATGGGAAAATATGGTTTATTTTGAGAATGATTCTGTTTAATGTCTTCGCCTAAGTGATGTTTGAGTGAAATTAACTGCTCTATGGTTCATGAATTATTTCTGGCCTCCATCACCATCTCCATCTCCATCTCCAGGCTGTAGGATCTCACTAGTGAGCACCATGAAATACAATAGGTAGCATTTTAGAAATAAAAAAAATCCTTGTCTATTTCTCATTCTGTTGTGGTGTTCTCCGGTTCGTCATCATGCACACTGAAAAGCCGAGTGAGGGATTTATATTGGCCAAGTCTCAGATAACAACATAGTACTTGATATCTGTAACCCATTCAGTTTTGGGGGATCTAAGCACTGTGAATAGTACCGAAATATTTTAAGGTTTTTTAGTTGCAGGTGCGAAGATAATAAAAAAGTAGTATGAGGATAATTATGTGTCATATTTAAGAAATAGCTTTCATAAAAACGAAGAAAAACTTACATATGAGTGAAGTTATGCAGATGGAAGGAAGCTGGTGTTTTGATTTTCACTTCGAATAGTGGAAAGTGCACTGAAGGGTATTCTCTTACTGCTAATGGTCAGCTCTTTCTACAACTGTGATTTATTTTACTAGAAGCTCGAACAGGTGTGGTCTATCTTTGCCAAAGTTCATACCTGCCCCAGGTTTCAGGTTTCAGATCTGTTTAGCGAGATTGTTGAATGGCATGCAATCCAAGAACTTCTATCTTATTACACGGAGAGAATTCTGACTATTAAAGCCCTTATCTGAAAGTCCAGTTTTGTGTTTGGGAGAAATTAAACTTACATAATTTCAAAGATACTGGTAAGAAGTGATGTCTTTAGAAAAGCTTCTTCATTGAAAATATTAATTAAAATATTATATATTATAAGTCAATATTGGAGGTATGTAGATGCATAAACTGGACATTTTTTTATTT
This sequence comes from Proteles cristata cristata, assembly GCA_017311185.1. Classification (NCBI taxonomy): domain Eukaryota; kingdom Metazoa; phylum Chordata; class Mammalia; order Carnivora; family Hyaenidae; genus Proteles; species Proteles cristata. The sequence continues at coordinate 992,112 of JAESUZ010002924.1, read as the reverse complement.
CCCAAAATAAATGGCAGTGTTGGCTAAAGACCAAACATGGTACTTTTCAAAACTTGGAATAATTATTATTAAAGTTAACAGCAAGACAAGAAAAAGGTCAAAGGAAAATGTGTCCTGCTGCATGGAATACAACATTTTTGCCATGAACTCTATGAAAAAATAAATATAAGCACGGCAAAGTGAAAAAAAATGAAGAATTTCCATACTCCAATTAAATATAGGGTTTTCACCTTAGGTCAAATACCATTTACTGAAAATGCCTGACTTTATAAAAAAGAAGTCTTATAATTGCCTTATTTCCTTTTAAAAATATACAGCGTTGTGCCAGCAGGTACATTTCTGTTGCTATTCGGGGGACCAGTTCATTCGAGGTGCTGTTGAATGTCATGCCCACTGCCTAGGAAAGATCGCATTTTTAAGATGGCAGGCAAGTAATTGCGGGAGATCAGTTCGCTGACCCCGACTGCTATAAATGGCTACGTGTAATGAGGATAGGTAGATCAACATAGCTCAGGTTTTGAAGTGAAATTTTATCTTATTTCTGGCACCACAAATACTAACTTGATCCTTATCTGTCGAAGAAAAAACATTCCTCCTTAACAGGCCGGCATAACTCTTTACGATTTCCGCATGCCTCTTGAAAATTATGAAAGATCCATTGTATTAAAACCTGGGATAAACAGGATATGTAGGGCCTGTTAGTGTGAGCAGGTTAATCTGTAAATTCCCCTTTGTTTTAGAAATAGCTGAAGAAGAAAGTTGTTCAGTGCTCTTTATGGTTTTCAGGTTCCCCTCCCTTCCCCGCCCTACCGCCCACGCAGACAAAATTATGCAATAAGGGGGAAAAGTATTATTATTATTATTAAAATGTTGACTCTGTCTTTGCAAATGAAAAACTCTAGACTAAAAGTCTAGAGATTTTTCTTTGAGTCTACTTTGTGCCGCTAGTGAGCTGTGCGTCCTTGGCTGTTGTCCTTGTGAAAAATGCATCACTGATTCTCATGGGCTTCCATTGACCACATGATCATTTAACCCCATTTTAGTTTTAAATGTCCTTGTAAAAAAGTTGTTTAACTTTTCTCCATTTTTGTTTTCTTATTTAAAAAAAAAACCCTCTAAATATTATCACCTCTACAATTCTAATTTCAGAGATTTCCTAAAATTGGAAATTCAGAGGCACTATGTATATAGTGGAAATATTGTAAACTTTGGAATTATGAAATCCTGTGATTAAATGATATTTCTTCAACCAGTTATTTATCTTCTCAAAGCATGTTCCCCAGATGAGAAGTGACTTAGGAAACCTTGAGGTAGTATTTTTAGGATTATGGGAGATGAATTAAGAACCTATTTTGTAAATTACACAATGCATGATAAATTATAAACAAGCACCCCTGGGCCCACCATCAGTTTAAGAAATGGGGAGTTTCTAATGCCTACGAAACCTGAGCCTCCACCGCCCATCAACAATTACAGTCCCTCTTCTTCTGCTACAAAGGGAACCCCTACTGTGAATTTTGTTGTTTATGATGCCTTGCATTTTGCTGTTTCCTAGCTAAATACATGCATCTCTAAACAACATATCTTTTAGTTCTGTATATAGGGGGAATTTATATCAGTGGTATTACACCTGATATATTCCAGTGCAAATTGATTCATTCGCTCTACTTTGAGACTTACTATTGCTAATGCAATGATATAATAATAATAATAATAATAATAATAATAATAATAATTCTAGTTTTTCATTGGTAAATATTTAAGTTATTTACAGCTTGAAGCTTTTGTAAACAATGCTGTTTGAACATATGTGTACATGCTCCTGGCTCACATCTACATGAGTTTTTCTCTAATATACCTACCAGGGAAACCACTGAGTCACTGAGAATGCACAGGTATAGCTTCGCAAGATGTTAAGTTTTACTCTATTTTGTTTTTTCCTTAAAGTAGGTGTGCAGATATATACTCCCACCAATTTCTGTAGCAAGTGAGTCTATAGCTTGTTCATTCAAAAAGAGAAGAAGCTTCCTTATGGCATTTTTTGGAAGTAATTCTTGAATAACCTTGTCAAGTCCTTCCATGACATTAATTGTGTTTTGTTTTGTGCTTATCTTTATGAAAATTTGGGAGAGATAGAGGGACAATGAACAGAATCAATCTTACCTCATTTTAATTTCTTAAGAGTTGAAAACCACATTATGCTGTAATAATCTGACAGTTCTGGTTATTTATAATACAGCTGTGCTTGTAGCACAGGAAGCCATTAAGGTGGCTAGTGGTAATGGGCTCAATGAGGGCAAGCAGTCACTTCTTTCTTTTCACTGAATGTGTTTTTATCTACAACTAGGACCTTTATGGATATAGTCATACAACACCTACTAGACATCCCCATTTGGAGGGTACAAAGGCTCCTCAGATTCAAAATATCCAAAAGTGAGCTTACCACCTTCCCTATATTCTGGCCTTTCCGTGTCCCCTTGCCCCCCATTTAGTGTCACAAATCTAAAACCTGGGGGTATCCTTGATTTCTCCCTTTCCTCTATTTCAAATACAATCATTCACAAAATCCTCTCAATGTTTTCTCTGTGCAGCCCACTTTTCCATCTCCACTAATATCCCCAACACTTTTGAGGCCCTGTGTAAGGGCTCTATACACCTTGCCTCTCTTAATTCTAAGGTCAGGTAGTTAAATGGCAGTCTCCATTATCTAAACTGAGAAGCAAACACTAAGGGAATTTGTGCAATTTGTGTAAGGTCACGCAACAGCTAGATAATAGGACTAGAATTCACATTCAATCTGATTACAAAATCTCACTCTAAATGCCTTCATCACCTTGTCACAAACTACTTCAAACTCTTGTCTTGTAACTAACTAGCCCCTTCTTTCCACTCTTTTCTTCTCCAAGGTTTTCTCCATGCTCCACTAGAAAAAAATTTTAAAACATAGAATCTGTTATTTTCACTTCTTGGCTCTAAGTCTTTCATCAGCTTTCCGTCTCTTTTATTCTAAAATCAAGTCATTAGCCCAAACTAAAAGGTGCCTGTTTGTCGGGCTCTGTACTGACAGCCAGCTCAGAGCCTGGAGCCTGTTTCAGATTCTGTGTTTCCCTCTCTTTCTGACCCTCCCCTGCTCACTGTCTTCTCTCTGTCTTAGAAATAAATAAATAAAACATTAAAAAAATGTTTTTTTAAAAGGTGCTTTCTGCCTCTTTCTGCAACCACTTTAAGTAGAATATGCCCTTTTCTGCTAAAGATCCTCTGCCTGTTCTCTCTAAATAAAATCTTCCTTCCTTAATTGGTGCTAAGTAATTATTAATAATTCTATTTTTAATTCTTCAAGTTTCATTCAAAGATCAGTTCTTCTAGAAAACCTTCCTGACCCCAAAGCCCAGGTCTTTTCACACCATTGGTTGTTATCACAATAAGTAGATTCAGCTGATTATTAAGGTAAAATACAACAATGTACATTGATTTCGAACATTCCTAGTTATACTGTTTGGGGAGATGGCCTTAAGACTTAGATAATAATAAAAAATAGTTAAAGTTTGTTGAGAACTTGTTCTATATGTCAGCAGTGGTACTAACTGCTTTACATATGTTCATTTCATTATACCTTCTGTTAGAGCTGTCCTATGAAACATTTATAACAATGGTAATAAACTATTTGCAATGAGGTTGGTTACTATTTTTCTCTACCTTTTTATAATGTATAATCAATAAGGACTTTGTCCAGACACTAACAAGAATGATATGTAAAGCAAAAATATGGTTTTTTTTTTTAATGTAATTGTCAAGTTAAGACCTTGCTTATGTTCTCAAGGCAACTTATTCAAATAAAATATGGTACATCCTACATTCTATTATCTAAATGAAATTGAAAGATTTACTTTGAACCTTTAAAAGTCAGATTTAATAAGCAGACTATCTTACCCACAAAGTACAGAATGCATTTCTCAGTGTTCAAGGTCACAGCTCTTCTATTAAAGATTACATTAAGAGTAAGAGAACAGACGTCCCCCACAGATATACAAGTATGAAGGGAAGGTCATATAAAAAAAAGTAAACCAAAGACAGTGTTTTCTTGTTGAAACTACACCAAGTAGGCCCAGGAAAGCAGCTAGTGGCTATGTATTAAGAGCCATAAAGGACTTTTGAGCTGGGCTAAAATGGAAGGAAGAATTCCAACATTACCCACTTCTCACAAAAATAGGGAATTCTGTGAATATTTCAAGACATGTTATAAGGATAGGAAGATCCTGATATTAACTTGAATTCTTTCCAGCCCCAGTTGGAGGAAAGGGATACAAATGTTAAGAAGAAGTAAGTTATAGTTTGTATGCATGATCATGTACGTTAAACCCAAGTGGTGTTTTGGCATTTCATTATCATAATCTAACATGTAAAAATATACTAAATCACAAAAATATTTAGACAAGAAAACATAATATGTGAAACATGACTCCAGAGCCAAAAGAAGTTGTAGTGAGAACTATTCTCACATAATTTAATATCCAGACTCCTTACAAGAGTCTAGATATTGTAGATAGTGTAGGGGTCAACAGTATTTAAGACAGCAAATGGACTAGGCTATGGACTGCCTGGTCTGTTACTAACTGTCTGGTTTGCTACCGACCAAATCAATGCCTTAAAGACAAATACTAAAAGATTTTGTGCCTCAATTTTCTCATCTGTAAAATGAGAACAATGTTTCCTGTGTTTTTAGGGATAACGTACAGATTAAGTTACATATGAAGCAACTGGAAGTGTGCCTGGCATATACTGCAAGTTTTCCAAAGACGATTATCTTTATCATCCTCCTCCTCATCACCACCATTACCCAGGTACAGAGCCATCTTTCACAAGTTTCAGGTTTAAAGACAGCAGTGGTTCAGGATTTCAAATTACACCTATTATTGACACTGAACAAAACAAGCTTATTTATCATACCACAATAGATGTGTCAAAGAACCCAGAAGCATAACATGGTAAATTTTAATCGGAATATAGTATCTGCTGATAGTCAGGTCAGTAGGCTTTTTCATTTCTACAATATGATAACTGCAAAGAAGAAAAATTGAAACCTCAAAGCCCTTTTACACCAATTTCTTCTTTTTTTATATGCTTTTAAATGTTTTATTTATTTCTGAGAGAGAGAGACAGTGTGAATAAGGGAGGGTCAGAGAGGGAGGGAGACACAGAATCTGAAACAGGCTCCAGGCTCTGAGCTGGCCGTCCGCACAGAGCCCAACGCGGGGCTCGAACCCACAAACCTTGAAATCGTGACCTGAGCCGAAGTCGGACGCTCAACCAACTGAGCCACCCATGCGCCCCAACACCAATTTCTGAGTTAAAAAGACTTTCGGCTCTCTATGGACACTGCGGCTATGCCCAGGGACTACACAAAGACAATGTCTCAGTCAAAAGTCTTTAAAACTTTCTTATATTTATTCTTATGAAACTAATTAAGCTATATTAAACATGTATTTCATTTCATATATGGCACACATGTGTTTATATTTATCATTGAATTACAGATGACAGGAGATGGTAGGTCACCTTTCAAATGCCAATGTTTTTATTTCTAATTGAATTGAGTTTATAAATTATCCACATGCGAAATTATACCTTTATTTTCACTTGTTTTTTGTTTGCTTGCTTATTGTTTTCTCACTCCTCTAATAAATACAATGCTTACACCTTGTTTTGGGATCAAAAGAGAAAATTGTTAAGTCATCAGTGGAGTAACCAATGATACAGAGAATCCTCATCACAGAAGAGACAGGAAATCCAGCTTGCAATAAAACACAGAAAAAATTTTTCAATCCTTCCCAATTATGCCAGTTATTTTAAACCTAATCTTAACTGAATTTTCCACAAACAATATATTTTCTGTTTCCTAAGGATCTGTTGAGGGAGCCAGAGTCTATGTAATAGGCTTAGTTCCCCATCTTGAAATAATTCCAAAAAAAAGGTATTTTTATTGTTTTAAACCCTTATAGCAATTCATTTATCCTTCTATGGCATTTACCACTCTGTTCCTTGTGTTTCAATGGTCTGAGTCATTATTTTCTCTTCCTCACTAAATCCTATAGTGGTAAGGAAGGGAAGGCAATGGGATTGTATTTCTCAAACCCTTATGATATTCAAGAAATGTCACGTATATTCTGTAACTTCAGCTTTTAAAAGCCATTTAATCAGTATTACTATTATTTCTATCAAATAGATGAGAAAACTGAGGCCCAGAGAAATTCAAGTGCATGACACTGTGCTGTTCTGATTGCAAAGCCCAAAGCCTTTCCATGTAGACTGAGATCTAATTCATATTCGAATCCCCCATGGAGCTGAGCATAAATCTTCATTCATAGAAATTATCCATAAATGAAAGAAAAATAAAAAATATTCCTTGCAGATACTCTTACCCTAAATATCAAATAATAATAATATTTGTCACTTATGTTCTCTGAAAATTACTTTTATGACTGACTCTGCTATACTAAAATACACATGCACACATGATTTAAAAAAAAAAAAGGTATCCAGAGTACAGGATAAGCTAAAAGCTCATTAGTAATACTTAAAATATTTGAGTGTCAAATAGAACTTTAAACATTTCCTCTTTTTAATGTATTTAACTTACATGCATATGTAAACAAATAAATAGTCTTTATTCCTATAGAGTATAATTCTCTCATTCTATGAAATACAATAGGTTCAGTTGGGCTGTATTATATTGGCAAATTCAATTAGTTAACAAAGGTTGATTACACACCTGCTATGTGGTTTATACTTCTCAAAAAGTACTAAATGACTTTTTAAACATGTATAAAAATGGCAATTGCCATTGAACAACAGCTTGTAACATCTTTACCAGAGAGTTGATGGCATGTGCTTTAAAATATACAAACCATGTTCAAAGGAGTAAAAGCCACAGAATAAAAGATTTATTTTAATAAAACAGATCTATTCTATCACAAACAATTCACATGGGTTATAATAAATCATACTCATGCTAGCTGGCATATTGTAGGATGCCTGAAGGAGACCCCTGGCCCACAGCCAATGGGGAACTGAGGTTCTCAGTGCAACAGGCTTCAAAGAGCTGAAGTCTGCCACAACCATGAGAGTGAAGCTGGAAAGGGATCCTTCTCTAGTTGTGCCTTCAGATAAAACTGCAGTCCTTGCAAATCCTTTCATTATAACATTATGAGAGACTTTGAGGCGGAGGACCTAGCTAAATTGTGTTCAGGTGCTTGACTCATGGACATGTGAACTTATAAACGTTCTCTGTTTTATATTTTAAATGTTTTATTTATTATTTTTGAGAGACACAGAGACAGAATGTGAGTTGGAGAGGGGCAGAGAGAGAGAGAGGGAGACACAGAATCCGAAGCAGGCTCCAGGCTCTGAGCTGCCAGCTGCAGAGGCTGATGTAGGGCTCGAATTCCCAAACCATGAGATTGTGACCTCAACCGAAGTCGGACACTTAACCGACTGAGACACCCAGATGCCCCAAACATTTTCTATTTTAAACCACTAAGTCTAGAAGCATTGGGGTGGCCCAGTCAGTTAAGCATCCAACTTCAGCACAGGTCAGCTGGACTGACAGCTCAGAACCTGGAGCCTGCTTTGGATTCTGTATCTCCTTCTCTCTCTGCCCCTCTCTCTCTCATGCTCTGTTTCTGTCTCTCAAAAATAAACAATTAAGAAATCTTATAAATAAATAAATAAATAAATAATAACAACTAATTATTCCTATAACTTCTATACCTCAGAAGAAAAATAATACACACAATAACAAAATAACTGAATTAAAAGAGAAAAACTAATTTTCTTTCAAATGGTGACTTGGAAACTATTCATAAAACACACATACATATACACACAAACAAGGCAGTGGTTAAGATCATAACTTCTAGAGCCAGAATGTTGAGTTTCAGTCTCAACCCTGCCACTTATAACTGTGTGACCTGGGATAACATTTTTTAATCCACCTTCTGTCTCCTCATCTACAATGTGGGAAAATAGCAGCAATATTTTTTCTGATTTGTAGCAAAAAGTAATGTGCTTAGAATACGACTTGGTATATTGTAATTGCAATATAAATGGAAGCCATTCTCATTATTGAGCACCTAGCATTGTTCCTGATACACAACTCAATAAACATGCATCTCTCTCACATATACATTTGATCAACCTGATGTGACTGATTTTTTTAAAGAAGTAAGTAGTTCTAAAGTGTGTGTATATCCCATTGTCTAAACACAATATATCTTTTAAAAAGTTCTAAATTAAATAGGTTTTTAAATTTAAAATCCTGCTCACATCAGTGCAGTGCATAAGTGTATCATCTAGACAGCCTAAACATGTGGCTGATTTTTTTGAAGCGTTCACTTATGAAAAGAAAGATCACAGATGCCTTTTTGCATAATCAATGAAGTAAAAGAATGAAGAGTACAGACACTTAAAAAACTCTCACAAGAAAAAGAGAGAGAGAGGTTTAAAGTCTATATGCAGCAACTTTCTTCCAAAACAGGATTACATGTAGTCTCTCCACAATGGAAAAAAACCAGACTCAAGTCAATGGAAATTCTATTGTTTGCTGACATTTTTACCTGAATGTTTTTAATTTTTCAAAACAAAATATGCTTTTCATCGACTTTTCCTCTATCACTCTCATTGTTTTCTCTTCTCATTGAGCAGCAAGAATTCTAGGTTCCAGACATCAGCAGAGATGGAAGAGACCACGGAAAGGTGGAAATGCTTCTCACACTCAGAAAAGCGCCCACAAGGACCAGGCTCTTGGTAGACTCTTATCTAAACCTTGTGGGTGTGTGAATTTCAAGTCTCAAGCCTCGTGAGAAAAGATTGAGGCACATTTCTGGTATTCTTCCCTAGTGGGATCAGAAATATCCATGAAGAAAGTTTCTCATGCACTCTTTGCCAAAATATTTGTTCACTCTAAACTCCCACAATTCATTTTTCTTCAGCTAATTCTAATTTGCTTCAAGAAATATCTAATACTAACATAGAAGAAAACTCCTTACTGTTTAATGACACTGTCAGGCAAAATCAAACTGATATGCAAAATTTAGTAGTCCAGAAGATAATCTCTTTGGTAATTTGATTATTGGAATAAATTTCTTTTGAGCTTCTAAGTAAAGGAAGCTTTTTTAGACTTTCCTCACTGGATACTTTATGCAGGAACCCATCACAGATTTTATAGGCAACAACTATCTTATTTTTTTATCTATTTCTAGACCAAAATAGACCCTGCATCTTCTACATATACACAGAGAAAAGTCAGCACCCAAGTTTCTCATTCATCTACCAACTTAGTAGTCAGTAGTCTTAAACCCACAAAGATACGAAATGATTTTTATTTTCAGAATCTATAAGTTAGACACAGCCTAATGGAAGTCAGAGACACCTAAAAGGAATCCAATGTGCTATGCTGATGATTTCAAAGTACTTTCTGATGAAATCTTTAGGGGAGAAGAGGGACAAGTATATTCGATGAAAATACTGAAAGAACTTTTGTAGAAACATGTTTATATTCTTCAGTCTATTAATATGGGGATAGAGGAGAAAAGGGGAAAGGGTTATAGGAATTGCTGGTGTGGTTAACGCAAACTGAAAGTAACAAATTATAACCGATTTTGCATTGTTCGTGATTTGGAAGGAAAGTAGCCAACAACAATAGGCTATAGGGAGCAAGATCAACTTGATTAAATGAGGTGAGGGGCATTACAGAGGCTGCTATCCAATCAGATATCCTCCACCAACTCTCAGGATCCTGGAAAAATGTCTTAAGTCTCAACTTGCCTTCATTTAAAGCATCTTAAGTTTCCAGTTTAAAGGTGAATTTTATTGTAAGAAGCATCACATATCTCATCAGATTATCTTGTAATAGTCTTGAAGAAATGGGATTCACGATAGGACAGGTCCAGTTTGCATCAATATACAACCTCCTTGTCTGGGGAAAATGGACCATGTGAGAAAATGCCCTCAGAGTCCTTGGGCACTGAGTTTCTCAGTTGAATACAGAGGAACTTATTTTAATTAACTGACTTAATCCCTTTCTTCATGATTTTTTTCCATAAATGTAATAAAAACTAGAAATTAACTTGGCTCTTTTGCCCACCGTTTACAATGAGTAGTGGACTGGCCAAGATACTTTTGGCAGAAATAAAACAAGCTGAAGAAAAACAGCCTGTAAAATATATGAAGTGGAACGTTGGTGACCACACAGATAAGTGAAGGCTATTACATTTTCCAAAAACTACTACTGTTGAATAACTCTTTCCAAAGTTGACTTTCAATCATCTCAGAAATGATACCTTTTCTTAAAACTTCTACACAAGGTGGCTCTTGACATGCTAGTTTTTCCAGAAAGACAAGCTGTAGTAGAATACACCCAAATAGCAAAACTACTTGACCAAAACATTATAAGACCTCTGCTTGCAAACTGGCATGTGGCATGCACTGAATGGAATCTCTAACCCCACATATCATTTGATCGGAACAAGGTTACTAAAGAATAAAATCAGTGAGGTTTCTCTAAACACACTGGCACATGGCATCTGATTGAAAATGATGTTTGCTTGACACTATTGTGTCCACTGTTCATACTGCAGTTGCTTAAAGCCCACATCTATAATAAATTTGGGACATTCCCAGACTATTTTCACATTTCCCGTGTTAGTAAATGTCCTCTTTCCTGGCCTCTTTCACAGACATACCTATAAGTGTAGCTGCCCTTAAAATGGGTCCAGCTAAAAACAAACAACTTTTTTTTTTAAGAAATGACCCAGGTCAGGAGGCTTCCTGGTTTTTATTGCCACTTCAAAGCCAAACAAGATAAAATAGCTTAAGGTACAACTTTGACATTGAATGGAATTCTATACAGCTGTCTGAGTCACACGAGTTTTGTCATCACAGGAATTTTGCTTGAAAGTCTCGCCTCTCGCCCATATATGGTAGAGTCCCTGTGCTCTCTGTTAATTTGTGTCAAGAATTTCTCTTCTATTCCCTGACCCATCAGAATGAGGACTTCCAGTGGTTCTGAGAGGTCCATCCCTCATCTTTTCAGAAAGTCACATGAGAGCTGTTAGCTCTGACACTCAATTTAAACTGTTTATGTTTCCTTTTCAGTATGTTCTGAGCAGCAGCAGGGACCACAAGTGAAGCCTGGCAGTTGGAGAGTTACAAATGCCTGGATGCCACGTTTTCCATCTCTTTTAGATATCCTTGACTCATACATCCTGTCTGGGCTAATGTTGGTTTTCTGATTGCAGTGTGTCTGGAGTCTTAACAAGTGCCCAAGCCACCCTCAAAGGGTCACTACTTGTTCCAAGAAGCACTTGTGAATCCCTTGACCTCTCCATCCCTCTCTGATTCCACTTAGGAATCTACATAGACATGTTTTTTACCAGAAAAATTATTCTTTGCTTCAAGCCACTCTGTCATATTGGTTTGTCTAGTACTTCAAAGCTAATTTGACCAGGAAATGTCTAAGCTTAGATATGAGCAGATGATTTTCCAGATGAGAAGAGCTATAGTAGAGCTTTAAAAAGAAAACTCTTGGGGCACCTGGGTGTCTCCATCGGTTAAAAGTATGACTTCAGCTCAGGTCATGATCTCATGGTTTGTGAGTTTGAGCCCCGCATCAGGCTCTGTGCTGACAGCTCAGAGCCTGGAGCCTACTTCAGATTCTGTGTCTCCCTCTCTCTCTGTCCCTCCCCCATTCACATTTTGTCTTTCTCTCTCTCAAGAATAAATAAACATTTAAAGGAAAGTATTAAAGGAAATCTTCTATTTCTGAAGAGAATAGGAAACTTCTGTGAGTTATTCATATTGTACTTAGGAAATGACCCGGGATCAAAATAAATGTGACTTGTGAAAAATAGAATATCTGCTAGAGTTTCTGGTTGTATATGCAGTTATGTCTAAGGTTTCCCATTTTTCTGTTCTGCTTCAATAATAAATACAGAGTCAAAGAATCATCTTCTGAGAATAGAACAAGAGATCAGTTCAATTGATAATATTAGGCAGCAACAAGATGCTAGAAGAAATATATTGATCTTTTTCTTTTGCACGTCTGCAATGTAATGCCAGATTTTTTAAAAAAAATAATTACTAGAGGCTAAAAAAGAAAGATTATCACAACCAAATGCCAAAATATTTAGGTGCCACCCTCACTATGTACTTTTTAAACTGGTTATTGGTACAAATGGTTTTGTTCACCTTCAAACTATTATCCAGGATTTTTAATCAAAATTTTTCATATGGAAAATGAGTGATGGGCATTGAGGGGGGCACTTGTTGGGATGAGTACTGGCTGTTGTATGTAAGCAATGAACCACAGGAAACTACCCCCAAAACCAAGAGCACAAGGCATATACTGTATGTTAGCCAATTTGACAATAAATTATATTTTAAAATAATAAATAAATAAAAATAATCAAATTGACATATAAAATAAATAAATAAATAGTAGAAAACTAATTGGTTTAATCTATTTTATTTTAGGTCTTTCTCTTCTTCTGCTCCACTTTGTCTTGCCCTAACCCAGACTCTTATGTCCTGTCCCTGGGTCTCTGAGAATGCTACACCTTCTACCTCCATATCTATGTCTATTTCTACCATGCCCGTTCCCTGGCTCTTCTGTCCTTGGCTTTCAGAATTCTGCTCACCTCTCAGTAGCCCACCCTGGCCTTCTGAAAGATCCTCCTTCAGTGTCATTCAGATGTTTAGCAACAAGTGACTTTGGATCATCTGGATGACTGATTGATTTTCAAAAGTTTTATTATGAATATATTGATGACAAGTATAGCATACTTTGCCAAAATTACACAAAGTAATTATGCAACTTAAATGAGGCCTACTAGACAATCCATCTCTAAGGGCTCCCATGCTTGTTGAGGAATCAAAATATATCTTTGTAAACATTTAGGAAGATTCCAGGACATAATTATCCAAGTACTCCATAGGTGTTACAAGGAAAATTTGCCAAAGAAGTTTAGGAAAAAAGGATTCATGTTGGACAGTGTTATAAAACAAGTTCTAATGGAGGTAAAATTATTAATTATTTAAGGCAGCTTTTATATATGTGCTGTATTTACCACAAATTAAATTATTTTTCAGGAAAAAAAAATTTTCTCATATGGAAAGCAGGCACCCTTAACTGATGTTCTTAATTCATCGAATATTAACAAGATTATAATTTAATAAGACTTATGGTTTCCTTACAATTGAAGATATATTTTCTCATGTTCTGGGAAATATTTTCTAAGAAAATTTGGTGCATATAGTGTGCCCAATAATCAAACTTTGACATAAACTAATTATTTGCACATGTTCCAGAAATTCAGAGACATTTTGTTTGGGTTTTTTCTCCCATTTTTTCATGTGTTTCAGCACTTCCTGTCCTGCCATTTATGAAACAGCCGTTCCTGTCCTGCCATTAAAGAATTCGTCTGGAGATACTAGCCATATCATAGGCTCTCCTAACTGGGAAACATAAAAGTTATCAAATGTTATACATGTAATAACCACCTCCTTTGAAGTTTGGCTATAAGCAGCATTCCATCAAAAAGAAAAATAAACATTTAAAAAAGGTTATGAATGCCACAATGACAGTTTTTAGGACAAGTTGATTTTGATCACTATTTGTAAATATTTTTTTAATGTTTATTTATTTTTGAGAGAGAGACAGAGTGCAAGTGAGGGAGGGGCAAAGGGAGAGGAGGAGACACAAAATCCGAGGCAGGCTCCAAGCTCCAGGCTCTGAGCAGTCAACACAGAGCCTGACGTGAGGCTTCATGACCTGAAACTGAAGTTGGATGCTTAACCGACTGTGCTACCCAGGCACCCTAATTTTGATCACTATTAAATTGTAGACCCATGACAGTTATAATAGCCAGTTAGATCCCCCACCCCCATATGTTAAAGATGGCCCACCTAAGATATTAATTATGAATTAATTACTCTTAATCACATAGTTTTATTATTAATTAACTTATGTTTTATATTGAAGAATAAATCTATTCTTTAAGTAAATCTAGAATGAAGTATGATCTATTCTTAAGGCCTAATTTAACCATCTCCTTATTTGTATTGAAACTGTGTCAAAGATATTTCACCAATATGTCATTTTTCCTTAAAGCTTCACATAGTTAAGTATTTACTGTGTTATCTTTCCTTTTTGTGTCGTAACGTGAAGATATTTGAAAGAAACTCCTTCCAGAGAACTAAGCATGTTCACAAAAAGAGACCATATCAGTTTTTCAACTAAGGGAAAAAACCTTACTATTAAGAAATACCTGCATTAAAATAGAACTGAAAAAATTACATAACAGGAGACATGGGATCATATTACTAGTATACACTGCTGAGTATCAGTAGATTAACTAGTTGTATGATTAATTTTCAGTCATCAGAGGAAAAGTCCATCATTACCATACATGTCAACTTTAATCAGATGACTAAATGTCTTAACACCAAACATTTCTTCTTATTTCCTAACTAAATGACTCCTGATCACATTATTTTCTGCCCCACACCACTGAAATACTGTTATCTGTACCCATTTTATAGAATAAGCAAGCATGCCATTGCTATGAGGTGTGATGGATGATAAATGTCAGTTAAAAAAAAAAAGCCACTTTACCATAACTTTCTCACTCCTTTGCTAAAGCACCTGAAATAACACCACTTCAGGGCCATTTCATCCCATTTCTTTCTTTAATGACCCTTCAGCAATTCAAGCAAGTTAACCTGACTCACACAAAACCAAATCACATCTATTTTCCTTCCAGAGGAGATCTAGAATTCTCTCAGAGAGTCTGAGAATATTGGGAACTCGGAGGCCCTAATTCTGAATGAAGCTGAAGGGGGACAGAGAAAGAAGCAAAGGCTGCTTCAGATAAAATGGTTAATGTTTTAGGGCAGAGTCTCTCTGCAATGATAAATGATTTCTTCAGCTCCTTAAATTCTCTCTACATTTTATCTTTTCACTCTTCAATCTCTATGCCTAAACTGCTTGCCCTCAACAGTAATTGCTTCTATTGCTCCTTTATGAGTCATAGTAGATTTAGCTAAGTCCACCTTGGAAAATTCTACTGGAAAGAGAATACCTGATAATGTGATATCTCAGTGAATTACTGTTTCTCTTCTCAGCATTCTTATCCATATTTGGACTCTGTAGTCATGGCAGAGCCATTTTTCTTGCATTAAGAACATAGTAAAATCTTCCATGTAATACAATTATTCTATGGTTAAATCATTCCTTTCTTAGAAAAATGTCTGCTTAGAAAATGATATATTTGATATACTACTTTGGAAAATTTAGGGACTGTGAGAGATGATTAGCAGGCTTTTCCCTAGCTCATCATGAAAGTGAAGGGGTGATGGGGAGGGAGAAACCCAGCAAAAAAATATGCTTGGTTGGAGAATTTAACATCCCAGTGTAAATTCTGTAAATCTCAAGACATTCTGAATGATGGTTAACAGGCCCCTACCTACCTTTGCAAAGGAAAAGAAAAGGAGGGGGAGAGGGGCGGGGGGAAGAATATGCTTGATCTGTGATGTAATGCTTAAAAGTCTTACAGTAAGGTCTTTTGATGCCTTTCACATATAGTAGTTGAGCTCGGAGAGACAGTGCTTTAGCATTCTGCTCTTCCTGGCTAAGTACATCAGCTGATGCAGGGAACCAGGAAATAGGTTCTAAGTCTAGGAACCCAAGGAATCCAGTAGATTCTGAATTTTACTGGTCTCTTCTTTTGGCTGCAGTAGATGTGTTCCATCACACTTCACACATATTTTCCTTTATTTATGTGATTTTAGGCAGTACTTTGGCTCTCCTTAGATTAGTATTTATGTTTTGTGGTTGCTCAGAAGGCAAGAACACTTCCACTCCTTCCAAGCATGCTGTACCCTTCCTTCATATAGTTTCAGCAGCACTGCTACCCAACAAAAAGGCTCATCAGCTTTCAAACCAAAGATTACAAATAGAGGACAAATATACAAATTCTTACATTAGAGAATAAGGGAACTAGGGAAGAGTCCCTGTGATAAGACATTACATTAGCCCAAGAAAGTAAGCACTGGCAACCAGCGAAGATCACTCTTTAAGATCACAGGACACCAGAGTGATGACATTTTCACATGCACATGAGTTAACATGGTGAGAAGCAGGCATGAAGCAATTTTACCACTTCCTGTTTCACTTGACCTGCATTACATTCATCACCAGAAGCTGCCTAACATCTTTGAAATTTAATATCCATATATATTGGATATTTCCCACACTATGGGTCTCATCATCCCAAAGAGGGCAGGGGAAGCAGAAAACTCACATCTTTGGGCTCCTATGCTGCACAGAATCTAAGTCCTCCCAGTCAGAATTACCCAGGCAATACTTGGATTCATGAGTGAGACAGAGTATAAGGACATTGATCTTTCAGCAACTGCCTTTGGAGATATCCAGTTCTTCAGCCCCTTTAGGGGCAGAGTCTGGTGTCCAGACCCAACTATCATGAGTGTAGCCATAGTGTTTTCATTTGGGAAGCCTCTGTATCCTGGCTGGGCATAATTTTTAAAATCTGGCTCATCCTGCAACAACCTCTACTAAAATAATTTTTTCTGCTTAGTTTATTCAGGATGAATTCTGTTGTTTGCAGTAAAGGACATTGAGTAACACATCTCCCAGGCTTTTTTCATTCCCCTTTAGCTGAACATTATTTGATTTTTATTCAACATGTAAGCATTTCCACATCTATCCCTCCAAGTTATGGCTTTCAGTGCTCATGTCTATGGCGAAAACAGAAGAAATCACCAACTTCCTCCTTGAATAGAATCAACAAAGTGATAAGATTCTTTTTTACAGATTGCAGCAGGAGACATAATGATAAAACAATGATGGCGATTAAACAACCACCACTGGGTATATGGCTGCTATACATTGTTTTAGAAACAGGCACATGTTAACAACATATCCATGGGAATGTATCTGGAGTGGAAGGGTCTTCTCACATAGCTCCCACTGACTTCCACCTCTTAATGGTCACACCCTTTTATATTTCCCTCCATTTGTGTGTGGGCAACATCTAATGACTTGTTTCTAAGGAATAGAATACAATAGATGAGCAGGCACTCCTGAGATTAGATCATAAAAGTCTGTGACTTTGGTCTTGGTTGCACTCTATCTCTTCTCAGGTATTTGCTCTGAGAAAGTAAACTAGGTGTTACACTTGGCAGTGAAAGCTATCCCAAGAACAGAACCACTTAACAAGGAACTAAGGGAGGCCTAGAGCCAGCAAGCAATAGAGACTGGAGGAACTGAGTCCAACAGCCCTCAAGGAACTGAGTCCTGACGGTAACTATCTAAGCAGGCATGGAGATGGATCATTTCCCAGCTAAGACTTGAGATGATGGCACTTCTACCAATATCTTTACTCTAGCCTGTGAGATACCCTGGTCCCATTCACCCAGCTAAGCTATGCCAGGATTCCTGATCCCTAGAAACTCTGAACTAATAAGTGTTATTTTAAGCTACTAGTCTTTGGTATAATTTATTTTGTGGAAATAGATAACTAAAAACAATGGGTGAAATATCTCTTCAAAATATATATATTTTAAAGGCTCCTGGCTGGCTCAGTCGGTTAAGCATTTGATTTTTGGTTTCGGCTCTTGGTTTCAGCTCAGATCATGATTTCATGGCTTCATGGGTTTGTGCCCCACATCGGGCTCTGTGCTGGAAGAACAGAGCCCGCATGGGATTCTCTCTCTCTCTCTCCCTCACTCTCTATCCCTTCCCCACTTGCGCTGTCTCTGTCTCTCTCAAAATGAATATATATACATATATTCCTTAATAATGAGTATATATATATATATATATATATATATATATATATATATATATACTCCTTAATTCCTATAATTAGGAATATAGGTCTTCAACAGCATAATTAAAGAAAAATAAGAAGCCTCATTTGGCTTTTCCTTTTTTGAGTAGTTCAATCAAAGTAAGAGACTTGAACAGCAGCATATGCTATGGCTGAAATGGTGCCAGAGGCATGAGGAGAAAGAGTTTTTGGGAGGTGGGGTCCTCTCCTTGGGAGAGAAACTTCAAATGGAGGTGTTTAAAGGTGATTTTGGGGAGGATGGTTTAGCAGGCAGTGTGAAATGTAAATCTCTTTTCCTCCCCAAGAAACATTCAGTAAATTCTGCATTATTTTTTAAAGCATTTGGAGTTAGACTTGAGGAGAAAATGAAATAAGAGGACCTACTTCAGAGCTGCTCTATCTAAAGGTTAAAATTAACTGAAAGCCTCTCTGTCATTAGTGAGTAATATTTCCATAAACTCAGTGTCTAAGAACCACAAATAGGAAAGAATAATTAATTAAGATCATCCTTTGAAAAATAAAGTACATATATTGGTCATTACAATGCAATCAAGAGCATTTTAGTGGCCAAATGAATGAGATACATTAATTTGTGCTTTCAGAGGGAATTATGGGGAAAGACAGGAATGCTTTAGAGGACAACCTGCTACCATTTAAAGGGGTAGATTGTTATTTAATTCATATAACTCATCCATTTATTTTCATGAGTGGCAATTACTTCACCTGGCAATGAGGCAGCCTTAATTTTCAAAGTAGGAGATCAATGTTCTAAAGAGGTAATAAATCTGTGATTATCTCAGAAAAATAAAAAGAGGGTAGCAAATACTCTTTGGAAAACGCAGCATAATAATGTGAATATAAATTTGTGTTCATATATTTACTCACAAAAGAATGCTAATGGACTCAAGAGAACATCTAGTTTATTTCTCACTGTCTTGGATAAGAACAACCAATTAACCTTGATAGTTATCTATTAAAACCTCACACAGCTCCATGAAAGGTAATTCTACAATACTCTTTATTAGCTCATTTCAGAGCCAAGTATATCTGACAAAATTCTCAAACATTTTTATCACATTTCATGTCAGTTATTGGATACCTTACCATACAAGACTCAAATGTGATCCTAGAATTGTTGACTTTGCCAGAAAAGCCTGCTAAGACTTTTACTGCTTAGTAATTTTGTAAATCTATTCCAGAGCTTAAACATTGCTTCTCATTCTAACCCTGTCCCTACCCATTTCTAGTTAATTCCATTTTCTTGCCTCCTCCGTTGCCTTTCATTTCCATCTACTACTTACTGATTGCTCACTTTGTTGCAAGCACCCTTTAAATGAATTATGGAAGTGAATGAAGTACAAGAGTTGCATAAACAGTAAAAGACTCAGTGCAATCAAATGCCTAAATATCTAATGAAAGTAACAATTTGGGGAAGGGGAATGATCAGTGATGGCCTAGTCAAACAAGACTACATATACTGAGTACATTCCACCCCCAGCATCTGACCTGCAGCAAATTCCACCAGAAGCATAAAGCCTGAGAGTAGGGGAGGAGGTAGTTCCCCAGAGTAACACTGAGCTACCATACTCAATCATGAGAAATACAATCAATCTGTCATTGATAACCAAATGTCAATGAGATAGCAGGCACCCAGGACTCCAAGATGACATCATCCGTACCAGTGAAGGAGAAGTGGCAAATGGATGTGAAGCTAGGAGAGCTACCAAGCTGGAAGCTGATGAGGGATTTCACCGAAAGGCATTGCTGGAGCCCCAGTATTACAAGTATGTCAATGTGAAGGAAGGGGGTGTAGCCGGATTTCTATGGTGCTGGCAGCTTAAGTGGTTTTCAACTACTATCATTCTTACAAGGAACTCAAATGCAATCAGCTACACTAGTACCACTGAAGAGGGCCCTGTGTGGAGGCACATTCAGCATTCCTGACCATGTTCTTTGCCTGGCACATTCAATCCTTTCAAATCCCAATCCAGAATTAATATCCAATAAAAATTGTTTATAAAAAGTCAATAAATTTCCTCCACTCCCTCCAAAATAGCCTTTCTATTGAGGCTTATGCTACTTGGCCATTCTATTGTTTTTCTTCCCTCTCAGGTTCTGTCTTATAAATGAATTTGTCACCTGTTTCAAAAATTAAATTTTACCCCATCTCCAAACTTCAGGGTCCATCTGTATTCACTGAGCCACACAGCCCTCCTGACCACAGCCTTCCTGACCACAACAGTCTCTCAGCTACCACAACACTCTGTGAAAGTTGTTCCTGGGACATTACCATTGTCAGGGCTCCCCTGGCACCAAAGTATTAAATCTTTCTATCTCACTACAACCACACAGAGCACTCAGTTCAAATAATCTCTTCCGGGACACTTTCCCTAAACCCTTATACAGCACTGAGCTTCCTTTTCCGAGATCGCACATCACCATTGCCACACACTAGTATCACATGTGTCATGTGATAGCTATGCAGAGTCTAGAACATAGAGATGATTCAAGAAATACTAGTTGAACTAAATCCATTTTTCCTTGTTTAATACTTCATTATTCCCATTATAGGGACCCAAACTGCAGAGATTTTAAGCAAACTTAAAGCTCTCTCCTAGTAGTCTTTTCTCACTTCTCTCTAATATTATAAGATATATCACCCACTCCCTTTCTTTTCCTTTCAGTGATACTACATACACGGATTAGGGTAGTAATCTCCATCTCTGCTGTGATCTTGACATTGGCCTGTGATTTTTCTAGTTGTTAGTCATATGTTCCTCTCTGCAAGAGGCGATTCCAACCTATCTTTACTTTCTTTTGTGCTTTCTTCCAAACTGAGCTCTATTGCTTTCATTGTCCTACAACACTAAGAAAATAGAAACTCTTTCAATTTCCTATATTTCAACCCTCCCACTATAAACATCTTTCAATTCAAGCTCATCCTTTACAAATGGTATAGATGTCTCTCTTTTGCTGAGGCTATAAACCCTTAAAAAGGAGTGGGACTAAGGACAATGGCTATGAGTGTTTCATATTTGTACATAGGAATAAAATAGTGCTTGGAAAATACTATTAATAAATATTTCTAAGATCTTTTTTCCCATTAATATAGAAAAGGAAGTAAAGAGGAGAAAAACAACTAGGAAGAATGTTAATTTTTATTTATGATTAATATAAAAACCAGCTACTGAGTTAAATGGTTTTCCTTTATAATATATGGATACTATTAACTTTTCCTTTTAACAAAGGAGACGATACAGTTTGGGAAAGTTCTGTAATCATTATCCAGCTCAGGGCTGGGAGTGATCCCAGGTACCTTAACCATCATTCATTAAATGCTTCCAAAGGCAACATAGGATACCAGCACTCTACCTGTATAATATGCAAAGCTTTAAGCAAGAGGAAGAGGGAAGAACACAGGAACAATGAGACGAGCAAAGTTTACTAACTGTAGCAAATCATCTCTGTTGAAGAGGAGAAAAAGTTAAGTTGAAGAGGCGATTTTATTTTATTTTTAATTTTAAAAAATTTAATGTTTTATTTATTTCTGAGAGAGAGAGACAGCGTGAGCACGGGAGAGTCAGAGAGAGAGGAAGACACAGAATCTGAAACAGGCTCCAGACTCTGAGCTGTCAGTCAGCACAGAGTCCCACACGGGGCTCGAACCCACAAACTGTGAGATCATGACCTGAGCCGAAGTCAGACGCTTAACCGACTGAGCCACCCAGGCACCCCGATTTTATTCTATTTTTTATTAATTTGTTGAAATGTTTATTTTTGAGGCAGAGTGTGAGTGGGGGAGGGGCAGAGAGAGAGGAAGACACAGAATCTGAAGCAGGTTCCAGGCTCTGAGCTGGCAGCACAGAACCCAACTTGGGGTTCAAACTCAACAACTGCAAGATCATGATCTGAGCCAAAGTTAGTTTCTTGATCAACTGGGCCACCCTGGTGCCTCGAAAAGGTGATTCTAGAAAGGATTATCAACAGCCACGAAGAATAAAATAAACGTAATTGGCAGTGGAGTGCCATTGTGAAATATGAATTAAAAAATCCAATCAAATGTATTTCATATCTATAATATTTGAGGCATTATGATAAGAATTATGGAGAGAGAGCTAATTAAAATATATAAAACCTTAAGAACTAGGATCTTATATAGAAAATATACCTGAATCACAAATATCTGTAATACAAGAAAGAATGTGATTATTGTAAAAATAAATTTTATGGGACTTCAGGGAAAAAAAAGAGTATTTAATTATTTGTTTATTTATTAGAGTAAATGCTGTTATTATCTCTATTCTACAGATAAGGAAATTGAAGTACAGAAGATCTAAGTGATTTATCCAGAGCCAAACAACCTAGTAAGTGGCAGAGTGGGAATTTCAACCCAGAACTCCTTCACATAAGTCCTGCCCTGAGAGATTTGTCTGAGAACACAACAGTCAGACAGGAGTATGGGAAAGCTGCCTTTTGTAAGTTGAACCCTGGCACATCCAGGTGAGAGTTTAAATATCACTCATGTGACAATGAAGACCTGTAGTAGAAAGGCTACAACAAACTTGCTGATCCCTCGTGAAAGCTAAGGGCTATTCTGGAAGGGAAGCAGGGCATGGCAGTTGACTTATCTATTTCTCCTTCATCAAAGAGAGGTAATGGATTTGTAATGGAACTCTGCAATTGATGCTGTGATAAATACTGAGACAGAGGTCCAGAAATGCAAGAGTAGATGTCTTTCTCCTGGAAGAGGAGGAGCTTGAAGTAATGAAATTGCAAAGAGAGAATTGATGAGGTTTTGACAGTGATCAACCCAACAGCAGGAGGCTGTGAGGGTGAAGATAAGGGAAGAGTAGTGGTACATTTTGTCACTCAGTCAACCACACTTCATAAGTGCCAACTTTGGCCAGCTGCTAAGTGCTCTGGTAAGGGAATGAGGCCTAGTCCACTATGAGCTTATAATTGGATGGATAAAATAGGGCAATGGCAAACAACCCACCTCCCAGACACACACTGAGATGTGAGTAGTACAGGTATGCATCGTCAGTTATATTAATATGGTCTCAAAATGCTTTGAAGAAGAAACTAGTACTTGGGATTCTTTTTTTTTTTTTTTAATTGAGTATAATTAACACACAGTGTTATATTAGTTTCAGGTGTACAATATAGTGGTTCAACAATTCTATACATCACTCAGTGCTCATCACAGCAAGCACACTCCTCAATCCCATCACTTATTTCCCCCATCATCCCCTGCCCACCTCCCCTATGGTAACCATAAGTTTGTTCTCTATAGTTAAGCATCTGTTTCTTGGGTTGTCTGTCTCCTTCTTTTTCTTCTCTTTGTTCATTTGTTTTGTTTCTTAAATTCCACATAAAAGTGACATCATATGGCATTTGTCTTTCTCTGACTTAGGTCACTTAGCATTATATTATCTAACTCTACCCATGTCATTGCAAATGGTAAGATTTTGTCCTATTTTATGGCTGAACAATAATCCACCGTGTATATATGTACCACATCTTCTTCAACCATTCATCAGTTGATGGATTCTTGGCCTGCTTCCATAATTTGACAATTGCAAATAATATTGTTATGAACATAGGAGTGTCTATATCCCTTTGAATTAGTATTCTTTTATTTTGGAGATAAATACTTAGTAGTGAGATTAATGAATCATTTGGTAGTTCTATTTGTAACTTTTTCAGAAACCTCCATACTGCTTTTCCACAGTGGCTACACCAGTTTGAATTCCCACCAACAGTGCAGAGAGTTCTTTTTCTCCAAATCTTCACCAACATTTGTTGTTTCTTGTGTTTTTGATTTGAAACTTTCTGACAGGTGTGAGGTGATATTTCATGGTAGTTTTTATTTGCATTTTTGTGATAATAAGCATCTTTTTATGTGTCTGTTTGCCATCTCTATGTATTCTTTGGAGAAATGTCTGTTCATGCCTTCTGCCCATTTTTTGAACAGACTTTTTTTGTTTTTTGGGGTGTTGAGTTTTCTAAGTTATTTATTATTTTCGATACCAAGTCTTTATTTGGATATATCAGTTGCAAAAACCATCTCCCATTCCACAAGTTGCCTTTTACTTTTGTTGATTGTTTCTTTTGCTATGCAGAAGTTTTTCGTTTTGATATAGTCCCAGTAGTTTATTTGCAAAAAAGAGGAAAAAAAAGAAAAAAGAAAAGAAAATTATTTTTAAAGATAATAAAGGGACACTTTATGAAAGATAACATTTTATAGATATCAAAAGACAAAAGAAAAAAAATCTTAAGTTAGAAGGAAGTTCATTCCAGGTGAAGGAAACAGCTCAGAAGTGCTATGGTAGGAAAGCAGAGGTAAAACTGAAGATTTTATTTTGACTGAAGTGCTCAGCCTGTAAGGGTAGCAGTGAAAGAAACCTTAGAGAGGTCAGGCCTCTGTGTCTTTTGCATATGACTTTTATGCATCAGATAATGGGATGCACCTTATATTTGTTAGCTGGAAAATTGTATTACCATAACTGTGATTGAAAAGACTAATCTGACAGTGCTGTGTGGTATGAGATGGAAACGTGATAACTTGATAGAAGGTGTTCATGAATAAAGTAAAATAGATGGTGCATAACAAGTAACTGGATTATCAGACAAAGGAAATGAGAAAAATAAAAGCCAAAAGTTATTCCAACATTCCAGTAGAGGAATCTAATAAAAGAATGTCTTAGGAAGATTAAATGGGAAGAAGGATAATAACAGAATGATCGTAAAGAACCTAGCAATGAATACAGCAAAATTAATTCATGAAGAGACGCTACAAATGCATGACTTGACAAAAATTCTGAATAAATAGGTGGCAAAAGAAAGAGAAAAGAGGATCTAAAATATATTTCAAAACAAGAATTAACAGCAATTGATGTTATGATGAATGTAATTCACTGAATCAAAGTCAAAATTAAGATTTCTAAGCTGGGGAAATTTGTGATCCACTGACAGCAGTAAGGAATTTACTATAAGGAAAATTTTGTTTTAAAATGAGGGAAATATAAATTCAAATTTGGGAATGTCAAGTGGCATAATGCAGTCATAAGAACCTCAATCAAGCATTCCTAATGTTATTTTTATACTCATACACTTTCTTTTTCAAGATTGGACTACACAAAAAGACACAGAGCCTTCTTCAGATTTTCAGCTTCTAGAAACTCTCCAGACATTTGATGCTTCTAATTATGTTGAGTAATGATAAGCTTATATTTTTAGTGTTGTTGTATACTACTATAGCAGAAATAGAGAGATCAAAAAATACTATTGGTCTAATTTTTCTATGCTTTAACTCTTTGGTTATATAAGAATAAGACTTTATAGTCACAGCTGAAATGGATCTTCATGCCTTTCCATAATGTCCTATTTGGCCATTGGTATGAAGACCCAGCAATAATAAATCTAAAAATATTTTTGTCCATATATAAATTTACTTACTTAAAGAAAAATGGTCAGATAAGTTTGATAATACTGTTTGGGAAATATGAACCAATGCAGAACGTGGTATAAAGGGTGAATCACTTAAGGTTGTTTAATCAAATAAAATTCTCAAATTCCAGATTATTAGAAAAGTGATCAGAAAGAACAATACAAAGTTAATATAAGTGGGAAAATTTTTTGTGCAGATTTTTAAGAGTAGGTTAATTCAATGACCAAGCCATAGTTAAACAGCCCCCCAAAAGTTTAAAGATACCATCTAGTCTATGTCCTAAACTACAAAAGAAACTATATCTAAGCACATGAAGGCTGATGTTGTCCAACAAAATAATTTCCTCATAGAAATCATAAAGAACCAATATCCCAGTGATATGACCTTTGGTAATAGAGAAGGTAGATAAGCAGTCTATGCTCAGAAAATCAAAAACTAAATATATTCCCCTTTCATAGATATTAATTCACACTATAATCACTTGTCTGGTGGCCCCTGACAATCATATCCTATGTCTAAAGGCATTTTAATCTAGACAAGAAGTTTCCCCCATAAATAAGGTTAGCAATGTTTCTTTCCTTAAGAGGTCCTATAATTAAGATGATTCAGTATTTTAGAAGGTATGTATGTCCAATGTACTTTCTCTAATCCTTATATTCAAAACTTTAAAGACAGTATCTCTTAAATTTGTGAGTTCTGAATTATATATTTATCAATAATTAAAATGATACAGTTACAAACAGAACAACATAAAAGGAGCAAACAATTTAAGCCAAAACTGGCTTATCAGAAATAATATTTTTCTTTTTTTTCTTAAATAGTTTATTGTCAAGTTGGTTTCCATATAACACCCAGTGCTTATCCCAACAAGTGCCCTCCTCTATTCCCATCACCCCCCTTCCCCTCTCTCCCACCCCCATCAGCCCTCAGTTTGTTCTCAGCATTCAAGAGTCTCTTATGGTTTGCTTCCCTCCCTCTCCCCAACTATTTTTCCCCTTCTCCCCCTATGGTCCTCCATTAAGTTCCTCCTAATCCTCTTATACGTGCAAACATATGATAGCTATCCTTCTCTTTCTGACTTATTTTGCTCAGCATTACACCTTAAAGTTCCATCCATGTTGCTACACATGGCCAGATTTCATTGTTTCTCATTGCCATGTAGTATTCCATTGTATAGATAAACCACATCATCTTGATCCATTCATCAGTTGATGGACACTTAGACTCTCTCCATGTTTTGGCTATTGTTGAGAGGACTGCTATGAACACTGGGGTACATGTGCTCCTATGCATCAGCACTTGTGTATCCCTTGGGTAAATTCCTAGCAGTGCTATTGCTGGGTCATAGGGGAGTTCTATTGTTAATTTTTTGAGGAACCTCCACACTATTTTCCAGAGGGACTAGAAATAATATTTTTTCAACCAATATGAGTATTTTGCATGAGTAAAATCAATAAATTTCCATACTAAGGTCCTGTGTGTGTGTGTGTGTGTGTGTGTGTGTGTGTGTGTGAAAATGAGTCCTGAGCAAATGTTTGAAATCTTTATTAGGAGATAGAATTAACTTGGGGTGGATATTACAATTCAAACTTTACAGAAGAAACCAAGAAACCTAACCACTGTTTCATTCATTTGACAAATCTCTTCAGTATCTGTGTAAAAGGTTGACACAGACTCAGCTGAAATGTGGTGGCGTTCTCTGTCCCCAGACATATGATTCTCAAATTACAGAGCAACTGCTTGTAGACTTCACCACAAAAACAGAGCACACCGAAATGCACTGTGAAGGACAACCTGTTTGCATTCCTTCTTGATTGAACAATATGTTTCTGCATCTGACCAGATGAATATTTGTGATAACATCAACCCCCAAATCCAAAAACTTCCAGCAGCCAGACGTTTTGTTCAAAATCTTCCATAATTGTTGCCAACACAGCAGCTGCCAGGAGCTCAGACGTGACCAACAGAGCATGTTCCATTGTCCTACCAGTAAGAGGGTGAGGAAAGGAGATCTTCCTTGGCCATGACTATCTGATTGGGCATGGATTTTGAGGAAAGTTGGGGGGAAAAGGAAAGGGAAAAGAAGAAAATATTGACTCTGCTAGGATAATGAGAAAGTTCCTAAATAGCCTCTGAGTTCTAAGAGACTTCACATCTTTGTTTGGGATAACTGAAATACCAGAATATATGCGATGTTATTTTTAGATAATCCTTTGGAAATAGTTGTACCTCACCAACTTCAACTAGTTCACTGAAAGGATAAAGAGTAAATATACAACTTATGAGGATACAGTTTAGCTTATCAGATGAAATAAATTGGATGAAATAGATGATTTATTTTCCACTTTTCTAA
This sequence comes from Proteles cristata cristata, assembly GCA_017311185.1. Classification (NCBI taxonomy): domain Eukaryota; kingdom Metazoa; phylum Chordata; class Mammalia; order Carnivora; family Hyaenidae; genus Proteles; species Proteles cristata. The sequence goes on along the minus strand of JAESUZ010002924.1, from coordinate 964,406 downwards.
AAGGAAGAGGAAAATATAAAATATTGAAATCCATCTAGGCAAAAAACAGATTACATTTAAACCATGACTACCCAAATAATCCAGACTAGTGCGGGCCAGTTGTATTCCACTTTTATATTCTCTTTTGATTCATTTAATAAAGGAGAGGCAGGAATTGTAGTCGTTAGAGCATGTTTCAGAAATATTCTAGTTAAAATCTCTAGCTCATGGGTGATTAACACTGAGAAGTATAATGAAGGTCTAGTCCTCACATAAGTATAGTAGCCTCTACATAGAGAGACTTCTCAGAAATTTAAAAATCCTTCAGCTTGCAAAGGAAAAAAATAGATTTTTTTTCCAGGACACAGGTCATTCTAATAAGCCCCAGAGGAAAGAGAAACTCAACAGTAAGGATTTGCTAAACATTGTAGTAGCCCCTCGGAAATCTCCATCTTCTGGATAATCATTGTCAAATGGATATTTAATGATGGAGTGCCATGTAATAAGTACTATAAGCCATAGATGCACACCATTTTGTGGGAGTTGAGATGAAAAGCAATTCATTCAGCCTGAAGAATAGAAGTCTTGAATTATGAAAACAAGATGGCATGGAGATTTACCCAGGAAGACTAAGGAGAAATAGTAATTTAGAAGTGAAAATCACACGTTCAAAGGTGTAAAAGGGAGGTTATTGAAAATTCTGGGAGTCAAATGAAATAAACATTACTTGTTCGTAAGGGAGATTACAAAACAGGCTGCAAATTCTTCCATCCTTCTCTGTATACCCAATTGCCATGTCACTTTGCAAGAGATAGATTCTAATCCTTTACTCATTGCATCCTGACTTAGCCACATGACTTGATTTGGCCAACAGGGTATTATCAAATGTGATACAAGCAGAAGTTCAAAAAGCACTTATATTTTTCACATAGGAATAAAATAAGAAGACCTACTGTAAGCATGTGCTGTGTCACACCCATCGCTTTCTCACAGCTGGCACCAACTACCAGCCATGTGAGTGAGGCCATCAGAAACCAAAAAGGCCCCGGGTGATCAGCCAGGTAACTGCACCCACATAAATGAGTCCAGGTGAAACTAGAAAAAAAAAATTCTGACTTTCAGAGTAGTGAGACAAGAAATTACTATTCTCTTAAGACAAGTTTGTGGTCAGGTAGGTTTGAGTGCAAAAGCTAACTGATGGCTGAGATGTTATAGAAGAGTGTATTAGGGTTCTTAAAGGCAAAAAATAAAAAGTGCATAACTGATTTTAATTAGTTTAAAAGAAAGATCTCATTTAATAGGGTATTAAACAGTTCATAGACTCTCCAGGAGAACCAGATGATTAGACCTCAGAGCCAAAAGCCCTGCAGAAACTTTCTCCTGGATACACGACCACCTTCATTACAGCCTTCAGCCACACAAATTCCATCTCTCACTCTGGATACTCAGCACTTGATACTATTGGTGGTAGGCCTGCAACTTTTGGAGACTCATTGTAACTTACCTGTCTCATCAGGATAGATTCCATATGCTAACTCTTCATTTGTATCACTAGCTTCCAAATTAGAGTCTTCAGCAGGTCTCTGTGATTTGCAGACTTGGAAAATATGCCCACACTCCTGTAATGGAGCAGAGTACTGGGAGAGCAAATCTGTGGCTTTGACTTCATGGAAGAATTGATTTATAAATTAAGAAAGTAGAGTATTCAAAGATGCTGGGAAGCCAAAGATAATTTGAGTCATTAGAGTCTACTTCCTCTTATATACACATCTCTCTATTAACCATGCAAACAACAGGAACGGATATATTCCTCCTAATATAAGTCAACCATCACTCCACAAATAGAAATTTACTCTTACTCCCTGAAGGGAAATGTCCCAAGATTTCATCAATACAGCAGATAGAGCCAAATCCAGGATCTTTGAATGATGTCACTATTCTTCTAGTTTTGTCATGGTAATGTCTTGTTGCTCAATGTTCTATAAACCACAGGTCAGAGTGTAATGTTTCCTGCCATCCATAAAAGAGAAAAAGAAAAGGAGAGAAGATTTATTAGAATATCAAATGTATACATGACACATAAAAAAAAAAAGCATGTAGATATGGCAGGTGGTGCCAAGGCTGCATTTAGAATTGATAGCATTCCTCCCCCTTTATTTAAGCCATATTTCCTTTGCCCTCAGCTAGCTACTCAGGTGGTGAGGGTTCTTTATTGAATGAGATAACCCAAACCCTTATACCTAAGAGATAGGAGTCCAGGGGTCCTAGTTTTATGTTATAATTGTTGATTAATTGTTACATTGGTCATACCAGTCTCATAGTATGCCCTGTGATCCAGACATACTTTTCTCTGCCCCCATTGTATGTCAGCCACATGAATAGCAGGTGAAAAAGAGGCCTTTGTGTGGGATAAATTTAACGAAAAATAATTAGGAAAATAGGACAAAGCCAGTCCATCATTCCATCTCCGTGAATTTGGGATTCCTTTCTTTAGAACCTAGATGAAGAGTCAGCATACCTCTTTTTCATCAAGGGAAAGATAGTAAATATTTTAGACTAAGGAACACAATCAAGAGTATAACATGGGTACTTGTATACCAATTTAAATTGATACTATTTAAAAATATAAAAACCAATCTTAGCTCACAGGCCATTAAAAAATAAAAATAAAACACAAATACAAGCCATTGACTAGATTTAACTCCCAGGGCTATAATTTTCTGACCTTTAGTCTAGATTATACTAGGTATTTTGGGCATATCAAATTATTTTAGCTTTAGTAACCTAGCCCAGATTTCAATCAGTGAACAATGTAAGCAATTAGAACCACTCCCAGCTACTGGTGTGTGAACCTCTATCAGCAAATTCAATCTAGTCTAAGATCAGACTTTTTTTTTTCTTGATCTAATACCCACAGAGCCTATTCTTACATATCAACTCTAGGTTCTCATACATAATAGCAAAACTGAGCCATCCTTAACTGTAAACCTTGAGCTTTAAGCTTTTATTTTAAAAACACCTCTACACTCACCCAAGGGCACTGATTTTAGTTATAGATCTGGAGATACTAGGGTGGTTTCTTATTCTTATTGGGAAAATTGCCTTTCCCCTCCCTTTCCAGGTTATTGTTTTAGGTGAAATCATTCCAGATTCATCAAGCAAGGCAGAAATAATCTCATTAGACAAAAAAAAAAAAATCTCAGCTTCCTCTTGCAAAATTGCTTTAACTATTTTATGGAAAATAAACCTATTTAGGGCTTAGTTTGCTTACCTCTGTTCCAGGAAAGCTTAAAATCTACATGGCAAGCCCCAAGACTTGAAGGCACAAAATCCACTGTTGACACTGACCCCCTTGAGACAACCCTGTTGTCACTGGGGCACGTATATAAACAAACACCCAAACCCTCTTCACCAAAGCCAAATGATAGATGTTATTGCTACAATGTCTGCCTCAACATTCTGGGCCTGGATAGGCCCAGCTTCACCAGAGCCAGATGCTCCTGCGTCTCTGTTCACTAGCTTCCAAGTCATAGGCTTCACCCAGTAGTCAGATTGCAAAGTCTGGGGTATATCTTGGACCTTCAGTTATAAAAATATATATATAAATATTAAGCTATTTTCTGGCTTCTACCTTAAGAGGGTATAGACTTAAACTGCTTAGTGGTGTTTGGAAGGTAAATAAAATAGCTAAGTTTCCTTATATGTGAAATGACTTTCTCATGAGGATTTAGCAAAGAAGTAGGTCCAACATTCTAAAGAAGCTATTACCTGAGTTCCAGACTCCTCATCACCACTCAGTGGCCACGCTGTACAGATACCAATCAAATTTAAGGGTGTAGAAAAAATTACTGAGATGCTGTGTGACAGTAAGACAAGAAGACAACTCAGGGTACCTGAGTGGCTCAGTCAGTTAAGCATCTGACTCTTGATTTCAGATCAGGTAATGTTTTCACAGGTTATGAGTTCAAGCCCCACATTGAGCTAAAAACACTGACCTGCTTCAGATTCTCTCTCTCCCTCTCACACTGTCCCTCCTCTACTACCTCTCTCTCTCTCTCTCAAAATAAATAAATAAACTTTTAAAAAATGACAAGAAAACAACCAATGATAAATTATTAGCAACTCTATATTTTCACATGTGGAAGAATATTTCAGAAGTAAAGAGAAAAAAATATATATATATATCTCCATATTCTTGGGGGTTGGCAATTAGGTAATATTAGCAAACTCCACCAGACGGTAAAATAAGTGAAGCCAAATTGCAGTTGGTGAGGAGGAGAATGTAAAATGAATACATGTAAATAAATAAACAAATGTGAAATGAGTCAAGTATGGCACCTTTCTCTGCCAGAGTGTAAAGTAAGAATAAAGTACAATATCTAGATAATGAGGGAGCTTAAGGCTGGCTGACAAGCCACACACACACACACACACACACACACTCCAGGTGGGATTTGAGTGATATTCCTCAGGCACTCCTGGCTGTCCAAAGACAAAAGAGAGCACAGAAAACAAATGGTTAAACTGATAGAGTCTCCATCAGTTTACAAATTCTTAGTAATATTGCAAGAAAAAGGCAATCTTATCAATAGCCTAATCTCCAGAACTCCCTACTACTTTAATGGTAATGTTTTGCTAGAGAGAAAAATGACCTTAAGTTAATAATAGCTGGGCCTCTGGTAATCTGTAAATCCTCTTTAGCATATGGAAATCCCTTTAAGAAACTGCCTCTTGGCTTTACCTCTCCCAACTCCACGGTAGGTAAGCAGTCCCTCTTCACAACCCCAGTGAGGCTCTTTCTGCCCATGGGTCCTGTCCGTGTACTTTAATAAAATCACTTTTTTGAACCAAAGATAACAAAGATGTCTTCAAGAATTCTTTCTTGGCTGTTGGCTCCAAATCCTGTCATCTTTCTAAAACTGCATAGAAGATTCCATTCTTTAATTTCCTAGAGATTCTAGGAAGGGTTCTTTATTTTTAATATAAAAAAAGTTAATCATTTATATTATTTTCTTTGTGAAGAAGACAAAGAGGCCCTCTCAGATTTCTGAGGGCCAGAATGGAGTAGATAGGGATCTTGAAGACTGATTTGGAACATTTGAAATAGACACTCCAAGAACAGTCAAAGTGGGATAGACAGAGCTGTGCCCAAGCCTGTGTCAACTGTGCTGAGATTCCAGCTAAGGCTTGCATCCATGAGTGTCAAGATGCTTTCAGAACTCCTATAAACTCAGAGGTAATGGCCATAAGAATAAAGGAGTTGCAGTTATAATAAGAATGTAGCATAAAATTAAGGAAGCAAAGCATTTCTGAAGAGTCTTCTAATTAGTAGACCAAGAATGTATTCTGGATTTGTAAGAAAGAGATCTGAGAAAGTTGCTAAATAATACGAGAGTTTCATGAGCCTGAAAATTTCTATGCAAACATTTCCTGTATATAAATGAAAGCTTTCAATCAAAATAACAATTGAAGAGGACAGAGTAAAGAGTATGTGAGGAAAAGAAGAAAATGAGGTAGTGGAGGAAACGGAAGAAGGCCAATCAGACTGATGCTGAGATTTGAAAGTAGCTCATTTAAAATAGATACTGGAAGCAAGTAGCCCCTCATGATCCTTTCCCTTAGCAATGACATTTGTTCCAGACTTTCAAATTATACAAACACTTTCTTTAAGATCAATGACTTGATTAAAAATAAATAAATATTTTCTAACTTCTCTAATAAAGATCGAGCTTAGATAAACATCTACCAGATGTTATGACTCCTGTAGACAGCAAAATACATTTGATGGTGCCACATCCCAACACCTGGATGGAAGAAGGACCAAGTTATTATTATGTATCACAAAACATACTTTTGTTACTTCTAAAGATATATAAGATATACCTGATATTTATATAAGATATTACATTATGAAAGTAAAACATTCAAAATCATTCATTCACTCAATATTTATTAAACCTTTTCTTTTTTAAAAAATAAGTTTCTTTATGTTGAGAGACAGAGAAAGTGGAAGAGAGACAGAGAGAGAAGGAAGGAAAGAATCCTAGGCAGGCTCTGTGCTGTTAGTGGGGAGCCTGATGTAGGGCTCAAACTCACAAACATGAGATCATGACCTGAGCTGAAAACAAAAGTTGGATGCTTAACTGGCTGAGGCATCCAGGTGCCCCTAAAACTTTTCTAAAATTTTTTAGGTTTATTTATTCATTTCAAGAAAGAGAGAGAGTGCACAGGGGAGGGGCAGAGAGAGAGAGAGAGAGAGAGAATCTGATGCAGGCTACAAACCGTCAGCATGGAGCCTGATGCAGAATTGCAATTCATGAAACACGAGATCATGACCTGAGCTAAAACCAAGAGTTGGATGCTTGACCGAATGAGCCACCCAAGCACCTCCTAAATCTTTTCTAAATGCCAAGAACTATGTTAGGCATTTGAAATATAATTATGAATATGAACAAAAAATATGTTTCCATTCGTCTGGAGCTTACAGACTAGTAGGGAGACCCCAGTGACTAAACAATAGCATAAATATGATCACACACTTTAGTAAGTGTCATGGTGTGAAAATAAGGAGTGCTATAAGACCACACACCAGAGGAGGATCTAAACAAGTCAAGCATCAGCACAGTCTGCAATGGCAGTGATGCTTGAAGAGTTCAAGGGAGTGAAAATAAAGAGAAGTCAGGAAAAGAATTTGTGGTCCAGGTTGAAGATCTGAGACAGAAAGGACCCTTGTGAATTATAGGAACCAAAAGGAGGGCAAGAGGGTAAAGTGTAAGATGAAAAGCAACCTGTGATAAACTCATCAGGGGAAGGAGGGCCAGATCACATAGATAAATAAGTCTTAAAACACAAAACTGAAAAAAAAAATCACTCTTAAAAGTTAGCAATCCATGAGTGGTTTTGAGTAGGAAAGGGACATAATCAGATTTTATTAATAAATCAGTGTCTGCTGAGTGCATTAAAGAAGAAAGAGTGGAGTTTGTGGCTTGGGCCAAGGTGATAGTATTATAGTGGAGAGAAGTGGAAGATTTACGAGATATGTAAGCATACGGGTTAGAAATTCCAGGTAAGGAGGAAGGATTCACAATGGTAGTTCTTCCCCCATTTCTAGCTTGCAAAAGTAGATAGATGTTAATAACAAATACTGAGATGTGAAATCTTAGAGGATGACCAAGTTTTAGGAAAATAATCAGGAGTTTTAGGCATCTTGAGTTTGAATTGCCTAAAAATGAGATATATAGAAAGCAATTGACTTCAGTAGCCCACAGGAAGATTCGGGTTGGAGGTACACAATTGGGAATCATTTGTGGTACAAAATAGACGTGATGCCATGAGCATAGATGCGGTTACCTATGGAGAGGAAATACAGAGTGAAAAAAACAGAAAAGGGGCAGAAGGAAGTCTTAAATATACAATATCTAAAGGTCAGAGTAGCAAGGAAGACACCTTTCCAAAAGGATACTGAAAAGGGGCATCCGGTGAGATAAACAAAATCAGAATTATGTATCAATTACAACAATGAAAGAGAAGATTTCAAGGAAGGGTGCTTGAGATTTTCAAATGCTACTCGAAGGTCAAGTAAGATACACTGAAAAATGTCCAATGGGTTCATTGATATGGATTCCTGAGGGTTCTTGAAGACATCCTTTTCATTAGGTGTTAGAGCAGAAGTCAGATTGGAGTGTATAGTGTGAGAAACAAAAAAGAAAAAGAAGGATTGGAAGAAGACAATTTCTTTTGAGAAGTTGAGCAAGGAAGGCCAAAGGAAGAAGATGGAATGTACTTGGCTTATCCTAGAGAAGAAGTCTCATCCAATTCTTTTTTTTCAATCTATACAATTAAAAAAATAAAATTTAATAGAGCATTTAAAATTAGATGATTTCACGTAAAAATCCAGCTGTCCTTGAAATGTCCACTAATCTGACTACACAGATTTATATTACTGCTTCTCATTTGCCAAAAGAGAAACAGTTTGGAGAATTTAAATGACTTACCCAATATCACAGCTAGGAAGGGGTGAGGTTGGCCTGAAACCCATGACTGATGATTTCAAGTGTAATTCCTTTCTGTTTCCCATGAAGCTTTCAAGATCACAAGTGTGCATTCCAGTGCAATTCTCATGTGATCAGAGGCACCCATTTCAAACTTTTCTTCATTTGACCCTGACTTGGAACCAATTTGTACCCTTAGATGTCCAGAGTGAAATCAGAGCCCTAGAGTCCATGGTTCTCTCCCCCAGCTTCTGCAACCTTGGGGACTGAAAAAACGCTCCCATTTGACATGGTCCAAAGAATGCCATGGGTATCCCTAGAGAAATTTCTCCCAAAATCAATGACTGCATATATATACACTGTCAGTCATGACTTTCTAAATGATGAGAGTCAGAAATAGTCAAGAATCCAACAAGAAATAAAGTACTTGGCCAGGTTCACATTTTATACTCACAATGGCTGCCTTCCAAATGTCTGGTCTCTGAGATGGAAAGATCTTTCCTTAATTCTGGTATGGTTCTCAGTTTAGGGGGAGCTACTGTTCCCGAGGTCAATAAAACTCAACATGAAGACTATTCTGTCTGGGTTTGTTAGGGAAATTCTTAGCTACTCTATTGTTTTCTCAGGAGATATTAGCTGTTGTTGTTTTATTCAAAGAACGTACTTTTTACTCTAATTGTGTGATTCTTACTGGCTATTAATGTAATTGATTATAAAATAAAATGTTTCTTTTCATAAACATCAAAATGTATTTTTTAAAACCTTCGCTTTTTTACATTATAAACTGGACACAAAAGGAAGAATTTTTTTTCTTCCAAATTTTTATTTGAATTTTAGTTAGTTAACATACAGTGCAATATTGGTTTTAGAAGTAGAATTCAGTGATTCATCAGTTAAATACAGCACCCAGTATGATAACAAGTGTTCTCCTTAATACCCATCATCCTTCTAGCCCATCACCCACCCATTCCCTCCATCGACCCTCAGTTTGCTCTTTAGTTTTAAGAGTCTCTCATGATTTGTTTCCTTCTCTTTTCTCCACCCGCCCCCAACACCATATGTTCATCTGTTTTTTTTTCTTAAATTCCACATATGAGTGACATCATGTGGTATTTGTCTGTCTCTGACTGACTTACTTCACTTAGCATAATACACTGTAGTTCCATTCATGTCCTTGCAAATGGACAAAAAGAATTTTAAATGTGTGTGTTTTTCAGAGTTAGTTGGGTGCGTCTTTATTTTCCTTCTTCTTTCCCACCATCCCCTCACTCCTTTGCCACAAGTCTGGAAAATATAAGAAAAATATTACCCAGACTTTCATTTGTAGGACCTCAGGGAACATCCTGGAAATGGTAAGCATTTATTAAGAGGGTCATCAGTTTGAAATTTTGGTCATCTTAATAAGAATTTAAATCAAATGGCTTAAATTAATAGAAATATATTTAACCAGGAATAAATAAATCCAAAAGAAATAAAGAGAAATACATTATTTTATCTAGAAAGCAAGAGGATATGTATATTATTCTTTTATCCTCAGAAATATCTAAGTATTATTACCATAAGAAAATATATTTCCCAAAATAAAAACTCTATTTAAGAAATTTAAATTAGCACAAATCCATTGCTGGTGAATTAATAAACTGTAAACAATTAAACTTTTTAATTAGAGTTATATATTATTATGTCTTTTTAAGGCAATGAAAGTAAAAATTATTTTATTTCACATGGCATAGTATTAAATTTTCTCTGAAATACTTCCACATAAATAATTTAGACCAATGCAGTAAAATGTGTTTCTTCCATGGACCTAAAGGAATTATATTCCAACACATTTAAGAAAATAGATGTAATCCTTAAAAATTAATCATCCCACATTTTTACCTAAGACACCAAAGAGTCAAATAGCAGTACCTGCTTGTTCCTTGTGAACTTCTTGAGCACACTGCGAAAATCATGAAGGTTATCATAATAACCTGGGTTCCTAGAGGCCCACTCTGAGGTGGAGGTCAGAGGTTAGCATTCAGGAGGTTTATGAGGGAGTGCCCTCACAGTCAACATCTGTGAAAGGCCAGAGAAGGAAGGAAGATAGAGTGGATGGAGGTGAGAGCTGAGTGCAATCTCAAGAAAGGCTTCCTCAACCTAATGCCAAGTTCTAACCCTGAGATGACCCTTCAGAGTTCTCCTGATTGAGACAAGGGACTAGTTTTTTATAGCCCACATAGATCAGTACTAGGCATAGACCTCTCCAGGGATGGGGATGTGATCTTGAGCCATGATGGTTTTGTTGGTGATCTTCAAGCTTCATTCAAAAATGAGGCAATCAGGTCCCACTTTAACAAACTGCTCTACAACATTATATATTCAAAGGTAGGTACAGAAGCCATATAAATTAATCATCCAGGCTCTTATGAGACACAGATTAAACATGTTCTAGGGGCGCCCTGGTGGCTCAGTCGGTTAAGCGTCTGACTCTGGCTTGGGTCATGATCTCACGGTTCATGGGTTCGAGCCCCGCATCAGGCTCTGTGCTAACAGCAAGCTCAGAGCCTGAGCCTGTTTCGGATTCTCTGTCTCCCTCTCTCTCTGACCCTCCCCTGCTTGCACTGTCTCTCTCTCTCTCTCAAAAATAACTAAAACATTAAACATTTTTAAAAACAAAACAAAAAACATGTTCTAGTACTAATACAGACTCTAAGAGAACCTTACTAAACTCCCGTGCAGACCATGTTTCACCAGTATCTTTAGTGATACAGTCAAACATCTATATGCCAATTTAGGTTACTGAACTAACTTACAGAACTTGTTTGTCAAATCAGACTTACAGGAATCAGAGATTTTGTCTTGTATCCAACTTTACAAATAATTTTAAGGATGCAGACAAGCATAAGGTTCAGTCAAAACAACCATCTGGGACATCAGTGGGAGCTCCCCAGATTCTGGCTCAGAATAGATGAATCCCCTAGGTGAGTTTCATGGGGCACCACATATAGCTGGAACACTTAAATATGAAACAACTCCAGGGAGTAGTATTGCTTACATTAGCCAGGAAACCGTGTCTTTTGGATCCTTGACTCTATTTTTCCAGGAAATCCTCAGCCAGAGGCATCCAGCAGAAGGCATCCAGCAGAAGGCAAGCTCAGAGTTAAGACCTTTTTTTCCCAGCAAAGAACATTAACCAAAGGTCAAATTGACAAGGAGATAATATAGGGTCACCTACTTTCTTTTCTTTTTGCCAAGAACATTCCTACCATCCATAAAAGGGAGTGAGCAGATCTCAGACCATCTGCTTTAATTCCTTCATTCACTTCATTTAATGTTAAAATATACAAATGGGACAAAAAGAGTTGGTTTACCAACTAGGATATAATTTATAAACCAGTGTAATGTAAGTAAAGCAGAGATTCATGGGATTATGCAAATGTAAATGTAAATGATAGCATAAATACAAAGGTCGGTGATCATGTTGGATAAAAATAGTATGAGGTCATCCTCCAAGACAAATGAGGTTCTATTGCTACAGAGAGATGGAAAAAAGGGTTGGGATCCCAAAACAGTAAATGTTCACCACACCCTCTGAAAAGAATTGGAAGAAAGGTCAAAGTAGGTTAAGGTTAAGACTAACAGAGTTTTAAATTATACTGTGGGTCAACTATCCACCACAGAGCTCACCACTTACTGAGTTTCTGAGAAGTGAAAAAAAAAAAAGTTGATGAGTCAAATAAACTTGAAAATGCCTCTTGGGCAATTTGGCAGGAAAGGTAAAAGGAATAAAAAGAGACAACCTAGAAACCCACATATTTCTGTGAACCACCTCTAACATCTGTGCTTTAGGATGTCTACTTCTACTTCATTTTTCCATTTCTTTCTACTTCTCTATCTATTTCTCTATATGTTTTGACAGCACTATCCACAGCCAACAAATGCCCACAGGCTTTTCAAGAGAATTTTTCAAATAATTTTATAAACGTGCTGGGGCACCTGGATGGCTTAGTCAGTTAAGTGTCCCAACTTCGGCTCAGATCATCATCTCACAGTTAATGAGTTCAAGCCCCATGTTCAGCTCTGTGCTGACAGCTCAGAACCTGGAGCCTGCTTCCGATCCTGTGTCTTCCTCTCTCTGACCCTCCCCAGCTCAAACACTGCCTCTCTCTCTCTCAAAAATAAATAAACATTAAAATTCTTTTTCAAATAATTATATAAATGTGCACGAAATCATTCATCTAGCTTTAGATCTGTGCACTCTCTCACCTATTTCTGAATATTTTTGAATAGTATACAAATCAGAGTCATATTCTGCCTTTCATTTTCTTCCTTATTTTTTAATGCAATCACAGACATAGTTCCTAGAAATATTAATAATACTCCCTTCAAAGCATTTTCTAACACAAGGTCAAAGATAGATATTTGAAAGATGAAAATCTGCTTAAGGATAAAATTTTACTCCAAGTAACTTCTGTGAAAATACTTAATGGAAAAGTCAAGTAATTTATTTTCTAAAAGATATTTTTCCTGCTGTATAACCCATAAAGGAGTTACAGAAAGAAAGAAAGAAAGAAAGAAAGAAAGAAAGAAAGAAAGAAAGAAAGAAAGAAAGAAAGAAAGAGGAAGGAAGGAAGAAAGGAAAGAAAGACAGAAAGACAGAAAGAAAGAAAGAGAGAGAGAGAGAGAGAGAAGAAAGAAAGAAAGAAAGAAAGAAAGAAAGAAAGAAAGAAAGAAAGAAAGGAAGGAAGGAAGGAAGGAATTGAACGAACAAAAACTATTAGAAAGGATAGCAAGTAGGTATCAAGTAGATAGCAAGTAGCAAGTAGATTTCAGTATTAGCATACTTGACTTAGAATGTTCATATATTAGATATAGAAAGGACATGGCCTGGTAGAGGGTATCAGCTGAGAAAGCCCACTCATTGGCATTTATTTGGCAAATGACTAAAGACCAGGTTCTGAGCTTCAAGGTGCTGACAAAACTGGGAAGCAGATGTGGACTCAGAAAATCAAGGTCACAAAATACTGATGAATGTGATTCATGAGCACTACCCACACAGGAAGCCCCTATTCTAACCCCATGCCAACCTTGCAGCTCCACACACTTCTTACTTTCACTTTAAGGGTCTACTTGCATCAAATCCTTCATTGTTGAAGGAGGTGTTATTGACAACTTTGGAAGAGAGAGAAAAGGGAGACTCTCCTTTACACACCTACAATCATGTGTGCAAAATCTCTCCAGCAAACATGCAATTTCTCCCGAATTTCTCTTTACCAGGGCTGGCCAAGGAGCTTCGTCTTCCCTCTGACTCCTCCCTGTGGTATAAGGCCTAAAATTAAAGCTCAGGATTGTGTGTTACCTTGACAACTGCTGAAATCCAGAGCACCTAGAATGGCATAATCTCAAGGTCTCTTCACTCCTCTATGGCGGCTAGATCCCCTAACCAAACACACTCCTCATCAAATAGACCAGCTGCAGCTTCTGCTTATTCCTGAAGAGTGGGTTTCAGTTCCCTGACAACCTGCAGAATAACTCAAATAAGCTTATCACATCTTTGCACCTGAACCAAAGGGGTACCCTCTCTTTAGACACCGTGAAGCCTGCCTTCTGCAGTCCCTGGCTGGTCACCCTGTTCCTGAGTGCAACCCCACGTAGCCTACATGATATGCAATGGTCTCATCCCTGAGCTGTGAGTGTATATAACTAGTCAGCTGTTGTTGACCTTCTCTGTACAGTGTCATTGAGCTTTGTTCAGCCATAAGTTTAGGGCAGGGATACCTCCATTGCCAATGGCATGAAAAGGAGGGGAATAAAGCCTTTACCGCATTGGCCTCCCTCAAGAAATGTGACCTCCGGGGGCCCCTGGGTGGTTCAGCTGGTTAAGTGTTTAAGCGTACAACTCTTGATTTAGGTTCAAGTCATGATCTCGCAGTTTGTGAGTTCCAGCTCAGTGACACGCTGACAGCATTAAGCCTGCTTGGGATTCTCTCTCTTTCCCTCTCTCTGTGCCGCCCCTCCCCCCGACTTGTACTCATGCTCTCTCTCTCTCTTTTTCTCTCTCTTTCAAAATAAATAAATAAACTTAAAAAAAATTGTGACTTCCAGCCTTTCTTGAGGTGCAAACCAGCGCTCTGTTCCCTCTAGCCTCCAAATGTGCATTGCACCTCGTAGCACTTAATACTTGCTTGAAGCATGGGGAGGCCATGATAGTAAAGAAGACTGTGTGAGAACAACAGGAAGAGAAGGATTGTCCAGTCACTGATCCACTTTACTTTGCATTGAAGTAAAGATGTTAAACAAGTTTGTTGCTATTTTGCTGTAGGACTATAGAATGGAAGTTGGATTTACAGTGTGAACTATAACTGCCATGAGACTTAGCCATTAGCATCTTTTACTAATACCTTTTCCTCTGCCATGCAGATCTAAATGAAAAGCCAAATTATGTTTAGGATTCTTGGTAAATTCAGAAAAATGAAGATTATGTGTATGAATTGAATATTCAGTAGAAATAAATATAAACTTCCTAACAGTCTTCTGACTTGTTATTTTTTAACTGTGTTGGCTCACTTAACCTTCACAAAAAGAAATGAGCAGTTATGCAGAGTTATGATCTCCATGGTCCAGATGAGAACACTGACGCACAGACAGATTGGGTAATTTGCCCGGGGTCACACAGTGATGAATGATGGAGCAGAATCTGAAACAGAGAGAACACTTAAAGTTTGTCCTCTGTTTTGCAATCTCTTCAGTAATAGGTGCCAAGAACCAGGTAAACCCCTGGTGATACCACAACATTCATCCTTGTTTATTATAAATTCTCTAATTCTGTCCTTCCCACCACCTTATCTTCTCTTTAATTGTAATCTCTTTGAATTCCTCAGTGCCTCACTCTGAATGTGGTACAAATTAGATGTCTATGTAATCCACAGAACAGATGGATGAGTAAATGAACAGATATTTTAAAATGTCCATTTATCTCTAAGTCATGATGTAAATAGGGTGAGAGTTCAACTTATCAAACATGTATATCAGTGCGATTCTTCAAGATGAATCCTCGATGCACACTCATAACACTAAGAACATAGCTCTCTGTTGCCCTGAATTCTGAGTGTACCCAACAGGATCCTTGGTGTGGCATTCAGCCAAAATTATCCCTTGTGGGATGTGAGCTGACAGTAGAGCTCTACTTGATCTCCTCACTTCCCCACTCCCTTAATGGTTTTCAAGAGATTTTTCCTAATAAGGAACATGCCCATGAATCCTCATTTCAGGGTCTGCTTTGGGGAAACCCCCTCTTAAGACACCATCTACAGGATGCATTCTCTCCTTAAATGTTACAAAGCTAACTGCTTGACCAGCTTTGAACACACTAAATTTTCCAGGGCTTTCTTCTTCTTCCTTCCAACCCTAGGAAATATTTCATGTTTTTGTTGCCTTTTGCACATGCCCACTTTTATCAGTTATGCGTTAGTTTTATAATCTTACTGGGGGGGCTCTTAGGGGGCTCACTCAGTTAGGAGTCCGACTCTGGCTCAGGTCTTGATCTTACATCTCTTGAGTTTGAACCCTGCACTGAGCTCTGTGCTGAACAGCATAATGCCTGGAGCCTTCTTCACATTCCGTGTCTCCCCTCTCTTTGCCCCTCCCCCACTTATGCTCTGTCTGTCTGTCTCTCAAAATATCAATAAACATTAAAACTTTTTAAAAAATAACCTAACTTGGAATTTGATGTGTCCTTGATCTTGCTTCCATACTGTCTGCCGGGAATTCCATTTTATCTATGTAAAAATGTATAAACTTCTTATGATTCACCAAATGTTTTATTATACCGTCTAGTATTCCCAACAACCTGTACTTAAGCAAGACAACAATTATTCTCCCCATTTTCAAAATGAGATATCTTAGGCTCAAAACAGAGGCCACTCAGACATGTGGTTAGAAAGTAACAGAGCTGAACCCTAGAATTCAAGTCTTCAGATTCCTAGATAGTCACATATTTATCAGTCACTTGCTGAAACTATATCACTCACTGGAAGTCATTAGGATTGCTTTTACACATTCTTAAAATCTCTACATTTTGCTACTCTATATGATCAAGAACCAAGTAAAACAACAGATCCTACATGGAACATCAGAGCAGCCTGGGACATTTAATTCTATGCATATGGGGCAAATCATGACACATGCATACTAAATTTCCCAGCTGTCATTTGTATGTGGGATGAAGTCATGAGTAACTTGCCCAACAACGGTTACATCAATATGCAACAAAATCCAAAATACTCCACTGCGTGCCTATGAAGGTGTCTGAAAAACAATCTTTCTGATCTGAAAACAAAATTTGGATCTTCAAATAAAAGTCTTGTGTTTGATTGCTCATCTTCTGCACTAAGGTTACGGTGACCTCATGCTTCAGAGTTATTTCATTCCTGGACTTTTCTCAGAAATTGTCCATGGTAGAGAAATGATAAAAAAAAATAATTCTTACATTTTGGCCATAAAATATTTTAAAAATTAAAAGACAAGTTATCTTGGCTCTTACAATATTCTGATATGTTTATTCCTCTTTCTCATTCATTCTACCAAGATGTTTCTTTATGATCTTAATTTAAAATAATATGGTTGATAAAATAATCATAAATTATAATAACAAGAAACTAACTCATGAACATGTAGGAATATACTGATTCTTCTCAGTATCTTAAAACATTTTTTTCTTTTAAAAAAATTTTTAAAATGTTTTATTTATTTTTGAGAGAGAGAGAGAGAGGAAGCATGAGCAGGGGAGGGTCACAGAGAGAGAGAGAGACAATGTGAAGCAGGCTCCAGGCTCTGAGCTAGCTTTCAGCACAGAGCCCGACATGGGGCTTGAACCCACGAACCGTGAGATCATGACCTGAGCCGAAGTCGGACGCTTAACTGGCTGAGCCACCCAGGTGCCCCAAAACACTTTATCTCAATTTTCCCAACTTGGAATATTCCTTAATTCAGTTGAGTATGTTCTAAATTTTTACACATAAGTATATCATTTTTTGTCTTCAGAGGAAGCAGGAGGAATTTTTTCGAGGTCATGTTGCCCCTTCCTTCTCTACAGAAAGTTTTTCTTTGCCAACAAAAAGTGTTGACTGAATTAAGACCACGATTATCTTTACTGGGAAGAAAAGAGTCCATATCTGTTCTACTGTAAAATAGAAACTGAGAAGGCTACTTATTTCTTCTTATTCTACTAGTAAGATTTGAATACATTTAGTGTTCAGTGAAACTTTACAAATGACATTAAAGCAACTATTCAATTCAAGTCAACAAAATTTATTGAGTGCCTACTACATGCCACACATTCTTCTAGACTCTGAAGTTATAATAGAGAACAAAACAAACCTAGATTCATGGACTTTTTATTTTGGTGGAAAAGTACAAACCATATAATACCAGATGGTGATAAAACGATGTCCTAAAAAGATTAGAGTTGGGTAAGATGATAAAGTGGAATAGTGGAGATGGAGAAGAGTTAGCTAGAATGGTCAGAGAAAACCTTGCTGAGTGGAAGCTCAAAGGAATAACTCAGTTAGCCATGCCTATGTCTATTCATGGTTAGAATTAAAAAAATATTACAGACAGAAGGAGAGGAAATGAAAAAACTTTGAAGCAAAAATATGTCCAGTATGTTTGAGGAACAGCAAGAAGTCAGTGTGGCAAGAGAAGTTTTAAAATACGAGTTTTCAGAGGAATAAAAAATGAGGTCACATAGGAACTGGGAGTTCTGAATAAGAACATCACTTTTACTCAAAATGAAATAGGAAGTTATTACAAGGTTTCAGGCTGAGGAGTGGCACAGTCTGACTCAAGTTCTAAAATTCAAACTTTTCTAAATATCTGACCGCTCTGTTGAGACTGTATTGTAAGGAGGTGAAAAGAGAAAGCTCATTTGGAAAGCTATTGAAATCATTCTGAAGAGAGAGAATAGTATAGGGTATGCAAACTCAGAAGTGATTTGATGCTGAATATACATTTTGATAAAAAGGCGAACAAGATTTGCTGCTGGGTTGAATGAGAGGTATGACATTAAAAGGTATAAAGAATAACTCAAATTCTTTTGCCCAACCAACCAGTAGAATAAAGTTAACTTTTTTTTTCTTTTTGGATAAGGAAAACCATGGAAATAGTGAGATAGGTGAAGAAATGAACAGTTGGATGGATATTGAAGGTGGGGGAGGGGCATCATGAATGATTGGACCAATGAAAATGGAGTTGAGAGGAAAATCTGGACTGGGACAGGCATCTGAATCATCAGTACACATAGATAGTTTTTAAAGCCATGAAATTGGAGAAGTTCACTAATAGGTGGAAAGGTGAAAAGAAGAATTACACAGTGCCAGACTGTGTATCTCCAACAATGTGTCCCTATTTGATCATTACTAAAAAAATGTTTTTCATCTTTGTAATTCTTCCACATAACCCATAATTTCTTTTCATTTAATAAATTATTATTTGTTTTAGTTCTAATCAAAACCTAGAGGTTTTGTTTTGTTTTGTTTGTTTTCGGAGAGAGAGAGAGAGAGAGACAGCTTTTGTGCACCTGTGCAAGTGCATGCATGCAAAAGTGCATGAGGGTGGGGGGGTAGAGGGAGAGAGAGAATCTGGAACAGGCTCCATGCCCAGTATGGCGTCTGACACTGGGCTCCATCTTAGATCTGTGAGATCATGCCCTGAGCCTAAATCAAGAATTAGACGCTTAACCGACTGAGCCACCCAGGCATCCCTGGGTGTTTGTGTGTTTTAAATACATTTCCATTGTAATGTGAAATCCTCAAATATTCTTTTTAATGTCTTCAAAAGGATTGGTTTTTTAGGGACAAAACTCTGATGAAACACACAGTCACAGGAGGTATAATATCCAACAACAGTACTTTAGAAGTGGCATTTGGTCTAACAGAGAAAGGAGAGAAAAAGAAAGAGGGAGAGGAAGAGAGGGAGGGTGTGAGGGAGGGAGAATGTACAGATAATATTAAGGCAATGTTAGGCCTATTATATAACACTAAAATTTAACCAATGCACTCAAGTCATTATTGTATATTTTTTATGTATTATGTTTAATATAATAAAATTATATTACATATATTATAGTTGTTTGAAATATATATATTAGTTTATATTGTGATATATTTCAAGTACACACTGTACGCAAAAACTATACTTTTGATAAAACTTTTTCCTGACACTGATTTGTCACACCAGCACTGCAGGATTCTTAAATACTTGGATAATTAGATGAGAAATAATTTGTTGTTCATACTGTAACCAAATTTTTAGCATCACAGTACAAGAAAGAAAACATAGTATTTGATAAGAAACAGCATCAAATCCAGTAAACCCAGCTTTACTTTGTGCAACAAACGTTTATATTCCATTCATCTCCAAGATAGTTGAAATGATCTGCCAACAACAGCTGTTATGAAAAATGACTGTGTACCACTTGACATCGATATGGGCAGATGTGTGTACTCACATCACTGCAGCTGTCAGGCTACAAAAGATGGAGCAGCAAAAATCTACCAAACTGTGGCTACAAAGAATCAAACATATTTCACATTATATGCAAATTAGAAAAAGAAATCCTAAATACAAGGGACAAAAATGAAATAAGACGGCTGTTTTGCAATGCATGGGCTAAACTAATACATAGTTCATTGTGCACCTCAAAATTCTTTTGGCATCATGAAAAATAGAGACGTGTATCTGCTTCGCTCGTCTATTCATTGGCTTTGTGCAATAGTAGGTCCTAGGGTTCACAGCAAGAAAGATCATTTGCTTCCTTAAAAACTGTCTTCATAGATCCACTCTTTAAGTTATTCTGAACATTACACACACACACACACACACACACACACACACACCTGTAAGCATGCTTGCCATAGTGCTTTACAATAAATGAAAGCAAAACATATTTAACTGTGTTATTGATAAATCACTCAAAAAAAGTTTCCCTCAAGCATGGTTCAACCCAGAAATTTGATAGTAAATGATAAGGTAATCACTTAGCAATAATAATGTTGATTGAATTCTATTTAGGATTTCTTGGGTTTACCATTTAGATTTTTTTTTTTTTTTTGGTCCTTTTATAGGTATCTCTGTTCAAAAGAACAAATAGAATGGACGCTTGGTTGTTCTGTAGTTTTGGGGGGATGGTTTCCATCAAGGCTAACATTGTTCTTTATGGACAGTAACCCAATTCATCTCTCTTTTCTTAATGTGGTCAAGGAACTGGCTGAAAAATGCAAGGAAAGCAATTGGTAAGGATATTTGGAGACTCCTATTTCACCAGTGAAAAACAGATTCCAAGTCAGGAAATCCATCACACCCTGGGTAAGAAGTAGGAACTAAGTGTGAAAATCACCTCAAAGCATCTTCCTATAAACTAAATTAATTCTGCACTATAATTGCCAAGAGCTTCCTAAGCTTATAACAGTATGATTCTAACAAATGTATAGAAATAATAATAAAAGTTTACTTGTCTTTGAAGAACATACAGAAATTAACATTTTATGTCTACACGTTATAATTGGGACATCTTTAATGAAAATCCAGTTTTTCCACTATATTTTAGTCTGTACAAATGTAAAAAAAAAAAAAAAGTGAAAGACTTCAGAAGTGTCTCCAGTCATTCCAGACATTTTTCACTGATAAAAAATCAAAGAGGACAACTTCCAAGTTTGTAAAAGTTGGCTGAAACTCTGCAACTGGCAATTGACGGCAGATTTTCATTCCCTCCCCCGTGTTGAGCCTGGTTTTTGAGCAGTAAACCCTTTGAAGTCCACGGGAGTTCTACATGCAGAAGAAATTGTGTCTGGTGAATCTGGCCTTTGCATTTTTGCTTTCCCCTCACATTTTATAAATGTTTAGTGCTGAACTAACATTTATTCATATAGCATCTTCTGCTTTTCTTCCTAATATATAAAAGTTACATTTAAATTGTGTAATTCAGAGAAAATAATAATTTGTGTGTTTTACATAAATAAATAATTATTCAACTAAAATTAAACATATGAATTATGCAGTAAACAAATATTACTCATATGCACTATAAGCACTACATAGAATGGGAAAGCAAATTTTTTGAATTTTATTTTTAAATTAATTAAAAATTACATATATACATATATATGTATTCATACAAATTTTAGAGGAATGATCCAGAAAAGTATTCCAACTAATTTATAAATTACTTTTTTTTTATCTCTCTCTCCTTACTCCTTCCTTCTCTCTCCCTCTCTGTCTCTCTCTGTCTCCCTCACTGCTCTCTCTCTCTCCCTCTGTCACTCTTTCTCCTAAGACTTTAAAAGTTAAATAGTTTGGTCTCAAATTTTCCACATTAGTGTCTAGTCCAAAATGGAATTTCTCTTGAAGGCTTAAACAAAGTCCACCTAGTTATTTGTGAGTTATGTGAACAGTCATAAAAAATATTCTTAAGAATTTTCTTTTGCCCATGTAAGTCAAATGGGGCCAGGGCTACAAATTTCAACTTGGAAGGATTTGAATCCCCTTGAGGAAAGGAAACATATCTGAATATAGTGAAAATCTTCTAAGTAATTTTATTCATTAATTTACAGAATTTAAGGAAACATGATTTGAGTATACTAAGTAAAACATGTCTATCTGTCTAAAAAGTCACAGAATTCATTTCTTCGATTAGTGATAGTGCAGATCTCCATGCATGAGCTTGTGTGTTTACTCTCTCTCTCCCCATCCAGAGCCTAGGAATGTTAAATGAAAAAAAGAAACATATTGCAACATGAAAGGTAAAAATATGAAAAACCTCAAATCAGAAAATGACCAAATGAATAATCCATGAATAATATTAAACATGAGTGAGCGGTGTGTATATGTGTAAAACATTTTTAACAAAACACTAGGATTATGTTTGGATTGCACACTGAGTTTTCCACTTCCTGATTCATACGGATCACATGCAGTCCTGGGCACCCCTCTCACTACAGATTAATCCAGCCTTGCTCCATCCTCTCTCACCTCTTTCCCATTTCCAGATGCTTTCAACAGGCCGCTCCCTCCACTCTAATCCTGTGATTTCAAGAAGCCCTGTGCACTACAGTCTATAAGCATCTTCTTCTTTATTTCTCTAGATGGCTCAGGAAAGACCAGTTTTCCCAGAACTTTCAAATGGAAACCGCGTCAATTCTGTCTTCCTTCTGAGACATAAGTGAAAGGATCAACTCTTTCTTTAGCCCCCAATCCCTGTTGATAGCACAGGGCACAAGCTTTGAATTCTCATCACCCTCCTCCATCCTTTTGTGTCCTTTGGACTGTAGGTCACTTCTCTATAGTCGTTAATATATTTGCAGTGAGATTGTAAGTTTGTTATTCTTCCCTGGGCCCTGCCCCACCCCCTTGCTCTATTTCCTTAACATCAGAGGCACATCCTCATCATCGTTTGCATGGATGACTATCTCAGTGCCCTGGTTTTCCAGCTCCTATACCTCAGTAAAATTTTCCTCTTTATGATTTTCCCATGACCTTCCTCTGCCTTTTGATCCCCATGACACTACCACAGACTAAGATCTCTTCATTTTCAACCTGTCTTATCTCTGTTGCCTGAAACTAACTCCTGTGTTCAGGCTTTCTCTTCCTTTCTTCAGTCAATTCTCTATCTTGATCTCTAAACACAACTGGAACTATCTACAAGCACTTTAAGGCATAGTTTTCCAAGTCATGACTTCCATAGAACCACATAATTAGATTTTGCCTCTAAAGCTTAGTCTGCAAACCCCGAATTTTATCTACTGACTTATTGCTATGAAAGGTAACAATCAGACACGTTCCCTCCTCCTACTCCTTTTTATTACTCATATTATTATATTATTAGTTTATTAGTTACTTTTTAAACTTTATATACAATATTTAGGTCTTTGTTAAGCAGTTGTACAGAATATTTCTTAAATGGTTATTCTATAAGAAGAAGGATATGAAGTGATTACTTTGGGAGAGTGGAACAGATTATATGACTTTTCTTTTTTTTTCTATACCTCTCTGTCTAGTTACCTCTCCTTGAATAGCTCTTGGGATAAAAATAAATAAGATGGATATTTGATCATGACATTCACTTTCAATGACTACTGATTTTCTCAAAAAGGTTAGCTTTTCTGTGCTCCATCATGTTGTAATTCATGTGAACCTCTTCTCCCCCACCCCCAAACCTCAGTACCTAATTAGTTTTTCTGCTTCAGAATGTTATTCCCTACTAGTATTGGTACTCATCCCAAATCTCTCTGACATGCCCAAACCTATGCGCTTACACTGTGGGCAGGCTTTATCCACCAGATATATGAATTTCACAGCTATGAACTCCACCCAACAGCCCACAAACACCCAGAATATCAGAAGCTGTGTCCCAGATGCAATTCTTCACTTTCTGGGGTTTTTTTTTTAATCACCGCAAATCTGTCTTCCCTCTTCCTTTATAAACCAGGAAGGAAGATTAGGTTTGCCACATCCTTGGGTGAAGGCACAGTGAACAAAAGTCCACTCTCTTCCTTGAAGCTAGATTTCAGCTTTCTTTACCCTGACCTTATCCCAGCCAACCACAGTCTCTTCCAAAGACACCTTCCTGCCATCACCAGCAGTCACACAGGCAAGACCCCAGGGGGCCTCAGGGACAAACCTACACAGATTAGGACTCTGTGATCAATTCCTTTGTTTCTTCCAGCTCTTCTTGGCTAGACTCTGAGTAGCTCCATGTCAAAGAGAATGTTTTTCTGAATGAAGAAATGATTGAAGTCTAAGGAGCTTAGAAGTATTTTCAAAATAATATGGTTGAACTTAAAAAGTTTTCAGCACACTTTATTTTAGCAACACTTTCTAGTTCTGTAAGTACATTTATACTTATATTTTCTCCCCAATTCTACCATTTCAGCAGAGTTCTCACTGGGGAAATATATTTTCTGGTAGGTGTTATTCCCGTGTTTAAATAAAAAGAACTTTTTCTTTCTCCATGTGTGTTTTTCAAAAGTGAACTTTCCATTTCACGTTGCGGATGACAGTGGCCAGCCCAAGTTCCATGATTCCCAGGCAAGGCTCTGGCCCCCAAATCAGATGCAGTGCACTCATCACTCAGCCGAGGCAGCCCTCTGCCAGGAGCAAACTCCTCGTGCTGCCTGAGAGAAACAGCCAAAGAAAGAACCTCAGAGCCAAGGAAAGAGAATATAACATTTTGAAATATTTCAAAAATGTCTTGCAAAGAAAGGACAGTCTCTAAAATTAGACAGAAGAAACAAGATTAAGAAAGCCACATTTTCCATTTTAGCCACCTAAACGATATATCCCCAAGAGTATTCTCCATCAAATAAGAGTATCAAATTATTCCAGGCAAGTTTGTCCAATCTACGACTTCAGCACAGCGAGGCAGAATTTCTTTACACACCCAACATGCTACTTTGTAGCTCTCATGTAATCATTCGATAATCCTGACATACCTTGAACTTCCCATCACAAAGTCTGAAACATCCGTGAATCTCATTTTTGATCGTTATGGCAGAACTGTAGAGGAAAATAAAAGCTCATCTGGCCCCACTTTCTTCTGTTTTCTGTATTCCATCCACATTGAACTTCTTTTATTCTTTCCAATTCACTGTGCTTTTTCCATCCCCGAGACAGTGAACTTGCTGTTCCCTCTGCCCAGAGACCTCTTAAGTAGCCCTCCTTCTCACCTGTCCAAAGTTTGCTTGCCAAGTACATCTCATGTGTTATCCATTCACCCTGCAAACATTCAGAGACCTACTAAGCACCCAGCACCACTGGAGATGCAGGTATTACATCAGTGAGCTCCTGAGGTCCACATTCTAGGAAAGGAACAGAGATAATAAATAAATAATATGAAGGGTATCAGATGGTAATCAGTACCATGGGCAGCAATACATCAAGGTGAGGAGAAATGGCATCCTGAGATAATGGTGGTGGCTCTTAGAGTGTGTGGTCAATGTGTAGCTTTTCAATGACATTTAAGAAAACATCTGATGGAGATGAGGGATGAGTCAATTGTGTAACTAGGGGAAGAGCATTCTAGACAGAACAGTAATCAGAAAGGCTCTGAGGAGGAAGCATGCTTCACGTGTTTGAGGACTAGCAAGGATGCCAGAACCAATGGAGCAAAGAGGGAAGGAAGAGAGCTTCAGGGGGCTGCCCGGAATGGCAACAGGACCATATGGCCTGGCATATGCAGAGGGCCCTGACAACATCATAAAACTCTGCCTCTGCTCTGAATAAGATAGGAGTCATCAGAGATAAACAGTGTCATAAACTGATTCCAGGTTGCACCAGAGTCATTCAGACTGCCGTGTTGGAAACAGATTGTAGGTGGGAAAGGGACAAGCAAGCAGGACAGTCAGGAGACTATTGCAATGGTCCATGCAAGGAGTGATGGTCACTTGCAGCAGGTGATGGTAGTGCTGGTGGTGAAATATTACATAATTCTGGTTATTCTCGAAATAGGTCTGACAAGATTGACTGAGGGACCAAATGTCAGTGCTATCTTAAATGTGACATCCTTGGGGTGCTGGGTGGCTCAGTCGGTTTAGAGTCTGACTTTGGCTCAAATCATGATCTCATAGTCCATGGGTTTGAGCCCCGCATCGGACTCTGTGCTGACAGCTAGCTCATAGCCTGGAGCCTGTTTCAGATTCTGTGTCTCCCTCTCTCTCTGACCCTTGCCTGCTCATGCTGTCTCTCTCTCTGTCTCTAAGAAATAATTTTTTTAAAAAAATGGGACATTCTCAAGGAAATCTGATATCAGGACTGGTTAGGATTTCCTGCTGTGCAGTCTCAGGGAATCTGACATCTGTCCTTGTGAACACATTGTACCCTTCTCAGTGTTTGTTTTCACATTGGTTATTGTCTTCTCCTACACCCTAGCTGCTAAGGTTGTGGCTTTTGCTTAGTAGATGCCAAGTAAACATTCTGTGAAATTATTAAGGGAATGAATAATTATAGTGTTTGTACATTTTTTTTACCTCTACTTGTAATGCTCTCTTGTAATAGGCTTGATAAGCTCCTATTGACCCATCAAAACTCAATTCAAATATCATCTGACCCTTTCCACTTCCCCTTTCCCAAGACAGAGTTCATCACGCCCTCTGCTCTGTTTCTGTATCTTGTAATATTGCATTTATTGCCATGTACTACAATTTACTTTTGGAGCTTAGTGAAAAAAAATTTTTTGGCCTATGTGCTCTTTGCAAACAAGGATATCTAATAGACAAAGATTTCTATTTCTGCAATATAATAGATCCTCCCAACATAGTCTGGCCTCCAGAGTATGTGCTATGCATACAAATGCCAGTGTAAATGACTTTTAAAGATGGGGTGCCTGGGTGGCTCAGTCTGTTAAGTGTCTGTCTTCAGCTGAGGTCATGAATTTGCAGTTGGTGAATTTGAGCCCTGTATCAGGCTCTGTGCTGATAGCTCAGAGTCTAGAGCCTGCGTCAGATTCTGTGTCTCCCTTCCTGTCTGCCCATCCCCTACTCACTCTCTGTCTCTCTCTCAAAAATAAATAAATGTTATTTTTTTAATTTTAAAGATGACAGCAAACAATATATTGAGTACTTATAATACGTCACATTCAATGTGAAGTATCTGTCTAAATGATCGCATGTGCTTTTCCCAAAACACTGAATATAAAATAATCATTGCTCCATTTTACAAACAAGAAGACTGAGGTTAAGGTACTTGGTCAGTCTACATAGGTAATAAGTACTATAGCCAGGCTTCAATCCTCACCACAGAGATCGTCACCAATCAACATCTGTGCTCTGCTGCCTCTCTAGAAGGAAAAGGCTTGAGTTCTCTGTCCAGCCCAGGTACAGGAGATTAAATTTAAGTTAAATCACGTGCTCAGCTGGAATAGGAACTCAGACCTCAAAGCTGAAGCCCAAACTGATCACGTTGACATATCTCCCAGAAATTTTCAGAAGTATGAGAGGCAGAACTTTCTACAGGATATGTAATGAAGGGACTGAATCTATTTAATTTCAGCCCCAAAAGACTTGACGTTTTTCAAGAGACACCATAGCTACATTTATTTTTACACTTACCCCTTCTAGTAGATTTCAACTTCTCTGAGGGAGGCACTCTGCCTCTCATTTTTATGGCTTGCTACTCAGCACGTTCTTGTTGCATTTAGTAGAAAAGAGTCATTTGAATCTACCTTCTCTTATGGGGGGAGTCAACTCAAACCTGAAGCAATGACTAGGCTACAATCATACACGTAATTTTTAACAGGTCCCTTGAATCTGGTCTAATGTTTGATAGAACACTTAGAATCATAGAACAGAGTCATAAATAAGAAAACTCAGACACAGGAAAGAAGAAAGTGAGGGATCATCCGTTTTCTTTTCTTAAAACTTACGACAGACTTGACATGAAGATTCAGTTACATATCACATTTAGTTCAAAAGCCCCTTCTTACTGATACTGCAAAGCATGTGTCAGCCCCTGTGTGGATATTATCTCCATCTAATAGTACTTTCTTTAAAGTTATTTCTTTATTTTTGAGAGCCAGGGAGAAAGCATGAACAGGGGAGGGGACAGAGAGAGAGAGAGAAAGGGAAAGAATCCCTAGCAGGCTCTGGCTATGTGCTGTCTGACACAGAGCCTGACACAGGGCTCGAACCCAGGAACTGTGAGATCATGTCCTGAGTCAAATTAAGAGTCAGACGCTTAACTGACAGAGCCACCCAGTCACCTCCACATATTTGGCAAGGACCTGCTTGAGTTTAACACATTAGAAAAGTAGAATCAAAATATTTTATAGGCAATAATGGAATCAACAACTTGTAAAGTAGGTATTTATTGTAAAATAATGGATTCAAGCAATAACCAGATAAACTGCAATAAATTTTCAAATATAAATGTGTTTAAATACAGAGCTTCAAGCTCTGGCAAATTCTTGTAATGAATATATCTTACAATTTACCAACTCTTTCCTTTAACATCCACTCTCTCCACAAGCACAAACACCCCCCATGCCTTTCTTCTGCCCCTCCTCACCCTGCATGTCCACACATATTTGGTGAAATCTCTTCACTTGTGTTTCTTAATTAATAAACTTGTGGTTACACTTCCCTTCACATCAAGTCTTTGCATGAAACAAGCTGGACATTTCCAACATTGTAGGCTGGATGAAATTTAAGCATTAAATTAATTCATTACACTAACACTTCTATGAAAACTTCTTATTTTATATGTCTTGTCTGGTGATAAAGCATTGAATGATGAATCTCTTTATGTCCTCCGCTAACCTCTGAGAACTTTGGCTGCAACCCAGGACCACTAATATCAGTCATACGTTCTTCAGTTGGATGTATCATGTTTGTGTCTTCTGGTAGGACTATTTAGGGAACAATTCTGAACATCTATCTTCTTAGACTTTCAGTTTCTATGTTGTCTGGCCTTCCTGACTATGTAGATCAGCCTGTGCTATTCTTGCCACCAACTTACCCCTGAAGGTAAAAAAGGATCTAAAGCACTTCTAAGCAATGACTATGGGCATAATCACTGGTGTCCTTTTCTGGGCTCATGTCTCATAGGTTCACCTTGCTACTGCAGAAGAAATCCAGAGCTACCATTCAAGGACATGTGTGAACAAGTGGCTGAACCATGGCTCTTTAATACCAGCTATATCTGAATCACTCTTCCTCAGCTCAAAGAGGTGGTAATTCTGGCCGGGGGAGTTAAATAGGTGATGGGGATTAAAGGGTGACCTTGTGATGAGCAACAGGTATTGCATGTAAGTGTTGAATCACTAAATTGTACACCCAACTAATATGACACCATATGTTAGCTAACTGGAATTTAAATAAATACTTAAGAAAAAAAGACATGGTAATTCCAACCAAACCTGACAACATTATCATCCAACACACCAGTAGCTCTTAAACAATTCAGAGTCACATGGGGAATCCAACTGAATACGGATTCCTGGCAGCAGCCACTAGAGACATCAAATCAGATGGTTCAGAATGATGACAAGAAATCCACATTTTTAACAAGTACCCATGTTTTATTGAGACAGGTGGTCTTTGGGTTATAATATGGCAAAAACAACTGCCCTTCCATGTGTACTGCACACCATCACATTTCTATTAATTTCATGTTATTATTCCTGTGAGTTGAGGAAATGACTAGGGACTCCATCAGCAAAGACTCGGTTGAGCTTTTGGTCTCAACCAGCTAGAAAGGAATGTTGAAGAGAATTCAGTTTTGGGGTACACATCCCCGCTGTGAATCATAGCAGCATATATGCTGGAAATACTTGTTTACTGGAACTTACCTCCTAATTTTACAGTTATTATGATTTTATTATGCTGATTATGAATTTATGACTATCTAATCATGCATGTAATTAAGTCATATCCCAGCAGGTAAATTTCTTCAGGAACATTAATTTGCATATTAAAGCCCAAGGTTATTGCAATATAGAATAAGCCATAGGTAAAAATACCTAATAGAAATATATTTGTTAGGAAGAAAAATACGTCAAAAATCATAAGACACTGAGAAACGATGATATAACAATTTGACATTTCCCTTAGATGTTAACCTGACCTCAATTTCACTCTCTTTGATTAAAGGTAGGTGAATACTTGAAAGCTTATTTTCTGCTTTCGTATCTTTTATCCAAGTTTCTGGGTCAAGAGATAAACAGTGAGATGGCTCCGATATTGAGACACATGGCAAACCTTGCAAGAAGCTCCAGAATTTACTGAGCCCACAGGATGGCTTTTGTGGTCTTCTTGTGTGAAATCCAGTGTTGTGTCAGTCTTCTAAGGTCTAAAGTGCATCTTTCTTAAAAGACCTCAAGATTTATTCCCCCTAGCTTTGAATGAGTGAAAATGTGTTCTGTTGAAACTTCCTAAGAAGTAACTGTATTTACTATGGAATCTTGTATTGTTTATGGGTCTGATGAAAGCATTTGGCATTTAATCATTCCCAGACTTGAAGAAGAAGAAGAAGAAGAAGAAGAAGAAGAAGAAGAAGAAGAAGAAGAAGAAGAAGAAGAAGAAGAAGAAGAAACAAAAAGAAAAGAAGGAAAAGAAAAGGGAAAAAGGAAACAAAAGATGGTAGAAGCTGAATGTTTTAAATGCTAAAACCAAAAAATGTGGCTTCTAAACACCTTACCAATGAATTAGTTCCATAATTTGCCTCAGATGTTATGAAAATTTTTAATGACTGTTGACCTCTTCAAATGAGGGAAAATAAAACACGAGAGAAAGTGACGGAGAACAAGATATCCAGGTGGCCCTCTGAAATTCAAGTCTGTTGCTATTAGCTCTGGTTTAATGATCTTCCACTCCCTCACAGTTAGTTTTCCCACAAATGCTGATACTCCCTTTGAAATCTCAGCCCTTGCTTTGGACTGCCCATTTATTGACACTCTGAAAAGTGAAGTATTGTGCTTCTCATCTAGCCAATTAGAAGCACCACACATAGTGCATAGTCACAAAAAACAGACATTGAGTGGCTACATATATTTTTTGGAATTTGTTATAAGTAGAGAAATAAATTACTTTTATGGTTTTCATTAAATTATTCTGGGGGAAAGAAACGAAGAGGTAGTTTGTCTTTAGCACATACCACCCATTTGAATTTGGCTTCAGAAAATTTATAAGATACAAATAACAATTTACATGAGTATAACACTCAAATCTTATTAGTGAAATCAGGTTATTTCTGAACTACAGAGACATGATACCGTCTGCTGAGGGACTTTCTCACCTAAAGATGTCTTCCCAGGTAAGAAAACTGTCAATACTGACTGCGGTACTAAAGATTCCATTTTATTAAACAGGAAAGCCGAGAGAATTTACACAATTGCTTCGTCAAAAATGCTTAAGCATCAAAGAAGTTTAAACAACGAAAATTCTGGAGTGGAGTGTCACAGAGGACATTCTTTTCGTTCCTGATTTCTTACTCCTGATATATGTCAGAGAGATATAGAACTCTAAATGCACAAGTTATGAAGGCTCACTTACTGCCTGATAAGTATCTAAAATGCAGTGAAAGCAAAACATAGGATCTCCCTGGAGCTTTTTCTAGCAACGTGTTGATTATAGCAAAGTTCAATTTATACATCTCTCATCCTTCCTTGCTGCACTTCTCCTCTTCCTTCCGGTACCTCGAATCCAAGGAGTGTCTCCATATTCTAACCTCATTTCTTCAGTGTTCCTGTCTCACTGGCCTTTCTGGGAACAATGTTTCCTGACAATAATGTTTGCTCCAAATTATTTCTCCTTCCAACCCTTCCAAGCTTTCCAAGCATTGATACTCTTTGGACCTGAGCCAGGTATTTAACTACTGGGTAGTAAATACCTATAGTGGCAAGAATTCTTTGCAAATAGCAAATGCTCTGATCAACAAGTTTAAGCAAAATATTAATTTACTGGCTGCTTTAATTGAGAAATCCAAGTGGTTATATAATCTTTATATGTAACTGGATCCAAAATTTCCAATGATGTCATTAGGAATCTTACTGCTACTTTTCATATGTATCATTTATTTTTAGGTGAGTTTTGTCCATGAAGGGCAAAAATGGGTCTGGAAGCTATAGCTTTATATGATATTTAATATCTATGATCACAGAAGGATAAAGACCCTTTCTCTTTGAGCATACATATCATTTCCGTCAAAGGGGCCTTGATTGGTTCCGCTTGGATTATCTGACCAAGATAAATAGTCCCCACATTCAGTGGGATGGAACTATGATTGGTCAGCAAAGACTGAGTGTCCACTTTTGTGGCAGGGAGGAGGCATCATGATTGATTCTCTACCATTTGAGTAGTGGAAGTTCACAGGAGGAAAAGAAAAGTCATTCTTTTTCACTCCACTGACAATTGAGTTAATCATATTAGAGATGTTTCATTCTTAAAAGATTCTTAATACTAAAACTGTTTTCTAATAGTGGGATTGCAGGTAGTGGGATCAGAATGTTAAAAGAATTATTTTGCTAAAGATGTCTTCCAGAGTCCCCTTGAGGATGATTCATCTTAATTTGCTTTTTATTTTATGTTTAGGATGACCTATTTCCCAAGGTTTTCTGGGCTCTGAAAATATATGTACATTTATCCCTTTCCAAAAGACACTTGAGAAGTGACTCAACGGTCAAAGAACCAAAGCATACATGTATTTCTAATCTACATTGTAATCCACACAAACAAATTTACTGAGGACCTTGTCTCCAGTTCCTTTCTGAAGCATTGTTATAAACAGAATCGTCCTCAGTAAATGTAGAATCATATTATTGTCAGAAGCAATCAAGTAAAAAGGAAATACAGAGGATAGATTGTTCTTCTCAAAATATAATTCTTCAACTTCAGTCTTGATACCTCTGATGAAAGATCAACTTTACTTACTTTGTTATAAATTAGACAGAATCTTGGAATTGCCTCTTGCAAAACTACCCTCAAGGCCTCTTTGAACCTGACATAGTTTATATTGTATTTATTTATTTGGATATCTATCTCTTCACTAAAGATAATGAATTCTCGACACAAAATCATATTTTTCAGGCATATAATATCAGGTAAAATCTTGTCCAATTTTTTTTTCCCTGAAAGACTATGAAATCTGCCATGAGACACCTATGAAGGTGCTATGTTTATGGCTTACAGCTGCAATATCATGGAAAGAGGTTGGGAATGATGTACTACTGTTACACAATAAGTAGTATTAGGAAGTTATTGTTAGATAATCCAGCTAAAACATTTCAACAAATTAGACTATTTTATTTATAACTTGATTAACATAGAATGTCAAAACTCAGTACTCTGCAAATTCTATGAAACGATGATGAATTTAAAAAAGACTAATCTTTTTTTAAATGTCAGCGTAGTGTTGAGACATCCTCAATTTATCTAGACATATTTTAGTTCTCTCTCTTTTTTCCTCTTTCAATCCCTATGTGTATGTGTGTGCATGCACTGATGGTTGCATACACAGAAATGGATCGCCATTGTATTTAATGGAAAAACTTTTCATACCAGAGGAACGTAAGCACAATCCCTTGAGTGACTGAATTAGACCTGGATCTTGATGTCACGTAGGTTCAAAACATGGTGTGAAGCTTCCCAAAGTATTGTTCTTCAGTATTCCATTCTCTACATAGCTGTCAAAGAGCCCAGGTAAAAGAATGCTGTGGCAGTGTTCAGTCCTGGATTGTCCGTAAAATATTTGACCATATGCACAGCATAGATGAAAGCAAGGAGCCCTGGCAGCTATAGAAAATCAAGTTGAAATGAGGCAGATCATAACTTTTAAAGAGTCACTGCTATATAGCCTCAAACAATGAGACATAAAAGTGGGTTGTTGGAAACCACAGTAACTGCCAGAACATCTTCGCGTAGCTTTAAAAGACTGCTTTTGGGGGGTTATTTTTTTTTTTTAGCAGACTTCAGGCTGTCTGGAATTCCTAAAAAGAAAAAAAAGTAAGCTTTCGGGTGGTAAGGGGAAATACTAAGAGTATATTTTATATTCTCTCATTGTATTGTTGGGTAATGGCGTCATGCTTTTAAGTATATTTGTAGATCTTAATTGCCAGCTATATTTCCTCCAAAACTAAAGTGCAACAACAAATAATCTATGTAAATATGTGTATGTATGTGTGGAAGCACCGAGAATGCACGATAATGTCTCCTATATTGAGGAACTGGTTATTTTACTTACGTGAATATTTTAGATAATAAAATTGAGCATCTTCAAGTATCAAGAATGTTTTAAACAAGGTTTCCTTTTTATAACTAATGTATTATGTACGTTACATAATCACATTTGAAACAATGTCGGTATAATTTAAAATTTTCTTAATGGCAGATTGATATTAAAATCTACTTAGATGCCTAAAATTATTTTCCAATGTCCTTTTGTATTTCTCCTGCTACCCATAATGAGTTATCTTGCTATAATATCAAAACTTTCCTTATTTCCCTGTGCCTTTTTCTGGTAACAGTCCCCTCTTCCTTCGATTTGGCCCTTCCATCTGTATGGGATGATAAACAAGCTTATCAAGCTGGTTTAAGTGTCTTTTGAGGAGACTCTCAAATAAAAATAATACAAGCTAGTCATCCCAAAGGCAGTTTCTCTCAACTTTGCCAAACATTATCTATGAAAACTTAGAAAAAATATAATCCTGGTCACCACCTGAGTAGCTCAGTAGGCTGAGTGTTTTATTGTTGATTTCAGCTCAGGTCATGATCTCATGGTTCTTCATTTCAAGCCCCACATTGGGCTCTGAACTGACAGCATGGAACCTGCAAAAGATTCTCTCTCTTCTTTTCTCTCTGCCCCTTACCCCCCCACACACATCTCTCTCTCTCTCTCTCTCTCTCTCTCTCTCTCTCTCTCTCTCCTTATCTCTCTCAAAATAAATAAATAATGAAGAAAATAAAAAATATGTAAAACCCAAAATAAAAACTAGGATAGTCAATCCACAATCTGGAAGAGATTCTATGTGCCAAGAAGCAGATGGATTAATTTGACATAAGGCAAGATGACCGTTTAGCTGCCTTTTAAGATCTGACCTCTGGAGGAAATCCAAATCAAAACCACACTGAGATACCACCTCACGCCAGTCAGAGTGGCTAAAATGAGCAAATCAGAGAACTCTAGATGCTGGCGAGGATGTGGAGAAACGGGCACCCTCCTACACTGTTGGTGGGAATGTAAACTGGTACAACCCCTCTGGAAAACAGTGTGGAGGTTCCTCAGGAAACTAACAATAGAACTCCCCTATGACCCAGCAATAGCACTGCTAGGAATTTACCCAAGGGATACAGAAATGCTGATGCATAGGAGCACATGTACCCCAATGTTCATAGCAGCACTCTCCACAATAGCTAAAACATGGAAAGAGCCTAAGTGTCCATCAACAGATGAATGAATCAAGAAGATGTGGTTTATCTATACCATGGAATACTACATGGCAATGAGAAACAATGAAATCTGGCCATGTGTAGCAACATGGATGGACCTTGAGGGTGTTATGCTGAGCGAAATAAGTCAGGCAGAGAAGGACAAATATCATATGTGTGCACGTATAGGAGGATTAGGAGGAACTTGACAGAGGAACAAGGGGGAGAAGAAGGGCGGAAATGGTGGGGGAAAGGGAGAGAGGCAAACCATGAGAGACTCTTGAATGCTGACAAAAACTGAGGACTGGTGGATGTGGGGGGGAGGAGGGGTGGGCATGGAGGAGGACACTTGTGGGGATGAGCACTGGGTGTTATGTGGAAACTAATTTGACAATAAACTATTTGTTAAAAAAAAAAAAAAAGATCTGACCTCTGGATCAGGCTACACAAGACACACATCAACTAGAAAACAAAGCATTTGCCTCACTAGTGAAGAGATGTCACATTTTGGTTACTCTAGAGTGCCATCCTCACTTAGCCTAAATCTAACCTTACCTTTCACCTCAATAACCCAACACATGCACACATCCACACCAAAATATTTTCTCTACCCATTTAGAAATTAAAGCTTAAAGAAAAGAGCTAGGCAACAAGAAAGCAAAATGGGTTGGACAGAGGGGTCGAGTACGTGATTTCATTTTGGAAAATGTAGCCCCTCACTTAAGGGGACAGCACAAGACTTAATAAATCTAAAAACATGATTATAATCTTTATATGTTTCATAGCTCTTCAATCTAGTGGCTATACCTAGAAAGATATTAATAGCCTGAGGAGTGGGCTAGGAGCTACGCACAATGATGCAATGGAAGTGCTTGAATAAACCCGTGTGGTATCTGTAAAATAAGGACAGACAGGAGCAGTCAACACAGCCTGTCTACGGAAACCACTAGCTCAGGAGAGATTCATTCAAATAAGAGTAAAGAAAAGAAAACCATATGGTTCTGGAAAATATTGCAGAGCCAAACAAAGAACACCTTTTTCTAAAGGCTAACCAGCTTAACAGCTAGGAAGATTGTTGAGAAAATAGGGCATTTTCAGAAAAACACAAACAAGACAAGGTAAGGATCATGGGAAATAGGTGCAAGAATCTTAAAAAGGCTATTTTTAAAACATTTTAAAAGATCCTCAACCTATTAAAAAGTTAGACAAGGTCATAAATATAATAATAAAGTGCATATTGAAGGTAACAAAGAGTAAAATTGACAACCCGTAGATACAAAGTCCTAACATGGAGAACAATTTACATAAATTTTTGAACAATCCAGAGGAAAAATAACTTAAGGAAAAGAAGCAGTAAGTAAAAATTCATAACTATGAAAGATAGAAAATGACAATGCAACGAGAAATTAATAGAAGTTAAAGCAGAAGAATGAACAATGTCTAAAGCACAAGTAATAATGAAAGACTTAATGAAATAAAATGTTCCTAGCTAAAAAAATGACCAAGATCAAGATCAGAAGGGCTCAGTAATCTTTGAGCATAAAAAAATCAGAGAGACTTATACTGTAATATATCTTCCTCCAAAAAACTGGAGTTAGAATGGTAAAGAAAAAAATATGAAAAGCACCCAAACATTTTTTTAATTTAATAAAAATCAGTTTAGTCCTTACTTCATTCAAATGGTAAATGGTAGAAAAAGAACAGATCCATTTCTAAAATTTTGAGTGATTAAAGAATTATCCCCCAAACGGCATAGCTTGCCAAGTTGTCCTTGTAGGTGCAAGCCACAAGACAGAAAGATATTTTCAAATAAGCAGAACCCAGAAGAGATACTGCTAACATGTGTAGCTTGAAAAAAACAAACAAACAAAAAAAAAAAACCCAGAAAACATTATCTTATCAGTTACAGATTAACTAAATGTAATTTTAAAATTTTAAAATAGGTCACAATATAAGAAAGCTGAAGTAAATATTAAATACGGTTTAATGGCAGTATATACATTTGAAGTATTTAAATTTTTCTGAAAAATAAGTTATATGAAATAAATAATATTTTAATAACAATTTGGGTTGAGATCCCTAGATTAGTGACCACAATTTCAAGGGACCACAGGGCTTGGGTTGAGATCCCTAGATTAGTGACCACAATTTCAAGGGACCACAGGGCTTGAGGAACATGGCTGATAACCAAAGAGGTCTAGCTTTCATGAATAGGCATGATGGGGACCATGCTGAACTAGAAGGTATATCCACTGTTCAAAAACAGCAGAAGCTCCTTAAATCCCTCACTTTGTTTCTGTGCATTATGGCCCAGATCAACAAATTTCAAGGGAAGCCAGAAATCTATATGTAGCGTTGCAATTTTTTTTTAATACACACAGAATCCAACTATCAAAAAAAGCACTGAAGAGTGCCAAACAAAACATGTGTTTGAGATTTGAGCCATTGCTAACCAAGTTTTAACCTAGACATTCAAAAAAAAAAATTGGAAAGTTTCAGAATTACAAAGATAAGTAAAAAACCAGAGATCATATGTGGGAGGTTTGAGGGATAGAAATGTCTTGCCTTTCTGGGGATAAAAGGAGTTCAAAAGAAAGATTGGATTGGATAAGTATAAATACATAAGGTATCAGTGTTTTGGAGAAAAGTATCCTAGCAAAGTTTTAAACTTTATTGGATAAGATAAAGCAAACAAAGCATTGCTAAATAGTGATGTCCTATAGTACAAATGACTGCTTGCAAATCCAAAACGACACTAATTTGTTAAAAGCAAAATGGTGGACAACAGTTTAATACACAGATGCTACTGAAAACAAGCAAAGGGTACAATTATTATGAAACTAAGTACAACTCTCAGGTAAAATGCAGTAAATGAATCAGAGTAGGTTACTTTCTCTTGAAATATGATTTCTTTAGTGAGCTTAAACACAGAAAAACATACTTTTTTGAAAGAGAAAGTAAACATTTATCAAAAATGGATTAATTAATAAATGTACAAACTTTGTAATTTTATCTTATTTTTATTGTTTATTTTTTATTTTAAGTAATTTTAACTTTGGTATACAAGTGTTTGACATTCATTTAAACATATAGGATGGGACACCTGGGTGGCTCAGTCCGTTGAGTGTCTGACTCTTGATGTCAACTCAGATCATGATCTCATGGTTCATGAGTTCGAGCCCCACATCAGGCTCAGTGCTGACAGTGTGGAGCTTGCTTAGGACTCTCTCTCTCTCTCTCTCTCTCTCTCTCTCTCCGTCTTTGCCCCTCTTCTCTCTCCCTCTCAAGAAATACATAAATAAATTAAGAAAAATAAAATCTTAAAAAAAATGTATGGGATGTAACCAGAATTGTAGTCAGTGGCAAATGTTTATCTGTCAATGCTTTCTTAATATCAACAGAAGAATAAGAGTAAATGAAATAAACATTCAAAGTAAAGGGGAAAAAATAAAGTAGATAAATAAAATGATGAAGACAAAAGAGGGAAGAATTATGTTAAAGATGTTAAAATAGATTTTTAAAACTGATTTAAAAAATATAAGACCTGGGTGCCTGGGTGGCTTAGTTGGTTAAGCATCTGACTTTGGCTGGGGTCATGATCTCAGTTTGTGAGTTTGAGCCCTGTGTTAGACTTTGTGCTGACAGCCTGGAGCCTGCTTCAGATTCTGTGTCTCCCTCTCTTTCTCTGCCCCTTCCCAGCTCACACTCTGTCTCTCTCAAAAATAAATAAACATTAAAACAAGTTTTTTAATTAAAAAAAGCAACGTAAAACCTAAGGGCCAGCCAAATCATAAGACATGATGAGAAGTATATTCCAAATTTAAAATGAAGTAATTAACAATAAATATGGTTGAATATTTATTTTTTTTTAAGTTTTTTCTTTTATTTTGAGGGGAGGGGGAATAGTATGTGCCCATGGGGCAGGGGCAGAGAGAGAGAATCCTAAGCAGGCTCAATGCTGTCAGTGAAGATCCCACCATGGGGCTTGATCCCATGAACCATCATG
The DNA here is from genome assembly GCA_017311185.1 of Proteles cristata cristata. NCBI lineage: Eukaryota > Metazoa > Chordata > Mammalia > Carnivora > Hyaenidae > Proteles > Proteles cristata. Next base: position 925,542 of record JAESUZ010002924.1, on the reverse strand, counting down.
AGATCATGACCTGAACCGACATCAAAAGTCAGTCGCTCAACTGACTGAGCCACCCAGGTGCCCATGGTTAAATATTTAAAAGATAGAAGAACGTGCAATGCTGTGCTGAAAAACTTAAAATTCTCAGTGAAATCTATGCTTTTCTAAGAAAACATAAATTACCAAATGGTTGAGATTTTCCAAAAGTTGAACCTCAGGATACAAGATGTTAAGCCAACTAATTTTGCATACAGAGCACAAGAGTACATGTCACAACACTTGCACTCCTGCTCTGCCGCTTTCCCTTGGTTGATCTTGGGCAAATCATCTTGCTTCCTTGACCGTCCCTTCTCTACCAGTGAGAACCTTGATGATCATTGGAGTCTCTTTCAAGCATCAAAATTCCTTTATTTTCCTGTGTGCTCATCACACACAGGCATGAGAGAGGAAGGGTAACACAACATAAAAGTAAGCAAAACTGCAAAGAATAATAACCATACTTTAGATCTACTCTCCCTGCTTGCTCCCTCCCTTGTGCCCTTGTCCATAGCAGTTCCTATTAATCCAAATGCCCAGCTACAGAAAGATTAGCCAAAAAATTTTAGTTCAATAGTTATTCATCCAATGGGTTGTCCTAAAATTCTTTCTTTTCTTCTGTGTCTTAGGACTACACTTTTTTTCTCTCAAGTAACAAAAAGTCATATATGGTCTTTTCTTCCTGAACTCTTGGGGATGGTTTTCAATACCTAAGTCCCCCTCCAGCTTATACTTCGGTTTTGTGGCTTCTTTTTATATTGTTTTATGGAAAACAGCCAAAGTGAGCATCTGCGTTCCTATTCTTCCAAAACCTCCACATCTCACCCTTTCTCTAAAATTTTTCTTTGGAGTTTCATATCATTTGGCATCTCTCTTTCTTAGTGAGGGTGACACACTAAATCTTATGTGAGGGCTCCAGGATTCAGATATATTTACTCCACTCCTGCTGCCAATGCACCAAGTTGATCAGATTTTGAAATACCATCTGGTTATGATTTGAGTGTAATAGGCCCTATAAGTAAATCTGATCATCAGATTTATTTCAAAATTATTTCCAACTAATTGCAGGTTATAAGAATACTCATGAAGTGAACCACAACAAATAGAATTCCTTGTCAATGAAGCCTGTGGAGGATGGGGAGAGAGGAGAGGGAGCAGAGGAGGGTTAACTCAAATATATCAAAAACCTACGTGTAACTACCTTACAGTTTTCACTCTTCTTATAATCTCCCCAATTTTAAATAGTTAATCATATTGTATGTTCTGAGTGGCTGTGGCTCTTAGAGAAGAGGTTAAATTTTCCTTGATTTGTTACATTTGTTTGTATTCAAAGAGAAGTTATTATATGAGAGCTTTGGGCTCTTAGATGTGCACACAACTACCTATCTCAAGGCACAAGGCACTCACCAGGGGTGATATTTATGACACACTTAATAATATACTATTTTCTCTTATAGGTGCTTTAATACACTGTACTTGAAGCTGCATGAGGGGAGGCCCGACACTGTACCTAGCACAGGACTCTAGGAGAACATCAATTGACACAAGGTAGGCCTTCAATAAATAGTGTTGAATGAATGAACAAGTTGAAGGAAGACATCACCTGATTTAATCTTTACAACACAAAAGAGCAAGTGTTGTAATTCTCATCCTGACACCTAATGAAACTAAGGCTTAGAAAGGAGGGTCACCTGCTCACAGTCACATTGCTAGGAAGTAGCTGAGTTAGAACATAAACCCAATGCTTACTGATTCCAGAGCCTTTGCCATTTTACTACCCTACATCCATCACAAATGGACTAAAATTCTGCCATTTGCTTCAGTTGAGGTGGGGCAGATTGCACTGGATAACCATATCATTGGATATTCAGAGAATGTCCAAAACTTTCTGGAACAATCTTGGATGTGTTTGAGCCAGAGAACTATGTGGGTATAAGAAATCCTAGAAGAGAATCACAAAGAAAGGAATCACACAGGCTTTGCACAGTTTAGACTATGGTTTTGATCATTATTTAACATTCATGAGCACTAACAAATTCCCTGGAGATTCTAAGGAATTTAGGTCATTTCCTATGCCCCAGCCAGAAAATTTTATCTTTCTACTCAAAATAGCAAATATAAACATAAATGAGATTGATAGTGTTACAGATCAATAATTATAAGTGAAAACTCAAATGCATTTAAAAACAATTTTAAATGGTCTAAAAATCAACCAGACAGAGGCTTGTCTATTTCAGAGAAAACACACATGCATAGAAAGGAAAAACCAGAAGTGAAAGGTAAAACAGGACTCATATGGTAATACTACATCCTGGTGGGCCAGACTATAGCAAATAAAGTCTGTGTAAATATTCTTCCATTGTTAAGTTACTCAGTGCTATGTAATGAAATCATTAAGATGCACTCTAATGCTAATTATTGCCTTTCTTCAAGATAAATGTTATGTATCTTTTCAATAGGTAGACACCAATTATGTCTTAATTACTACCCATGTTATTAAGTATTTTTAAATGCCTCCTTTATCTGATATAAGAAGAGAACTATCCTAACTTCACAGTGTATCCAAAAATATTTCTGTGAAGAGCAGTTGATATATTATTATTGACATTACAAATGTATGAGTGTCTTTTCTTTTAGAAAGATCAAAACATTCCCATTTATATATGATTTCACAGTTTATCTACTAAATCATGCCTTATTAGCATATATGCAATAGTCTTGCCATTAAGCATTAGTCAGGTTTTTTTTTAACATGATAGTTTAATAGACATTTCATTCTCCATTAAGTAAAGTGGATTGTTAAAATAAAAATCAGAATACATGTCAGAAGTGAAAGTAAAGGGGTCCTTGGGTGGCTTAGTCCATTAAGCATCTGACTCTTGATTTCGGCTCAGGTCATGACCTCAGTTTGTGAGATCCAGCCCCATGTCGGGCTCTGTGCAGACAGAATGGAGTCTGCTTGGAATTCTCTCTCTCCCCGTCTCTCTCTGGGCCTCTGCGCCTCACACATTCTCTCTCTCTCTCTCTCTCTCTCTCCTCTCAAAATAAATAAACATTTTAAAAAAGAACTATTTTCTCTAATTTTGTCTGATCTAAGAGCTATGCTACCCATCATATAAAATGAGCAAACATCAGCACTCAGAGCTTCCCTAGATCACAAGTAAATCTGACCCTTTCATTTCTGGCTGTCTTTATTAACCACTCAGCATAACTGTGAAAGCTAAAGACCATTCTTAGGGACTCTTGGGTAGCAAGGCGGTTAAGCATTCAACTTCAGCTCAGGTTATGATCTCACAGTCTGTGAGTTCGAGCCCCACGTCAGGCTCTGTACTGACAGCTCAAAGCCTGGAGCCTGTTTCAGATTCCATGTCTCCCTCTCTCTCTGCCCCTCCCCTGTTCACATTCTGTCTCTATCTCTCTCAAAAATACATAAACATTAAAAAATTAATTTTAAAAAAGACCATTCTTAGCCTATCACTGGAGAGAATTTGATGTCAATCAAAACAAGCAGAATTACATGATACTCTGGGAAAATACCAATCTCCAGCCTGTATTTCTCTTAGTCTTGGTCTCTGGAAGAGTCTATCCTGGCCGAGTTGAAACAACTAGTGACAACCTTCTAACTCTGTGTTTGTTCCCCAGGTAGAATTTCCAATGTTCCATACCCAAAACTAGCAAACAAAAGCCAGTGGTACAGTCCTTTTACCATGGAGTGCCAATTTTCCATTGAGGAATTTTTTGATTACTGCTGGAAGGGTTCTTTATAATTTGAAAGTCCTTTAAGACCAATTAGAATTGACATTTATTTGTTTAAAACACTGGAGAGAATGAAATATTACCTAAGGAAGGGTCCTTTATGGTGAAAAGCAGAAACTCTGGCATTAGGCACACTTCTGTTCTATTGCAGACTCTGCTTCTCACTGGCCATTCAATCTTCACCTCACCTCACTGAGCCTCATTCTTCTCATCTCTAAAAGGGGGCAGTAAGGGTCTCTAATCCAATGCCTACATCACAAGGTTATTTGTGAAAGTTAAGTGAGAACATGGAACTACAGCAAGGACTTAACATAGTACCTGGCACATAGCAATGGCTTAATAAATGCTATCTATTGTTGTCATCTCTCTCAACACAAGTAAAAAAAATTGTTTTAATTGCAACAAGTATTGACTGGGCATCACTATGTGCTTAACATCATTCAACAAAGATCCCTGCCCCATGTAGTAGGGGGAGATTGAAAATGAGCAATAAACATAATAAATTAACTAAACTATAGAGTTTTAGAAGGAGAATACACAATGAAATAGAAAAAATAAATAGTAAAGAAAGCAAGAATGGCCAAGAGTGTGTGCTAAGAATGATAATAGGATGGTCACCACAAACCTGTAAGGTAAGACTTGCCTTACTGAGTTTCTCAAAGACTTAAGAATTTGTTGAAATGTTACTACTTTTTTTCTTTGTAAACAGCATGCAATAAAATAAAAATTTCTTTGCCAGTGTTATTTGGCAGTATAAATTTTTCAAAATCAGGAGGCTTACCATATGTCATAATCCTTCCTCCTTAAAAATTGCTAAGTTGACAATTGCAGAATCGATTGTTGACAACAGATTATATAATCATCTCTAATGTTATGGATAAATCAATGCTGTCATAGAAAGCCCCTCTGGGTGATTTCATCAGAACCTCTCACACGGGCTGCTCCCATCCAAATCTAAAGCTGTTTTCTATCAGAACTCTGAGAGCTCTGAAATATTCACCTGGCAAACAAACTCTCCTGCTTTCAAAAAAAATTTTTTTGCCCTCTCTGTGTTCCAAAAAGTCTATGGAAACCTACATGTTAAACCAATAAAAACCAAGTGGTAGCATGTGGAACATTTTTCCAATTATTTCCCCTCTAAAAAATTACTTTCTGCAGGTTGAACCTCAGGTATTTTGAGAATTGCAGACTCAATAGCTCTTTAAACTTTTAATTGGTTCACAAGCATGTTCTGCAATAAGTAACAAGCCTGAGGAAGACTTACTAATTTTTGTAATGTTTATTTTTGAGAAAGAGAGAGAGAGAGAGAAAGCAACCTGGGGAAGGGCAGAAAGAGAGGGAGACACAGAATCTGAAGCAGGTTCCAGGCTCTGAGCTGTCAGTACAGAGCTTGATACAGGACTCAAACTCACCAACCATGAGATCATGACCTGAGCCCAAGTGCAATGCTTAACCGACTGAGCCATCCAAGTGCCAGTTGGTTTTTAAAATAAGTTATTTTGAGGGGAGAAAGATGATTCCTTAAGTAATATGACTTACCCATTTGGATTTTGAAATCAAAAAGTCTCAAAGGGTCTAAGGGAATATTATTTTGAAAATGGATATCTGTTCCAGTTGAGTGTAGAAAAGGGCTGGTACAATTACCTTTTTAGAGAAATAAAATGGATGTATCTACTGTATTTTTCTTCTTTTTTTATTTAATCACTCACCTCTTACTATGCCTCCTACTGAAAGTGTTTGTGATCCTGAGGAATTAAATGTAGACAACTTTCCACTGGAAACATCAGCTTCTTTCATCAAAGTAAATACTCTAGAAGTCTGGTCCTTTCAAAGAATACCTTCTGGCAATTATTTCACTTTTTAACTGTTTTTAAATAAATGTCTCATTTATAATTTTTGTTTTATTTTTATTTATACTGTGAATAGAATTATTTCCTATGGAATTACAGAAGAGTAAATGAAAAAAGACTACTGCAACATTCATAGAATTTTCAATGAAACACTTCCCTCCGAATATGACATTCGATCCAGAAATAATAAGTAAAGGGTTTATTCATTTGCATAAACTCTGACATTTTGAATTTATACAGTGTGTATTTATTATGAATGACAATTCTGGATAAATGGTTCTTCAATATTTATACCAACAATTTTTCCAATTACTCTTTAATCTTTTTCCTGCTTGCATCCCCCTTCTGTCCCCAACCCAAACACAAAGTGCAACTTAGAAGAAATATAAACATGCATGTGTACACACACACATATGCACCCACATGAACATACTCACACCATATACAGACACACACACACAACGCTTGGTTTCCTGACTGACAACCTTTGGAAAATAATATGTTTTAGACCTGAAAATATGCATTGGCAAGAATGTTGGTTGCATGTTAGCCAAAGAGGGGGAAAAAAGCAAATGTAATGGTAGGAGGTTTTGCTAATGGATCTGAGCACCACCAAAGAGTTCTTAAAGTTTCCACAGCTTTGGGCTTTGCAATCTTTTCGGAATTTGCCCTGATTCCCCAGAGACTTACAAATAGCAATTTAAGACTCATTGTTCTGAAACATTCCTTATAGTCAATAAGGTCAGAAATATCAGGATAAGTTTCTAGAAACTAAGTTTCCAATTCAAACTCCACTAATCTCTAAAGAGATCGTTGGTTAAATTTTAGCCTTGGGGCTTAGAAATAGATTATATTTCTTTTTGAAAATGTACACTTCTGCAGTAATCTATAGGCTACCGTTATGCATGAGTCTTTTCAAAACAATGCATTATTTGGAAAAGTCAGATGGAGGACAAGAAAATTCGTCAGAAAGCAGCTGATCACATGTGACAATCTCGGTTAATTTGACACACGTAGAAGAAGTCCTTCAATTATATGGAGGGCTCACATCATTAGAATAGAGAATAGTAGTGAAAGACTGTGTTCTCTTTCCTTGTTTTATATAGGCAGATATGCTGTTACTCATCCTTCAAAATAAGTATTACTCCCTTAAATAATAATTCTTAAGGAATTTACCAGCAAATTCCACGAATAGGGAGCCAACATACCTCTATTTTTACCACAAATCCCTAGTCTATACAAAAATTCTCGTGAAGTTATATGGGATAAAATGATAACATTTCTTATGAGTATGTTCTCACATTCACACATGAAGCTGTCCAAAAGCCTAATATGGTTCAGTTTCCATAGTGCAGAATCTGTTAATTGGATCTGCCTATGTTTTCCAACTCACAGCATCCTGCAGTGCTAAGTATCTAATATAAACACTCCCCACTGAGACTCCTCATAAACCCTGAATTTTTTTTTCTTCCTTGAAGTTAGCTCGTGAATTTAGATGGCCTAAATACTAATAATAAACTTGTTTTTAATTCTTTACTGACATAATCCAATTCTGCACATAGAGTTTAATAACGATTATCCATTTTTTAATCTTCCCCAAAACACTATTGCGATGTCGATGTAAAAAATACAAGGAGAGGTGGACGGGACAAGGTTTGGCAATCTCATGTATTACCTTCAAGAAAGGAGACCATTTTCTCTCCACAGTTTTTTGTGATTGTTGTTTTACCTTTAATGCTATTGAAATAAGCACGTAAAAAGGAAAGAATGCATATCTTGAAGGTGCACTTTGATGACGTTTTACCAGGTTATCACACCTAGATCAATATAAAGAACACTGCCACCTCCCGGAAACTTTCCTTATGCCCATATCTAATCATTATCCCATACGCAAAAGTAACCACTGTATTTATTTTTATCACCATAGATTAGTTTTGTTGGTTTTTGAACTTCATACAATTATCATAGATTTTGTATGGCTAAATATTTAACTTATTTTCCTTGTCATTGTATCATTTTGAAATTTATCTGTGTTATCTGTAGTAGCTCACTCTCTGTTGTTGTTGTTTGGCATTGCATTATATGAGTAGTTTCAATTATGCATTCCGTGTCTTCGATAAACACAGGAGCTTCAAGATTCTATGCTTTGTCTTGGGTCAATTTCTGAAAGTTTGTATTTCAAAATGTGCCCATTTTAATGTTTATTTTTGAGAGAGAGAGCATGCAAGTGAGGGAGGGAGAGAGAGTGAAGAGGACAGAGGATCCCAAGCAGGCTCTGCGCTGACAACAGCAAGCCGGATGTGCAGCTCCAACTCAGCAGTGAGATCTTGATCTGAGCCAGAGTTGAACAGTCAATCACCTGAATCACCCTGGCGTCCTAAGATATATCCATTTTAATGCAATTTGCATATTATCTTTTCAAGTTTATGAATCTTTAGTAATATCATCTTTACATTTTTTTAAAGTTTATTTTGAGAGAGAGCGAGTGTGTGCGCATGTGCATGCCTGTGTGCGGGTGATGGGCACAGACAGAAAATAGAGAGAATCCCAAGCTGGCTCCATGCTGCAAGCACAGAGCCCAACAAGGGACTCTGTCCCATCAACCGTGAGATCGTGACCTGAGTCAAAATCAAGAGTCCGTCACTTATCTAATTGAGCCACCCAGGTACCCCATCTTTACATTCTTTTTTTGTAAAAGAAAAATTTCATATTTATTTATTTGAGAGAGAGAGAGAGAGACAGAACATGAGCAGGGGAGGAACAGAGAGAGAGAGAGGGAGACACAGAACTGGAAGCAGGCTCCAGGCTCTGAGTGGTCAGCACAGAACCTGATGTGGGAATCTTGACTGTGACATCATGACCTGAGCTGAAGTCGATGCTTAATTGTCAGAGTCATCCAGGTGCCCATTTACATTCTTTATGTTAGTAGAGTGTTTGTTTTCTGATCTCTTTTTCATAATTTGTATTTCTAAAGTATTTCTCAATTCTATAAAATTTTTTCAAATAAATAAATTTGATTTGCTGTTTATTTCTATTTGATTTCAGGATTTTATTGGTTTATGTTCCCTATTATTTTTTTTAGGATTTTTAGCTTTAATTTGCTATAGTTTCTGTGGGACCCTGAGAAGGATGCCTAGATAATGATCTTTTAGAATTTCTTCTTAATTAGTTTTTGCAGTTAATGCTATGATTTTCCTCTCAGCTTTTGTCTAGTTGCATTTCACAAGGCTTAATATTTTTAGCTAAATGAAAATGACATTTTCTAACTGCTAGTCATCTTTGACTTACATATAACTTAAAAGAATACACTTTAATTTTCAAACATTTTACAGATTATCTATTTTTACTTTTATTATTGATTTCTAGATTAATTTCTCTGTGGTCAGAGAATAGCCTATGAATATTTTCAATCTTGTGAATTCTGTTATGATTTACTTGATAGTACAGCATATGGTCTATTTTGGCTAATATCATTGGGAGACGATTCTCTATGGGTGTCTTATGTTTCTGCACATCTTTAGAGCAGAGGCCCTGACTCCTCTTATTCTGAACTGTGTTTGGAAGGATGTTTGTATGACAATCGACTCTGGAAGATAGAGATAGTGTCTTCCTCCAAAATAAAAGGCAAGTTTTCTTACAGATTTGAAAGACTGTCTCTCTGGGCCAGCCAGCAGGCATGCTTACTATTCAGTATAAGAGACACAGCTTCTAAGCTCATCTGGCTCCTTCCTTAATACAACTCAGTGTACATACAGATATTACATGGCCTTCTTCAAGTCATTCGGTATGTACGAATTGCAGCTTGGAGACTGAGTACCAAATATACGGTGCTTATGCAGCTTGCTGTAATGTAAGTGATAAAGCCATGTCTCTGAACCTTATTTCTTCTGCCAGCCTCCATGAAATTGTAGCACACTGACATGTTAGGTTGAAAATAAGATAAAATCAGGGGCGCCTGGGTGGCTTAGTCGGTTAAGCGTCCGACTTTCGCTAAGGTCATGATCTCGCGGTTTGTGGGTTCGAGCCCCGCGTCGGGCTCTGTGCTGACTGCCAGCTCAGAGCCTGGAGCCTGTTTCAGTCTGTGACTCCCTCTCTCTCTGACCCTCCCCTGCTCACGCTGTCTCTCTCTCTCTCTCCTAGAAATAAATAAAACATTAAAAAATTTACAAAAAAAAATAAGATAAAATCAGGATGAAGTCAGCAAGGTGGCAGAAAAGAAGCCCTAGAACTTCCGACCCCTTGGAGACCCTGACCCAATTGGAGACACATGAACCAATTTCCCCTGTAAGAGATCCAGAAACCAGTTAAGAATCCCCTGCACCTCAGTTAGGTGCGAAAGCAGACACATCAAAGCTGGTAAGAAAAGTCATGGCACTCATTCATCAGAGTCGTTCACTCTAGCTCTGTGTGGCATGTTTGAGGGAAAAGAAAATCCTAGCTTCTAGCTTCTTGCTGGGAAGAGAAAGAGAAAACTGAAATATACATCCAGCATTCCAACCTTTCAGTGGATGAGGAGCTATCCACGGCACTGGTTTTTGTCTTCCCTTCTCAAAGAAGGGCTAAGACCCAGAATGCTCTGGATGCGTGGGAAGTAAGAACATGGGAGAGCTGGGTGGCAGGCTCCTGCTCCAGAGGGTCCACAGTGTAGCAGACAGAGGCCACTACCATTCAAGAACCTCTCCCTCAGGTGGCAAGATGGCAATAATAGTAAAGCTTTCACTATCAAAAATTATGTTAACTGTAAATTGGTTAAACCCCAGTCAAAAGACATAGAATGGCTGAATGGATTTTAAAACAACAACAAGCTACAACTCTATGATGTCTACAAGAGAGCTACTTTAGACTGAAGGCGAAATACAGGTACAAAATGCAAGGTTGGCAAAAGACATTCCGTGCAAATGCTACTTGGTAATCAAAAAGGAACATGAGTGGCCATGATTATAGCAGACAAAGTCTGCTATAGTTTGAAGTCGAAACTATCGCAAGAGAAAAATAGAGACTTTATGTAATTATAAAAGTGTCATTTTACCATGAAGATATACCATTTGTAAATATATATTCACCCAACACCAGAGTATCAAAACATGAAGCAAACATTGGCAGAACTGGAAGGATCATCTGTCTGGATTGTGTATCTGCTATGGAAAGGGAAGTATTGAAATATCTTTCTCTTATTATTTTATTTATTTTTTTAAGTTTACTTATTTATTTTGAGAGTTAAAGAGAGAGAGAGTGAGAACATGAGTGGGGGAGGGGCAGAGAACAAGGGAGAGAGAGAAGCCCAAGCAGGCTCTGTGCTGTCAGTGCAAAGCCAGACATGGGTCTGGAACTCATGAACCATGAGATCATGACCTGAGCCAAAATCAGGGGTCTGATGCCTAACTGATTGAACCACCCAGGCTGTCTATTTTATTTTTCATACACCAACAGCAAACAGCCTAAAAAGAATATCAAGAAAAAGAATCCCATTCACAATAGAATCAAAAGGAATAAAATATTTAGAAATAGAAGGAAAGAGAAAGACTTATACATTGAAATCTACAAAACATTGCTGAAAGAAATGAAAGAAGATACACTTAAATGAAAGATGTCTTGTGTTTATTGATTGGAAGACTTACTGTTAAAATGTCTACATATAACCAAAGTGATCTTCAAATTAATGAAATCTCTATCAAAATCCCAAAGCATTATTTTAAGAAATAGGAGGAAAAAACCCTAAAATTCATATGGAACTACAAATAGTGAAAACAATCTTTGGAAATAGAACAAAACTAAAAGCCCACGCTTCTTGAAATATGTTACGTAACTGCATTAGTTAAAACTGAGTACTTCCAGAAAGACAGACCTATCAATCAATGGAACAGAACAGAGAGTCTCAAAATAAATGCATGCATATATATAGTCAGATAATCTTCAACAAAAGTGTCAAACTATACAATAAAGGAAGGATAATCTCTTCAGCAAATGGTTTTGGGAAAACTGGATATTAATATGCAAAACAATAAAACCTTATCCTTATCTCACACCATATATAAAAACCAACTCAAAATAAAGACTTAACTGTAAGACATGAAACTCTAAAACTCCTAGAAGAAAACAGGAAAGATGTTTTACAGAATCAGTCTTGGCAATGATTTCTTTGTTGTAACACCAAAAGCACAGGCAACAAAAGCAAAAAATGGCAAGTGGGACTATATCAAACTAGCAAAGGAAACAATACAGCAAAAGGCGGCCAATGGGATGAGAGAAAACATTTGCAAACCATATATCTGACAAGGGGTTAATCTCCAAAATATATAAGGAACACCTGCAATTAAATAGCAAGAGAACAAATAACCCAATTTAAAAACGAGCAAAGGATTTATATAGACTTTTCTTCAAAGATATACAAATGGCCAAGGCATATGAAAAGATACTCAACAGCACTAATCTTTAAGGATTATAAATTAAAACCACAATGATATATCACCTCATACCTATTAGGACAGCCATTATCAAAAACAACAATGGAAAACAACAAATGTTGATGAGATGTTAAGAGAAATTGGAATTCTTGCATAGTGTTGTCATAAATGTAATATGTTGATTCCCAATGGAAAACAGTATGGATGTTCCTCAAAAAAACTAAAAACATCTATTCTATGATCCAGCAATCTTACTTTTTGGTATTTGTCCAATAGAATTGAATACAAGATCTCAAAGAGATATTTGCATTCCCAATGTTCATTGCAGCATCATTCACAATAGCCAAGATTTGGAAACAACTCAATATCAATCAGTGGATGAATGAATAATGAAACTGTGTATAAACATATACTGAAATAGTATTCTGCCTTTAAAAAGAAAGAAACATTGGGGCGCCTAGGTGGCTTAGTCGGTTAAGCATCCGACTTCAGCTCAGGTCATGATCTCACAGTTCGTGGGTTTGAGCCCCACGTCAGGCTCTGTGCTGACAGCTAGTTCAGAGCCTGGAGCCTGCTTCAGATTCTGTATCTCTCTCTCTCTCTCTCTGACCCTGCCCTGCTCATGCTGTCTCTATCTCTCTCTCAAAAATAAATAAAATATTTTTTAAAAAATAAATAAAGAAAAAGAAAAAAACATTGTCATATGGATGAACCTCAAAAACAACATACTCTGTGAAATAGGCCAGTCACAGGTGGACAACCATTGCCTGATTCTGCTCATATGAGGTATCTAAAGTAGACAAATTCATAAAAGCAGAAAGTAGAATGGTGCTTGTGAGAGTCTGAGGAAAAGGGAAAATTGAGAGTTACTGATCAATGGGTTTAAAGTTCCTATTATACAAGGTGAAAAAGTTCCAGAGATATTCTGTACAACAACATTCATACAGTTAGTAGCACTGTAATGTACACTTAAAAATTTGCTGAGGGTAGATTTCATGTGATGTCAAGTTTACAGCAACAATTAATTAATCAACTCATTAAGTAATTAATTAATCATGGAAGGGAGAGGAAACTATTGATGCAGACCAGAATTCAGATAAGTCTCCAAGGATGTATTCTGAATAATAAAAAAGTTGTACACTGCACAATGTTGTTTACATATGTTCTTTTCTCAAATCACAAATTTTAGAAACAAAGGAGTGATTAGTGGTTGTCAAGGGTTAGTGACAAGGGGAAGGAAAGGTGGATGTGCTTATAAGAAGGCAACAGAAAGCGTTCTTGGGTTGATGGAACTGTTGAGTAGCTCTACTACAGTGGTAAGTGCACAAACCCACACTTGTGATAAAGTAGCATAGACCAAAAAATATAAAAACATACACAAGAGTACAAGCAGAACTGAGAAAATCTTAATAATATCACTGGATTGTATTAATTTCAATATTTTGGTTGTCACATTATCCTATGATTGTGTAAAATGTTATCATTAAACTGGGAAAAATGTAAAAGGAATCTCTCTGTATTTTTTCTTCCAGTTTTATGTGACTCTACAATTACCCCAATCAAAGATTTCCATAAGAAGAAAGCAAAGTAAGATTGCAGACCCTTCATAGTTCTTGACAATGTTTTATATATCCTTAGAGGACATATATTGCACCTTTGTCATGTCCCATATTTATAAATGCTTTTTAGATCAAGCATGTTTGTTAGTCATTCTGTCTTCCAGATCTCTACTGATTTTTTCATCTTTTGTTATAATAGTTCCCAAGATGATTTGCCTATGATGTAGATTTTAAAATTTTTCCTTTTAGTTCAGTCAGGTTTTTCATTTTATATTTTGACGCAACATTAATAGCTATATACATTCTTAATACTGTTGTACCTTCCTGTTAAATTAATCTTTTTATCAGTATAAAATGTTGTCCTTTATATTCTGTAATACTTGTATCTTTGAGCTTATGTTATTTTTATATTAACATAGCTACGCTAATTTTCCTGTAGACCAGCAATCAGCAGAGTAGAGCCTAATATCAAATCTGGCACACAGCCTGGTTTTGTACAGCCTAAGAGTAAAGATCGGTTTTATATTTGTAAAGGGCTGCAAGAACAACAACGAAAGAATAGAGACCGTATGTGTTCCATAAAGTTGAAACTATTGACAATCCGAGCCATTATAAAAAGCTATCCAACCACTGCTTTAGATAGTGTTTGGATGACATATCTTGTTCTATCACTTCAATTGTAGCTTTTCTGTGTCCTTATAGATGAAGTGCACATCTTACTTTTAATCCAGGGTGATAAGCATCATCTTTAATTGATGCATTCAAATTATTTATTTATTTGTTTGCTTATTGGTTTTTAATCCTAAAAGAAATCCTATACTCTTTTATTTATTTATTTATTTCCATAGTTTATTGTCAAGTTGGTTTCCATGTAACACCCAGTGCTCATCCCCACAAGTGCCCTCCTCCATGCCCATCATCCCCCTTCTCCTCTCCCCACCCCCATCAGCCCTCAGTTTGTTCTCAGCATTCAAGAGTCTCTCATCATTTGCCTCCCTCCCTCTCCCCCACTATTTTTCCTCTTCTTCTCCCCCATGGTCCTCCGTTAAGTTCTTTATTTATTTATTTTAACTAATTCACTTATTTTGAGATAGAGAGCATGAGTGGGGAAGGGGCAGAGAGAGAGGGAGAGAGAGAATTCAAAGCAGGCTCCACACCATCAGCACAGAGCCTGATGCAAGGCTTGAACTTGCAAACCATGAGATCACGACCTGAGCTGAAATCAAGAGTCAGACGCTTAACCAACTGAGCCACCCAGGTACCTCTCAAATTATTTATTTTTGATGTAAATATTGATACAGTTGAGCTGAAATATATCATCTCAATATCTTTGAAATCGTTCCCTCTATGTGATTCATTCTTCCATTTGTTTGCCTTCTATGAGAGCAATCAAGTTTTAATTTGCTTTATTTTATTTTCCCCCGCAACTAACATTTTAGTGCTACTAACACTAGATGTTAGTACTTCCTTTGATACATGCTGGTAAACACAAAGTATCTGATATTATTCATGATAACCAAGATGTGGAAACAACCTAAATGTTGACACATGGATGAATGGATACAGAAAATCTGGCATAGGCATACAATGAAATAACATTTATATATTTATGTGTTTATGTGTTTGTGTATTTACATATGTATATATGTATTTATTTTGGTTGTTAGCCTGTATATTATAATTTGCATTATTAATCTATTAAAGTCTGTTTTAATTTAGTACTTTCATCCAGTCCCAGTTAACTGGGAACTATGTTAAACTATGTTAACTATGTTAGTCCGCTCAGGCTGTCATAGTGAAGTACCACAGACTACAAGGCTTAAACAACAGAAAAGTATTCTCTCACAGTCCTGGACCTAGAGGTCAAAGGTCAAGGTGTCAGCAATGTTGGTGTCTGATGAGATTTCTCTCCTTGAGTTGAAAATAGTTGCCTTCTCTATGTTCTCACACAGCCTTTCTTCTGTGAGTGCATTGTGAGAGAGAAAGCTCTGGTGTCCCTTCCTCTTGTCATTAGGACACCTGTCCTATCATATTAGGTCCCCCCCTTTACAATTTTAATTATCTCCTGAAAAGCCTTATTTCCAAGTACAGTCACATTGATATTAGGGCTTCAACATATCAATTCTGCAGGGACACCTCTCAGTCTATAACAGATTCTATAGTATTTTATATTATATATATTATATTTAACTGCAATTATCATCTCAAATTTGTGCTACTTTGGTCTATGTTCTAATATTAAACCCCACAGGCTATTAGTATTTATTTTTTAATAGATAGTACGCATTTATAGTTATTCCCTTATATTTATCCTTTTCTTTGTTTTTATTTCATCTTACAACTCTTCTAGACTTCCATGTTCAATCATCTTACTGTCAGAAAACTTCCTTTGGTATTTCTTTTGACACATGCTGGTAAACACAAAGTATCTGATGTTATTCATGAAAACCAAGATGTGGAAATAACCTAAATGTTGACACATGGATGAATGGATACAGAAAATCCGGTATATGCATACAATGAAATACTATTGAGTCTTAAAAAATATTCTGCCATTTGTGACATGGATAAAGCTACAGGGCATTATGTTGAATGAAATAAGCCTGTCACAAAAGGGCAAATACAGCACGATTCCACCTATGTAAGATATTTAAAACTGTCAAACTCACAGATGCAAAGAACAGTGGTTGTTGCCAATGGATGAAAAATGGGAAATGCGAAGTCATTCTTCAATGGGGACAACGTTTCAATTACACAGACAAATAAATTGTAGGTCTTCTGTATTAGCATGAAACGTATACCTAACAATACTGTATTGTCACCTTCAAAATTTGTTAAAAGGATAGACCTCACGTTAAGTGTTCTTACCAGAATAAAAAAGTAAATATATATATATATATGTAAAATTTTTAAATTGTATGACAATTAAAAATGTTTTAATTTTACTTCCCTTGGGGGTTGGATGGATACACAAACAGAAAGAATAGAGAAGAAGCCCTGCCTTGTCATACTATTTAAAAATTCAACACATTTTAGGAGTCCTGGTGGCTCAGCTAGTTAAGTGTCCAACTCTTGGTTTCTGCTCAGGTCATGGGCTCATGATTTTGTGAGTTCAAGTCCCATGTCAGGCTCTGTGCTAATAGTATGGAGCCTGCTTGGGATTCTCTGTCTCCCTTTCTCTCTGCCCTTCCCCCACTTGCACCGTCTCTGTCTCTCTCAAAATAAATAAATAAACTTAAAATTTTTTCTTTAAATTCAATGCACTTTAATCTTTAATTGTCTTAATGCAACAATGGAATGGTATGCTTTAGAACTTCCTATAACTTTGAAAAATATTTTTTTTTAAATAGAAATAATAGAATAAGCAAGAGGTTTTTGTCTTCAAAACTTTGTGTATATTATTATTATGTTGGTTTTTAAAAAATATTTTTTGGGGCACCTCGGTGGCTTAGTCGGTTAAGCGTCCGACTTTCGCTTAGATCATGATCTCGCGGTTCGTGGGTTCGAGCCCCGCGTCGGGCTCTGTGCTGACCGCCAGCTCGGAGCCTGGAGGCTGTTTCAGAGTCTGTGTCTCCCTCTCTCTCTGACCCTCCCCTTCTCACGCTGTCTCTCTCTCTCTCCTAGAAATAAATAAAACATTAAAAAAAAATGAAAAAAAAATATTTTTCAATTATTTGAAAACTAGTGCATTCCTTATCCCTGAATTTTTAAATGAAATTTCTATGACAACTCTCTAATGAAAATAAAACAGAGAGTTCATGGGATGCATGATACCATTGTCAGGATGAAGCATGCTATTTCACTTCTAAGAATGTGTCTACTACTACAAAGCAAGAAAAAATATCCAATGGTAAAAAGACAGTCCCTTAAATAAATGATGTTGGAAAAACTGATGGTGACATGCAGAAGAATGAAACTGGACCATTTTCTTACACCATATGTAAAAATAAATTTGAAATGGATAAAACACCTAAATGTGATCCAGGAAATCATCAAAATCCTAGAAAAAAACATAGGCAGCAACACCTTTGACCTTGGTCATAACAACTTCTTACTAGACATATCCCTGGAGGCAAGGAAACAAAAGCAAAAATGAACTATTGAGACTTCATCAGGATAAAAAGCATCTGCCCAGAGAAAGAAACAACAAAACTAAAAGGTAGCATATGGAATGGGGAAGATATTTGCAAATGACATATTAGATAAAGGGCTAGTATCCAAAATCTATAAAGAACTTATCAAACTCAACACCTCAAAAATGAATAATCCAGTTGAGAAATGGGCAGAGGGCATGAACAGACATTTCTCCAAAAAAGACATACAAATAGCTAACAGACACATAAAAAAATGCTCAACATCACTCATCATCAGGGAAATACAAATCAAAACCACAATGAGATACCACATCTGTCAGAATAGCTAAAATCAACAAGTCAGGAAAATACAGATGTTAGTGAGGATGTGAAAAAGGGGGAAACCCTCTTAGACTGCCGGTGGGAATGTAAAATGCTACAGCCACTGTGGAAAGCAGTATGAAAGTTCCTCAAAAGTTAAGTATAGTACTATCCTACTTCCCAGCAGTAGCACAACTAGGTATTTATCCAAAGGAAACAAAAATACTGATTTGAAGGGGGACATGCACCCCAATGTTTATAGCAGCACTATTGACAATAGCCAATGTATGGAAAGAGTCCAAATGTCCATTGACTTATGAATGAATAAACAAGATATGAGATACACACACACACACACACACACACACACACACACACACACACACACGCACACACACGAATATTACTCAGTGGTCAAAAAAGGATGAAATCTTGCCATTTGCAACAATATGGATGGAAATGGAGTGTATTATGCTAAGCAAAATAAGTCAATCAGAGGAAGACAAACAGATACCCTATGGTTTCACTCATACGGAATTTAAGAATCAAAACGGATGAACAAAGGTGAAGGGAAGGAAAAATAAGATAAAAATAGAGAGGGATCCAAACCGTAAGAGACTCTTAACTATAGAGAACAAATGGAGGGTTGCTGTCAGGGTGTTGAGTGGGGGGAAGAGCAAAAGGAATGAGAGGCATTAAGGAGGGCACTTGTTGGGATGAGCACTGGGTGTTATATGTAGGGGCGGAATCGCTAAATTCTACTCCTGAAACCAATACTAAGCTATATGTTAACTAACTTATATTTAAATAAAATCTTGGGAGGAAACAAAAAATGTCTACTATGAAAGTTTCCAGGCACAGAGATGACACATTATTAATACAGTCAAAGGAAAAGCAAAGCCACATTCCTTTTCTATTCCCATGACATTCTAGAAAGACAAGCAGTTCTGGATTTCACCTATTCCATTTCCATAAGTTCTTTTGTTCTCTAGACATGTATATTAATAGCTAGGGAAAGGAGGTATAAATTAAACACTAGGAAAACTATTACTGTTTTAATTTAAATACTGAAATTTAACAGTAGCTACTTTAGTCAGAATCATATTCCACTAGGATATATTACTGTAAATACTTGCAATTACAAGTGCACGCTCTCAGAGGATTACACACAAAGAAGACAATAGGAAGAGATTCCCAGTTACCTAGAGATTTACATTAAAAAGTTATAAAGTAAAATTAAAATCCTAGAGAGTTTTGGATCAGAAAATAAAAGGGTCATTTGAAATTTTAAGGAGAAAATTTCTTTCATATTCATCAAAATTTGTCTTATCTTACAGGCGTTCTCTTTAATTTCCAGTGTGGTCTCACATAGGTAAGCTCTATTATTCAAAATAATGCTTTTTTCTTCCACTTTGAATGGTCATCTCACTTTTTAATATTTTCCTTCTATTAAAGAGTTTTCTCTTATTAGCAATCAGATAATTCTGTGAATCTAAGAAATCTATTAGATCAATTGCTTACAATAATTTACATGATAGAAATGGCTTTTTTCTTAAGTTTATTTATTTTTGAGAGAGAGACAGAGCAGGGGAAGGGAAGAGAAAGAGGGAGACAGAGAATCCCAAGCAGGCTCTGAGCCATCAGCACAGAGCCTGTCGAGGGGCTCAGTCTCAGAAACCATGAGATCATGACCTGAGCCAAAATTAAAAGCTGGAAGCCTAACTGACTGAGCCACTCAGGCGTCCCAAGAGAAATGGCCTTTGAGTTAAACACTTGAAATTGTTTAACTTTTCAATAGGTTTCGAGTGTGTGGAGGGGGAGTGCTCTGCATAGAAAAAGAAAGTATTAGAACAATACTAGAAGTAATCACAATCTTGTAATCCCTTTAACTAAGACCCTTTGACACTAAATTGCTTTAAGTCAGACATTAGTTCAAACCTAAATTGAAAGTTTACTAAGGGTGTGAGGTCCTCCAGAGCTCAGTGGAATGACGTCAGGCAGAGTTGAGACTCAGACCTCTGGTGGAGGGAACATCAGGCATCTGGCACAGACAGCCCCTAGCCAGCATGATAAAACTTGTTCTTGGAGTGCAGAAAAAACTGGCAACTGGTACCAACTATTACTCAGACCAAATGCTGGGATGCAGGGCCATTATTAGAATGACGTTCAGGAAGGAGCAGGCCCCTTCTTCTCCTCCGGACTCCAGTTAGTGCTCCCTACTAGCAGAACCTACCAAAGATTCCTCTGGCAAAAATAAACTAGGGTTTGCAAAATCCCAGCGCCATGTCACAAAGCAAAGAGTACATGGAACCGGAGGATGGGTCTGGAGCTGCAAGTCGGTACTTAAAGCCAGCACACTCGGGGGGCACTCAGTTCCCGGGAGGACACTGCTGTTTGAGACCTAATTAATGAAGGCATCGAAAAAGTAAAAGGGATGTCATGACTAAGCACACAAACTGAAATGTCTGCCGTAAACACTTATGAATGTGGAGATCAACGCAGTTCAGTCAGGGAGCTTTGACACAAGCAAGTTCCAGCTTGCGAGCCAAAAGTGATCAAAGAGGAATTTTATTCTATGACCTCTTAGATGACACTAGAGTGACTGAAATAAAAAGTCTTCAGAGACACTCATTAAAGTGCCCTTTGTTTTCATTCCACTTTCCTCATAGGTTTCTTTCTTAACCGTGCTCCTTGACACCCAAAAGGGGAAAACCTTCCTCTACTCCCAAGTCCCTGAGGCTTTCTTTCCTCCTCTTTCCCACTGTGGCATTAATTATAGTTATATCACTTTGGAATGAATTATAATTAATTAATAACTAGCTTCTTCCCTTATAATACGTTTCTGTTCCTCATTGTGAGTGTTTGATTGCATTAGCGACCCAGTTCTTCACCCCTCTGTATTTATGCTCTTTGGCATGTAACTCTATAGCTCACCTTCCCTCGACACAGGTCTCAGTCATGTGATTTGTTTTGGCCACTGACATTTTGGGAAGTGGGACACAAGCAGAGGCTTGAGAAAGCATTTACCCAACTGGATTCACTCTTACTCTTTTTCTTTGACACAACCATGAGAGTATGCTCAGGATATTCTGCTGGAGGATGGGTGAATCTTGGCCCAGATATGGTTATTATCTTAGCTGGTGGCCAGTCTCCATCTGACTGGTACACAAGTCCACTCAAGATCAGTAATAGCCCTACTAGGGGTGCCTGGGTGGCTCATTCAATTGAGCGTCCAACTCTTGATTTTGGCTCAGGTCATGATCCCAGGGTTGTGGGATGGAAGGTCTCACGTTGTACTCTGAGCTGAGCAAGGAGTTTGCTTGGGATTCTCTCTCTTTCTGCCCCTTTTCCTCACTCTCGTGTGCTCTATCTATTGCACTCTCTAAAATAAATTAAAAAACAGAAAAGCCCCACAAAGCCCAAGCAAAATCTTTGACTGTAGATTGGTGGGGTAAATAAATTATTATTACATTAAGTACCTGAAATTTAAGGTGATTTGATACACAGCACTATCATGGCAAATGGTAACCATTATACTCTTTAACAGGAGCAAATCAGGGCCAGCAAATATAATATTCTCTTTGATAGTTTGAGGAAAGAAGAAATTGTGTGAACGTTTATTCATTAATAATATCCTCTGTCATATTTCAGTGAAATTAAAACACACTGATGAAAACAAGGACTAATTCCAAAGTAAGAGATAATGAGTAGCCTGTTTATAAGAAAAATAAGATTACTGTCTATACTTAGAGCTGATTCAAGTAACTTCACTTTTGAAAATTTTTTTAATGTTTATTTATTTTTGAGAGAGACAGAGACAGAGAGCATGAAGAAAAAAGGGACAAAGAGACAGGGAGACCCAGAATCTGAAGCAGGCTCCAGGTTCTGTGCTATCATTACAGAGCCCGAAGAAGCTTGAACTCATGAGCTGTGAGGTCATGACCTGAGCCAAAGTCAGATGTTCAACCAACTCAGCCACCCAGACACCCCTCGAGTAACTTTATTTTTAAAAACTACAAATAACATAGTCAGGTTTTTCATTACAATTTTCTAAAAAGCTTCTAACAGGAAATGATGAAGGAGCAATGATATACACCAGAATTTCCTTTTTAAAACTTATATCAGATTTTGAAAATACTTTCTAGTTCATTTATCTTCTTAGTCAGAAATACCCATTACTCTCAGAGACATTTCCTTGCCTTGTTAAAGAGATTAAATGAAAGATGTAAATCATATTAATTAAAAAAAAAAAACCCTATGTGACTATATTTTTACCTTGTTCAGTTTCCCAGAGCTTTGAATAAGTTTTAAAAAAAATCACTTAGGATCTGCCTGATATCTTTCTCAATGAAGTATTTTTGTTTTGGGGGGGAAGTTGTTTGCTTGTTTGTTTTTGCTTTTTTAACTAAGTTGGGTCATTAAAGAGAAAGGAGGGGGGAAAAAGGATAACCAGCCATTTTCCTCTCTTCCCCTAATTGAGGAGACCTGGAGTTTTCATCAGATTATTCAAGATAAATATTAGGGAAAGAGAAGTAAAAGTATATAGACAACCGCCAATATGGTAACCTGCCCAATATTCTACATTGCCTCACATCCATAGCCCAAGGTATAAAAATGAAGAAAGAAAGGACTCAGGTCATAGTCCCTAGAAAGTTCCAATGATTCTGAGGGGCCTTCCCTTTCTATACCAGTGCCCCCTTTCTTTGTAGACCTACTCTTGTTTTCCTGACCTGCCACACCAGGCTAGGACTTCCACATGGTGCTAAGCATCAGTTAGAATGAACATCTTTGGACAAGAGGGAATTACTAATATAATGAGTAGAGAAGCCATATAGCAGGAACAGAAGAATAAATGACACTGGGATACAATTAGGAATACTGATCAAAGAGCCAGAATATCAAGTCTGGAAATAGATCCAAGAACATCTGGGAAAGTAGATATGATAAAGATCACATTTCAAATTTGTGAAGAAAGTGTTTAATAAAATTGAGGTAACCAGGTAGCTGTCTGGACAAGACTAAAGTTTTATCCATACCTCAAACTTTTCCTCAGGTATATCAATATTTTAAATATATGAAAATGAGCGGCACCTGGGTGGCCCAGTAAGTGACCGACTCTTGGTTTTGGCTCAGGTCATGATCTTACAGTTCATGGCCTCAAGCCCCAGGCTCTGTGCTGATGGTGTGGGGCCTGCCTGGGATTCTCTCTCTCTCCCTCTCTCTCTCTGTCCCTTTCCTGCTCATGCCATCTCTGTCATTCTCAAAATAAGTTAAGTTTTAAAAACACTTTAAAAAATAAATAAAATAAATATATATATGAAAGTGAAATAACAAAAGAGAAGAAAACAGTTGAGAATTTAAAGACTAATCTCAAAGTGATCTTTCCAAGGTTGATACCTTAATTCAAATAAAGCAAAGTAAGTGTTTAATTATGAAAGCATGTCTCAAAAGATAAATCACAGGGTGAGAAAAAGCATTTACACACATATTATAGTCAAAAACTAAACTTCTCTAATATATATAAAATGCCCTATAAAACAAAAGCAAAATGCAGAATAATGTATAGTATGCTTCCATTTGTGTAAAAAATGTACTTTAATATATGAATTTCTAATATGTAAGTGACATCTCTCTGGAAATAGAAAAAATTACTAATTATTGGTTGTCCCAAGGAGGGAAAATGAGTGCTCAGGGTTCAGAGAAGAAAGATTTTTCACTCTGTAGTACAATGAGCTTTTACATTATAAACTCTATGAATGTACCATTCAGAATAAATAAATAAAACTTGAATTAAACTTTTTCATTTCTAAGTGAAAAATGACTGGTAGATTATTTGAATATTTGAATCAGGATTGTTGTTTTACACAGAAAAATCCCCAAACCTCAAGACTTGGCACACACAAGGTTTATTTTTCACTCCATAAAGTCTGATCCATGTTGGGTGACTCTTATATACCCAGTACCCACAATAGCTTAAATTAGGGTCTTCAGATTGGAAGTAGAGGACAGGTATGAACAGGCACATGGGCTCTGAACTGTCCCAGCCCAGTACTGACACATGTAACCTCTGCAAACAGTCCATTGGCCAGAACCAACCATAATGGCCCCCACCTGGCTAAAGGAAAGGCCTTGAAAGGAAGACCATGTGAACCCACTGTTCATCACTGTACTTTCCTCCCCTCAGTAAATCAGTTTTCAAATAAAGGTCTTAACAATTATAAGCCCCATACTTTACATAATCTCTGTTTCATGTGCTTCTAGTTTTACTCCGTTAAAAAGGCGTATTAATACTCCACACAAAGACACATAGATGAGCTCCCTAGATGAGCTCCCTAGGTTGTCTTAGAATACCCAGATATATCTTACCTTAAATGTAGAAGGATGAACTTTAACTTTGACCTAGAACAGCACTCAGAGTAAATGTACTGTTGGTCCATCTAGATTTGAACATGCTGTGAAATGTGTGAGTTTAGTCCTTTTCAGCTGTGCCAAGTGCAATTCAATAATAGTAGTCTACTTACTGATTGACCAGTGTTGGTGGCAGGGCTGTGGGGGGTGGGGCTGGTAGCAGATGAGCTCACACTCTCCATTTGGTCCGGATCCTTCGGCCAAGTTTTCACATCACAGCCAGTGAGGGCCACTAAGCATACTCTACCTCCACAAATTACAAAGAACGTCTACAAGGGAGTTAATGTAATGCTCTGCCTTCTGTTTTTATCCTGGAAAGAACTGTTTGTAGTCATACTTAATTTTTGTCTCGCAGTTCTACTCTGAGTCCATTTTGCCAAACTAAGCTTTATTACTTTGTGGCAAGAGAAGTGAGGTCTTCTAAAAAGTTGAAAGCAATGAAATAGATGACTGGATGGCCTCTGCATCATTCTTCTGGATTCTGTGGGATGAAGCTTAGACATGATTTAGCAACTTAATTTAGTTAGTCTCCATTTTGCAAAAGTGTTTATTAACCAGAAAGATTCCTGTATCCAATTCTGAAGCATGCCCGCTGTCTAAAAACGAGACCCAGAAAGACAGAAAGCTTTGGTAATTGGGACCTATATTGAGGGATTACTCCCCAGGACGAGTGAAAAAAGAATTAGAGAAGAGATTGATCAGCATTTCAGCAAAGGAACCCAAGCAAGTGAAGTGTATCTTAACATGTCATTTTAATGAGGCATGAAAGTGACTGCAATAGCAGTGTGTGAACAGGGCATTTTGCCCCCTAAAATGTACGCTATTTTTGTTTACCTATAGCCCTAAGAGGGTGGGCTGTCATAAGCAGAATGTTGAGTCATGAGCACACCCTACTGGTTTCGTGTAGGACAACAGTAAAAGACAATGGGAATTCTCAAAGATGTTTTTGTCTGTTTTTTGGTCTGTTTTTGTTTGTTTTGTTTTAACCAGGAACATAGCAAAACACAGGATTTTTTTAACCTTTAATATTGTATTAAAATAATAGAAATATGTATAGCATGTATATACTAATACAGGCTGATATATATATATATATTATATATATATATAATATATATGTATAATATATATATATATGTAAAATACATTTATTTCAACAGAATCAAATCTTTTCTAAGGTTTAGGGTAACTTGGTAGGCCTTCTTTCCCTCTTTCTCTATTTTTAGGGTTGTCTTAACACTTTCAGCCCTCATTCAGTTTTAGCAGACTTTGGATGCACCCCAAGGCGGAGGACGCTTTTGCAGTGAGTCAGTCTGATCCTGGGTCCACAGAGCCACCTGCAGATGTCACACTGAAACACTGCTCCTGACACACCACCTGTTTCTCCTTGTTCTCCTTCAATTTGTGCTTTCATCAAGCAAATTCTTCAAACAGCTGGGTGGTGCCGACACAGGCAGCCCCCTGGGGAGGGCATTTTTTTCCACACTAGCAAACCAAATTTAATTGCTTAGTCACATTTGGAGTACTTTTTCTATTCCATGGATACCTTAATCATGTGAGCCGTACTTGAACTAGAAAATTGCAATGTTGTCGGCCACACAAGATGAACACAAATTTATTTAGGTATGAGTTTTAGGGAAAGATCAATAATTGTCATAATTGTGTGGCTAGCAAATAAAGGGGTATCACATGATCCCCTCCAACTAGTGTCTTCCCAACTGAGAGACATTAACTAGAGAGAGGCTCAGTGGATCACAGAGATGACTTAAGAGTTTGAGATTTATACTCTTGTTTTGTTTTGTTCTGTCTCGTTTTTCACCCAATACTAGGG
Source organism: Proteles cristata cristata (assembly GCA_017311185.1). Classification (NCBI taxonomy): domain Eukaryota; kingdom Metazoa; phylum Chordata; class Mammalia; order Carnivora; family Hyaenidae; genus Proteles; species Proteles cristata. The sequence continues at coordinate 899,325 of JAESUZ010002924.1, read as the reverse complement.
ACCAAGACTACATGGTTATTTTTATATCCATGCATTGCTAAGGTGGTGCAGTAAACGTCCATGATTTTACTGCATCTCCATAGGAAAGCACTGAGATTTTATTATTACCGTATTCTCAGGCTCCAGACAATAAGAGATGTGAAGCTAGTAACAAAATTCCTATAAGTAAATCAGGACAAAGAACAGTGAATTTACCATTCTATTTTCAGGTCATCCAATCTTTTGTTTTAGAGTTCAAAAAACTATATAGATACCAGGGTGCAAAAGGAATTTCTGCCCAACTTTTATGTCTTTCAGGCAGACAAATAATTGTATGACCAAATACTAAACCTCTTCCAGGAAAATAGAATAAAATTCAAAAAACCTTGTTGTAATTCATATTTGGCAATATGTGCCTTCCATTTGTTTTTGGCTCACAACTAACTTTTTTGACCTAGTGGAGCTCCCACCACACTATTCATTTTACAATAGCAGCATTCCTTAATTTGAGGTTCACTTTTCAAAACATGTATTTACATTATGTTTTTAAAATTGAAATCTGATGGATAATTGTATAAAAATGGCAAAGTGAGTGCCATGAGACCAGATGCAGTAGCCATCTTCAGTTAGTGCCACGAAATTCAATATGCATCCCACTAAGAGATTAATCTAACAAAACAAAGCTCGAGTTACATCATGCAAAAGCCTTTAATGGCTTCCCAGTTACCTAGACAATTAAATTCTACAGTCATCCTAACATGCAAAGTCCTCTTCAGTCAACTTGTTCATATTCAGCCCTTACTATCCTTGTTTGAATATACCTATATTCCAACCTAACTGAATTATTTTGTTTCTTTGAATACCTCTTATGACTTTTTTTAATATGTCTCTGTTGACATACAAAAACTATCATTAACCAATCTAACTTTCCTTTAAATCATATTCAATAATAGTGATGATGATAATAACAATAAGAGAAGTAGCCAGCATTAGAGGGCCTACTGTGTGCCAAGCATTGAACTAAGCACTTTTCATATGTAATAGTTCATTTATTCCTCTTGACAACCTTGGGTGGTAGGTTCTGCTATTAATGAAACTGAGATATAATAATAAATAACTTTTGCAAGGTCCCATATCTTATATGTAGAAGAACCCAGTGGGAAACTGCCTTCTTTTCTCATGAGAGGGTTTTCTGATTTCTCAAATGCTATAAACCAACTTTATCCAGATTTGTCTGACAGACCTTCAAGGTTGTTTTTGTAGAAATTGAGCCAATGAGTAAGAAGCCATCCACCATTTTGTCTTGGAAGCTCACTGAAGTCCAGTTCTCTGTCTTCTTAGAAATCCAGCCACCCCCCAGCAGAGAAGTTCACTTGACCCAGAGCAAGATTCCAGAAGCAAGATCGTTTACCTTAATGCAACCTGAATTGTCTGTGTTGGAGGTTAGAAACAGTGGATTTTTTTAAAAATTTAGCTAGAATAACAATTCTTAGAATGTGACTACCTAAGAGAATCTGCCAGATCAAAACTAGTCTGAAATAATACTCTGCCTTTTACCAGTGTTTCAACATTTACACTGATGGCGCAAAAACAGTGGTGAGGAAAACTGTTAGAGCCCTAGCACAAATCAAGGCAGTGGCACCAAAGTGTACCAGAGTTTTGCTTTCTTCACTGCCAGTATATTCACAGGAGGGAAGGTTTCATTTAAGAATGTCCTTGAGAGGGGTGCCTGGGTGGCTCAGTCCGTTGGGTGTCTAACTTTGGCTCAGGTCATGATCTCATGGTTAATGAGTTCAAGCCCCACGTCAGGCTCTGTGCTAACAGCACAGAGCCTGGAGCCTGCTTCAGATTCTGTTTCTCTCTCACTCTCTGCTCCTCCTCTGCCCATGCTCTTTCTCGCTCTCAAAAATAAATAAATATTTTTTTAAAAAAATTTTAATGTCCTTGATAAAGCAATAAAATTTATTAATTTTGTTAAACCTAGACCCTTGAGAACATGTCTTTTTAATGTTCTGTGTGCAAAAGGGAAAACTTGCGGGATGTACATACCGAAGTATGATGGCTGACTCAAGATGAAACACTTGTGTGACCGAGTTACAGCTGAACTTGATTCTTTTTAATGGAACACTATTTTTACTTGAAAGAGGAACTAAAAGACAAAATATGGTTATCCAATCTTGAATCGTTGGCAGGCATTTTCTCAAAACTGAATGAAGTGAGCCTGTTCCTTCAAAGAAAGCAGTTGATAATATCGGCTGCCAGTGATGAAACTGGAGCTCTTAAGCAAAACTTAGAGTTTTAAGACTTTGTCTTCACCACCATATTGGCAGTTTCCCATTATTTATAAATTTTTGCATGAGATTAGGGTTAATGACTGTGATTTTTCTATATTGTAACATAAAGTGCACGGACATTTGTATGGTCTGCACAAGTCAGTGCACCAGCATTTTGTAATAACCAATGCATGATTTTATAAAATCGTGCAGGGTTAAATGATCCATTTAAAGTGCATGATAGGGGGGCACGTGAGTGGCTCAGTCAGTTAAGCATCTGACTCTTGATTTCGGCTCAAGTCATGATCTCACAGTTCATGAGATGGACCAGAGTCAGGACACACACTGACAGTGTGGAGCCTGCTTGGGATTCTCATTCTCCCCCTCTCCATCTTGCCCCAACTCTCTCTGTCTCAAACTAAATAAACTTATAAAAAAGTGCAAGATAGGACAATGGATTTCAGTAGAACAGAATACAGTATGTTCATGGATTTCATTACAGATTCAACATTGCAATGAATTTCAATAAACTGTCACTTCTTATACTGTGATTTAACACCAAAAATATATATCCAAATTACAGTAAAACCTTGGACTGTGAGTAACTTGTTCTGCAAGTGTTCTGCAAGACAAGCAACGATTTCTAATAAATTTTAAGTTGATAAACAAGGAATGTTTTGCAATAGGAGTAGTAAGTGACATGGACGTCACAGGCTCACAATTGAGCCTATGGTTCTACTCTCTCTCTCTCTCTCTCTCTCTCTCTCTCTGTCTCCCTCTCTCTCAGGGATTGTGGGTGATGATCTCCTATGTTGGAATGCTCTGTCTTAGGCTACAGTGTTTGGCAGCAATCAGTGATTCTTCAGAACGTTGGAAGGTGCCAACAACTGGCACTAGGGTATTTTTTTGTCACTTCAAAACACCTAGGGATAGTCATTTGCTTTTCCATACAAGAGTTGGCTTAGGAATGATTTGCTTCACTCTAGGTCAGGCTGCTAGCAGATATAGACCCTTTCCTCTTCTGCCTTATTGCCAGTTATTTTAAAAACAGTATATGACAAGTTTATTAGTACTGTACTGTAGTCAACATCTCTGTGAGTGTATATAATGATCCCCAAAAAATATTCCATTGAGCCAATAGACAGCAGTGATTCCATCAGTGATAGTGAAAGTCATCCTACACAATAGTCCTCCTCTCTCTTGTCTCCCTCATACCAGCCACAAAGGTATTCAAAGGTAAATGCAAGTTAATTTGTTTCTTTTTCTTTATATTTGCATTTTCTTTATTTTTTTATATTATATTAGAATCATTTTATATGAATATTTTGGGGTTGTGCAATGAATAATCTGAGTTTCCATTATTTCTGATGGGGAAATTCACTTTGTTTACAAGTACTTTGGATTACAAGTGTGTTTCCAGAATGAATTATGCTCACAAACCAGGGTTTTACTGTATCTGCAGAAATTTTAAACTACTTTTTGTTCAGCTGAATAAGTCAGATGAATTATGAAATCAGGTTTTCTTCATATGCTTCTACTGAAACAATATATCTCACAGATTGAAAGCAGAAATATGTGAAAATCATGTCCTCTTCTAATAATCCAGACACTGAAGAGATTTTCAAAAATGTCAAACAATTCTATTCTTCCCATTTTCTTTTGCTTTTAAGAATTTATTTTTCACAAATGTTTATGTTTAACATAATACTTTTATCACTATTTTTAAATTAATAAATACTCTGATTTTTACTTTCAATTTCATAATATATACTCAGGGGATTTTCAATAAATTTACATGGATTCTGAGACTAAGGTGATTATATATTACTGAGCTTGGTCATCATCTCTAAAAATAAAGACTCTATACCTTGCTGGATTCTTATACAGCGTTCTCAAAAAGATCAACAAGTATAGATAACACACTAATCCATGCATTTTTGAATATTTGTAATTTCACCAATAAGGAACCAGTTTAACATTTACTGTGGTAATTAGAAAATATCTAACTCACAAATTAAAACCATTCATGACATTCACTACGTGATTAGAAAAGCCTCATGTTCTCACCAAGGAGACATAAGCATGTAGAGAAACTAGAATATGGATGTTCTCATGAGAATTCCAGCTGAGGACATCTGGAGTTTGAATTCCCTATTAGAATTCAGAATTCAGCAATCAAGTTTTAACTTCATCATAGCAAGAATCACATAATACTATACCACCGATGATGTAGTATTTGAAGTAAAATTATAGACATTGTAATGCCCAACCAAATGCCACCTGCCTTTGAACCTCTAAGTTACTTTTATGTGCCTCTTTCAGGATACCTAGTTATAGACTTTGCCACTTATTTACTGAAAGTTTTTGAGCATTTGTTTTATTTCCTATTCACAAATTCTGACATTTTACCCACCCTCCCACCACAAACCAAAATAATAATGATAATTGGGTAAAACAGATGCTAAGAAGCAAGAGAAAATTAACCATGAGTGCTAATAGTACCCTGGGCAGGTGGAACATGCAATTTCAGGAATACACAGAAATCAATAGCAAATAGCAAAGAAGAAATGGATATTCCGGTGGTAAATGAAATATAGCAATGACTACCTAGGAGCAGATGTTCTTTAGTCACATAAAAGTAAAAATGCCAAACATTCAAAAACAGTCAGTTAAGAGTTCATAACGTAGCAGGAACTCAGGGGTGGGACTTGAATTCTGAGGGTAAAATAAAATGGAAAGTAGAGTATATAATCTTAGAGACTTGACCATTAATTAGTTATGAGTTTAAAGACCCAAGAACAGGAGAACAAGACAATATTCCAGTTACCAGTCTATCAGAATACATAATTAATTATTATATAATTTTTAAATGAATGAAGAGATGACTTTAAGCATACTAGAAATTTCACATTCACTATTTGAGTCTATTAGTCTGTAAATACAATCACAATGTTTTTAACATAACTTGGATAAAATAAAATGAGGAACATGAAGAACAGCTTCTAACCTGTAACTCTTAAAAGCATTTAGGAGAAAAAAAAATTCAAACCGAAGCACAATTTTGTAGTTAAGAAATAAAAGGCTGGATTTTAATTCTAGGTTGACTACCTTCTATAAATATAATTTTGAACAAAATATGCAATTTTTTTCAATCAGTTTCCTCATTTTTAACAAAGAAGATAATATCTTCCCAACAGGGTAGTTAGGGGCATTACATACATATATAATAAGAGCATTATTATTTTTAATGATAAAGTTCACTGATTTTTATCATAAAAGTATTTAAAATAAGCCAGCTATTATTACCATTTCCAAGAAGAAAATATTTCCATGTGCCATGATAGCAAAAAACAAAAACAAACCCCAAGGAAAACAAAACAAACATTACATTATTAAAAAGCATATTTTAAGTGGAAAGAGAAAATGCTAACCATAGTGCAAAAATAGCTTCCTTCTCATTACAAATATGGTCAAGAGTTATAGTTAGCTTTCAATGAAGATCACAAAGATGGAAGAGTTGGGAAATGTGGTGCAACCAAAATGCAGAAATTTGAAAGAGATATTATCCAAATAAAGGGTTAAGATAAAAGTTTCATTTTCTTGGATTTTCCACATGAAGAACTTATGCTAATCTATCAATGAACAAAAGTTAAATAATCCCCAGGGTCTCCTGCATTTTAACTTAGAATGATATATAAATATTTGCACAAATCCTATTTCTTTCCCTACAAATTAGTCATTTAATTTTTTTAAATTTATTTAGTTAATTAGTTTTATTTTTTTTAAATTTATTTTATGTATCACTACCCTGAAAGTTAAAGAACTTTGAGATATGTAATGAGACTACTTATAAAAATGTTAATCCCTGTGGCACCTGGGTGGCTCAGTTGGTTAAGCATCAACTCTTGACCTCAGCTCAGGTCATGATCAGGATTCATGAGTTCAGGCCCCACATCAGGCTATGTGCTGACTGCAGAGTTGGCTTGGGTTTCTCTCTCCCTCTCTCTCTGTTCCTCCCCTGCTTATGCTGTCTCTCTCTGCCTCTCGTTCTCTCTCTCAAAAATAAAATAAAATAATCATTTTTAAAAATGTTAATCTCCTATTGTACCACAGTATCCTCACAGGAATATTTCCTATTGTTCTTGTTCTTTTTACCTCCCTCAAAGATGGTTATGCACATGGATGGCAGAAAACAAACAAACAAACAAACAAACAAAAGACACTTAAACTGTGATGATGGCCACACAATTACCTAATCTGAATTGAAGAAGAGAAATTCTTCATGGTAACTTAAAATGCTCTAAACCAGCTGTTTACTAGGTATGCATACACCTAGGTATATGTGAAGTCTTCTCAGAGAGTATCTCTATGTGAACTTTCAGATTCTCAACTTCTGTTTTTAAATTCTCACATATACATTGTCTTAAATTGATCCTCCCAAAAATACATTTTTCTTATTTTTTTAAGCTTTTTAATGTTTGTTTTTTGAGAGACAAAGAGACAAAGCATGAGTGGGGGAGGGGCAGGGAGAGAAGGCGACACAGAATCTGAAGCAGGTTGACACAGAGCCTGATGTGGGGCTCAAACTCACAAACGGCAAGATCATGACCTGAGCCCAAGTCGGATGCTTAACCAATTGAGCCACACAGGCGCCATGAGAATACAATTTTATTTATTTAAATCTTTATTTTTGAGAGAGAGACAGTGTTGGCATGGGAAGGGCAGATTGAGAGGGAGACACAGAATCTGAAGCAGGCTCCAGGCTCGGAACTGTCAACACAGATATGGACGCAGGGCTCAAACTCACAGACGGCGAGATCGTGACCTGAGCCAAAGTCAGACGCTTAAACGACTGAATCACCCAGGCGCCTCAACGAGAATACACTTTTAATTGAGGTTCAAAACTTCCTGTCCAATCTCCCTCCCAAGATAGTGCTATGCTCATCTCAAAGTTACTGCATCCATTTTTCCAGGGTATAAATTTCTGGGAAACCAAACGGGTATAAAAATATTAACACTGGTGTTGCAGAAGGAAATGATTAATGACTGGTAAAAAAAAAAAAATCTTTTCATAAATGAGATAGTTTATAATTCTTTGTTTTGAATAAAATTAGGGCAAGACCCAACTGGTAGTGACCTATTATCAAAATAGTTTTTAATAATCTATTGTTTGGAGTGATAGCTGGGAAGGACTGCAAAGAATTATGCCAAATTCTAACAATAAAACTTCTATTGCTATTTGCTTATCTATGAGATAAGGTTTCTGAACAGGCACATCGAAGCAAACAAAACAGATATAATCAGTATTGCGTTTGAACACTGTCTAAATCTAGCAACAAGTAATATTTAGATACATAAATTAGCTTTTAAAAGTTCCATCCAGGGGCGCCTGGGTGGCTTAGTCGGTTAAGCGTCCGACTTTCGCTTAGGTCATGATCTCGCGGTTGGTGGGTTCGAGCCTCGCGTCAGGCTCTGTGCTGACTGACAGCTCAGAGTCTGGAGCCTATTTCAGAGTCTGTGTCTCCCTCTCTCTCTGACTCTCCCCTGCTCACGCTGTCTCTCTCTCTCCTGGAAATAAATAAAAATATTTAAAAAAAAAAGTTCCATCCACTAACAAATTTATAGTTTCTTCCTTTTTACACTGAAATATTATTTTTCAGAATTTTAACATATATAAAATGTTTTTATCAGTGTTGTATAATTAAAACTATAGTGAAAACCCGATTCAGAAAAAAATATTTTATCAGAGATTTACAACTACAGGAAGTTCTAAAATTGTATATTTAAATTATGCATGTACTTTTTTTCTTTTTACATAGAAGTAGGATAAAATGATCAGAAGACATTCAAACATAAATGTTTTATATAGTTTTATTTTTTTAATTTTTTAAATGTTTATTTATTTTTGAGAGAGTGAGAGAGACAGAGCATGACCAGGGGAGGGGCAGAGAGAAAGGAAGACACAGAATCCAAAGCAGGCTCCAGGTTCTGAGCTGCCAGTACAGAGTCCAACACGGGGCTCGAACTTACAAGCCGTGAGGTCATGACCTGAGCCAACTGAGCCACCCAAATGGCCCAGTTTTATATATTTTTGACATTCATTAGTCAATGACTCATATCAAGCTGCTATAGTATTTAAATTCCATAAAATACAAGTCAAAAAAAGAAGTAGCAGGTTTTTTTTAATATTTTTTTATTTATTTCTAGTAGAGAGAGAGAGAGACAGCATGAGCAGGGGAGGGTCAGAGAGAGAGGGAGATACAGACTCTGAAATTGGCTCCAGGCTCTGAGCTGGCAGTCAGCACAGAACCCGACGCGGGGCTCGAACCCACGAACCGCGAGATCATGACCTAAGCGAAAGTCGGACGCTTAACCGACTAAGATACCCAGGCGCCCCAAGAAGTAGCAGTTTTAATTTAGTTATGATCATTTACCATATGTTGGAAGTTTTTTTTTCCTTAAGTTTCAGTATTTACATTTGTGATGAAACCATTTAAATGGTCTGTTAAATGTGAAGCTATCCATAGTTTCGCAAAATTCCTTTAGGCCTCAGCAAATAAAAGTTTGAAGTAGAATGCTCTAGTCTGAATCATAGACACCAGGAGAAACTCGATTGGGACCTATTCCAAAACCTCACATTGATCACTACAAACAAGGAGGAAAATAGTTGGGAGTTTTTTGGTGGCTTTTTTTTTTTTTTCAGTTTAGTGACAATGCCAGGTCTCTGTCAACTCACCACACAAGATTTATGATTTTGAATGATTAATCAGCAGTGACCATGATTTGCTTTTAGAGAATTTCTCTTTGAAATGTACCTTGATCTTGATATATTACTGCAGGTTGATCTATACAGGAAAAACTGTCACCAAAGGCTGCTAGCGCTTTGAGGGAGGCTTCATGTGATTATTAAATTTCAAAGCCATGAAGCCGGTGCTAATCTTCCACATAAGAGTTCTAAACACGATTGTTTGTGAGCACCACCTTCTTCCTCTAATCTTTCGTCTCTGCCGTTTTCTCCAATATTGTGTAAAAGACACATTGATTTTCTTTGAATTGGAAGTTTTAGCAATCTGAAAGTCATGTATCTGAAACAATTCATCTACCTGCAATGTGAAACGCTGGGTTCGCACAAGTGCTGAGCACCCAGGCATAGTAAAACTCAGACTGTCTATAAAAGTCACATCAAGTCTTCAATAAATTTTTCCATAGCATTTGACTATTTCTAGAGCACAGTAAGAAACATAATACTTTCCTTTATAGAGCACTGACATTTATTGCTTTGTACAAATTGAGTGCTTGAAACCCAGAAAACCACTGCTGATACAGTAGAAAAAGTCAATTGCTTTTCTGATCGCTTTAATAAAAGCTGTAGAAATTCTTTATATTTAGCATGTGTACAAATAAAAAGAAGTGTGTGTGTGTGTGTGTGTGTGTGTGTGTGTGTGTGTGTGTGTGTAAATGGGACCTCCAGCTGCTCTTAGATTGAAGGAATCTCCATGGCATCAGCAGACAGGAATGATATTTCATTCACCCTTTGGCTACGGTAAAGAAGTCAACAAGGTCCACATGGCTGTTCCGGGTATTAAAGTGTGTCTGCTTTGCAATCGTTGTCTGAGACCCAAGCCCTTGCTTTATAGTGCTTAAATAATTGATTTCACCCAGCCTTCAGTCAGAGTTAGAAAACCCCAAATATTTTCCTATTAATCCTTAGAGTAGGGCAATGCTTATGGTGCTCAGTAGTTTCAAATTCATGGATTCATGGGAAATCGTAGAGGTTACAAAGAAATTCATTTGGACTAGGTACAAAAATAAAAGCCTCCTATGGATGATTTCTTAATGTGTCGAGCCAGAGCTAGAGGTTGGTGTGCCAAAACAAGATTATTAAATTCATGAAAGATACGGGTTAATGTTGGTCTGCCACTGAGTAGAGTAGAGTACTTAGATACCATTGTTATTTTTTAAAATAAGTATATTTACAAAAATATATAGGCTTAATAAAAACACAGGAAAATCATCCACATGTTAGATAACATTAAGACTGGCCCTTAAGATCAATAACTCTCTGATGAAGAACTCAAAGGCGAAAGACATTCTGAATATTTACACATCAAAAGAAGCAAATTTAGTGGGACTCTATAGTCCCATGAAGAAAGCTTTCAGGACATTCTGTCTACTGTTCTAGCCAAACAGTAGAAATTCAACTTTTACTCACCATTGAAATGAAAGGTGGATATAAGTTTATTCACAACAGAAAATGTACTCGTCTTTTTGTATTTGATTATGTGACATTCTGAAAGAATGTGAAGCAGATTACAAACTAAAGCACCATATGAGCTCAATCACTAAGAAGAAATATCACAAAATTTCTTTAAGAAGTTGGAATAACTGCTCTGAGGCAACTGAGTTGAGTAGATTACCATGCTGAGGCAATAAATTTGTCTGTGATGCTTTCGACTGCAAACCAAAGGGATGGATAACACATTGGGTTGCATTTGTTTTCACATTTTACCACTAGAAAGTATAAAACTTCATCTAATGTCACTATTTCCACTAGAATGAAAATTGTGTATATATTGCAGCCAGCTGTGTGGATGCTGTGTACATGTAGACCTGTGTAGTAAGTGTGAATGTGTCAAGATGTCAGATGTAACAATATCTACACAATATAGAATGGACAGTACTTGGTTCTGCTCTTTGGTAAACTGTATATCAATGCTTACAAACAACAGTAAGTATATCAACATAACATTATGTAGAAAAACAATTCACTTCATTTTTTAAAATGCTGCTGAATTTAGTAGAAAGTGGGTAGGGAAGAAATGGCTTGCTTTTCTAAAATTATCTTGGAAGGGCATCTGGGTGGTTTAGTTGGTTGAGCATTCGACTTTGGCTCAGGTCATGATCTTGCAGTCCATGAGTTTGAGCCCTGCATTAGGCTCTGTGCTGACAACTCAGACCCTGGAGCCTGCTTCAGTTTCTGTGTCACTTCTCTCTGCCCCTCTCTCCGCTCACACTCTGTGTTTCTCTCTATCTCTCTCAAACATAAATAAGCATCAAAAAAAAAAAATTTGACAAACATATCTTAATTTTAGTGTCTCTTAAAATCATTCCATAAATATGAGGAAAGCTGGCATGTCAGGTTTTGAAAAAAAGGTGTTTTTTTTTAATTTCAGTGTAATTAACATACATTGTAATATCAGTTTTAGGTATACAATATGGTAATTCAACAACTCAGTACATTAGTCAGATTCACCATAAGTCTACTCTTTTTTTTAACTTATTTTTATTTTTATTTTTATTTTAGAGAGAGTGCATGAGTAGGGGAGAGGGGCAGAGGGAAAGAGAAAATCTTAAACAGGCTTCACACTCAGCATGGAGTCACATGCAGGGCTCAATCTCATGACCCTGGGATCATGGCCTGAGTCAAAATCAAGAGTCAGACACTCAAATGATGGAGCAACTCAGGTGTCACCACAATAAATGTGCTCTGAATCCCCATCATCTATTTTATCCATTGCCCCCCCCGCCCCCAATTCCTCTCTGGTAACCACCAGTTTGTTCTCTACAGTTAAGAGTTGTTGTTTGTTTTTTTTGTTTTGTTTTTTTTTGTTTTGGTTTGCCCCTTTTTTAGTTTGCTCATAAAAGAAGATACTATTAATATTATAATCTGTGGTCAAAGCTCTGATCTATTAAATCTGAGGTATAAGTGTTAGTATGTGCATGCTCAGCTTTACAGATTTGTAAAGAAAGGATTAGAAAGATCTTCCCATATCCTACTGAAGTGCATCTTCATCAACCCCAAGGTAGCTCTTTGCAGTTGGATAGAGGTGATCCAATTACCCTTTGTAGACATGGCTGAACAGAGACCTGGTGAAAGAGTTATCCTTAAACAGATTCCAAATGATAAATCTTTATGTCACTTTATGGTATAAATTATATGATTGTTTCACTGCCTTGTCTTTTTATAATTTTCTTCCTTAACTTAGCAAGAAAAAGATCACTATCTGTTTTTAAGTTAATGGAATTTTTGCAAGGGAAGATTTATGTAATGGAAGATAAAAAGAAATGTGTGTTTATTTTTAGCAATACTTGGTGAGAAAAGACAGAAGTCAGTTACTTTATTTAAAAAAAAAACAGTTTCCATGTGCAATGAAACATACATTTTAAGCAGATGTAACAGCAGGCCTATTGATTTTTCTGGAGTGATGATTGATTTTAAGCCGGGAGCCCTTTTAAAGGTACAGCCTCTGAAGCAGGATTCAAGGGCACAGGTAGTGTTTCTAAAAGGCCTTCCCATTTGTATCTTTCTCCGTCTCCTGGCAGACACCACAGCTGTGTAGTAATGGCTTCAACAACATAATCCTTTAAAGGAAATGAGGGCACTCGAGATTTCCTGAGATCAAAATAAAAGAGGAAAATGTAGCACGCAGTACTACACCTAGAAGCTTAAAATAAAACACATGACAAAATAACAAACACTTTTATGGTTGCCTTTTCAATCAGAACGTTTACTTTTTGAAAAAATTACAGATACCGTTTTGCCGCAAATGACTGACAGAACTACAGACATTGAATCATTCGTTCAAACAAAATTTTTTGAGCACTTCCTTGCGGTGTGCCAGGCACCACTGAGGGTGTTTGGAAAACAGCATGGGACCAAACAGACTCTCCTCATGGAGTTGATTCTCTAGGGATGAGGCAAACAATAAACAGTTATGTATAATACACATTGTGTTCTATTATGATGAGTGCTAACAGGAAGGGTAAAGCAGGAAAGACAGATGCGAGGAAGTGGGTTTGTGTAAGGGTTGCGATTTTCAACGGGGGGCATGGAGAAAGGCACCCCTGAGAAGGCAGCTGTGGAAGCTTGGCTTATTCCAAGACCATCGTGGAGGCCAGATTGGAAATCAGTGGTGATAGAAAGATTCATATTCTTCTACTTTTTAAAGACACTAAATTTTATTTAAAGAGTAGAGGAAAATAAATTTTATTTTTATGCAATTCCTGATGAGGTGGCAACATTTTTATGGTAAGAAATGATATGTCTCTGAAAGCAACACTTGGATCTGGAAAAGTGGAACACAGGTAGCTGTTATCTTACATACTGTTCTCTCCTAACATTTCAGTAATTTTCTCAGAAGAACAGAAGGGAAGTTGGTACATTTCAATACTTAGAGTAATTTTTGCTTTATTAAAAAGAGACCATTTTCAGAAACCACAAAAACCAATGTAATATATATATATATATATATATTTAATTGATTCAATCTGTAAATATGGAGATAGATTTTACTCCTACTACTAGGAATTAATGAGCTGCAGTCCATCTTGGCAGTATGAATCCATTTAATGAGCAGAATATTAAGACACTTTTCACAATAAAGAATACAATCCAAAGATCCCTTCTTCATAAATGCACAAGCTATGCCATCCCCAGGATGTTGGCCATCAGTATATTGTAACAAAGAAACATTTACTCCTTTTCCTCATTCCTCCCTCCCTCCCAACCTGTAAAGAACAGGCCAGTCTCTAAGTGTATTCTTAATAAATACATGGATTATTATTTTTTTAAAGAGCAATACCCAGAAGCCACAAGAATAAAGGAAAATAACTAAATTTAACAATAAGCAACAAGCATTAAACAGCATGGCAAAAGGAGACAGGAATAAGCATAAAATGCATATGGAAAGAGAAGCTAGCTCATTATTCTTGGGTGAAATGATCCCAACTAGACACTTTTTCATGATGAATTCAGAGTTCTGAGCCATAAAAACTCACAAACAGTAAGTTTGCGGTAAGTTTGCAAAATGTAAAATTATGGGACCAAAATATTCTTCCCATTTTTATTGAAGCCTCATTTACACATACAGGTCTATACTTTCCCTTCTAAATAATGCTTATTTTCTTTTCCTCTTCCTGAAGTAGCATGTATTTGTGGTGGCTTAATCTTCGGGAAGCCATCATTGTATAGGAATCTCTGTTCTTAACTAAGATTATTTTGCCAGATGTTAAGCAGCTCTGACAACTTTTTTTTAATTCAACTATGAACATATCATTTTTCATCTAATTTAACAGGGCCCAAAGCAACCAGACTCTCTTATCTCCAAGTATAAATATGTTTTAATTGTGGTTCTTAGAGATACTTCAGGATCTCTGCTGAGTACCTGCAACCCAGGGCTTTCAATTTAAGCTTGTTGTTTCCAAAACTTTTCAATAAAGGAAATCTGGATTGTTAAAATCACATTACAGTGTTTCATTATTCCACACCATATCCAGTAAGGAGACAGTCCAAACTTTAAATAGATGCTGCTCTAAGCAGCCAAATCATAAACACATTTTCATTATTTTGCTATTAGGTAACTCAAAAATGCTAATAATCAATTCATTTTCAAAATTTTCCAAGTGTATGATTTTTCTAAACTACGTTTTAAGTGGTTCTAAAATATTTTCTCTGAGCTGAGACTAGCATTTAAGGATTTACCTCAGCACAAAAAAAATTGTTTGTTATATCTAATTATGCTGAAAGTGGTTTATAACTAATTTTGGTTCCATTAGAGATTTGTCAGGTGAATTGAAAGAAATAGTGACTCTATTTTGGCTGCATTTTAGGTTGCCTGAATGATATTCTTAATACACAGTCATCTCTGCCCTTCTCATTGGTGCTCTCTTACTGCCTATAATTCCCAATCTAAGTTCTGAGATATTGTTTGGGTCTGGGATTTTGCCCTTCTTGTAAGCTAGTCCATCAGCCTTTTCTGCACGAGTTCCATGGATGCTGGCAGAAGACACAAATCTCTTGGGTCAGAGGCAAAGAAACAGCAAAGCAAGTAGAATGAGCATCAAGTTTGCACTGATTCCTCATATCCACCAGTTTCCCTGGAGTGGAGGTGCACAGAGGGCCAGTCTCACGTTTGATGGGTTTGCATCACAGCTGATAAACACAGCTTCGGAAATCCAAGCAGGAAGTAAGTCTGCTCTTTTTCTTTAGAGGACAAACATATAACCCTAAGAAATGACCCAGGGACAGGGTGGTCAGGGTCTCGCACTCTTGGCAAACTCAAGCAAGTGATGCGCACAAGGATGCTCTGTGTGCATGGAGGATCACCTCTAGCAGGTGATATTTGAGTGAAGTTTGATTCAGAAAATCCCAATTGAGGGGTCCCCTTGAGGCAGGGCTCAGTTGGTTAAGCATCAGACTCTTGATTTCAGCCCAGATCATGATCTCATGGTTGGTGAGTTCCAGCCCCATATCAGGTTCTGTGCTGACAACACAGAATCTGCTTGGGATTCTTTCTTCGTCTCTTTCTGTCCTTCCCCCACTTGTGTTCTCTCTCTCTCAATAAGCAAGCAAGCAAACAAACAAACAAATAAATAAATAAATAAATAAATAAACTTAAAAGCAAAACAAAACAAAAATCCTGATTGAGATCAATTTCTATTCATCTCAAGAAAACCTCTTGCTATTCTTTCTGTCTCTCTGCCTCTCTCTCTCTCTCTCTCTCTCTCTCTCTCTCACACACACACACACACACACACACACACACACACCTCTTACACTGACTCCAAATCAACTGAAACCAAAATCTTGGATAATAACCCACATACACTGCCTGTTCCCAAGGCAGCTAAAAGTAAAGGTGGCTCTTTGTGCTTGTTCAGTTCTTTGCTTATAAACAAAATTCCTCACGGATTAAGTATTTTTGCAGTATTGTCCTTTAGGACTGACTGAGGTCCCCTCATTCTCCACAGGATACCAAACTACAAACAGCTACACATTTCCATCATTATGAATATAAACCGTATTTAAAATGATGAGAGCTACTGAAGCCTGAAACAAAACACTGCTTATTCTCTTTATACTATCCTGGAACTGCCTTCGCAAATTAAAAATAAAGTCCTGCAATACTTAACCTCAGGTAAAAATTTTCACAGTTATCAGATTATAAAATGCACCTATTCTTCTGTACAACATGGGCTGAAATGTTGTTTAGCTTTTGGGCCTATATTTCATTTGGGGCTGTCTAATTCCTGGTTTGTACTTTAAAGAGTAAAAAATAAATGAGAATGGCAGCTAGTGGAATAACAGTGAAGCAAGAAACAACGTTCTGTTTCAAAAGCTGTCTTCTGTTCTATTTGCCCATGTTTTTGTTTTTACAAATATCTCTTTGCAAGACAGCTTGCCTTTTAAGTGAATTAGAAAGATGGGATTTATAAAGTAGATCAGAAATAATAAAATTATATGTAAAGTGGTTAAGTTTTAACTTTAATATATGCATAAATGTCTACTCTAGGCTTTAGAGACTGGATGATATATTTAACCAGGCATAACTGTAGCCAAGCTTTTGCAAAAGTTGTAACTGTAGTAATTGTAGAAAAGTTCTGGAAAATAGCCCAGACAAATGTACCCCCTTAACATAAATCATCCAAAAGTGCTCTTTTAATCTTAAGAGAGTATAGATAGTTTCATTAAAGGGAGAAACAAAATCAGGGTAAAAGAAACTATTAGCCATAACTTTACCCTAACCAACACTTCATGCAGTATAATTTTAATTAGACTGAGAACTAAAGCAGTGACACCATCTTTAAAGTAGTATTGCTATTTCTGCCTACATAGTCAGCAATCATGAATCTGTGTCTTAAGGCTAGAGAAACAAACAAAAAAAAAACAAAAAAAGAAAAAAGAAGAAGACTGGAACTAGATCTCTACTTACAGGAGTTCCCATTCCAGTGCAGAAACGGACTCCAACACCAGTTATAACATCAAATGGGCGAAGACACCCATAAAGTGCACTTGGCAACCACTCTGAGCAATGGGCTCTGAGGACTTGAACTCCACACTTGCTTTAAAGCAAGCACCTTCAGATGACACACTCACTTGGTCAGAGTATTCCGCTACAATTAAATTGGGTTAGGCCACATTTTTCCTTATACTCCACACTTGCATCCCATCTTTTTAAAGAAGCGTATCATAAGGACTCAAAAATGACTCAAAAAAAAAAAAAAAGTCAAGTTCCTTCCAGTCCCAAGAGCTGTGGCACCACTTTGATGCTCTGATATGTGACTCTTAAAATGAATTTGCAAGAGTGATAAGTGCTTATAATATAAGTTACAGTTTGTTCAGTGTTTATCCTGCATCGGCACTATGCCAGTCCTTTTACTGTTCTCTCCTCACTTATGCCTTAAAACACTGCTATATGACAGAGACTCTTGAGATTCATATTTGAAGATAACACATAGGCTGAAAAGAAATTAGGCAATGCCGCCAAATCCACATCAGTCCTGGGAGCAGCAGGATTCAAACCCAGGCTTGCTGTCTCTTAGCGGTGTGGTTTGTTCACACAGCGAGATACATGGGTATCTTTTTCTAAGCGTGCCAGTAGTTATTCTTATGCATGTTTTCTTTACCAAACTTTATAATTCGTAGTCTCTGGAAAAAAAGAAAGATATTTTCCTGTGATCTTTAAAAGTGGCAAAAAGTTGTCTCCAGAAAGAATATTCTTTCCCTCTGTATTAGTTGGGTAGGATACTTAACAAAGTACCACAGACTTGGTGGCTTAAATAACAGAAGCTTACTGTCTCAGTGTTCTGGGGGCCAGAAGTTCCAGATCGAAGTGCTGGAAGGGTGGGTTCCTCCTGGAGTTGGAGGTATGTGGGTAAGGGAAAATATGGTCTGTGCCTTTCTCCCAGCTTCTGGGGCTTCTCTGCAATTTTAGGATGTTCCTTAACTTGTAGATCTCTGCCTTTATCTCCATAAAGCATTCTCCCTATATACATGCCTGTGCCCAAATTTCCTCTTTACAGGGACATAGTCCTATTGGATTAGGGGTCCACCATACTCTAACGTGACCTCATCATCAGCGAATATGTCTGTAGTGACTCCATTTCCAACATCGTTCCATTCTGTGATACCAGGAGTTGGTCCTTCACATATGAATTTGGAGGAGATGCAGTTCAACCCATAACGCTATCCAAAGTAAAGTGTTCACTAAAATTAAAGCTAATATAAACATTTCAGCTTAAAATGTCACATAGCACTACCCACCACTCATTGTGAACCTTTTCTCTGTTTAAAGCCAGCAAACCACAGATCACAAACTCAAAAACATACAGGCGGATAACGGAAGGCAGGTAGCTGTAGGCGTGCAAGGGAATACACATGGGTTGCATGAGCTGTGCAGACGGCAGCGAGGCAGGGAAATGCATGCCCCACCCTCACGGCGAGCCGCTTCTCAGGACCAATGAACTGATGCCATAAAGAGAATTCTTCAAGACTTTTGGGGAATTTATATTTGTATGTGTAATCACCCACATTAAACATAGGTTCATACTTAACACTTGCTACATGCACATATACATGCGTGCACATCCCACAGTGTGAGCCACTATAGACCTTTGCAGATTCTAGTTCACAGTTCTGCAATTCCAGATCCCACATGCACATTTCTGTCTCAAGCTTCCCCTCAGGCTGCAGGACACTGTTTGGAGACCTTCCTGGGATCCCTTCTGTCTGCACATTCTTTCTTGACAATCTAGGGCTTCTATATCAGTTATTTTTAAAAATTTTTGAATGTTTTATTTATTTCTGAGAGACAGAGAGAGACAGCGTGAGCAGGGGAGGGTTAGAGAGAGGGGGAAACACAGAATCTGAATCAGGCTCCAGGCTCTGAGCTGTCAGCACAGAGCCTGACGTGGGGCTCAAACCCACGAGCTTGTGAGATCATGACCTGAGCTGAAGTCAGGTGCCCAACCGACTGAGCCACCCAGACGCCCCTGTATCAGTTCTAAAAAACTAGGTTTTTAAAAATGTTTATTCATTTTTGATATAGAGTATGTTAGCAGGGGAGGGGCACAAGGAGGGGGGACAGAGGATCCCAGGCAGGCTCTGCACTGAAAGCAGTGAGCCCGACATGGGCCTCAAACTCATGAACCATGAGATCGTGACCTGAGCTGGAAGTTGAATACTGACTGAGCCGCTCAGGCACCTCCTAAAAACTACACTTTTAAATCTTTTTCTTCACTCTGACTTATGGCCTGTGCTTCAGTCCTACATTTCCAACCACTAGCCAGTTGGAATTTCAAACCCCAAATGAACTAATTGTCTTCCATCCTCCTCAGTACTCCCGATCTCCATTAAGGGCACCATTCTCCCCACATCACTTTCCACACCGTGGAAAATTAGAGGAACTCATTGACTTCTGTCATGTAAATTCTGTATCTAACAGTTGGCAAAATTGTTCCAGAGCCCTTATCAAGGGTTGGGAAGTGAAATAATACTGCCACAGGTAATCTTTCACGTGACTGTGAATGTAAAGTCATCCTACCCTCTAAAGCAGTTAGCAACCTGGAGAGAAAATTAAAAGGCCAACCAATCTTCACTGAGTGTTTTTGCAGTACGCGTATGCAATTGCGGTTGGCAGTCTGTTGAAAACCTGGAACCCAATAACATGTCCTGTAGTGTACATGAAACTGGTGATTTAAGTGTTTAATCTAAGCATTAAAACTTTTAATGCTTCCCAAGAAGTTGGCCCTGCTAAATAGCACACACATGCACAAAAATTCCAATGAACTAATAAACAAACAAAAGTGATATTCACTCACAAAGATATGGAAACTGTTTTGAAAAAAAAAAAAATCCTAACATTGACTTTGCCTTCTGCAGCAGAAATGGGTTGCTATGTGGATCTGTTCGTGCATACAATGTCTTTGAATGGAAATTTGGTTTCTTCCCAATCCCACTAACTATTGAGTAAATACTCAGAGAATATTGTTTGCATAGGAACCAAGCTATTCACATTTCAGAGCACCGGCAAGTCTCCCTTTAACTGTTCTGTACCATTTCCACATCCCTGCCAGCACCACGTTGGCATTATTCCAGAGTTGAAATACTTACAAACACCTTTTAAGCTGTCAAGGTGAGCATTTGAGTGGTCTGGAGGTAGCTTTTTTATGTAGAAATAATATGAAGAAATGATTTTGTACTGCTAATTAATATTTAATTTATGAAAATTACAAAGTCAAGAGTGAAGTTCCCCTGGAAATTTTAATTCAGCTTGTAAATATTATTACATTTTATAAGGACTTTTAACCGTTAATCAATTAAGTGCTCTAAGTTATTTCAATATGTTTATATAAAGTTAACATATTCCATTTCCTTACAAATGCTGCAGTTGTCTGTCATAATAAACAAAATCTTTCCACACACTTAAAAAGTCTTATAAATCTAATACATGCATTTATAAATGAGGTAATTCTTAAATTCTTTTACGTGGTTCTAATATTAGTTGTAAATTTACTTTTAACTTGAAATCACAAATACAAATTAGTTTTTCAAGTACATATTTTAAAACTGGTTGTAAGAGGGGAGCCTGGGTGGCTCAGTCAATTGAACATCAGACTTGGCTTTGGCTCAGGTCATGATCTCATCCTTTATAGGATCGAGCCCCACATCAGGGGTAGGGGATCTGTTAGTTAGAGATGCTTGGGATTCTCTCTTCCTCTCTCTCTGCCCCTGCCCTGTTCCCACACACAATTTCTCTCTCTCTCAAAATAAATAAATAAACATTAAAACAACTGGTTATAAGATACCTAAGTATTTCTGGTACTTATAATATTCAAAATAACACAGATTTTGCTAAACAGCACTAAAAGATAAATATGAATGTGGCTTTCCTATGTCTCTATACCCAATTCCAAATCTCTCCGGGGTCAACTATTAAGGAAAAAAAAGTATCTTTGCACATTGAGGCTGCCTACCCTAGTGTCACAGCAGTAACCTGCCCGTCATTCAGAAATCATAGCAGCATGAAAGATAGGTGCTTCAGACACCAAAGGTATTCCTTCCCGAAGGTAGACCCATGCTGTTTGCAAAACTAACAATAGCTCTTCTTGTAGCTCTTTGGTTTTTTCTGATACATAAGAAAAACATTTAATGATTTTCTAATGGCCAATTTGGTCAAAAAATATATTGGAAACAGGAATTACTTTTGTTCAGAAATTTGGAAGGCTTTGAGGGGTGTTGAGTACAGAAATGGCTCATCTGGCTGACGTTACCAGGAGACAGGTGAAAACATGCCAGGTGTGTGTCTGAGGAGAAACGACCCTCCATATTCCAAGAAAAAGTTCACGTCTGGTCAGTGGGCCGTAAGGAAATACTACAGGTAGAATATATGTAAGAAAGAATCATTATTTTCACAGAATTTGTTAAAACTGCATTCAGGCCAATATTTATGGGAAAGTATTGTAGTTTCTTCTATTAACATTTTTAAAGTCCTGAGATACATTTACGTTAGAAAGTAAAGGTTAAAATGCTATTTATTATTTTTTTCTTTTTTTTATATTTATATGTTTTTGAGAGCAGGAGAAACATAGCATGAGTTGAGGAGGGCAGAAAGAGAGAGAGGTTCAGAATTCAAAGCAGTCTCTGGGCTCTGAGCTGTTAGCACAGAGCTGGAACCCATGGACCAATGTATTATGACCTGAGCCAAAGTTGGTTGCTTAACTGACTAAGCCACCCAGGTGCCCCCCAAATACCATTTCTTCACAATCCCATTTGTGTAAAATTCTGTTTGAATACAGAGAGTGTAAATGTTGAGTATCTTTAAAGATTTTTGTAAAAGTGAATAAGTTTGCTTTGAAAGAATATAAAGTCATAAAGATATTTTTAAAAGTTTGGTGATTTTAGGGGCACCTGGGTGGCTCAGTCAGTTGGGCGTCCAACTTTGGCTCAGGTCATGATCTTGTAGTTCATGGGTTTGAGCCCCGTGTCGGGCTCTGTGCTGACAGCTAGCTCAGAACCTGGAGCCTGTTTCAGATTCTGTGTCTCCTTCTCTCTCTGACCCTCCCCTGCTCGCTCTCTCCCTCTCTCTTTCTCTCTCTCTCTCAGAAATAAATAAAACATTAAAAAATGAAAATTTGGTGATTTTAAAGAAATTGTTAGAATAAGATTTTATGTAGCTTCAAAATTTCTGCTTTTGTTTTTTAAGATAACTTCATAATTTATAGAGATATTATGCTTACGTTTTCAACTTTATAAAAGGCTACAAACAATAATGATAGTTGATAGATGCAAATTATATTTAAATTTTTATTAAGGAGGTATTTTTTCAAAAAAGATATAACTAGGGAAAAATAAACATACCATCCTTTTAATTCTCAGAGGTTTTGAAATGTTTGCCCCAAGAATCAATGAAAACCCCACATTTTTGGGCACCTGTGTGGCTCAGTCAGTTAAGTGTCTGACTCTTGGTTTCAACTCAGGTCATGATCTCATGGTTTGTGAGTTCATGCCCCCTATGGGGCTCTGTGCTGACATTGTGGAACCTGCTGTGGATTCTCTCTCTCTCCTTCTCTCTCTGCCCCTCCCCCACTTGTGCACTCTAAATAAATAATGTTTTTAAAAAATTAAAAAAAGAAAACCCTACATTTTAAGTCTTTTAAAGTTAAGCATTGGAAAATACAGAATAGTAATGATTTGCTAGGCCAGATTAAAAAAAGAAACATACAGTTTATCAGCTCTAGAATTAGGG
This sequence comes from Proteles cristata cristata, assembly GCA_017311185.1. Lineage (NCBI taxonomy): Eukaryota > Metazoa > Chordata > Mammalia > Carnivora > Hyaenidae > Proteles > Proteles cristata. Next base: position 876,548 of record JAESUZ010002924.1, on the reverse strand, counting down.
AACGGTTTTGACTTGATTACCTTAGATAAATGCAGCTATCTGTGCAATAATTCATTGTAGAAGCAAGTAAAGTATAATTATTGCTTCTTTTGCCATTTCAATATATCAGAATTCTTCACTCACAACATACCATTGTCAGATTTTATTATATTTAACTAATTTATTCTATTTTAAATCTTTTTAGCTTCTCTCCGGAAGCATATACTTGAAATCCCTCATCAAGTTATAAAAGAAAAGGTGTGAATTTTGCCTAAAAGAAACTACTGATGTTTCATGGAGATTTTCAAAAACCTGACAGAATAACACATCCTCCAGAGATGACCTTGGGACAATTCACACCAAAAGGAAAGGACTATGGGACCAAGAAGAATTTCTCACCTGGGAAAAATATAAGCAAAAAGGTCTATCAATTTACAATATTTAAAACTGGACATCATTGTATGCACGGTAAAAAGCATCACATAATAGTCCAAGAACAATCTCAAACTAGAGAGCACTTCATGGTTCAAGACCCAGACAAAAGTGGAGCAACTAAAACTAGACAAATATCATTTCCCCTGTGTAGTATTGTTCACAGTCCCATGGGTGCACATTGCTAGTTGGAGCTGAAGAAATGCCCCAGTTAGCGTGTCCTTTCATTATTTTATTCTTTAAGATATCTCCGTTAGGTCTGTCAGAGATAAATTTCCCAGTAAAGTAGATGACACATTAACTTCAGTGGCTCAGTAAGCGAGACAGTGGACTCTGGATTTAGGCTCAAGTCATGATCTCAGGGTTCATGGAACTGAGCCCCACCTCACCTCTTGTCTTGTCAGTAAAGATCCTACTTGGGATTCTCTCTCTCCCTCTCTCTCTCTGCCCCTTCCCTGCTCATGCACACACACACCTTCTCTCAAAATAAATAAATAAACCTTAAAAAATATTCTTTAAAGTGAGAATGATAAGAATTGTATTAGTAATACCTACAGGAATAAAACCACCCATTGCTAGTTGTGTCTAACTTCAGAAAAATATATAGTCAAAGAAACATATGAAGCATGACTGTGGTACACGGTTGTTCTAAAAGAGGCATATACATTCAAATTAAATGACATTTGACTATGACAGTTCTTCAAATACTATTTATAATAGCCACATAGTTATATTTATAGGCCACTTCAAACTTCTTGTATATTATTTACATATACCTATAACATTGTTTAAAAAAATGAAATTAACATACCCTATCAAACTTTAAATCAGCCATGGTCAAATTTGCCCATTCCTTTCGGAGAAAATTCTAAACCCTGTTACAGTATAAATGCTGTACAGCTGTCTTCCGCACTGTTCTCCAGGGCTCTAATAGGACTCTCTTGGAACCAGGCAATAGGAACCAAATTATTTTTATAGGCTACTGATTATTTTCTTGGTTCACAGTTTTAAAATTGAGATGGAGCCAGAAGTTAAGTGGCCAGAGTTATTTGTTAGACTGTCATTATTATTTATCTAATTGAAAATAACTGAGAGCTGTCCAATATTCAAGGAGACTAAGAATTCATAGAATGGTTAAGTGTTTGTAAAGTAGGAAAGTCCAATATAAATGAGTTTATCCTGGTATGGGGAGCACTAACGTCTTAACTTCTATTAGAATTTTGGACTAAAAGGCCTGGGAGTGTGTAAAATTTCAGAAATACCCCTTTAGCTTTCCAGACAATACTTGTTGAGTTACACACACAACGCGCACACACACACACACACACACACACACACACACACACACACACACATTATTACATGTTCATTATACACCTAAATCAAATGTAAATACAAAAACAAAAATATATAATTTATATAAAAATATTTATATAATATGTATATAAATACATATAGATTTTAAAAATCTATATAGATAAAATTTCCACTAGATACAGAGTGTTAATACAAGAATGAATACAGTAAATTAAATGTATCAAACATACACATACAGACACATATATACATACACATGCACAGAGATGATGCATCTGTCCCCAAAAGGAGTCGCCAGGGTGGTGATTGATTTACTCAGGCATAATTTCAGGAGAAAGCGGTAAGTAGAGCGGCACAGCTCCGAGCCAACAGCAGCTTGAAACCTGCATCATGTTTATGAACACCTGCAACTTATATCATATGCACTTTCATTTGAAACATTCTGCTAAATCTGTAAAATTATTAGAGTATGGTCTCATGCTCTGTCACACTGTGACTACCTTTGATCTGGGTCCATGGGGAGCATTTATTCATGTGGGCAGCAGCAACAGCTGTAAATACAATGCTAATACTATCAGGGTATTGAATTTCCCTTTTTTTTGCAGCTGAAATCAGGGTTTATCTGCACTACATTTTCCATTTATCATACTTTTAAATTTCTTAAGTTTCAAGGTAATCTACCAAAGTTAGTTGCTTAAAAAATGTGACCATCAGGCTCTATTAGAACAACAATAAAAACAATTTTCTTGTTTCTCCCTGGTAAAGAGAACTGACAGTTACTAATAAATCTCAACCTTCATATTTTTGGCCTTTTTGTCTTTGCCCTAGTAGCTGTAGTTCATAGTTGTTTACTGTTCACAATTAATGACGCATGAAGTGGAAGAAAAGGTGAACTCTGCCCCAAGCACTCTATGTCCACCCCCACTTGATAGAACAGAGGTAAAAAGACAGGACAGTAAAATAGAAAGTGAATGAACATATCCACAGACTAGTATAAGGAGGTACTCTGTAAGACTCTTGTCTTCTGGTTTGATAGTATACTTTCTAGCAAATTTCCTCTTACACTCTACTTGCTATTCCTCCTTCATGGTCTTCCATCTTTAAAGTCAAACTAGTTCAATTTTATCTTTTATGTTTCTACTGCCGCCCCTTCTGTTCAGACTCTCAGGGCCTCAAAACTAGAGTGGCATTTAATCAGATGAGTAGCCTTCATTCTTTCCTTCCTCTGGTCCTCCTGTGCCGTTCCACTGTCCAAATATTTTCATTTATTGGGCACCATTGCCTTCAAAACACAGATCAAATATCTCTGAACTGAGTTCATGACCATTCTTCAGGAAAGCAAGGAAAGATTTTTTAAAGCCCTGATTTGGTTTATGTCCAAGAATCCTCTAGGAGACTATTCCTCTTTCCCTCTTCCATGTAGTCTTCTTCCTCAAAGTATGGTTCACGAACCAGCAGCAGCAGTATTACCTGAGAGCTTCTTAGACAAGAAGAATCTTGGGCCCTGCCCTAGACAGCTGAATCAGGACCTTCATTTTTAATAAGGTCTGTCTCTGCACATGAAAGCTTGAGAAACAAACTCTAGGAGAAAGGTTGTATTACAAAAAAGATCTCTAATTCTCTCACCAATCTTGGACCACTGTTCTACTGGCTTCTCGACCATTTTGTAGGCAATTGGCCTGATTGCGTTCTGTGGGTCAGTCCTCTAATGTAGATTATCTACATAGTGAGTCTCACCGAATTCAGTTTTCATCTGTATCCCTGGCCAGAAACCACCAGTTTTATGTCTTACATGCAATAGGTAAGAGTGAAAAGTATTTATACGAGGCACTTAATGAGAATATTAAGGCTTTTTTTTTTCAATAAAAGTAAATGAAACTTGTTTAAGACAGAAAGAAGGTGTGAGAAGACTATAGTGGATAAATAGTATTTGAGCAAACAAATGATCCTCAGTGGGATAGAGGAGGTCAGGTGGGTCATTGCCAATTAGTATTATTAATCTCCAAAGGCAACCTTGTACCCTGTCCTCCATGTGACTCTATCACCATTATTTCAGCTTTTATTTTTTTTCCTTGACAAAAGTATCTGGAGGAAGGGACTCATGTCGAATTTTCTTTATCCATGTTCTGAGTCTTTCCTAAAGCGACACATCAATACAGAGCATCCCATATTCCCTAGAATTGATATAGGCTCTCCAACTTGTGACATAGCAATGAAACTAACATCACACCCCATAATCTCTCTTCTCTGACACAGATACCATCAGGTTTCCAATTCCACATCCCCTTGATTCTGACTGAAATTCCCTTTCTGAGTTTTATATTTAAATCCCTCACATTGTCGGGTGCCTGGGTGGCTCAGTCAGTTAAGCGTCTGACTTCAGCTCAGGTCATGACCTCATAGTTTGTGAGTTCGAGCCCTGTGTCAGACTCTGTGCTGGCAGCTCAGAGCCTGGAGCTTGCTTCAGATTTTGTGTCTTCCTCTCTCTCTGCCACTACCCCACTCATGCTCTGTCTCTCTCTCTCTCTCTCTCAAAATAAATAAATATTTAAAAAAATAAAAATAAAGAAAAATCCTTCACATTGTTAGAAACTCTATAGTCTATAGTCAGAGAAAAATCTCCTAATTTTAATTCTAGAGTACTACTTCTATATGATTCAGGATGTTTATCACATTGAAAACTAGAAAGTCCATTCCTAGACCATAGGGGTGTGTGTGTGTGTGTGTGTGTGTGTGTGTGTGTGTGTGTGTAAGTTTTCTGTGTCTGTTTAATTTTTGTTTAGAGGCCATGTCATAGGAATTTTAAATCCCTCAGACAGATAGTACTGAGCCTTAACTTAAATCATTGATCAAAAATTATTAACTCTAAGAGCCAACAACTTGATCCCTGTCGTTTTCTAAATCCTTGATGTATTCTTTTCCTTAATTGAACCAATATATTGTGTTTTGAGGACACTGCCCTCCATTCCAGAAATACCTTTCATTAAATGGTGGAAAATTTACTGTAGATGTTGTATATTCCTTATAGAGAAATTATGTACATGAAGTTTTTTTTGATAAAAATTCTGGCTTCAAACTTCAAGGTTATAAACCTAGCTTAGATTTGTGGGAGGAGCAATATTCTACTAAAACTTTGAGTTTTGAATTTGTTAATTTAGAAAGCTCTAGAAGACAATTTTATATTCTGCTCCAACAATTGGACATGGCCAGAGTAAATTTTTCAGCATCAGTGGACAGCCAGGAAGTAGGTCCAAAGCTCAGTGATAACATGTACCCAGAAGAGAAATATATTCTTTTTCTTTTCTCCCACCAAACACACCGACTCCTACTGCAGCTTCATCACTCACCAAATTTTGCTGGAGTGGCTTATGTCAAAAGTGCATTTCATATTTAGTGAAGACACAGCCAGGGCTGATTTTGTTTTCTTTTTTTTTTCCTTCCAAATTTTTATTTATTTTTTGTGGAAATATAATTTATTAAAAATTTTTATTGCTTAATTTACTCCAAGTTAGTTAGCATATAAGATAATAATGATTTCAAGAGTAGAATCCAGTGATTCTTCCGCTACATAGAGCACCCAGTGGTCATCCCAACAAGTGTCCTCCTTAACTCCCCTTGTCCAGTTAGCTCGTTCTGCCATCCGCAACCCTCAGTTTGTACTCTATATTTAAGAATCTCTTATGTTTTGTCCCCCTCCGTCTTTACATATTATTTTTGCTTCCTTTCCCTTATTTTCATCTGTTTTGTATCTTAAATTGCATATATGAATGAAGTTGTATGATATTTGTCTTTCTCTGACTAATTTCACTTAGCATAATACACTCTAGTTCCACCCACCTTGCTGCAAATGGCAAGATTTCATTATTTTTGATTGCCGAGTAATACTCCATTGTACATATATTCCACATCTTCTTTATCCATTCATCTGTGAATGGACATTGGGCTCTTTACATACTTTTGCTATTAACAATATGACTGCTATAAGCATTAGGGTGGGTGTGCCCCTTCAAAATAGCACTCTTGTATCTTTTGGATAAATTCCTAGTAGTGCAGTTGCTGGCTCATAGGGTAGTTCTATTTTTTATTTTTTGAAGAACCTCCATACTGTTTTCCAGAGTGGCTGCACCAGTTTGCAGTCCCAGCAGAAGTGCCAAAGTGTTCCTCTTTCTCCGCATCCTCGCTAACATCTGTCGTTGCCAGAGCTGTTAATGTTAGCCATTCTCACAAGTGTGAGGTGATATCTAATTTTGGTTCCAGGGCTGATTTTCACAACAGTTTTAGACATTGTAATTTGCCAGGTGTCCTTTGTGATAAAAATTATATGAATAGTCTTTATAGACTTTTCTTATGTTTTTTTTTAAAAAGATCTCTCAAAAAAAGAAAAAAGAAGTCAACCACATCATTAAATCTTTAAAAGCGGCATTCAGTGTGTTATTTGTTTCTACTACTACTACAAAAATCATGCACAAATGAATTTACAAACCGTATATGTCAAGGCACATGAACGGCCTCAAGTCCTATTATGAAAGAAATAAAATGAAATAAAGATAGATATACCCTCACTCTCAGAGAATTATATAGAGTAGAAAATGCAAAATGAATTATAAGACAATTATATTCCTTCTTTTCTATGGTTATAGATAATTAATGTTGAACCACAAAGACAGGGGAAAATGATTGTCTTCTATTCTCTCACTCAAACCTAAATCTGTTTAATGTTTACATTTCCACTGATGCGATTACCTTTAACGTTATTAAATTAATGTTTTATATTTCAAATTTTTTACCTACACTAAATTTTCTGAATGATACTACATTGAGAAAGGAAATGTTGTCCTTATTAACTTAGTCAAATTATCCACCTTTAACTTGCCAATGGGCTGTAAAAATGATTGTTCATCTTCCTGGGGAAAAATGGGAATCCTATTATAGACAACCAATAGAAAATTTCCTAAAAGTAGTACTTAAATCCTATACTTAAAACCAAAATGCAATATACCAGGCAATCTCATCTATTATAAAATTAGAGACACTCTGAATAGGATTTCATTATAGATGTCAGATTTTTGTGAGAGTAAAATTGAAGTTAAACTTTATTTTTAGTTCATACTCTTCTTAGGTAAGAAGCTTCCTTCCTGCACACTAAGACAAGAACACCCAGGCAAAGGTAGAAATAAACTTTTAGCCCAAAGAATGGCCTCCACTTCTGCAATAAATTAGGAAAAAATGGCAAATTTATATCTTCATTTTTCTATAAAACTCTGTTTAATCTTTAATTTTTTCCCAAACCATCCATTATGTAAAATTTAAAGAATAGGAAGCAAAATAAATGTACCACCTCAATTTTCTCTGTTCCCGGAAAGTGATGAGTTTCCAGATATGAGAAATGCAGAAATAAATAACCTGAAAAGTTAAGCTTCCAAAAGCAAAACATAATTGATTTCCATTTCTTCAACCCCCATTTCCCCAGCAAACCTAGCTCTTGATTTTTAAAATTTTATTTTTGTTGCTGCTGGGAAAAATGTGTCCTTTGTCTTTCCCAAACTGTATAACTTAGACATGAAGTTTAGTAAGACTTCCTCAGGATCATTCTTTATTCATCAGATGAGGAAATTATGAAATTAGGAAGTGGAGTGATTTTGTTTAGATTACTCATCTCAATAGTAAAGAATGGGAACTAAATGTTTAAATTTATTCTAAAAATTCCCTGGAAGGAAGAAATTCTTGAAATCAGAATGCCAGTATGAATAGGAGGATGTACTTCTTGATTACCTGATTCAAAGTTGAACTACATAATAAGAGAAAACCATCTATGAAATGTGCTGAGTCACAAAATTAACTGTTACTGGAATTTTCACTATTGCAAAAAGCTCTTTACGCAGCCATATTTGGGAAAACCCAAATATTATACCAAATTATTCATAGGGACATTTCATTCTGACCTAAGTGAACAATCTTATCATATAGATAATCTCAGAACCTTAACTTCATCACCAAAATAAGTGTTTCTAAATAAGCAGATTGGTAAGTAATAGATAGATGATAGATGATAGATGATAGATAGATAGATAGATAGATAGATAGATAGATAGATAATAGTATTAACATTACCAAAAGTGGACATTAAATTCCTCCATATACAGTTTATATATAAACTATAAACAGCTAGTTTGTGTCATTTAACTTTCTTTTTATTTCAACTGGGCACAAACTTGGTATAACTTAGAATCACCCAGAGTTTTAGAGGAAGATTCTTATGCCAAGGACTTATCTTACCCTACTGAATCAGCATCTCCAGATCATAAGTAATTCTCCAAGCTCTCTAAGCTATTCTGAAGCTATCTAAGGTTTGGGAACCACAGCAATTGTGCTAACTGTTGACTAAAATACTGTACCATGAGGAGGTGTGTGTGTGTGTGTGTGTGTGTGTGTGTGTGTGTGTAGAAGGTATGGCCAATAAATGTGTGTTTTAGTTTTAATTTGGGTTTTATTGTGTTTTTTTTTTTAGAAAATAAACAAAACTTCTAAATACTTTTTTTAGAAAATAAACAATTTTTTCCTTAACATTGATATATAGTGTCTTGAAAATTGAATGTCAAACATCTTGGTGTTTTAAGACATAGAAAATGTTGGTCAATGTAAAAGAATGCCTTTTATTTCAATTGAGTAGGGCATACTCAGAATTTAAGACTTCCCTTTCACCATTAAATTAAAAAAAAGAAAGAAAGAACAGTAAGACATTAAGTTGATTTAGTCAGACAAAACAGGAACTGTCGATGTTATGTGAGTAGCACAGAGGATATAGCCTCATACACTCGTTCAAGATCCCCACGAAAAGCACGTTTATAGCACATAATTATCACTGCAGCACCATATTACTTTGTGACATATATGATATTACCAGAAAGAATTTACTAAAAGTCTGCATCAGAAATTAAGTCACAGATACGCACTTGATAATACTTTCTTTTTGTGTGTGGGGTAGTTAAAAGAATATATGGATTATGCTACGCGTTGTAGAGAAGTTGAATTTACATGAGTCTGTGTCAAAAAATGTTTAATATTTGGGTTAAATAAGAGAAAAATATACCTAAAAAAGAAAGTTCATGATTTAATTTTATATAAAGTGAGCTGATGATAGAAATTGATTTTAATGCTAAATAATGTATATACCAACCTCTAAAAGCAGAAAAAAATTAGAAAGTAGAAAAAGTAATCTTTGAAATTGCCAATATAACATCAGTTTTTTAAGTCACAATAATTCACTTTGCCATGGTACACAGATTGTACCTTGTTCAAATTATCTAGAAACTTGTTAAAGAATAGATGGGGGAGTATTCTCTTGCCACTATTCAAAATATGTGACTCTTAATTTAATGCTGAACACATTCCCCAAGTTACTTGGGTTTATAAATGATCTGAATTTTCTCTCCATCTGTCTTAGATTGGGTTCTGTGGAAACAGAGTGTGAGATGGCGGGTGGCATGCAGAAATTTTACTAGAGAAAGCTCTGAGAATTACCTATTAAAAAAAAGTGAGGAAGGCAGGATTAACAGAGGAAAAAGCTGAATACACAGCAGTTTTAAATGAGACCTCTGACAATTCTACGGGGAGCCATGGCCCTGTAATGGTCCTTCTGACCTGTCTCAAATATAAGAAAGAGGTTCAGGCTTTGTAGGTCCATATCAGGCAGTCAACAAGTCATTGGTAGGAGGCCCCTCTCTCCCCTGCTCCACTCCCCATCCTAGGGAAATGTGACTAGAAATGAAGCAATTCTTTGGAATTAGAGCAGTTCAAAAGGAGAGACTCAGTTGTGAGAAACCAGCAGCTGGTATACTTGTAAGTGAGAACATTAACCCTAATGAATGAGTCTGAATACATTATACTTCAATATTTTCAATAAAGCTGAAAATTAATAATAATAATAATAATAATAATAATAGGTCTGAGTAGAGCACCCCTGTATTCCCTACAATCTTGTACTACTGAAATCTCATTGTTTCTTAGACTAACAGCTTGTCCCACCAGGGAAGAGCTTCCTGAGCTCCTTAGAAGAAAAGATCAGCAAAACAAACTAGTCCTGATCCTGCAGTTGATTTCAAGGTCATGACTGTTACCCATCAGCCCTCTATTCAAGCACACATTCTGAATTTCCCACATTGCTGGGCTTACATTTCAGGTTGTATTGCCTGCAGGGGTGACCCAGATCCTCACTCTCAGTGAATCTTAGACTGTCCTCAAGCCACGGTTATTCTATTATCCATTTACCATCAAAGTAAACATGAAAGAACAAAAGATGCCCCAATGGATTGCCTGACACCAAACAATTTCCTGTGCCCCATTGTACTATAGTGGCCCTATTTTCTCCTGATAATCAAGTTCAATTACCAATGCCAATAAGATAATCCATTTCCTCACCTGCTGGTTTCTTAGCATGAAAAACCTGAACTGATCAGGCAACACATTTTAGTTAAAGGTCAATGAGAATCTTACTGTATCCCCTTAAAAGCGTTCCCCTTTTGAGAACTAAGATCTCTATACCCACAGGGCCCATATTAGGGATATGGGAAGCACAAAATGGGTCACTAAAAGTAATGCTATCATGTATGCTTCCACAGTTGTTTCCTGGATCCACATATTCTAGTGTTGGGGGCTCATCCTATAAATGTCCATCCTCTCAAGGTGTTATCTCAGACCTGCTGACAGGTGCATTTTTAACAGACCATTCTATTACTCGGTCAGGCCAGTAATTTCTAGATGGCACAGTATATGATAGGTTCATATGCCCACTGCTATGCTTCTCTTACTCCAAACTAGGTTCCTTAGCATAACACAGTGCTATTTGGGGTCTTCTGTTGATGGATCGAAGAATTTACAAGCTCTCCGATAATGGCATTTGCTCTTTGTGCAAAACAGGCAAACTCATATCCCGAACAGGTGCCAATTCCAATCAAGATTGGAATTACTGTCCTCTTGAGGTGAAAGCATCCAATATAGTCACTTTGTTCCAAGTGGTTGGTTGGTCTCAGATGGTATATATGGACTCACAATTGGTCTCTATTGCTGGCAAGTTGAACACTCAGAAGTGGTAATAGCTAGATCAGACTTGGTGAGTCAGAGTCCATGCTACCAGACTCATTTATGGGCTCCTTCTTGCACTCCCATGATTGCTCTCCATTATCAGCCATTATGCAGCCCGCGGGTACTTAATAACAGTGCCAGCTGAGATCTACTGGCTAAGTCATTTTGTCTCCTTGTTTGTTTAACATCTTTTCAGTGATGGATCTTTTCCCATGGGTGTTTACATACAATACCGACATAAGCACCAGGACAAGAACATCTTATTGCACAGCCATCCCTATAGATTCTTTCCCATGCCTTTTCCCAAGACCTCTTCGGTCAAATCTTCCAACCATTCTCTTTTTGGGTGACTCTTCAATCAGCACCAATACTCATGAGCCCATGTATAGATACTTTGTTTCATTTTTCTATTCACACAAACTAGATGAGTGAGTGCACAGCCCAGAACTCTGCCCAGTGGGATGTCCCTTCACCACTTTTTTTCAAGACTGTCCTGAAAAGAGCAGCAGTTCATCTTCAGCTGTCACTAATATCCTAGGCAAGCTCATTAATTAACCAAGCTAGTCTTTTCCTTCTCTATCAAATGGTCATAAGGGACCTCAACACGCACATGAAGCCAGGGGTAAATAGTAGACTCTAAAAGGTAAGAGGGCATGCACCACTTGCTTGTATAGGTTCCTTGTGCCATCTGATCCTATTTGTGCCTGGAACTTGTGGAATCACTTCCATTTATACAGGATTACTGCTCTGTTTGCCTAGTTGTATGACTTGGTGCACCAGCAGAATCTTACTCAAGGAGGACATCTCTGACCACATAATACCAGTCACTTGATGTTCCATGGTCAGGTCTCTATAAAGGATCAGTAACATTCCAGTTGCTACTTTCTAAATGACATATAGTTTGCTGCCACCACCTGCATATGTTACAGACCTCTTTCCTGCATAGGGCTCCACTCAAAGCTCGCAGCCTTTTATAGAACCAGTATATGAATTAGAAGAATATTTCCAAATGTACAGTATGTGGTCTCCAGATCTTAAGAAAAATAATCTACCAAAAATTTCATTTTTTTCTTAGTGGTGGGAGGTGAGATATGCTAGGATTTGCCCTTTACTTTAGGAAGGATGTCCTCAAATTCTCCAGGCCATTAACCCACCTCCCAAACACTTCATTGATATGATAGGTCCCTGAATCCTCAGAGTTTGTCTCCTATCCTAGGAATATGTGTGCCTTAACACAATATGCATACTTTGTGCTCCTGTGGTCCTATTAACATGATGTCCAGGGTCTTTTTTGACCATATTATGGCAGACAGTAGGAGATGTTAACATAGACCTGGGGCAACACAGTAAATGTATAATACTATCTGTCCCAAGTAAATGAAAACAATTTCTGATCCTCTCTTTTGATATGGATGAGAGGGAAGGTATTCATTAGCTCAATGACAACCATATTGTATATCAGAATTTGTGTCAATATGTATTAGCAAAAATACCACATCCAGCATAACAGCTGTAATTAAGGCTACTAATTGATTAACTTTATGGAATTTCACTGTTATCCATCCTGATCCATCATATTTCTGTAAAGACCAGGTTGGATCCTTTAATGGAAATATAATAAGACCACCCTGTGTTCTGTAAGCATGACACTAATCTCTGCCATCAGCTCCAAAGATGCAGTATTGATTTACTCTCTTGAAAAGAAAGAGACAGTTTCATAGTCTTCTATTTGGCCTCCCCCAATACAGTAGCCAATACCCCAAAGATCAAGAACTGTTTAAGGGTTCTGTCATCTACCAGGTATGTGCATTCCAATCACACATTAGAAATGACTACAGGATAGGTTTGTGGGCATAAGGGTCCCACTATAAGCAGGAGCTGGGACAGGATTCCACTTATTCCCTGGCCATCACACATTCCCATGCTAACAGGCAGATTGTGTTGCACTTTGGGTCCCTGGCCAACAACATTAATTTAGACTCTGTCCAATAATCTTCTAAAAATCTGGATAATTTCCTCTGCCCTATGCAAACTTATAAGAATTAATGTTTATAATTCACTTTAGGGAAAATAACTGGGGAATTGCCACTGAATACACTTGCTACACTGCTGCAGGTTCCTTCCTCATAGGAATGTGGCTCCTCCTTCAGTTAATGGGTTCCAGCTCTGAGAACTGGCTTAGGTACAGAATTGGAGTAAGGACTTTTTATTGGAGTAGCCATCTTCAGTCTCCTCCTTATCCATCTTTAATTTTCCTGGTTGTGTGAATTAAATAGTACCTTACTGACTACCCTTCAACTCTTGCCTCTACGAATACCAACTCTATACCTCTCTGAAAGCCGAGCTTTCTTGGCCACCGCTCTAAAGTTGCCACTGATTGTAGTAACTGTGCACACCTTGCACCACCACCTGGCCTTTGTTAGTATGGAGTCCTGGAAAGAAGCCCAGCTCTGGGACAGCACATCCTACTGTCAGCACTGATCTAGATAAGGACAGACGTTACTGAACTTCTCAATGATGCTGATGTCAATTTGTGGAAGATTTATTTGTTAAAATGATTATCCAGGAAAGCCAATTCCATGGAGACTTCTAGTTTAAAGCAGAGTAATGCCATATGAGGAAAAGAAAAAAATATGTATATATATATAATGCTGGGAACTAAGAGACTGAGAAACTGAGAATACACAACCACATTGTCTTCCAACTTTAATAATTTGAAATTCATGCAATGTTTTCATTGCTGTAACAGCTGTAGAATTTTATGGAGAATCATCTTCTTCCACAGAACTTTTTGTTTTAAGTTTACAGATGCACAGGAGAGTTAGTAAAACCTGAAAGAATCTTCATTAAGGAAAGAACCAAGATTTTATGTCCTGAGATGAAATATTCCTGAAATGGATACACATATACAAAGAACAATAATTATATCAAGTACCACAGGTTGTGGATGAAATAAAATGTGGCATTTTTCTTGGGCACAGCAATTAGGGCATCATGGAAATTAGAAACTGATGAGGTCACTTAGGTTTTTGTTTATTTTTGCTTCTGAAACCATGGAAACCACCAGTAGAATATTCCAGGTGGGCTTTAATCCCTAGTGTTTTCCCAAATTTCAAGTGCACACACCATAAGCACTTTAGTGGATTGTGTGATAAAGGCCACAGAATTCTGAAGTTTCATCATGGAATGCAGCGGCCTGAAATTAATCAGTTAGCAACAAGCTAAGGAGTTGCTATTACAGATTTGCTTGACGTTAATTCTACAATTACTCAGGTAGAAATACAGGTAGAGAAGTCATTAGAAGCATCTTTGATATTTTCTTTTAGAATCATGTTTGCTTATTTTTCACTCAGTGTTTTAAGAATATTAAGAATATTAGAGCTAGGTGGATAATCTAATAAACTTCATCTTACACATAAAAAAATTGGTGTCCCAAGGCCTGGCTTAAATCAGATTGAGTCTCCTGCAAAAGGTTCATAATTCAGGTTTGCATTCTTGAAAAAATGTAGAATTGACATTTTGACAAGAAGGTAAATGACTTGATTATACTATATCATGTTTTCAATTTCTCAGAGTTTCTAAGGAACCATGTCACATTTTCTTAAATTTTTAGAATTTCACTCAATTTCAGTTTAAGGACTACTTACTCTTAAGTACAAAGTATGAAAAATGGTGCCTTATTTCCTAGATATTATTATTCTACCTAATGGTTCACTGAAATAAAAAACAAAATCAAATGTCAAAGGATAAAATATTAGAGTCTATGCTACTAAATATACAACCTCAATTACATTTCAGTCTTCTATTTTTTTTATAACCATGAATAACTTTAAACTTTTTTTAAAAAAGCAAAGACATTCTTTTGCTTTTATAAAAGTAGTGTGTAATATTAGCCTATGTTCTGAAATTTTCTTTTAAAACATACTTTATGTCAATTTACTTCAAAATTTACTTCTCTGAAATATTTCTGAATGTATAATCTTTGAGTTAGCTTTTTAAAGTTTCTCAAGAGTATAAAAAACTACTAAGCTAATTTCATGCACTCTCCACTTTAGATTTGGAATTATTCTGTAACTTACATGACAAAAATTCACAAAAATACTTTCAAAACTATTCTGAAAATCTATCAGATGAAAGAACAGAAACTAAAGCTCCATTCATCATCTCTAAGTGACTTAAATCATATTGATTTTCTTTGTTTCATAGTTTGACCACAATTTAGATTCATATTTTGATCAGTAATCTTTTGAACACTCAGTACCTATGGAATCTAAGGATGAGAAACAAGCTACCATGTTGTTCTATAAACAAACACATAAATAAATAATCTATAAATCAATCACAGTCAATCAAAGGGTGTATATGTGTATGTGTTTGTTATATACAAACACATATATACACATATATATTAAATGAATACATGTGCACTAAGACATTAATTCTCTATTATATTTCAGTTATTATCTCCTAAATGGACATATACACTGTTTGAGAAAAGTATACAACCAATTTGAATTTCATCATTTCTAACTCTAGTTTACAAGAATTCTACATTTAGTTTCTGTAATTCATTTATACTCCTCTAAATCCCTATTCTCTCAATGCACAAAATGTCATTTAATCATCTTTCAGCTAAACTCAGTGAAATTAGAAATTGTCCCACAACTCCCAGTTAAAAATCAGTTAACTCTGAATTTAAGTCTGGAGAGGGCTCCATATCATATTGCATCTGTGGACTCTCATTCCTTCTGTCTGGTCCTTGGATATCAGTTCCTGTGTCTCCCTTGGAGGGAGGTCTGCCTATAGCATGGCTTTTTCACAACTTGTAGGACCCTTCCAATCCTCTCATGCCCCTCTAGTTATGGAAAACTGTTTAATTACTCTTCTATCATCTCAGGGAGCTCAGAGTCTCACAGAGCTCTCCTAGGTCTCCACTGCCTTAGACCATCCTGGCTGCCATTTCTCCAGCCAGCTGGGAACAGCTCTGGCAGGGGGCTTCCTTGGGAGGCTTATTAATTCCCAGGCTGTAGGCTAGGACTTAGACCTGGTTGCTCTCTGTTCTTGGATCCCCTTAAATTTATCTGGAGGATATTGCTTCTCTCCCCTATCAACCTGGTAGAGCTGACCAGGATAGCACCATGTTTTCTGAGACCACACTGATATCTAACTCTGCAGTGATTAGCTTTTCTCTTTTTCTCCCTTCCTCTCTCAGATGTGAAATGTTATCTCCTTTTGAGAGGAAATCTACCTTTTAGAGTATCATGAATCCTTCCCAAAATTATGGCTTACTGGTAAACTACATGCTCTGACTCTTTCAGGGTTCTTAATTTTTTAGAAGACAAACGCATTGTTATTTTCTCAAAACACATTCTCTTTCTAGGATATCAAAAACTGCTTTGGCAAATTTAACTCTGAGGCTAGACTGCCAAAGATCAAATTCCACCTCTGTCATTCACCCGTTTACAGTTATTTAAATACTCTGGTATTTAGTTTCCGTGTGTGTGTGTATGTGTGTGTGTGTGTCTCTCTGTGTGTGTGTGTGTGTATGTGTAATGTACATACATATATAGTATGTAATATATACATATATTAAATAATATATACACTACTTAGCTTATAGAAATGTGATGAGGATTAGATAAAGTAAAGCACTTGGAGCACAGTAGGTACATAAAACATTAGCTATTATAATTATCAATGTTACTACTAGGCAAAGTTGGGTAAAGATTCTTAGACCAAGAAAAATGCAGGAAAGTAAAAGCTGGCTCAGTACCTAGTAGTTTTATCCTGACACACTTGTTTCCTATTATTTAGTAAGAATATTTTGTGAGGAAGAAGAAAAAAGTTTGGTTTTTCTTAAAATTAATTAATTAATTAATTCTAAGAGATTTACTGATATGGCATATGTCACTAATTAGGCGAAAGAAAAACATTAATTCAATTTTTTAACCTCAAATACATTCTATTGTCATCTAATCTCTTGGTGGGATAAGAGGAGATACTCTAGAATCCACTGGAAAATAGAAACTATATTTTACAATGCTATCTCAATTAAACCTGATGAAATATTTAATTTTTTGACAAATAGTTCCTGAAAGTCTTACTATGTAGAGATGCCAGGCTGCATACCATGATGAAGGTATAAAACACTTTTTGTTTTATTTATAGGAGTTTACAACATAGTGAGGTGAACAGATATGCGCACAACTAATTATTCTTTAGGATAAAAAGCACTTTAATTAGGTCCCAAGGTGCAGAAGGAATGCAGAAGATGCATTTAATATTGATACAGGCAAACTCCCAAAGAAATTCATGGAGAATGTGACAGTTGAGCAGAAACACAAGAGAAGAGTATATGCAAAGAATGCAGGTAAATTTTTTAACAACTAGCTATCTGAAAAAATATATGTGTATATAGATACATATGTGTAATTTTATCACAAAAATTAATGAAATAAGCATATATAGTACACAATTGACAAATAATAAAATATACTATACCGTTGATTGTAATTTCCACGTGGATAGATCCTCACAGAATTCATTCATTGATTTTTTTTCTAAATTCTTGTGCCTATAAATAACCTATATTTGCACTTAATAAATGAATATAATTGCAAACGTCCTATTTTGGAACTTCAATAGTTTGTCAATGATGTATACAACTTGGCAGAACTGATCATAGTTTTTGAATACTGAAAATATATTTTTTCAATTTTGGGGCTATTCGTTGTGTAAAACTCATATACCTTCGAGTTTAATCAAATGATTGGCATTTTCCTCATGATTTTTTAAGTTCGAAGATAATCAACAAAAGGATAAATGCAACTCTGATTTTTAGTGCTTGCTGATTTCCATGGTATAATACTCCCACCATATCTGATTTCCAGCCCCCGCGCTACACTGTGTCAGTGAAAAGAAACTTGGGAAGAGATTTGCAGTGGACAATGTTACACTGTAGACACAAGTAGCATAAAACCATAGAAAAGTAATAAAATGTAGTAGCATAATTAGGAAGTTAAGATTTCTTAGTGTTACTTGTCTTTTTTTTCTATATAACTTCTTTAATTGCAAGTTTATGTAATTTGATTTTTTTTAGATGGCCATGTTAACAACTGTCTCATAAAATTCCTGAATATGTATCACTTGGCTCCACCACACCCACACACCTCTCCAGTTCCATGACAACTCCAGCTCCCTAGTGGATATTTTGTTTATAAAATACCTACATGCCTGTGTCATTACCCTAATTTATAGATGAGAGAAGAGAGGATCGGAAAAGTTAAGTGACTTGTCTGAGGTCACACAAGTACTAAGGGGTGGAGCTAAGGTTTAACCCAGAGGTATATAATTTCCAAGGATTTCTGAGGTCCAGGGATTCATGGAGCCCTGAACTGGGAAAAAAAGGATATATATACTGTTTTATAAGTGTTCGTTGACTCTGTGTGTGCGTGTGTGTGTGTCCGTGTGTGTGCCGTCAGGCGGTCTGAGATTTGTGTTCATTAAAGTCTGGATGTGAGAGGCGAGGAAGTAGTAGACCCTCTCTCACCTCAACATTTCCCTCACCTACTGCCGTCTACCAAAAAGAACACAGAAAGTGGTTTAAACTGGTTCTCAGCACAGATCCTTAGAATTTTGATCAGCCAGGAAAAAAATGGAAAGGTCACAATGAGGAAGCCAATTGTGCAAGAATCCAGAGGTACATGAAGCCGACAATGAACAAGCCACCATTACTCAGGAGAGGTTATACAGTCAATGGGAGAGAAGAGTAGGTGATGAGAGATAGCTCAGGAAAATGTTAAGGTTATTTCTCTCAGGCCATGCCAATTATAAATACTGGCTTGCAGCAAAGAAGTTAATTCATTTATTTTCAGTTTGTAAAAAAAAAAATATATTCACTCCTTTTTTTGCCAGACAGGGAATTCATAGGTTTGTCTCCAAAAGAATTATGTTTTCCTAGGATTCTGGCCACTGGAAGGTTATCCTAGTCTTTCCATTCTGATTCACTTGACTGTCACAGTTCCCTCCCAAAGGATGTCCCTGTCAGAGCTCTGCCATCAGCCATTTCAGTCAGCTGCTTTTCTGTCTGTCCCATTCAATTTTTCAGATGTCAGAGTGACAGCCTTCTAACCCTTAAACTTGGTGTATCTTAACAGACCTCTTTGTCCAGTACTAGTTTACCCCAATACTCAGGTAACCAATCCCTTCTCTCTGCCCAAGTGTCAAAAAACATATTGCCACAGAGCAGTTTTAACCTTTCATCCTTCATTCAGAGTTTTTTTTTTTAATTTTACTTTCATCAGCAATTTTATTCTTAAATGAATCATAGTTTCTTTTTGCAGACCTGGCTGAAGATAGAATGTGGGTAGATTGTGACTGACTTTGAATGCCAAAGAGTTTTTAGACTTGATCAAGTGAGACCACAGAAGACTCTCCAGGGAAGTGACATTACCAAAGCTGTATTTTAGAAAGATAACTATGATAGAGCTGAGAGTATTGGAGAGATGAGAAATTAGAGACAGAGGAAAGGTCAAGGGGCTATTTCAACAGCTCAGAATCAAAGCGATAAGGGTCTGAACCAATATAATAACAATGAATATGGGAGGGAAGGGCAAATATTTGAGATTCATCTTGAAGTAGACAGTCAAGGGTTCTATAAGTGATTAGAAGTGAAATGCAACATTTTATACACCAACAATGAAGCAACAGAAAGAGAAATCAAGAAACTGATCCCATTCACAATTGCACAAAAAAAACATAAAATACCTCGGAATAAACCTAACCAAGGATACAAGAGATCTGTATGATGAAAACTATAGAAAACTTATGAAGGAAATTGAAGAAGACACAAAGAAATGGAAAAACATTCCATGCTCATGGATAGGAAGAATAAGTATAGTTAAGATGTCATTACTACCTAAGGCACTCTACACATTCAATGCAATTCCAATCAAAATTGCACCAGCATACTTCTCAAAACTAGAACAAACTATCCAAAAATTTGTATGGAACCACAAAAGACCCCGAATAGCCAAAGTAATCCTGAAAAATAAAACCAAAACAGGAGGGATCACCATCCCAGACTTTAGCCTCTACTACAAAGCTGTCATCATCAAGACAGTATGGTATTGGCACAAAAACAGACACATAGACCAATGGAACAGAATTGAGAACTCAGAAGTGGACCCAAAAGTATACAGCCAACTAATCTTTGACAAAGCAGGAAAGAATATCCGATGGAAAAAGACAGCCTTTTTAACAGATGGTGTTGGGAGAACTGGACAGCAACATGCAGAAGAATGAAACTAGATCATTTTCTCACACCATGCACAAAAATAAACTCAAAATGGATAAAGGACCTGAACGTGAGACAGGAAACTATCAACACCCTTAGAGGAGAAAGCAGGAAACAACCTCCTTGACCTCCACCGCAGCAACTTCTTACTTGACACATCCCCAAAAGCAAGGGAATCAAGAGCAAAAATAAACTGTTGGGACCTCCTCAAGATTAAAAGCTTCTGCACAGCCAAGGAAACAACCCAGAAAATTAATAGACAACCAACGGAATGGGAAAAGATAGTTGCAAATGACATATCAGATAAAGGGTTAATATCCAGAATCTATAAGGAACTTACCAAACTACACGCCTGAAAAACAAACAACCCAGTGAAAAAATGGGCAGAAGATATGAACAGACACTTCTCCAAAGAGGACATCCAGGTGGCCAACAGACACATGAAGCGATGCTCAGCATCGCTCCTCATCAGGGAAATACAAATCAAAACCACACTGAGATACCACCTCACGCCAGTCAGAGTGGCTAAAATGAGCAAATCAGAGACTCTAGATGCTGGCGAGGATGTGGAGAAACGGGCACCCTCCTACACTGTTGGTGGGAATGTAAACTGGTACAGCCCCTCTGGAAAACAGTGTGGACGTTCCTAAGGAAACTAACAACAGAACTCCCCTAGGACCCAGCAATAGCACTGCTAGGAATTTACCCAAGGGATACAGAAATGTTGATGCATAGGAGCACATGTACCCCAATGTTCATAGTAGCACTGTCCACAATAGCTAAAACACGGAAAGAGCCTAAGTGCCCATCAACAGATGAATGGATCAAGAAGATGTGGTTTATCTATACCATGGAATACTACATGGCAATGAGAAACAATGAAATCTGGCCATGTGTAGCAACATGGATGGACCTTGAGGGTGTTATGCTGAGCCAAATAAGTCAGGCAGAGAAGGACAAATATCATATGTGTGCACGTATAGGAGGATTAGGAGGAACTTAACAGAGGACCAAGGGGGAGAAGAAGGGTGGAAATGGTGGGGGGAAAGGAGAGAGGCAAACCATGAGAGACTCTTGAATGCTGACAAAAACTGAGGACTGGTGGATGTGGGGAGGAGGGGGGTGGGCATGGAGGAGGGCACTTGTGGGGATGAGCACTGGGTGTTATGTGGAAACTAATTTGACAATAAACTATTTGTAAAAAAAAATAAAAATAAAAATAAAAAAATAAAAAAAGAAAGAAGTGAAATGCAACAGCAGAAGTTAGTGAGTGTGGAAAGTAGGGTCAGAGAAATGAGCTGACTTACATCATATTGAGAGAGGAGAGTGAGCAGCATATATACACAGAAATGGTTAGCAATATATTGGAAATGTGGGTCTAATTAAAAATAGAAAGAAATTGAAATGCATGGGAAGAAATTGACATTTTTTTCCAGTGAGGTAGCATTGTCTGCTTCAGTTAAGAGTAAATTGTTGGGGTTCTTGTAAGACTAGTCCATCTTCCATATGTATGGAACTAAGTGAAACACTTTCCGTTTCCACGGGTGTAATCTAATATTAAGAAGAAATTATTCTGATTATATAAGGGCCATTTATAGAATAGTGAGTCCACTAACAATATTTAGGATCAGACTTTGTTTGGATGTCATTAATTTTTAGGTATTGGAACTTGAACAAAACTAGCCTATTATGATTGTATCTTTAATTACCCTTAATATAATTTAATCATTCCATTTCCCTGCTTCAAAATTTTTAACTGACTCCATCACACATAGAAAAAAGTCTAAAACTCCTTAGCACCTGATACAAGACCTTTCACAACCCAGGCTCCATCACCTGTCTGATTTCTTTTCCCACAAACTCTCATTAAGGGATGCTGAGTTAGATGCACACATCCTCTCTACAAAGAATTAACCCATTAAGTCAAGTACAGGTTCTTTACTTTTCAACTCAATGGTTTGGTTAGATTCAGATGTAAGACACACTGGCTAAAAGAGAAATTGAAGGGGCGCCTGGGTGGCTCAGTCAGTTAAGCGTCCGACTTCAGCTCAGGTCACAATCTCATGGTTTGTGGGATTGAGCCCCACATTGAGCTCTGTGCTGACAGCTAGCTCAGAGCCTGGAGCTTTCTTTGGATTCTGCATCTCCCTCTCTCTCTCTCTCTCTGACCCTCTCCTGCTCACACTGTCTCTCTCTCTCTCTCTCTCTCTCTCTCTCTCAGAAATAAATAAAAAACATTAAAAAATTAAAAAAGAAAGAAATTGAAAGACTGACGGAGAGAAGAGAGGTGCATCTTAGCAAATAAGGAAAAGAAAGATAGATCATATTACCAAACCATAGACCAGCAAGGGGGAATTAAGTACCAGAACTTAAAAAGGGAAAAGAAAATATGGAGTTCTAACAACCAAAGACAACCCACCACTGCTGTCATTTTCCCATGAGGTGACAGCATCTCACCCTTTCTTGTGGAAGATGTGCACGTTTAAAAATAGAATGTCAACAGTTCTTCTTCTGAGAGAACTGTTAGTTTGGTAAATCATTTTGAAATAAATTCATTTTATTTTTGTGAAGTTTTTGAGAATTTGCATATTAATTAGGAGAGGTAATAAGTTAGTGATCATAAAAAAGATTGATAGAATAGTCAGTGATATATATTTCTTTTTTTGCAAATATCGTTTTCTAATCAACTATTTTGGAAGTTAATTTTTCACGGGTGCCTGAGTGGCTCAGTCAGTTAAGCATCTGACTTCAGCTCAGGTCACAATCTCGTGGTTCTTGAATACAAGCCCCGTGTCAGGCTCTGTGCTGGCAGCTGAGGGCCTGGAGCATGTTTCAGATTCTGTGTCTCCCTCTCTTTCTGTCTCTCCTCCACTCATGCTTTGCATCTCTCTTTCACTCGTTCAAAAATAAACATTAAAAATTAAAAAGAAAGTTAATTTTTCAATGTGGTAAAAGTCACCAATACATTGGCACCATTAATTAAACTCCTTACCTGTGAACTACAATTTCTTTTTGGATATGCTAACTTCACCAAAGAAGAATGTTATTACTACAAACAGAAAAATTATTTCTCAGGTAGCAACAGAATACAAAATTTCCAATATTTATATTAATGGTTAAGGAAATGGGTTTAGATTTGTAATAGGAAAAAAAAAAAAAAGCTCTTAGCTACTTCAAAGTCCATATCGTTTTTGTATATAACTTTGCTTCCAGAAACTGTTTTGAATAAAGAAGGCTAGAGGAAGGTTGGTAGAGAATACAACAAATACAATAAATCTGTTTGAGAGGTAGAATTTATTTTTTATTTATTTATTTTAATGTTTTATTTCTTTTTAGGAGAGAGAGAGAGACAGCGTGAGCAGGGGAGGGTCAGAGAGAGAGGGAGTCACAGGCTGAAACAGGCTCCAGGCTCTGAGCTGACAGTCAGCACAGAGCCCGACGCGGGGCTCGAACCCACGAACTGCGAGATCATGACCTAAGCAAAAGTCGGACGCTTAACCGACTAAGCCGCCCAGGCGCCCCGAGAGGTAGAATTTATGATAATCTCAATAATTATAATGGAAACAGTTTTCCATTTTTAAACAATTTATACTTTTTTTAACACAAACTTTACTAAATTCATTTTTCAAAGATGATGACAGAGCTTGGAATCCTTTAGGCTACACATTTTTTTAATGACACTAATTCTTCATTGTCGGTACCAGGATACCCTAGGCAGCCCCTCTCCCCCAAGTGTGAAGGACTTATTCTTCCAGCTCTGGGAGTAAAGCCAGGTTCTGGTCCATAGTGATCAACTCTCTCCAGAAATTGCCCCATGATGAGGGAGGTCATGTCTACTTTCTGGGGGCAGCCTACATCCAATGACTATTCAGTGCAGGACAATATCAAGCTAGCACCAAGAGTGTCCCAGTTTAGAACTACTTCTGTCAATGGCGTGTCCCGTTCTCTGGCCACAAGTCTTGAGTTGGCCAAGAAAGAATTCAAAGCCAACTTCTTAAGTAAGCAAGAGTTTAATAACAGTTTAAGCAAAAGTACACACTCCAGATGGAAGAGCAAGCAAGTCCTGAGATGGCAGCTGCACCAGAGGTCAAGACTGTCTTTTCTTTTTATGTTTGAATAGTTATGGGTCTTGGTTAGGGCAGTTTCTGACTAAGGTTGCAACCAATCATCTAAAGATTCCTTCTATTGATTGAGGGAAGGAGAGGTTGGTTCTATATGGTCTATATGGTCAGAACTGTCATGGCAGCCATTCTCTATTGGAGGAGATGGACCACAATGTAAATGTATTATAATGAAGCTATAAGTTACTGTAAGACAGTGGTCATAGGGAAGAACACCTGTGTATCCCCTGGGGTCTGTCTCAGCTGTTTGGAACTTGGCCTCTGCCCAATTGGAAAGGACTTGTTCCGTTTACATCAAGATAACTGCCTAGTCTATCACTTTGAAGGGCCATCCCTACTCCAGATCTTTTCATGGAGTAGGAGGAGGGGTTCCTTAATACTCTCTTACAGCCCATTATCTCCCTTAGCCCAGCCATGATTCCTTTCCTTCCCACATGGGTGCTAAACCTAAAAACACTCCCTAATAAACTGCATACTAAACTCCATCTCCTAATCTGCACTTCAGGGATCCAGACTTACAATATTCTTCCAGTCCCAAATACCTAGTAAATGAAGAAATTTGTGGGTAATATTTCCCTGGCTAGAAAATTTAGTGTCATTTTCAAAAACATTCACAAAGCAAAGAAGTCATTTAATGAGAAAATCGGGCTTATTTATTTTAAATTATGTATTCAATAGAGAGCGAGCCATGGGTTTGGCAAGCTTAAGAAACTGATCAGAGAGACAACTTAGTTTACAAGAGCCAAAATGAAAAATGCATATAGAAATATCTTAAGTAGAGCTAACATTCCTTTTAGAAAAGAATAAACTAGGTTGATTTTTTAATTTTTGGAAACAAAATCTTCATATTAACAAATTCTTTAAAAACCAGATTGTAAAAGAAAGAAGATGCCAAATGAGTTTTTTTTCTTTTTTTTTTTTAATCTACACTTGGATTTCAGTGCTTCAGGTAAAAGCAGCAAGTGAAATGTTGCCATCAAAATGCCAGTCTTGTCTTTGATGGTAACTGATCTGTTATCACTGAGGAATAAGATGTGTTCCACGTTTCAGTTTAAACCTGTTGCATTTACAGGCTCACAGCAGCAGTCACGACTGATGAGGCTCACTATGGATATGAACCAGGTGTGAGAGCACATTCATCAAGTACACCATCATTACCTGGTTCTTGGTAGTGACTGTGCCAAATTCTCTGTGTTTTCACTTGTCTTAATTGCAAAACTCTGCCCTAAGATGTAGAGAAGTAAATGAATGTTTTTATGCAATATAATAATTCACCGAATTTTGTATTTTCTAAATCTAATGCCCATGGAAGAAATTCACCACATATACAGGCAATTTAGTCTTTAAATTCTGATTGAATATTCAGTAGAATATATATTGTTTTCATTGAGATTTCTGAATAATTGTCTTCAGTGTCCATGCTTTAAGTACTGCCAAAAATAAACTTCAAGTTGTTTGGGTCCAAGAAGAGCACAACTTTCACTTCAGTTTATTTATTTTCCAAATCCAATCCAAACCCTTTATTTTACACATCAGAAAAACATTTTGAAATCCCAAAGTATAACATGAATGTTCTCCAGTATTTACCATCTTACCTCAAATAGATACATGGTTACAAGATAATATATATGCTTATACCAATGAATGAATACTATAAAAAAGGGCTTAGGAACACCTGGGTGACTCATTTGGTTAAGCTTCCAACTCTTAATTTGGGTTCAGGTCATGACCTCATGGTTCATGGGATCGAGATGGAGCCCCTCATCAGTCTCTGTGCTGACAGCATTGAGCCTGCTTGGGATTCTCTCTCTCTCTGCCCTCTCCCAGCTCTCGTGCTCTAAATCAATCAATCAATCAATCATAATTTTTATTTTATTTATAATTTTTATTTTATTTATTTTTGAGAGAGAGAGAGAGAGCAAGCACAAGTGGGAGAGGGGCAGAGAGAGAGAGGGAGACACAGAATCCAAAGCAGGCTCCAGGGTCTGAGCTGTCAGCACAGAGCCTGACACAGGGCTTGAACTCACAAACCATGAGATCATGACCTGAGCCGAAGTCAGATACTTAACCGGCTGAGCCACCCAGGTTCCCCAATAAATAAATAAAAACATTTAAAAAGAAAAGAGCTTATGCTCCAAACATATTTACCAATTTACACAAATATTTCTTTCTCACAATTAATCTTTGGTGTTGATTTATACTAATTCAAAACCGTAAGAGCACCAATCAAATGTATAAATTGTTCTTTGATTTATCTTCCCTCTATAAAAAAATATATATATAATCCTCTATAAAAAAATATATATATAATCTTCTGGAGACTTCTATCACCACAACGTAGGTGCATTCTCAAGTGCAGGGCTCTGAGAACACACTCTTCCAGAAACGCAAAGCAGAGACGAGAAGAGGAGTGACAGGTGCTCTGTTCAGTGGCCCAGTATTACGGGAGTTAATCCTATGCTGTAATGAAATCTGACCCGACAAGTGCTCTGTGACTTTAAAGGAATTTATAAATGATTTAGAGCTGAACATATTATTAAATATGTCCTTAGGTGAAACTAACTAGAATATTTTTCAAAAATCCTATTACAAATGCGGTGCAGAGCAGGATCAGTTTACACAAAGACAGGCATAAAAATGTTCATTTATACGCTGTTACTTGAGGAGCAGAAAAGCTCCTTTTCTCTTCCACCCTCTCCTCCTAGGCTTGAAGGCCTTTGTTAAAATGCAAATGTTCTCTGGGTGGATTAACTTTCTGTGTAAAACCCTGAAGGCAAAAGAAAACAAGTTGGCTGAAAGAGCTAAAGCAAAAAGTTTCATGAGCCCATCTCCATCTCAAAATGAATATCTGAAATAATCATATTATCATTTAGTAGATTGAAATGTGCCAGATATTATGCTGTGCTTTATATAACTTATCTTACTTATTCCTTACAAAACCCAACCAGATAGGTGCTACTAGTATCTCTAGATTTTAGAGGCTCTGAAATTTAGAAAAATGGGCCTTTTCCTAAGGTTGCAGAACTAATTGGAAAAGAAGGTGAACTCAAGTCCCAAATCTGTGACAGTTGGCCATTACACAAACTGCTTCTCAAGATGTCTCCACACCCGTCTTCTCTTCACTCTCTCCTATCTTGGAGGACAAGTTTACGTTTGTCTTTTCCAATGGCCATCTCTGCTCCCCATCCTATCCATCTACCTACCCCAGGATATTGATGTTACATCTCTCAATTTTCTCCTGTCTCCATAGTGTCTATCCCTTGCATTCAATTATTCCCATTAAACAACTCCCTTTTCTTTGCTTTATCTGCCCCCCTTCACTTAACCAACATATTTACACCTTCACTGTCTCTTATAAGCATTTTATTTCTCTACTTCTTTCCTTTGACAGTATCTTGAATAAGTATTCTAAAAATATGGCCTGCATTTTTTTCATCAAACATTTTAAACAATGTACAAGTTGGTTTCCAACAATAACAACAAATGATGCTTAGAGTCTTTGTTGACTCTTCCTGATCCCTGGCGCCCCCATCCCTCTACTCCTTCCCCCTTTCCTGCCTGCATACAATTAAGAACCCAGATCTTTGCTATTCCTTTCATAATCACAATTCCATTTTATTTCTGCTGTGATCACTAGATTTGATGAGTTCAAAATTATTTTGCCATCTTAATCTTTAAACGGTGCATCTTCCACATTCCCAATACATAGAAAAACTTCTGCAGAATGTAACCTCCTAAAATAACACTTGGATCATATATATGCTTTTTACCAGGGCTTGTTGAGCTTTCTTCTGATCTCAGAATGTTATACCCAGATCGCAATATCCTCACCGACCAGAGACCACCAGGGAGACCGAGTCACGCATGCAAATGCAAAGGGCTTTATTACGGGCTTAAGCTCGGGCTCACAGACTTCACCAGCATATGGGTCCATGCTGAGAGCCTCGAACAAGGGCAGAGTAGGGTTTTTATGGGGTTTGAGACGGGGGAGTTACAGAAGTTGTGACGTGGGAACAGTGATCCAATCATAATTATTCAACATCATTGACAGCGGGTTTGACCATACACATTGTCTAGAGTATTCGTTACTTTTGACTGGGCCCAATTACAACATTTAGAGTACCTTTAAATTCAACCAATCACAGAGCGAGCCTAGGGTCTTATTTGGCGACTAACAGGTTAACTTTAACATTAGGTAACAGGGTCCTATCTATAGTTTCTATCTACTGGCCTCTCCCTTAACAATGTGGAGGGTGGTCGCTGGCCTTTCCTGATTGGGTGTTGCAAGGGTGGTTTCTCCTGCCTTGGGCAATGTGTAACTGCCTGATAGTTTCGGGGAAGCTGAAACTCAGGCCTTCTAGTTTAGAGGGGATACTTAAAGCCTGTCATGGAGTCAGTTTGGTTTAGACGTTTAGACTTGTGGCCTTACAAGAAATAATACAGAAACTCCTCCGCCAAATTTCCAAAGCTTTCAAAGTATCAAATCTGACTCCAAGTCACTTTTCCCTTCCTTTCACCCCTCTACAGAACATCTCTTAAAGTGCTCGTTCCTTCTGGCTTTCCCTTATCCATCCCAAAATACCCTTCAATCCTTCTGGTCCAATGTTTGGACCCATAGTGCTTAATGCTTGACCACTTCCTCAGCGTTGCTCGCACTGCTTCTGTTGCTTTCCATTTATCCTGCCACCCTAATCAATTCAGTTTCCCCTGAACTTTCTAATTCATCCATCAGGTGTTCCAGCACTTCTTTATTATGATTTATTTGATATTAAAAATTTTTTCTTTTCTCATCATTTTCAAGATCTTGCCTTTTGAAACAGATTTAGCATTTTCTTTGAGGGCAGCATAGGATGTGTGGGTCATTTTCTGTACGTCTCTGTCCCTACTTCACACTGTATATAACACAATGCTTTGCCTGTTATAAGACATTGCTGTACATTTGTTGAATAAGCAGCAGGTAATATTTAGTTAGGACTTTATACTAATTCACTAAAGAATTCACAACCATATTTTAATGGAATCCTGTAACAAGTAAAATACATTTCTTATTAAAATGCTTTTTGAAAACAAATTATTGGATTTTGTCCCACTTTTATTACTCCAACCAAATATGGTGTATTTCTTTCTTTTTCCATGTGCATTTTATCCGGAGAATCTTCTGGGAGCTTAGTCTCTGGTAAACAGTTTACTGTAACATTGATAAAAGGAAACAGATTCAGCTTGCTAGAAAATTAAAAATCTAACTTACCTCGAAGACAACTCTACTCTGGTAGTAAAGATAAAAAGCAAATGTATAAATTTCTTTCATAAAAGCTTACATGAATATTAGAAACAATGTTCTGAAGACGAATCATGAAGTCAGTTCCTTCCAGGATAAGTTAATGTTATTACATTTGTTTCTTCTATAATTCTCATGACCCTTGTTGTCATGCTCATTATATTGGCGCCAACTTACTTTTGGCTTAGTTTTTCTAAAACTACATTTTGTACTCTCCATTTGCAAGGCTAATTTATATGTAATTAGGGTAGTGAGCACAATTGATTATAACCAAAGAAAAGTAAGAAGTCTATGCATTCAAAGACTTGCAAATAGATCTGTGAGGTGGAACTAGTCTCAAAATGAATTAAACTGACCAAGGTTAGAATTCTGAAAGTGGTCCCAGATCAAAAACTGGGAACTATTTTCTAGATCATCGTCTCACTCTTGGTTGGAATGAAGCCAGACTCCTTGTGAATCACTCTAAGGAGAGTGTTAGAGAACTTAAAATAGTCAAACGCTGCCTCAAATAGAGATGTGCTGAGTGAGATCAGAATTTTTTTTTCAGTAAAATGCATTAAAATTAAGTATCGTGGGGTAGTGAGACCCTTGGTTCTTTGACTGAATAATCTAAATTGATTCTCCAAATTTATAAGAAATATATTAAATAATTATTCAAACTCAAATAGTAATTGGCATAAAATAAGAAGAAATATTAATCATGGGGCATCTGGGTGGCTCAGTTGGTTACGTCTCCAACTTCGGCTCAGGTCATGATCTCACAGTTCATGAGTTTGAGCCCTGCGTTTGTCTCTGTGCTGACAGCTCAGAGTCTGGAGACTGTTTCAGATTCTGTGTCTCCCTCTCTCTGTGTCCCTCTTCTGCTCATGCTCTGTATCTCTCTCCTTCAAAAATAAATAAATATTGAAAAAAGTTAAAGGAGAAATACTGATCATAAATTAAAATGCTGTCATTGTTCTTAAATTTTTTCTGGCCTCTGCTTCTGGAAAGATGGGGTACAGGTATTTCTCTATTCTGCTCAGTAAGTACAGATAATAACTTGTGATATTATTTATAAAATAAACATAAGAATGCCCTGAAAGGTGGAAAGAAGAAGGCAGAATAAATAGGGACCTCAGGATCTGCAGAATGACACAGTGGTGCGTGCCCTGGGTTTTCTGTGTGTCTAGTACACCACTGGGTACATGAGATACAGGAGAAACCTACAACATGGAAATGCCAATGGGGTCAGACAAAGAAAGCCCAAAAAGGTCCAAGGAAAGCCTGCTCTCCCACCAAAGGAATAGGAAAGGGGCATCTTAGCAAGACAGAAAATATTAGAACGTAGCTACTCTGCTCCAAACACCGTAGAAGAAATTGGGGTCCCCCACTCCTGTCAACAAAGACCAAGAGAAGTCTTAGATTCCACTTCACCAGGCTATAACAAGACAACCTTCCCCTTGTGTGATGTCAGAGAAGGTTAAGTCGACAACCTGGATTTCCACCCCACCCAGTAGTAATAAAGCACACGTCCTCATCCTTGCTATAGTAGCATACAGGAGGCCTAGTGGAAAGTCAGGCCTTACAGCAAATTCAGCAGTAAACAGAAATTCCCCCCGACACACACACACACACACACACACACACACACACACTATTAGGAGAGTCCATGTAAAGAGCAATAATGAGGTACTCTCTCCTTCCTGGCCAGAGTGTTATAAATGGAGGCCTATTAAGAAGCCTGAACTTTACCTCCACCAAATAGTAGGAAGGGACCCTTGCTTCCTTTGTCAATGGAGGCCAGGTGAAGAAGCTAGACTCCCATTCTCATCTGGCAGCAATGAAGCAGTGCTTGACTTCCTTTGACAAAGAGGTAACAAGAGAGGTCTGCCAAAATACATGACTTAGATAAGATTCGGAGTCTCATACCATTAAACCAAAAACAGTCCATATTTAAATACAAAAACTCCACCTACTAAGGAAGATCTCAACTGAATGAGAAGAGACAACCAATAACACTAACACCCAGACAGAACGGATATAGAATTATCAGACAAGGAATTCCAGAAGCCATCATAAGAAAACACTTCCACAAGCAATTATGAACATACTTAAAATGAATTAAGAGCAGCATATTTTAACAAAGAAATAAAAGGTATAAGGAAGAACCTAATCAAACCTGAAATAAAACCCTCAATAAAGGATTAGAAATTACCCAATCTGAGCAAGAGATCAAATCAATTGAAAACAAACAGGGACATAAGAGAATATAATAAAAGTCTAATTTTTAGGGGCACCTGGGTGGCTCAACCAGTTAAGTGTCCAACTTTTGATTTCAGCTCAGTTCATGATCTGTTGGTGAGATAGAGTCCCCCATTCAAGCTCTGCACGGACAGTGTGGAGCCTTATTGGGGCTCTCTTCCTATCTCTCTGCCACACCCTCTCTCTCTCTCTCAACACAAACGATCAAACAAACAAAAGTCTAACTTGTGTATCATCTGAGTCCGAGAAGCACAGGAGAAAGAGTATGGAGCCAAAAGTTACTTGAATACAAAATGGCCAAAGACTTTCCAAATTTGGCAAAACACGTAAGTCTATAGATTCAAGAAACTGAGCAAAGACTAAACAAATAAGTTCAAAGAAATCCATACCAAGACATATCAAAGTCAAGCTTCTGAAAGCTTAAAAACAAAGACAAAAGTCTTTAAAATAGTCAGAAATGATACATTATATATAAGGCAAAAACAATTGAGTGATAGTAGACTTCTCATGTGAGTGCATGGAAACCAGGAAAAAAGTGCTCCAGTATTTTTCAAGAGCTGAGAGAAAAGAGTTTCATGCAGATTTCTATATTCATCAAAAATGTCCTTCAGAAATGAAGGAAGCCTCCTTCCTCAGATAAAGGAAAACTGAAAACTAAAACCATTATCAGCACACCTACCCAAAAAGAATGCCTAGAGAAATTCTTTAACCAGAAAAAAAAAAATGATAGAAAAAGGAACCTAGGGGGTGCCCGAATGTCTCTGTTGTTAGGTTAAGCATCTGACTCTTGATTTTGGCTCTAGTCATGATTTCATGTTTGGGAGGTGGGGCCCCGAGTCAGGCTCCCTGCTGGCAGCACAGAGCCTGCTTGGTATTCTCTCTCTCCCTCTTTCTCTGCCCCTCGTCCATTCTCTCTCTTTCTTTTTTCTCTCTCAAGACAAATAAATAAACATGAAAAAAAATTTTAAAAGAAGGAATCTTGGAACAGCAGGAAGAAGGAACAATAGAAAAAGGGAAAATATGGGTAACTACCATAGTTTTTCTTCTTTTGAGTTTTCTAAATTATATTTGATGGCCGAAACAAAAATTATCACACTATCTAATGTGGTTCTCCATATACATAGAAAGAATACTTAAGATAATATATTATAAAAAGGAGAAGTAAAAGCATATAAAGATAGGTACATTTCTACACTTCAACAGCAGTGAACTGTTGATACCAATAGATGCTGATAAGCTGAGCAAAAATTTCCTACAGCAACCACTGGGAAAGCTATACCAAAAAAAAAAAAAAAAAGGACTCCAAGACACTATAACCCTAACCCTAACCCTAACCCTTTGTCAAGGCCAAAGAAACAAATGAACAAAAATTTGTGACAACTATTTAAGTCTTAAGAAAACACATACATGTCAAATTTCATAAACACAGTTTGAATGTTAATGACACTGGCAAGTGTGCCTATGAAGCAATGATTTTGTATTCTGTAACAGCTTCATTAATTAGACTATTCCCTGGTAAATAACTTTTTTATGTGTATTGATATATTTATTTTTGAGATAGAGAGAGAGCAAGAATGCCAGGGTGAGACAGAGAGAGGGAGAGAGGATCCCAAGCAGGTTCTGTCCTGTCAGTGTGGAACCGAATGCTTGGCCTGAACTTATAAACAATGGTGAGATACTGACCTGAGCTGAAAGCAAGAGTCAGACACTTAACCAATGGAACCACTCAGGTGCTGCTTGCAAATAAATTTTGATCCCTGTTCCTCAGTACTCTCACCAGTCTCTGTGTGCCTTTTATTAGTCAGGATCTGCTAGGTTATGTTGCTTTAATAAGCAATTCCAAAATCTCACTGACTCAAAGAGACAAACATTTCTTTCTCATTTGTGTTACAATATACAATGGGTTGGCTGGAAACTCTTCTGTGTCATCCTTCTGATGCATCTTGCTGATGAAATATGCTGACAGAGAAGCAATAATCTCTACTGTTACCTGTCATTGTGACCAATGGGAAGAGAACCATCTCAAGATGGTTCTGGCTCCAGGCACAGCTTTTGTCTTCATTTAGTTTGTAAGCAATACCGCCAATGTCCATCACTAAGCCTTGTTTCTTCCCTGTTTTGCCTTCAATCTCTATTTGGTTACATGCCAATTACTGTTGCCAGAGAAATAGAATAAGCAGGGTCTACTTCGGGATGAGTGATTTTGAAAAAAAAATCCGACTTTTGCTTAGGTCATGATCTCACGGTTCGTGGGTTCGAGCCCCGCATCGGGCTCTGTGCTGACTGCCAGTTCAGAGCTTGGAGCCTGTTTCAGAGTCTGTGTCTCCCTCTCTCTCTGACCCTCCCCTGCTCACACTGTCTCTCTCTCTCCTAAAAATGAATAAAACATTAAAAAAAATTTTTTTCTAAAAAAGAGGGAGAGATGGAAAGAGGAAGAAAGGAAGGGAGGGAGGAAGGATTAAGGAAAGAGAGAAATTGACAGTGATTCATGATTGAAATACATAACATTTTATTTTTACTTTTCCACCTTTCCCATTTTTCTGTTTCATTTTAGAAGACAAAAGAAACATTAAAATGTTCACAGAAAACAGAAAACATGACAAGAAATACATTCTGTTGAAAATATTCATTCAAAATGAATCCAGTAAAACATCTAACAATTTGGGAGTTAAATAATATAGTTAAGACAGCTGTTTATCTGGATACCATTCATCTGAAAAACATGTGGCAAAAATAAATAAGTAAAATGAAGCATCACTTTGGCCAAGGGGATACTTCAACCAGCTTCCTCTTGGATTTTGCATACAGCAGTTGCTCTCATATCACAAATTCAATTAATGTAAGTGGCATAGGTAATAACTCAAATATATTTTTGTTGTTGTTGGTGTTGTTAATTGGCAACACCCACCACAGACTAGCTGCAGAGACAAAGATGTCAAGGAGAATAAGGAGAACCTAGAACATGCATCTCTGGCTCTTGCAGGGGTTTCAGGAACTAATTCATACCCTCTCCTTCCATTCTTCTTTTTTACACGTGTCAATAAGGATTCCGTGGTTTACAAGTAAGAACCTCAACTGACTCACAGCCTCTGTCAAGCTGTCAGAATACATGTAGGCCGGCCACTCAAAGTGCCTGTGGCGCAATGGGAAATGCACATGGAAGTGTTTCTTTTTTTGTTGTTTTTTTTACATTTTTAAATGGGGTTTTGTTGTTGTTTTATTGTTGTTGTTGTTTTTTCCTGAGAGAGAGAGTGAGACAGCTCGAGCAGGGGAAGGTCAGAGAGAAAGGAAGACACAGAATCTGAAGTAGGCTCCAGGCTCTGAGCGGTTGGCACAGAGCCCAACGCGGGGCTCGAACCCACGAACCATGAGATCATGACCTGAGCTGAAGTCATTGGCTTAACAACTGAGCCACCCAGGCACCCCTGGAAGTGTCTCATATGACCGCTTCTCTCTCTCTCTCTCTCTCTCTTTTTTTTCCTCCCCAGTAAGGTGAATCAGGAAAGCAAGGACATTGAAACTGTACCATTGCAAACATCATTTAAGGGAATCCTTGTGTTTACAGTCATTAAAACCTCAGCTATCACATTTAAGAAAGTGCCCAAACTCTGACACTATGAGTGAGTG
Source organism: Proteles cristata cristata (assembly GCA_017311185.1). Lineage (NCBI taxonomy): Eukaryota > Metazoa > Chordata > Mammalia > Carnivora > Hyaenidae > Proteles > Proteles cristata. The sequence goes on along the minus strand of JAESUZ010002924.1, from coordinate 841,177 downwards.
TTTTTTTAATAGCCATGATATGTTAATGCTAGTGCCACAGAGCAAAATATTTATATAATGAGTCTTCCTCACAGCTTTTTGTGCCAGAAGGAATGCTGCACTCACTTTTTAAAAAATATTTTTAAACATTTTTATTTATTATTGAGAGACAGAGAGAGACAGAGCATGAGCAGGAGAAGGGTAGAGAGGGAGGAGGAGACACAGAATCTGAAACAGGCTCCAGGCTCTGAGCCATCAGCACAGAGCCCAACACGGGGCCTGAACTGACAGACCGCAAGATCATAACCTGAGCTGAAGTTGGACGTTTAACCCACAGAGCCACCCAGGTGCCCCTGCATTCACTTCTTTAAGTGCTGGTGAAGGGAATTATAAAATAGTTTCAACAAACATTTTGCTTTATGTTTTCGCAGAGGCAAACAGATGTGTTAGTATGTTTTGGAGAAGCAAGCACCAAAGAGACTATTTTCTTGGGTCAGTAAAACATGCTTGGACTTAATGCAGATTTAACTCAAGTGTGTTCTTATAGTATGGTAAGTGTAGAAGCTGACTTTTTGCATCTTGCATCACTCTTACTTCCAACCCCTAAATTTATAGAACTTGACTTAAGGCTAACTGTTGTTTACATGTAATTATTTCTAAAATATAATACAAAATAACTTGTATTTCATAAACAATTTTCTCCACGTCCATCAGACCTATCACTAACAGCATTGTCCACGGTTTCGTTCTTTCCCCACTCCAAGAGATCTCACTTAAACTCCTAAGAGATCAGTCCTGTCCCCATCTCGTCGACAGACCTGGCAACACACAAGCAATTGACTGCTGAGTGGGCAGCAGGGTTGTGGATCCAGCAGACTCAGGCTGGACTACAGAAGGGGTGTCTGATCGGAGCCTGTGTTGGTAGATGCTGTAGTGTAGCACCCAGGTGCAGCCCCTCGGGACTGAGGATGTTGGGGGGTGTTGCTGACCCACTGCTTGCACAAGGTTTCACCCTGAGATTGTCATTAGCTGGAGAGAGCAGCTCTTTCCAATAGAACAGTCCCTGTCTGTATACACTGGCTGTATATTAGGGAGCAGTAAAGGCTCAGGCCCCTCAGTCCAACTCAGGACGGCTGGAAAGGGCATCCCAACTTTAGAGCTCCTGGAAGGTACGGCTGAGGCTTTTACTGTGACTGCACTGCAGCCTGACTTCTCCCTCTGTCCTGTTCTACTTTCTGTCCCTCAGAGAGTTGATCCTGAGAGTACATATCAATAAGCCATGTTTGTATAAATCTCTGTCTCAGAGGCTGCTTCTTGGGAATCTGATCTGCAGCATCTAATGAATCCACCGTCTTAGGTGGATTGGCTTTTACCTAGAATCTAGCCCCCATCAGGATTTTTGTTTGAATGTTTTGAATTTTGCTTAATTCAAAACATGAAACAAAGCAAGACAAGGGAATTGATGATGGTTAATGGAACAAAGTTCATGAAAATAGAGAGAAGCATGGGAACAGCTGCTGGAAGAGAAGCATGGGAACTGAACCCAGTTTGAGAAAAATAATCTGAAGAAGTCATTTGAGAAAATCGAATAATGGAGTAGATCCACCAAGAAAGGCAGTGATGGGAGAGGTCACATGTCCCCTGTGAGATGGAAAATCTCTTTTCCATATTAAGTCCCTGTGATTCCAGGCTGATATTAAATATCCTTCCAACAAACATCTATGAAATTACATAACTAGAAACTTTTCACTTGAGCTAGCTCAAATCCGTTTTTTTCTTATTTATTTCAAACAATATAGCTCTGAATAAAATACCATCCATAACATAAATATGTAGAGTTTAAAATTTTTGTAACACTCTAGACAAAGAAAATATTACATGCTCTATTTGTGGATCAGAAGTAACCCCTGAATCCTTTCTTAAATTTTTTAAATGTTTTTTTATATTATTTATTTCTGAGAGAGAGAGAGAGAGAGAGAGAGACAGCATGAACAGGGAAGGGTCAGAGAGAGAGGAAGACACAGACTCTGAAACAGGCTCCAGGCTCTGAGCTAGCTGTCAGCACAGAGCCTTACATGGGACTCAAACCCATGAACTATGAGATCATGACCTGAGCCAAAGTCAGATGCTTAACCAACTGAGCCACCCAGGTGCCCCAAAAGTAATCCCTGAATCCTTGAAAGTAATGTATGAAGGACAATCTCTTAGGAGAGAAGAAGGGACGGGGAAGAGTAAAAAGCCAAGCGAAGTGCAATTTAGATGAAGTCCCAGATTTAGCCTGATCTCAGCGGGAGTGGAAGAAAGAGAATTACACGTTAGAGGCTATTCTGCCTCGGAGTAAAGTGGCTGGACTTTGTGACCTTTATCCCAGTCAGCTCAGGTGTGGAAAGACTTCATGTGGTATTCTGGCTTTCCATATGTGTGAGGCATTTCAGTGGCCAAGAGCAAACCTCTAAATTTGGCAAGTGCTAGCCTTCAGCAGTGAAATGCAAGCTGGAGAATGGGTGCCCAAAATTAGGGAAAAGGGACTTTAGGGGTTCTCGGTGAGGCATCGAGTGGAATTTTTTCCCTATTGAAACAAAATACCAGATAAGATTCTCAAAACTGGAATAACCACCATTGGTTTTTTAAAAAATGTCCACAATTCTTGCTATACCTTCTTTCGAGAAATATAGCTTAGGAATTGGGGATCCAGGGGGGATCAGCCAGACCTTGAGCTACAATGATCAGGATGAAAACGTAACACCCTTGTGCATTAAGCTATAAGGATATGACAGATGGGTGTTTACCTACAGAGGAGAAGACAAGCGAGAGCAGTGTGTGCCTTCCCAGACTCCCAGGGACCGCAGAGAAAGGGATCAAGGAGGGCCAGGGATGGTGGAGGGAGACCCCAGATTCAAGCCCACCTGAACCCTGCCCACAACTCACAGTGATGGGACTTCACAGATAAAAGTGCCCAGTGGAGTCCACATTAGTGAAACCATAGTTCTTGATGAACACAGTCATGCAACTACTGGGCTTCTAAAAATGTGCAGGTGCTGTTTCTAGGAGTTCTGTGGGATATAGAAGCAAAACTGCTGACGTCAAACTGCGGGGAAAAAAAGAAATACAGCTTAATTCCTCTCAACTGAGTATGGGCTAGAATTGGTGACTATGTTCTAACAAATACAATAGGGCACAAGGGATGGTTTGTGACTGGGAAAGGAGGTCATAAAAGGCAAGAGTGGCTTCCTGTATATTCTCTCTCTCTCTCAGATGACTTGTTCTGCTGAGGAAACCAGCTGTCGTGTCATAACCACGTGGTGAGGAACTGAGGGCTTTTGCTGACAGCCATGGGAAAGAGCTCGGAAATGAATGATCCAGGCCACTCACTTCAGATGATGGGGCCCTCGGCTACGTCCTGATTGAAATCATGTGAGGAGAGCCTGAGCCAGAACTAACTCAGTCGAACATCACCTGGATTCCTGATCCCCAGAAACATATTGAAATAACAAATGTTCATTGTGTTAAGATGCCAAGTGTTAGGGGTAGTGTGCAATCCCAGAATAGATAATGAATACAACCACTCCGTCTCATGTTGGTAGGCCTAGGTTGTTTTTGTTTTTGTTTTTGTTTTTTTTTTGTTGGTGACAAGGCAATGGCCAGGTCATTTACTTTCTAACAAAACACAGAAGAACTGCAAGAATAGAGTGTTATCTAAAAACTGCAAATAATTCTCACTTTCCTTGTAACTAACAGTCAGGGACCAACTCTTCCTCCACCCAGAAAACCTAGAACAGGTAACATTAGAACTTAAACACTTTCTGGAAGAGGATTTTAAAAAAGCACTAGACAGGGGCACATGGGTGGCTCAGTTGGTTAAGCATTCGCCTTTGGTTCAGGTCATGATCTCACGGTTCATGGATTCGAGCCCCAAGTCGGGCTCTGTGCTGATAGCTCAGAGCCTGGAGCCTGCTTCAGATTCTGTATCTCCCTCTCGCTCTGCTCTTTCTCTACTTGTGTTCTCTGCCTCTCAAAAATAAATAAAGAAAAAGAAAAAAAATTACAAGGCAACAGAGTTATCTCACAAACATGTGAGAATGAGAAGGAACAAGTCAGATTATAGACTCCGAAGTATCGGCCTGTAGAGTGAGGAGATAGCTGAACAAGAAGTTAGAATGTCTGTCAGGTAGAGTTCCGCTTTGAAAATCAGTAACAACAGCCTTATAAATTTCTACTGTCCTCGGTGGCCTCATATACCAAGTGAGAATAAGATGAGTTGACTGGGTGGTCGTGAGCATGAGATGGACCAGTGGTTCTCATGGGAGGGGGAGGGCATTTGGCAAATGTGTGAGGGCAGCTTTTGTTGTCAACATGATTAGTGGAGCGCGGCTGACATTTAGTGGGAAGAGCCAGGGGTGACAGTTGCCTCGTGGTGTGAAGGGCAGCACAGTCCCGCAGCGTGCAAAACTGCTCGGACGCCACAGAATTTCTGGTATCCTGCCACTTGTTTTAGAGAGAAAGCCGACTTGTAATTATCTGGCTTTAGAACATTTTACATACAATTGCAAAGTTCTTTTTAAGTGATTTGAGAAATAGCAAAGTTTTTAGGAGCATAGCTACCAACAAAATTATATATGTTACATATATAATGATATGAAGTCTGTATGTGTGTGTATATATATGTATGTACGTGTGCATGTATGCATATATGTATACATCTATATTATAATTTCCCAAGGGTTCTTTAGTATTTTGTAAGTCGTGCCCTGGGGAACACTACTCTAGATACGGCTGATAAACCACTTTCTCTACATTTGCAGCTGGCATAATCATGATTCTAGCCACAGGTACAAATACTGGACTGCTTTATTATGTTTTTAGTCTGTCAGATGATAAATGCTTACATGTTGTTACACTGTGTTCATTTATTATCCATTTCCTTTATTTCTATTTTGTAATATTGGACTTTATAGTAATTTTTCTAAAACCTATTCCTTTAGACACATTGTATTATCTTTGTGCTTTATTTCAGGAGTGGAAAGAGAATGTTATAAGTTATTTATATTGGAAGAGAAGCACTGGATCTAGGATAATTGAGAAGCTCTAATTGTGGAAAAAAGGATTTGAAAGACAAGAAAGTGCTACACAAAGAAGCTATTCTAAGGTCTATAAACCCTTATCTTCAGCCTCTAAATCCAAACTATCTGAAACCCAGAAGAATTTTTAAATTCATTTGACCATAACACCTGACTTGTACTTAGCTTAATGGGTAGAAACACATAACCTGAACTGACATATAATTTATAGTATTTATTTATTCATTTATTTACATATTCATTTATTTGTTTGTGCTTACTCATACCTTTGCTACTGAGCTCTTAACATGCTTGTTTCTGGGTGCTGCCCTAGATGTTAATGGGGATGTTATGCAATATCTAGAATATGTCCCAACACTTTGCCTTCCTAAAATCTAAAACGTTCTAAATTCAAAACATATTTGGCTCATAGTATTTCCTAAAAGAAACTGCAGACTTGCACTACTATAAGCTGCTAAGGTGCTGCTAGTGGAGCCCTAGACTTGAAAGGGAATAACAAACTTGGAGGTGTCACAATCTCAGATTTCAGGTACTATTACCAAGCTGTAGTAGTCAAAACAGCATGGTGCTGGCACAAAAATAGACACAGAGATCAATAGAACAGAGTACAGTCCAGAAATAAACCCATGTGGTTTATGGTCAATTAATCTATGGCAAAGGAGGCAAGAATTTACAATGAGGAAAGGACAGTCTCTTCAATAAATAGTGTTGGGAAAACTGGACACCTATATGCAAAAAAATAAAACCGGGCTACTTTCTTATACCATACATGAAAATGAACTCAACATGGATTAAAGTCCTAAATGTGAGACGTGACTGTATAAAATTCCTAGATGAAAGCATGGGTAGTAATTCCTTTGACATCAACCATAGAAACATTTTTCTAGATATTTCCTTTTTAGCAAGGGAAACAAAAGCAAAATTAAACTTTTGGGACTACATCAAAATAAAAAGCTTTTGCACAGCAAAAGAAACTATCAAAAAATCAAAAAGACAGCCCACTGAATGGGAGACAATATTTGCAAATGGTATATCCAATAAAGGGTTAGTATCCAAAAAAATAAAGAACTTATTTTTTAACACCAAAACCCCCCAAATAATCCAATTAAAGATGGACAGATGACCCAAACAGGCATTTTTTCCAAGAAAGATATTCAGATGGCCAACAGACATGAAAAGATGCTCAACATCACTCATCATTTGGGAAATGCAAATCAAAACCACAATGAGATTATCACCTGACACCTATCAAATGGCTAGAATAAAAAAGACAATAAATGTTGGCAAGGACATGGAGAAAAAGAAACCCTTCTACACCTTTGAGAGGAATGCAAATTGGTATGGCCACTGTAATAATCAGTATGGGAGTTTCCTTAAAAATTAAAAATAGAAATACCATATAATCCATTAATTCTACTACTGGGTATTTACTCAAAGAATATGAAAACACTAATTTGAAAAGATATATGCATCCCTATGTTTACTACAGTATTATTTACAGTAGTCAACATATGTCTATTGACAGGTTAAAAGGATGAAGAAGATGTGGTATGTGTGTACATATATGTATATATATTACTCAGCCATAAAACGGAATGAAATATTGTCATTTGCAACTACATGGGTGAAAATTGAGGGTATAATGCTGAGTGAAACGAGTCACTCAGAGACAGACAAATACCAAATGATTCTACTCATTTGAGGAATTTAAGAAATAAAACAAAGGAAAAAAGAGACAGACAAGCAACAAAACCCCCAGACTCTTAAATACAGAGAAGACACTGGTTATTGCCAGAGGATGGGGCAGGGGGGCGGGAATGAATGAAACAGATAAAAGGTATTAAGAGTATATGTATTTTGAGAAGCACTGAGAAATATATAGAATGGTTGGAGGAAAAAAAAAAAAGAAAAAAAACTCCACCTAAACCTCAAAGTATGACTTCAGGGTTTTTTGTTTTGTTTCAATATTTACCAACTGTTGTTTCAGGGCCCGGGGATCATACCCTGGGAATAAGACCTAGTAATACTTTTTAAGAAATTTTAATTGAATGGGGGATACATCATGAAAACAATTGATTGCCATGGAGTGTGCTAAAGGGAAAATGGGGGCATTTAAATCATGTACTGTTGCATCTTAGAAGAATGAAATGTCAGGTAAGTTAAAACATAATTTCATCTAGAAATATTTTGACTGCTTTTTTCTGTTGGAATCTTTCTTATTTTTGGAAATAAGCCTTTTGACATTGTATTTTATGTATGCTGGCTAAAGAAATTCTCTGTTCCAGGAGCCATCTATATTTCAGTATCGGAAAACCAGTAAGATGTAATGTTAAAAGCAGTGATTCTTCACGTGGGTTCTGAGAATATAAGGAATCTCAAGGGAAGCCAAGCATTGACTGCCTGGTAATATTACTAATCTCTGTGCTTTGTGGCCTCTCATATTTCTCTCTTCCCCTTTGTGAGCCCACAGACAGACCTCCTCCAGCTTTCAGGAATCTTAAAACTATTCCTGACATCTCTAGAAGGTTCACCTCCCCTGTACAGTCTTCTCTCTCAACAAATACGCTAATACCTATATCTCATAAGCCATCAGGTCTCATCTCTCCTTTCAAACAATCCCCTTGGCTTGTCTCTCTCTGATATGACCATAGGGCTCTATGGCCACTTGGAACACAATTGATTATACCTCAAGATTAGATAAAATCCTCTAACAAACCCCTAAAGTGATGACTCAGTTATGTCAAACTTACATCATCCTATTAACTACAGAGAACTGCAGAGAGACGCAGATAGCCTCTGCTGGTAGCTCATCATTGTGAACAGAAGAAATCCCTTCTAAGAATGTGAAGAGAAGAGGCATCAACAGTATTTACGTCAGGACCCAAGAGCTCAACAAGACTCGCACTTTACAGTGAGGAGAGCAAGAAGTTGAGTGAACAGCCACAAGAAACTAGAATTTTAAGGATAATTACAAAGTCAGGTATCAAAATAAATATAGAAATTTGAATCCAATTCATAATACAAATACAAATAGCTCATGTTTATTGTGTGTATACAGTATTCTAGGCACTAGACTAAGTGGCTCCTGTGGATTTTCTCATTTAATTATTTTTTAAAAAATTTTTTAAAGAGGGAGAGAGGAAGAGGAAGAGATAGATAGAGAGAGAGAGAGAGAGAGAGAGAGAGAGAGAAAGAATCTCAAGTAGGCTCCATGCTTAGTTGAGGACCCTGACATGGGGCTTGATCCCATGACCCTGCAATTATGACCCGAGTCAAAATGAAGGATTGGATGCTCAACCGACTGAGACACCCAGGCATCCCTCATTTAACTCTTAAAATAATTGAAAACGTAAGTGTTGCTGCTATCTCTTTCCTTTTGTTAGCTGGGGACTCTTAGACTTCGAGAGGTTCAGTGGCTTCTCCAAGGTAAGGTGACTGATAACTGGTATCGCTGGAATTTGAACCATGTTCTCTTTGACCCTAGAGCCCTATTTGTAAATTACGATACTTTATTGCCTTTCACAATGGCTCTAAATACTGTCACCTGAAATATCTTCTAGGGTGCAGAAATTACTGAAAGAAACATATTTTCTGAAATATAGCAACGAAATAGTAGTAAAATATAGTCAGATGCTAGAAATCAATTTTATGGAAATCATTAGCTATCAGTTAGAAGTGAGATAGAGAACTCCATTCATTCATAAAAATGCATTAAGAAGGTAGCTTAAAATATGAGATGCAGATTTCAGAGTTGAAAACTATTTAACAGAGGCTTTTTCTGGCTTCCAAACTTTTCTCAAGGGAAATGAAGCAATCTCACTTCTCATTTAGGTACAGAGGAGAAAAGGAAATTCTCTTAGAAATACAATATTACTAATTTAACTCCCTACAGTAATGTTTAATAATGAACTGCTAAAATGGAAAAAAAAAACAACTTCAAGTTTTCCTAATTAGAAAGTGTCCCTCCTCATACGATAGCACTGAAAAATAGTAATAAAAGAAGCTAATGGGTCCAAAACTTTTAAAAATTGCTTTTTTAGGTCTTAGAATCAGAATGTGCATGCAGGTTTTATTTAAGCTAGGATCTAGACATATTACAGTAAAGAAAGTTATGTAGAGTGGGGACACAACATGATAGGTAAATCTCATATGCAAAGCATATCTTAAACACTTAATTTAATCCATATGTTTGATCCAAGGCAGCATCGAATTACTTAAGATAAAACACAGATTCTAGAGGGTTTTGTCAAAGGAACATTAAACGTGAATGTTTTAGAGAATTAAATTTACTTACTTGGAGTATTTAAAATTTTATCCTGTTAACAGAATTTTTGAAATATAATTGATATACAAAAAACTGCACATATTTAATGTATACAGGAATTTGATGGGTTTGAATATATGCATACACCCTGTGAAATCATCACCACAATTAAAGTCATAAAGATATCCATCAGCTCCAGAAGGTTCATCAGACCACCTCCTTTTTTAAAAATGTGAATTAAACTCTCATCATATTCTTGTTTCATGTTAGTATTTTTATTTCTTAATTCAATTATTTATTCGATGAGTCAACAACAAATACTGGGTACCCGTTAAGTGTCAGACACAGCTCCAAAATTGATACAGCACTTTCAGAAAACAATATTCTATATGAAATCCCTTCTTTCTACACTTCACATTATGCCCATTTTGATTTGGTGCATGTGCATGCTGTGTGTATGTGGGAGACTGTGTGTGTATATATGTACATGAGTGCACCTGCATGTGTGTGCAGGCACATCGGCTCAGATTCTATGAATGGAAGGTTAGTACATCCACAAGGTCATAGAGCAGATTTTATTCTTCACTGCTGCTTGTGCAAAATACTGAGATTATCTTGGCATTAAAAAAACAAACACCTGAATACAAAATCGTCAAGATTTTTTAAGGGAAGTTTTCACAGCCAGCACCTGTTTCTCATTGTGGGTTAAACAATGATTTTTCTCATTCCTTTGAGGTTTTATAGTTAGTTCTCTGTTAAGCCGTGATAGCCCTTGTAGGTTTACATTGTGGGTCTTTAGTATTACTGCCCAGATTAGGTCTACCCATTGCTACAAAAGCTGTACAAATAGAGAATCAATTCCTTACCTGACACCTAAGGAGAAAGAAATCTTCAATAAACTAAGGGAAATACACGTAATTTTGCTCCTGTATTAACAACAAGTATCTAACTACAACTATATGGCAAATGTGATATCCATAGTGTTAGATACTTTAATTAAATTATTAAATTATAATGAAAATTATCAAGCTAAACAGACAAAAAAAATCCAAACCAACCCTGAAGCTTAATGGGCTCTACACTTAAACTGAACTCATTTCTAAGAGACAAAAAAAAAAAAAAAGAAAAAAATAAAATTATTTAACTGAAGTAACATTCTACCTACAAGAAATGTGTGGATTATGCACTTATTAAAGTATATTTAAAAAAGTAACTTCCAATGTTAATGGAATATTTGTGCAATAAAGATCCTCAAAAGAGATCAAACTATTTTGTTACCTCCTGATACTGTCCTGATACAATGCACAATTCAAGCTGTAGACAGAAGGTTTCTGCCCACTAAGAATACAGCCTTGGCTCAGGAAGGACTCAGTAAAATGAAAGACACCTTCTGCTACAAAGACAGCCTGCATTATTTGTATCATTATTGCCAGTAAATAACACACATGTTTCACTGTAATTTACTCATAATGGATTTAGAACAATAGCCAACCACCATCACATTTATCATAGGAGTCAATTTATCTATAGATTCAAGACGTGTGCCTATTAACAAAAAGAAACAAAATTTTTACAGAAGGAGAAGATACAAATAAATAATGGTATATCCACATACTGTAATATTATAAAATCATTCAATGAAATTATAAAACTTAATACCATGGGAAAGTGTTCATCATAAAATATTAATAGCAAAAAGCTGGGGGGAAAGGATTAACGTTATGAAGCCAAATTTATGAGAGATAATGGGAAAGAATTAGGCCCAAAGTTAACATTAGGAAAAATATTTTATTAATAGAAATCTAATCAGCACTCTTTTGAAATTTCAGTAGTAGGCTTTATTAACAGCTTGTTCTTGCTGCCGTCACATATGCCTCATATGTATAAAAATGAAATATCACATGTACATGTTGTGTTTGAATGGCTTGAAGAACATATGTGTACTTTTTAAAACAAATAGGAAACCAAATTCCAAGTGGAGGGCATCACATCAGGGACATAGTTTACTATTATGTTAGAAACCTATTAGGTCATATTCCAGCCAAGAATGCTTTTCCTATTTGATTCTATTCTAAACCTGGACTACATAGCCTGGGTCGCACGGTTTTTCTCTAAGCACATGGTGAGGCTTACTTCTGTAGAGGGGAGAAGGCCTCTGTATTTAAATACATGAAAATTAGGTGGTCGCAATGTTGGAAGTGAGTCCAAAACTGACCAGAGGTTAATGTGCTTAAGCTTTTGTTACACTCTGTCATCTCTCCCATCATATCACCAAAGAGGGGTCTGTTTCTTTTCTTCATAATTATCACTGACATATATCTGGCAACTTAATCCAGGAGACTCTCCCTGTGGTTCTGTAAGTCAAATTCACCTTGCATGGAAACATCCCTTGAACTTTACATTTTAAATGCAGTTAGGCTGTTAGCCTGATTCCTGTGGGCTTTGATTTGTGGGGACTGCTTTCATTGAACTAAAATACAAGTTAACAACCACCGTGCTGGTAAAAGAGATGATCTCTAAGTAAATCATCCCATCTCGCTGTGTGGCCTTTTGTAACAGATAAGTCTCTGTATATGTTAGGAGCAGATTCAGGCTTATTCCTATCTCTCTTCTTCAGAAATTTGGAGTTTAAGGAATCACTACCACCTTGTTTGTCTTCCAGCTCTCTCTGTGATGGCAGCGGCTCATAAGCTTCTTGCACCAAGTCCTTTGACAGAGTTAGAAAAACGACAGTACATGTGTTTACAAAATGTCTACATACAACATCATGAAGTTCATAGGTAATTTCAGGTGTATCCAGGACCTCAGTCTAAGAGCTCTTGCTCTAAGTACTAAAATTGTAAACAGATTTCTGTAGTAGAATTTTAGAGTAGGGTCACATTTACATTGAGAGTTATGCTGATTTTCTGAGAAAATTCCATAACTGAATCCTGTTAATTTACTGAATCCATTCCATAACTGAATCCATTAATTTACATGGCAATCGCAGAGTTGTATATCTAAGTAACTTATTTTTATGGAAAGATACAATAAAATGAGACCTAGGCATAGGTATCCATGAAAAACAGTAACTTTTTAATATCACACTATCAATAAACAATAAATTCTGAAGTTAAAATGTTTGTTGAGATACAAGATGGGAAAATTTATCTTAATGGAAAAATTCTCCATGAAGTTTAATTTTTTGAGAGAGAGAGAGAGAAGAAGAGAGAGAAGAGAGAGAGAGAATCTTAAGCAGGCTCCACGCTTAGCCTGGAGTCTGCGACTGGGTTCAATCTCACAATCCTGGAATCATGACCTGAGCCAAAACCATCAATTGGGTGCCCAACTGACTGAGCCACCCAGGAGCCTCTCTCCATGAATTTTTTTTTCAACCAAAATTGAGGTTGTTTATCTTCATTGTGAAAGTTCCAAGGAAATCTATCCAAAAATACATGTAGATATTTACTTTCTATAGGTACAGGAAGGAATTTCTGGTAGGTGATTTGGCAACACTGTTGAATAGCTTGCAATTGAGAGAGCAGGAGATTAAGCAGAATACTTTGAAAAGTATAGGTATCCCTTAGGAAGAACTTCAGTGGAGCAAATGCCTGAGGACATAGGTAAGAGTAATCTTTTTGACTGAAATATCTGTACATAAATGTAGAGCATAGTCAATAAACAAAATGAGGATTGAAACAGTAATAGATTGAGAAAGACAATTTTATGACTAAGACAAAAAATGAGTACAATGACACTGATAAGATGAGCACGGAGACTGCAGGATATATTCCATTTAAAGAAGCAAAAAAAAAAAAAAAAAGGAGGGGGAATATTTGGGTAAAGAAAGGAAGATTTTAAAATGTTGCTGGATGATGTCTATAGATGACTATGTTATCTAAGGGGTTTGGGATTTTTTTTCCATGTGCAGATTATGAAATAGTGCTGAGGTAAAATGTAATATTTCAGGAGGATCTCAATTTAACAAACACACTGCCTGTTCTATGGTAGGCTCAGAACTAGCTGCAAATGTTAGACATCAGGTTAGACCAGTGCCACCTGACAGTTGTCCATAATCTGCTAAGGGGAGACTAGGTCACATCTAATGATTGTGTTTATAAGGCACAAATGATTACTTAACACCTACAGTGTAACAGCCACCTTGATTAATACTTTATTGACGTAATCTAATTCTTAGCGGTGGGACCCTGATCTCTGAATTACATTTGAGCAAAGTGGGAAATCAAGATGACTAATAAATGGCCAAAGATCATGTGGTTAGTGCCAGAACCGAGTTGATTTTAAAGACACAGAAGAACAACACAAGGGAACTGTGGTATAATCTACTAAGCACACGCTTAATAGAAGCATCATAAATATGTGAAGGTATTTCAGGGGAAGTAACATTTGAACAAGGTCTAGAAGGATGAACAGGTGTTTGCAAGAAAAGAAAAGGAGAAAGGCATTTAAGTCAGAATAAAGGACATTTATGAAGGTACTGAGCTGAGGCAATGCATGGCGGAAGAGACAGCTGGTGAAATAGGTTGAGTAGAGTGTCAGAACTGGAATCAATGTAAAGCTGTATTTACTTTATTGCCATATTGATGCGACATAGGAGATTTTTGAGGGAGAAAGGATCTGTGTTTTAGATGCTTCTTTACAGAAAGAGTTAGGGGTGCCTGGATGGGTGGCTCAGTCGGTTAAGTGTCTGACTCTTGATTTCAGCTCAGGTCATCATCTCACCGTCATGAGTTTGAGCTCCATATTGGGCTCTGTGCTGAGGGTGAAGCCTACTTAGGTTTCTCTCTTTCCCTCTCTTTCTGTCCCTCTCAAAAGCATACATGTGTGTGCTCTCTCTCAAATATATACACATTAAAAATAATAAAATTTAAAGTGATTTGTGTGTTTGGAAGGAGGGGGACCTGGAAATGAGGCAAAGGTAGTGCAGGAAGAGTAATAATGGGCAAGAGGAAAAAATTCTGTTAAGGAATTGATGATAAAGCTTGAAAGACAATGGTCTCAGCTAGAGCAGTCAGAGAGGGTACAGAAAGGGTTGACTGAACAATGAAACTGACAATGCTGGGTGGTTGATAGATGTAACAGCGTGGTTGGAGATGGAGGGGTTTAGAATGCTTTACAAGTTAATAACTTGGTAGCTACTATTAACTAACAGAAAGAAAAGAAGAGAAGAAATTGGGAGAAGAGACAGTAAAGGTGAATTCTGTTTCAGTGCTACCTGTAGAACATTCAGGTGAATAGTTCAGTTGAACTGAACTGGACCTCGGAAGAACAAGGCTGGAGGTGTGGAATGTAAAATAAGCAGCATATAGATGGCAGTTGGCGTCATCAAAATCCAGGAGTTGAGTCTGGAAAAGCATATAAAGACTCAAGAGTGAGTAGACAGAAATCAGCACAGGGGATACTGAAATGCAACACTCAGATCATGGGTCAGTGTGAAGGCATCCTGAGAAACAAGAAAAGGAAGAGTTTCAAGAAAGAGGGTGGCTGGTGGCATCACATATATTTACTGGCAGCCATCAGTATAATATACATTCCTTCTTCAGATGTCAGTTGCATCAGCACGGGGTTTCAGAGTTCTGGCTTGTTTGTGGTTTGCAATTGACAATGAGCTCAATGTGCACCAATACTTAGATAACTCTACCATGTCAGTGCTCCTCAAAATTTAATGTGGACATAAATCAGTACAAGGCTTGTTAACACACAAATTCTAAGTCAGTAGGTCTATTGTGGGGCCCGAATTCTGCATCTCTAACAAGCTGCAGGTGATGCTGATCCTAGCAGTACAAGGACTGCTTTTATTACAAGGCGCTAGACCGGCTTATGCAAACCCAGGCTGCTCTGACAGGGGCACTGTGTTCAGAACTGTGATTAGTGATGCATGTTTAAGACAAGCAGTTGAGCACAATAATCATACCATGACATATGAAGTTTAGTAAAAGCGCGGGTAAGTGTTACTTGCAAAAGGTAACAAGTAGGGGAAACCCGTAGGTTGTTTTCCAATATTTGAAGGAGATCAGTTTTATTGTTTCACTGATCAGAACCTGTACTGATGAATGGAAATTCTAGAGAGGCAGATTTGTTGTTTGAACTGGTCAACAGAATCCTGAACCAATTGGTAGTGCCTTCCCTCTCTGTGAATGTTTTCATACAAAGTTTTAAGTGAACATGCTGGGAGAAATCTCAAAGATAATCTAGTTTAAACTAGTCACTGATTTAATGGATGAAGAAAAGAGATTGCGATTTATATTAACACACGGTTATGCTGTAAAATCGGTTATTACACTGAAGACTTGACAACCTCAAAGGCCATTTTCTTTATCTTTTAAATTCATAAACTGGATCAATTCCATACAAATCCTTATTCTAGGGGCCAATTTTATACTCAACTGGTTAAGCAAACAATAAGGAAATTTAGTGATTTTTTTTTTCTTTTTGGTGGGGGTTTCTGAGACTTATAGGGAATTAGCATCTGTAATATCAGGACACTATCTGGGTACCTAACATGCAGTTAAAAAACTGCAAATCATCTCATTGACCAAATGAAAACCTGAAAGATCTTAGAAAAGTAATTTGGATACTGACTTCTACATTTCCTTATTTAAAATTCATTGAGAAATTATTAGATGTGGGTCTTAGACTGGTTATTGAGGCTATTGATGAACTTATTTCTATGAGATGAGTGTGGGACTGATGGCTGCTTATGAAGCTTGAAGAGGAGAGGGTCTGGACTGAAAGGTTTAAGCCATTCTTTCTTAAAGTACTTAAGTACCTCTGGACCAGACATTGATCAGCTATAACTGCAGGGGTGACAAGCTGGTGTATTAGTGACTTATACATCCATTATCATATTGATGGAAATAGCAATAATCTGGGGATGGAAGGTAGAAGTTTCATGACCTGCTTTGATTCCAGGATTTTGCTGGGAACTTATGGTTAAGATTTCTTGAACAGATATTAGGAAACACCTTTGATGCAGTCCAAGGTGAAAATTGAAGTTTGCTTTTTAGAAAGAACATAGATTTTGTTTATTCATAGGCTAATTTTAAAAGCAGGTGCATATGCATGCCAAATAGTTTGCCTTTTCCATGAATGGAAACCAAGTATGAACTTTATCATATTTTTTAAGTGTTTTTACATGTCTGTGTGTGATGTGGTGTAATTATTCAGTCATGCCACATTCTCACTTCCTGGCTCCATCTCCAGCTGCAAAAATTAAGATGAAAAACTACACACACACACACACACACACACACACACACACTTTCCACAAAAATAATCATTACAAATTTTTTAAGTATCTTTGGATAAAAAATAGTTTAAAAATAGGGGCACCTGAAAAAAAAATAGGGGCACTTGAGTGGCTCAGTAGGTTAAACATCTGACTTTGGCTCAGGTCATGATCTCGTGGTTCACAAGTTTGAGCCCTGTGTTGGGCTTTGTGCTGACAGCTCAGAGCCTGGAGCCTACTTTGGATTTTGTGTCTCCTTCTCTCTCTGTCTCTCTCTCTCTCTCTCTCAAAAATAAAGATTTAAAAATTTTAAGTTTAAAAACAGATCACTATGATTTATTACCATGCCAATGAAGACTGCAATAAGTCTTTGTATGCCTTTATTCCAACAACAATGATATGATGTATTGTCAAAACAAATAAGTCTTATGTAATACGGTAAGATGTTGAGCAAATCATTCATACTATGCTTCTAAAATGTATATAATAATGTGATCAAAATTCCTTGATTAAATCATCATGTCTTCTGGAAGACCTCTAAAGATGTTGAACATAGAATTGGTAGCCTTTTCATTTTATACTTTTTTCCTTAAGGTCAGATTCTTCTCACATTGGAAAAGCACAGCAGCCCCTCAGACACCAGCGTATTGATAAGCTAGGCTGGAAGGAGCGTGTTCAGCTGCCTCCCAGATACTTCCAGTCGAATGCTGGCAAATCAAGTTTTCAGATCACAGCTTTTGGACTGAAAACAAAGCAAATCAAACTCTAGCCAATGAATTATTCATGTAATTCCTATTCTCCTTGTCACAGACTTCTTTCCTGATAGATATGACCTGTAGTTGCTGATCTATGAATACTTATTTGAAATTAAGAATGCCAGTTTGGGAATTTGGAAGATAATCACTATGGTATCTTTAAAAATTATCTTTAAAAAAATTAGCATTAAAGGATTAAGACATGTTAATTTTATTCCTTGTGCAAGATAAATATGGAACAATAGAAATACATCTTATTTTGCAGATTTTGGAGGGGACTGTTTCTCAACAGTTGCCTATTGCTTATTATTACTAAATATATAAACATTTTAGCTCTCAGAAGCTAAATTATTTTGTATAAAAGATATTTTATATACATTTTTCTATCTGGGGATATCATTGAAACTGGTTGTCTTTCAGTAAGTTCAGCAGAAAGTTACTCAGATAACTGTGTTAAAAGTGATAAATTTGTTTTTAGTAAGATCTCCTTTGATTAACAGAAGACTCAAATAGTGTTTAGTGAGCTGTCATGTATCTGACTTGCATCAGAGGTGTCAATCAAGGGTTTAATACTAAACTCTTTTAAAAGAACTAAATTCTGTACTTCTTAGTAAAATATTTGCTTATTAAATGGAGTTAAGACCATGATCAATTTATAATAATTTGATTTTTTTCCTAAACAGGAGATTAAAAAGTACTTGTACAAAACTGTTTTTAAAGTCAGCTTAGAGAATTACTGTACTTCCCCTTGAATTTTGTGGAGAAACTTATCTCACAACAAAAGAGAATTAGGGTGAAGTCTCTGTTTTCTCTACAAATGGGCAGAATATGGACAACCCACCTAGTACTGAGTACTGTTGATAACTTTTTAGATGAAATATGTAACAAGATTTAAATACACAATATAAAAGCTTTTACAGGTCATATTTTAAGTTTATAAGTAGAAACAATGGAAATAGCCTATTTCAGTAGTAAAGAACACAACCTTAAGCAAACATTAAATTATTGCTAAAATCATAACAATGTCACATCGAAATATTACCGAACATCAGTACAATACCAGTGAAGGAGATTTGAACTACAGAAACAAAAGCCCAACAGAGCATTCATTTGCTAACAGCATCCAGTGAGAGACATACGTTATGCTATAAACTTCAGAGGAGGAGAGTTTAAGAATAAAAGAGTAGCTTTATGGTGAGGCTTAGGGTAATTCCTATTCCAGTGTCTCTTTCTGAAATACGGATCTAAGCATCCTCAGGAATCTGGATAACTTTGAAGGGGAGCAGTCAGAAGAGGTAGTGTTATCTTTTCTCTGCTCTGAGTAGAAGGGCAAGGGAAAGTTGTTTCTGAGGAGATTCGGATGAAACATGGAAATTGAAAAGTAGAGACTGATGCCTTCAGATGAAAGGCTAGCCTCAAGGTCTTCACACTGAGTTATGAGTAAGATCTGAAACCTATTTGATCTGTCCCCCTTTCTCACTCCAAGAAGAATGGACACATGCCTCTGCCACAGCGCATCTCAGCAAAGGACACTTTGAGAGCGAGCTGAGTAGAATTCTTTCATCAAAGGTTGTGCATTCCAAGTGCTCTCAGACTCCTTCCTTCACAAGAAACAAAACTAAATAGACTATAATAGTTAATCTTCAAGCTGCCGTCCTGCTGGCAAACAAGGGTTAGAAAAGTAAAAATGGAATCAGGGATTCACTGTTTTCACATTAAACAGTAGTCTGGACACAAACTAAACATTATGTAAATGATCAGAAAATAACGTAAAGGCATGGAAATGATGCAAATAATCTTATGTTTAAAAAATAGAGGGAGGAGGGAAAGAAGGAGAGGAGGAGAGAAGCTGAGGCAGGAAGGATAAAAAGGAAAGAGGGAGGGAGGGGAAAGAGAGAGAGAGAACAAAGTTTGGAAAGAACAATAAACTAAAAAGCAGATGAAAATTCCCCAAAGGACTTCATGATATAAAGGAGTTTATTAAAATATAAATATAAAACAATTATTATGAAATGCTTTTAGTGCTTTTATATTAACTAAATATTTATTAAAACATAAAGTAAATAACTTAATTAACAAAAATGAGCATGAAGGGGTGGGATAAATGGTCAGTTTATTTCTTCTTGTTTCTTGACAGTATATTAGCAGACAATGATTGAAATAAAAGCAAGTGCTTAGCAAGTGTGCCTATGCTTTTAATGTTTTCAATAAGATTTTTTCCCACAACTTTAGTGGGACTGTATAGAAACATTCTGTGTTGATGGGACATTTTCCGAAGGATATATTTTTGTTCCATTTCAACTTTTTTTGTCCATAGTTTCAAATGAAGTTGTACATAATTGTCTTACTAAAACATAGTATAGGGTACAACCTCATTGAAATGAAATAATATGTATCTATTAGTCAACCGTTGCCAAGTAATGTTGCATGCCACACACCCACAAAATCACTGTGGCTTACAACAAGAATCATTCGTGTGTCACCCAGGCACTTGGGTTGCCTGGACTCCGTAGGACTTGACTCCATGGGACTGATTGGGTTTAAATCCGTACCAGGTCTCTTTTTGGACTAGTGAGCTCTCTAGAGCACACTCTTCTTGTGGTGATGGCAAGAGTCAAAGAGCAAACCCAGACGTGCAAGCACATTTGAGGCCTCAGCATGTGTCATGGGCACTTTTATCCTGTTGCTTAGAGTAAGACATATGGCAAAGACTAAATTCAAATGGGAAAGGACACTCCAACTACCTAAGCTAAGGCAAGGCATAAATGTTGAACACAAGGGATGGAATGGAGACCAACCATCCCATGCGTCACACCACCCATCCATGTATCTACATACCTGTGTGCATACAGAAAGCAGATAGAAACAATCTGCACAAGGGGGATAGAATTGTAGATGGCCTATTTTTTGTTTTGTTTTGCTATTTTTACTTATTCCTTGTTTGTTCTTTTTTCGGGGGGTGGGTATGTCTTAAATGTTGTGGTGTATGCATCTGTAATTAAAAAAAAAAAAACAGCTTTACTGGATGTAATTCAAATGCCAAGAAGTCCATCCTTTGAAGCATATAATTCAATGGTTTTTAGGTATTCACACGACTATCACCTCTAATTTCAGAATATTTTTATCACTACAAAAAGAAATCTTGTGTCCATTTGTAGTCATTGACCATTTATCCTTTTCCTCCAGCCCCTGACAAATAATAACATACTATCCTTCTCTAAGAACTGTCCATCCTGAACATTTCATGTAAATGGAATTATGAATTATGTAGCCTTTTGTGAATGGTTTCTTTTACTTAGCATGATGTTTTCAGGCTTTCTCCATGTTCCAGCAGATATCAGTACTTCATTCAATTCTATTGCCTAAACATATGCAATTGTATGAATATATGACATGCTGTTTGGCCATTTATTCGTTGGTGGTTTCTATGTTTTGACTATTATGAAAAATAGTTATGTAGTTTTGTGTGCAGGATTTTCAATTCTTTTGAGTACATGCCTAGGGGTAGAATTACTGATTCATATGTTAAGCCTATGTTTAAGCCTTTGAAAAACTACATAATGGTTTTCCTCGATGGCCACATTTTTCAGTTCCCCCAGCAATTTACAAAGGTGTCCACTTCTCCACATGCTTGTCAACACTACTATTGTCCTTTTTTTTTTTTTTTAATGTTTTATTTCTAGGAGAGAGAGAGAGAGAGAGAGAGAGACAGCGTGAACAGGGGAGGGTCAGAGAGAGGGAATCACAGACTGAAACAGGCTCCAGGCTCTGAGCTGGCAGTCAGCACAGAGCCCGATGCAGGGCTCGAACCCACGAACCGCGAGATCATGACCTAAGCGAAAGTCGGACACTTAACTGACTGAACCACCCAGGCGCCCCTGTCCTTTTTTTAAAACATTCTAAGCCATCCTGGTAGCTGTAAAGTGGTTTCTCATTGTGGTTTTGATTTGCATTTCTCTAATGACTAATGATGTTGGCTGTATTTTTGTGTGCTTATTGGCCATTTATATGCTTTTTTTGGTTTGCCTTTTATTAGAAATGTGTATTCAAGTTCTTTGCTCATTTTTTGATTAAGTATCTTTTTATTGTTGAGTGTTAGGAAATAGCTTTATATATTCTAGATAGAAGACCCTGATCAGATAGATACATGAATTGCATGTATGAGAAAAATAACATTTTCTCATTATTTAAGTATTTCTTATTTTTATTGTGTCCTTCGAAGCACAAAAGCTTTAATTTTTATGATGCTCACTTTATTTTTTTCTTTAGTTGCTTGTGCTTTTGGTGTCATCTCTAAGAAACAACCGCTTAATCTAAGGTCCTCACAATTTTTTCCTATATGTCTGTTTCATTTTTTTTTGTCTCTTACATTTAGGTCTTTGATTCATTTTGAGTTAACTTTTTGTATATGGTGTGAGGTAAAGGTCCAGATTCATTATTCTGCACGTGGATATCCAGTTGTCCTAGCACATATGTTGTGCTATGTGTGCACTCACCATCAAATTATCTTGACATTCTCGTCGAAATCAAATGACCATAAATGTGAAGGTCTATTTCTGGACTTTCAATTCCTTTCCATTGCTCTGTAGGTCTGAACTTATTAAATTTACCACAGTATTCTGATAGCTTTGTAGTAAATTTTGAAATCAGGAAGTGTGAGTCCTCCAACCATGTGGCTATTTTTCTACATTTTTATTCACTATTTTGGGTGCCTTGCATTTCCAAATGAATTTTAGGGTCACAATTCCAATTAAAAAAAAAACTGGCTGGAATACCATATATCATTTTTAAAAATGATAGTTATTAATCTTAAAATAAATTTCCACCTGAATACTAAATCTCTTCCTTATACTTTACATAGATTTGTACTGATGATGATTGACTGTAATGGTTTGGCGCTCATGAAAGAAATTGGATTCGGTGTATGCAGCTGTGCAAATGCTTTCTGAGGTAGAGTATGAAAGTATGTAATTAACATTTTGACAGACAGGAGAGGAACTTATTGAACAGTGCTTCAAAAAAAGAACCTAGTATGTGTGTGCATATGCAGGAATATTGGTGTTTACGGGAATCTATGAGTATTCACTAGAATTGTACATTGGGTTGGATGATGCAAAGTGAGTCAAAAGAGGTAAATGATGTAGAGATTATGAATCATCAATCACCAATGTCTGTGTTTCACATCTTAAAGACTTTAAAATTCTGACTCACAAAAGTTAATCATACTATAGAACGTCTCCAAAATATGAATAATACATAAATGATTATTAAATGCCCCTAACTTGAATAGAAGCAATATCTGAGATACGGTTGGTAGAAAAATCATTAACTGGAAAACCAAACATGTAGTTTCAAAGCACTGCTAAAGAAGAAAATCATTTATATCACTTTAAGTAACAAGGATCATTTTCATCCGCACACTCCAATCATGGTGGCAGGTGCCCGATGCCACCAGTAGACTGGATCGATTACAACTAAAAAATATCCAGCACCCATCTACTAACTATTCCATTTCACAGATTAAGCAGCTGATGTTCAGAGATATTTAGGATCTCCAGGGGCCCTGGTGTCATTCATAGTCATGAAATGGCTTAATTCTAGTGGGAGTTAAGGTAGAAGAGCTCTGCTGAAGAGTGGCACTTGAGCTGAGACTTGAGAGGATGCTATGAAGACAAGGAAGCAAAGGCACAATGCTTCCAAGAACAGCGTGTGCCATCCCTGGGATGGACACAAGTATTGCTATTCTCAGGAAGCTGTCAGGTAGTCATTGACTAGAGCCACCTGTTAGGCTTGATGGTGCAAAATGAGCAGAAACAATGAGATTATAATACTTTCTGAGTGCCATGCAAAGAATTCAATTTTAATGCTCTGGAGTTCAATTGTAAATTTTCCACCCCAGTGACATAATCAGATTTGTTGGAAGGACTCCCCCCATCAGTCATGCGAAGGGTGGATCAGGGGGTGAGACTCGGGGCCAGACGAGTGGGGCAAGGAGAGTGGGAGGCATAGTGAGGGTGAGCCGTGTGGCTCTAAATCAAAGCTGCAGCTGCAGAAATGGAGAGGTAGACACCAACACAAGAGAGACTTCTGAAAAAGCAAAAAGCCAGTAGGACTTGCAGACTGACTACATATGAAGTATGAAGGAAAAACAGGATGGAAGGCAAGAGGTCGATTACATTTTCAATCTTCACCTCCTTCCTATGAACGTAAAGGACTGTGACTATTTATAACTTTTAAATGTATTGATAATATACAATTAGATTAAAATATCAGCATCTTTTTGGAGGTAAGGGTATTTCATTATATTAAATATGATACGATGTTAAGGGAGACTTGTATTTTCTGCTTTCCTGAAGTCCAATCACAGGCTTAAGTAAATGCACCTGGAGAGAGGGAGGCAGGGAGAATAATGAAACGAAGCCAAGGTGTTTTCAAAGTGTAAATTCTCATTCCTTTGTCATTTGTGCCTTCCCACAGTGCATACACTTATTGCTAGATAAGAAAGGGAATGAGATATAAAAATGAAAAATGTAGACATGAAAGCTCACCTTGTGCCAATTAAGGATTGCTCTTTTATTTTAATAAAAACCACAAGGTAGCAAAACAGTTCATCTCAAGGGGCAAAGGCACAAATCCAATATATCACATATAAAACACTTGTGGTCAATACAGACAATATTTTTCTGGAATTCTGAAAAATTATGGTCACATGTGCCATTAGTGAGTTGATTTTTTTGGGGGGTCAAATGCTAAGGTCTATGAGTGAGGAAGCATAAAGCGGCCCTTCCCACTCACTGGCAACGGCACGTGGGACTGCCTTCATAGAGCAATTTCTTTTGGCTCTCAACATTTTACAGGTAAACAAAAAAGAAACATTCACAAACAAGAGGGAAAGAAGGTGTTCCATTCAACGATGGGGAGTGCTGGATCACATACAGTTACTACTGCCAGATTTAGTGGAGTCTCTGCTATGCTAATGCCAGTTTGCAAGTTGCCAAAAGAGAGACACACTGTGCTGCATTTTCCGTAGAGCACGGCGAACTACATCTAGCAGGGCTCTGAAGGGCTGGGACAAAACCACGAGGAGGTAAGTCAATAAGGCAGCATGTGTATGTTTCTGTATTTGTTCTCCATGTGGCTGGGCGCAGGGTAGGACGGCTGGATGGAAAAGTACCAAGAAAGGGTACCGCCCAAGCCTATAGACTGCAGTCTGAAGACAGAAAAGCCCTGGGCCTTAGCCTTCTGGGGCAGGTGGAAAGGTAGAGATAAGATACAAGCCCTGAATAGAAATCTGCACCTGAAGGTGAGGACCCACACCTGGAAGTGTGCTATACTAGGTATGTTTAGTTTGTATGCCAAATCAACTTATCCTCCGCAATCCCCTCCCCAACTTAATAGCTGTCACTGAAAATGAAGACAGTGGAAAGTTACAAGATTTTTCCTTTTTCAGTTTCACACTGCCATATGATTGATTACTAAGTATTTCATAAATCACATATAGTTTTCAAATCAGGTGCAATGTAATATACCAGAAATCAGTCCCAAGACCAGGGAGAAAAACAAAAGCGTTCCAAAACATTAGAGACAGGAGACAGAGAATCCTCAATGCTTTTGTACCTGTCTTTTGAAAAGACACAGAACCTTTGCATAATGGAAATCATGGTAACATGAAACGTGATATCCTTCACTGCCTTGGAGTTCGAGACAAATCTTGTGCGTGAGCACATGCATATGCGTGTACACACACACACACACACACAGACACACACACAGAGCATCTCCCCAAAATAGCCACATTTTTTAAATTTGGTGATTCAATACATTTTTAATTCAAATAGTCACCACATAACCTAGGCACAATTTTAAGCATTGTACAAGCAAAGTAATTTACTGATTTTCACTTCCATTGACAAAGAGTACAATAAGTGAGTTGGTTAAGGGATATACTTCTGTACATCAAAATATCCATGTATTTATACAAGGGTATGGAACAGAGTTTAAAGATAATAAAACCAGAACATCACAATAAATAGGATGTGTTCCCACAAGACAGCAGAGCACACTTTGTCAGTAAGCTGTCTGGTCTTTTTTCAAGGTGCTTTATATTCTTCTGAGCTAGGCTCACATTAACCAAAAGTAGGGCTAGGGGTTAGTAACTGAATCTGAACACCTACTTTCATAGGTTGCTTTTTATTTGCATTTCCAATAGTAGGGGTGGAAGATATGATCATTTATTTTCTGAAAGTCTTTGCAACTTATCAAATTCTATTGATTTCCCACTTCAATATTTTAAAACGCAGATTACTCTAAGCTCTAGCACCGTATGACAACAAAATACATGTATTTTTGTCAGAGTAACAATATTTTATATCATCTTTGTTCCTCTGGCTATAACGATTCTGTTTAGAAAAATTTTACCAAGCTAAAAAATAGTCGATCTAGGTTGTCATAAAAAAGAATATTAAATACCTTTGGTAAAAATAGATATATTTAACAAGATTAGAAAAGCAAACAGTTATAGTGTCAAAAGGAGAATATAAAAATGTACACAATAAAACAAATAAACCAACTTATAAGATAAAGTGAAGGTAAGGCCACTCTTCTTTTCAGGTCTCTGTCTCTTCCAAACCATGAATGTAGTTCTCTTCTTCTACACAGTGGGCATTTTAGTAAGAAATATGGAAAATCCAGTCTTTCCTATCAGCATGACACAAGTTTGATTCATAGTAACATACTTCCTTTTTAAAAACCAAGGTTGCAGAACATAGAACACTCTGGTTTATATATGTGAATATAAGGAAACCATTCCAGATTTCTGTGATTTTAGGCCGAGAACATGGAGCTTTAGAGTTAAGCAAGGCAACAGAATCAGGTGCTCATCGGCACACAGTTTTTTCCTGTACTGACATTAGCCTAAGCCATTTGGAGACAGCTGAAATACGGAACACAGCTAGCTGAGTAAGTATAAGGTAACTCTGTCACTAGCTAGTGATGCACAACATTTTTTTTTTTTTTTTTTTCCAGGACCAAAGACCTCTTCTCCTGTTATTTGGGCCTCTCCTCTCAAAAGAGCTGTTGCACAACTTCTAATTCCGTGTGGTGTCTCATGTTTTAGAACACACTGTAAATCCCGAAGATGAAAGGTCCCTGAAGCAAACGGCTGAGATTATGGATGGAGATAATTCGCAAGTTCTCTGACAGATCAGCCACCGAGCTGTGTCGCCCGGGGAGAGGCTGTGTGAGCTGATGTGGTTATCCTCCTGTGTGCCCTCTGCACACACAGTCACACTCCTCATGGTGCTCCAGGGCCACGTCTGTGAGAGATTTATGCAATCCTCTGACACCATTCTTTGGTCTCAACTGAAGGACCTGCAAGGGAACAACGTAAGCCATCGTTGAAATCAACCGATGTCCGTAACGTTTGATTTCATGGACAAGTAAAATTTCAGAAAAGTATCTTGGGACCCCCACAGAGCCTTAAAAATTTTGATTTTTTTTTTTCCTGGTGAAGGCATCATGAACACATTCCCCCACCCCTCAAAGAAATCTTAAATGATCATCATCTTTTCACAAAAGAAGGGATGTTTTAGTAGCGGCCACTTGGAAGGATGCCTTCTCCGAATACGGAACGGTCCTTACAATGAAAGACTTGTGTGCACTCTATTTTACTCCTCTGACACTATTACAGAGAATTTCACCTTGATTATGTAATTTGAAACCACTACTGCCCAGCCGGTTTTCTGTTTGTTGGTTTCTTTCATTTATTCATTTTTTCACACATATAACAAATATTTATACTTGAAGCCATACAAGTACTGCAATCCTATGAAAAGAAACACGATCACTCGAGAGCTGAGTCTGCTCAATTATGCCACTCATTAATTTTCCTGGCTATGCTTCAAGTCCTCTATAAACCTGATGAGACGGATTAGATGTACTTCATAGACATCAGCCTCCGTCACAGCTCACTTTCTGTAGCTGGACCCTCCTGCGCAGTATACGGAAGCTGGCGATAGTAACAATGAGGCCTCTATTAAATGAACTTAATTGGCAGTTTGGTTTTTTTAATAAAAATATAGCAAAACAGACACTGACCCTCAAGATATTTCCTTTTAACACTGTGACAGGAAGGCACAGCTATGTATTCTAGAAAAGATTATCTGAAGTATTTGATGAGAACTACCTATTCAATGTGTATTTTCATTTCTTATAATAGAAACAATAAAGTTTCAGAAATTGTATGTGTTTGGACTGTGAACAAAGACCAGAGGACGTAATAATACAAAGTGGTCTAGCTTCTCTGTTCTCTGGGTAGGACGGAGATAACTTCATAGAGCAACTTCTATAAGATACTCTTCCCGGAAATGTTCGTTAATCCAAAAGGGAACAAGTCAAGTCTTATGACCATTCTATTTTGAAGATTTAAAAGAGAAAAGAAGAGAATGTATACTTCATTTGGAGTATGTGGTCACATCAAAGGTTAATCATCTAACATTATTTGAATGCTTACTGGGTGCCAGGCACTGTAATAACGTTTTTACATACTTTAACTCACAAGAATTCTATGAAGTAATTTACAATTATTACCCTTATTTTACACATGAATGAACAGAAGCTTTAGAGAATAGGGACATAACTAGTATTTGTACTTCAGCCTAAGATGAATTATTAAAGTTAGACTGATAGATAATAATTTTGTAAAGACTCAGAATATATTATCAGTCATACATTCTGCTTTTTAAGGAAGTTTCTTCTTGAGAGCTAAACAGCTCTCAAGTCTTGTAATAACTATGAGAAACAGGAAAAGAAATAGGAAACTTTAAAAGTAGATTTTCTATTACATTCACAATTCTAAAATAAAAAAAAACACTAAGACTGTATTATTTTAATATGAAAATTAACCCAATGACTATTGAATATTATTTTATGTGTCAATACTGACTTACTGTTTTTGAACAACTTAAGATGACATCAAAGCTTAAATTAAGATACGGGTGCTATAACTCATCCAACTTTTGTTAAAAACTGCTTCTGGAATGAGGCTGGGTGGATAGATAAACTGCAATATCGGCATAGCCAATGTCTTTAATTCCTAGCTCCACTTGTATACATTTTCCCAGTTAGCAGGAGGAAAAATTACTATAAAAGGTAACGGTTAGCGAAGCTACCATATACAGTCCTAACAGGCAGCCATGCCAGGCTATAATCCTACAGTCGTTCTTTCCTCTAGAAGTGCTTATGTCGAAATGCAGTCACCAAATAAAAGCTCCTCCCCAACCCCCATCTTTGTCCACTGATATCTGTGGAGATTTACAAATAGCAGAAGATCCCATAATGTTGTAATGACGCCAAGTCTTAGATAAGAAATTCTAATACATGGGAGGCGGCTTAATTAGTGCTCTCCTTCTTAATTTCCTTATGGAGTTTTGACTTTGGAGGAGAAAGAGAAGTAAGGAAATAACCAACAGGTCCCAGATAATATTAAAGAAGACCATTTTCAGGGCATAGTTCATGACACCATAAAAGAAACAAGACAGAAGCACATCTCACACAATTTTGAGAGAGAGGCTCAAACTAAAATTACAGACCCATGAAAAAATAATCTTGGGAAAAGCTAAAAATCAGAGAATATGGAAGAGATGAGATCAGGTACAGAAAGGACCATCAATGAACATGTACCACTGCTCACTCACATAGTGCAAACAAAGTGCCTTTAAATTTTGGGTGCCATGCAATGTTGGGAGGTGGGACTCGCTACCAAAAAAAAAAAAAAAAGGCAATTGAATTATATACTTTTTACCTACAATAGATCTATGTGGGAAAAGCAAGACCATACTTTATGTTACCAAAATAAATACAAAGACTATCCTATAGATCTTTTTGCCTGGAAAAGGATACTCTTTCTATCTCTGGGCAAAATTCTTTAAATCTTTATTGATCATTTGCCATTTTCAAGGAATGAGGTGGGGAATACAGATGAGAGGGAGAATAGCTAATATATATTAAGGGCTTGGAATATGCCAGACCCTGGAATACACTAGGTTCTAAGTGTTGTGTCAGCTCCTTTAATCCTCATGGTAAGGTATGAGGGTTAGATGTTCACTTTTCACATGAGGAAATTGAGGTGCAGGGGAGTAAGTAATTTGCTCCAAGTCACATAGCTAACAAATGTCAGCTTCAAGCCCTGATGTCTGGCTTTGGAGCTGGTTTTCTTAAGTGCTCCACTGTAATGTGATCTTTATTCTTAAGAGTTTGCTAAAAATAGATAAAAAATAAACAATAATTCTGAAATAGCAAAAAATCTCTAATAAAGATATCTTTAAAGTTCTACACAAGCACAGAAGATGGGCTAGTTATGTTAGGACTGGCAGGAAACTAGAACATGTTTTGGGGAAGAAGTAACATTGGAGTTCATATATATGGAAGTTTCCTGTCTTGCTTTCTGAAAAATCCTATTTGTGAGATAGAAAAATCATTAAGGAAATTTTGAGGTGGCAAAAGTGGCTTCCCATAATAGAATCTGGTACTTGATACAAAACTAGCAAGAATCTTATTAATAGTAAGATTATGCTATAATATCAGGGAGACTGGGTGGCTCAGTTGGTTGGACATCAAGACTTCGGCTCAGGTCATGATTTTGTGGTTCACGAGTTCAAGCCCCGGGTCAGCCTCTGTGTAGACAGCTCAGAGCCTGGAGTCTGCTTCAGATTCTGTGTCTCCCTCTCTCTGCCTCTCCCCTGCTTGCACTCTGACTCTCTCTCTCAAATATAGAGAAACTTAAGAAAATTTTTTTAAATTATGCCGTAATATCAAAACATGTAACAATAATATCGTCTTATGTATTACAAGCTTTTTAATTTGCTCAGCTTATTTTTGATACAATGGTTGAACAGAAACCATTGAAAGCGGTAAAGAAACCAAAACAGGGAATAATTTTTATATTTATAATAACACAATTGAGCTTAATAGTTAAGGACACTAGTATAACAGAGACAGGTGAAAGAGAGAAGAATCAGGATACCTAAGCTCTGTCTTTGCTTCTGTCTTCTCCATGAGGTGGACTAGTCTTCAAACTGAAAGCTGGAACAGTGGTCATCAAAGAATTAACGCCCACGATGGGCTTCACTGTAAATGAGTTGTCTTTGGATCCCGATTAATGGTACTCAATGATGTAATGCTTTTAGAACTATTTGAAATTATATTTAAAAATAATTTCACTTATTTAGGAGTGGTACTAAACTCAGAACTTACTTCCAAGATATACGACTGAGAAAATCGTAGGCCTCAGAAATGACCAATTACACCAAACAAATAAACCTTTCTTTTTTATAAGGTGTTTTGTTAACAACAACAAAAAAAACTATCACAGGAAAATTAATTATTACCACAATGCATTATAAAAAATTAAGACATGATGGTTACTGGAGACATTTGTGAGAAATATGAAGTAGGCAACCATATAGTTATATTTCTATACACACATGCATTAGGGATTATTTGTGGGAAACTTGTAGGAAGTGGTCATGGAATTAGACAAACATTCACAGTTGTATATGTGCACACAGATAATGCATATATAACCAGCCACCCAAAGACTAGAGAATGTGATGTCATTCTGAAAGGCGGCCAGTGAGTTTACGGGCATGCCTGTAGTTCCATCTCACACAAGAGCTTTATCGGAGAATAAAAAATAGATACCTCATACTCTGTGGCAACTTTTTTTTAATGTTTATTTATTTTTGAGAGAAAGAGAGAGAGTGCGGGTGGGGGAGGGGCAAAGAGAGAGGGGGACAGGGGATCTGAAGCGGGCTCTTCGCTTAAGCAGAGAGCTCAATGCGGGGCTTGAACTCAAAAATATAAGATCACGACCTGAGCTGAAGTCACATGCTTATCTGACTGAGCCACCCAGGTGGCCCCTGGGGCAACTTTCTTAATAACCCTAAAACCGATGTTATTTTGAAAAGAAATTTCTAAGTATAGGATGGAGGAGGATACGCCTGACCCGATGATTGATTTGTTGACCTAAAGCATGATGTGAACTCAGCATCTGATAAACTTGTTTAGGAAAAAACTAATATGACTGGTCAGCATTTTATAGCTCTTAAAGCGGTAGCTATAAACCCAAGAGTTGTTGGCTAAGTCAGGTCTCACCATATTCAATAAGCACGTGCTTTAGAAAGTCCAAAACTGACTGATTTTAGGTGAGAAAAAAATCAGTCTGGTTTAATTCCTATTCTCATCATATCCTTTCATGGCCACCACTCAATTTTGATGCCTGCTTTGCTTTTAAGGCAGTTTATTTAATCTGTTTAGAACTACTGTATTAAAGTTTTTTTCTGGACTCGCAGATTCCCAGATCACAGAGGAGCAATAAGGCCGACCTCTGGGCACAGCCTGGCTGGAGCTCCCTTAGCCACCATGCTCATGATGAGCTCCCTCCTGCAACTAGAGTGGAGGCGATTCCCAGCACAAGGATCTTGAGAAGCATGGGATGTAGAAATGAAAAGAGCATACGACTAATGGTGGTAAACAGTCCATTCTTATCCAGTTTAGTAACGTTTAGGACGTTACTTTCCACAAACTGCAATCTAGTAATTGTCATGGAGTAACACGGCTGGGGAAACCTGAGAGCTTATCCTATATTACATTTATTTTTATGGGGGGGTAAGCGCCCTGCTGATGGTCACAAGTTAATGGTGGCCCTAGGATGGAAATAGGGTTTCTTGTCTATTGGAATACAATGCTTTTTGTCCCTCTTTATGAGCTGC
The DNA here is from genome assembly GCA_017311185.1 of Proteles cristata cristata. Taxonomy (NCBI): domain Eukaryota; kingdom Metazoa; phylum Chordata; class Mammalia; order Carnivora; family Hyaenidae; genus Proteles; species Proteles cristata. The sequence continues at coordinate 809,105 of JAESUZ010002924.1, read as the reverse complement.
CAACACAGTACTGGTGAAGGGTGGGATGGCCATATCATATAAAGTACAGTTTATGACCCAAGGTATACTTAGATGACTAACAGATAAAAAGTTTTATTGATGTCCTTCTGCACGTGACAAATTATTTCATTTAGTACGTAGGTATTTATTTTGTGTTGTTCTTTTATATAGTGTAAAAAAAAATGAAACATAATGAGATGCAGTGATGTTGAAATGAAGGCAGAAGAGCAGATTTTTGACTTGGTATAATGTAAATGTTTTATAAAAATTAAAGTTGACTTGGGGCACCTGGGTGGCTCAGTCGGTTAAGCGTCCGACTTCGGCTCAGGTCATGATCTCACGGTTCGTGGGTTCGAGTCCCGCGTCGGGCTCTGTGCTGACAGCTAGCTCAGAGCCTAGAGCCTGTTTTAGATTCTGTGTCTCCCTCTCTCTCTCTCTCTGACCCTCCCTTGCTCACACTGTCTCTCTCAGAAATAAATAAAAAATATTAAAAAAAATTAAAGTTGACTCATCAAGAGTGTTTTGCTTCCTGATATAGGGATCTACATGATGGTCCTGGAGAGAGGGTGAGTATAATTGGAGATATTCTAGCACTAACACTAGACTAATAACACTGACTAATATGGAGTGTGTAAGTTCTAAAGTTCCCAAGGCTCTGAAAAACAATCATTACTAACGTTTAATATTTATATTTTCCTTAATTTGATGGAATAAAGAGATGAAAGGAATCCATAAAAGGCTTAACATGCTCTTTGGGGCAACATGAATAATGGGAAGACTGGCATGATTATGCATATATCTACTTGGGATGTATGTGTCCGTATTGCCTCAGATGGAGAAAAGAAATATCAAAGATCTCCTTTCTCCAACATAGACAAAAACTTCTCTAAGTTTGTCTTTAAAATATTTGCCCTTAGGGGCATCCGGGTGGCTCGGTCAGTTAAACATCTGACTTCAGCTCAGGTCATGGTCTTGCAGTTCGTGAGTTTGAGCCCCGCGTCGGGCTCTGTGCTGACAGCGGAGAGCCTGAACCTGCTTCAGATTCTGTGTCTCCCTCTCTCCCCGGCTCTCACTCTCTCAAAAAGAAATGAACATTAAAAAAATTAACATATTTTCCCTTCTTATTTTGAAAAGTTGAAAAGTTGAAAAGTTTCACCCATTTTCTCCACTGCAGAACACATTTTCCTTTTCATAAGACCGCTAAAAACCTCACTGAGCACCATATTGTATTAGGAGAGGACAAGCCTTCTACATCTTTAATGCCTGGGCGTTAGAGTTAAAGGTCCTAATTTTAAGAAATGAAAACGTGAACTAGATTGTAAACCTTATTTGTTTCCCCCGTGAACGCTGGTTCTCCTTTCCAAACAACAATCCACTTCAGATACACGGTTTTGTTATCTTTTAAGATGCGTAGGGACCCAAAAAGAACATGATACACCTACCTCATGGTATTTTTTAGTGACTTTGCTTGGGACACACTGACATTCATTGCAGTTGTGAAGACAACAGGCACAGTTTCCACCACAGCGTTTAACCAGGAGACAACCTGGCCAGAAAATGGTATCGGTTCTCTTTAGTTCTTCCCTTATGGACACCGAGAAGTTACGAGGTGTGCAGCTGTATAGTCTTACCTCCTCTTTTAGTAGGTTCAGATCCACCACTACATGGCATAAAAGGAAACAAAGAAAAATACATGTTCATGCTTTGAGCTTGATTTCATTTCAATGGGCTCTTTACACAGAGAAACCTATCTGATTCACAAACAATACGGCCAACAATACCTCTTCTTATTTTAACGAGGTTTTAGGGCTATTGCGGCTCGAAATACGGACTCTCATTTTATAGTAAACAAAGCTTCATTATGACTTACTGACCAATAAAGAGATACTATTGTGCAATATTAAGAACAGAGCCAACAAAACAGTAGAGAGCTATAAATAGGAAACTTTACAGAGAAAAAGAAGGCTACACCTTTTAACCCTCATAAAAAAGTAAACAAGGAGAGCATTGGAGGGAAGAAAAGTATGTAAAACGATGAATGCTTTGATTAAAAAACAAATGGAATTTTTAAAGAGGGTTAGAAGCTCGTGCAATTAATGAAGAACAACTTACAGAACCTTGCAGACAGAACTTTACATAACTTTTCTGGCAATAAGAGTCAGAAAATGTAAAAAGAGCATGAAGAGAATATATTTTTGAGGACAACTAAGTAGACCATGAGTGAAAAAAAATGACATCTTAAAAGGGCTGAAGTTGCTCAAAACCTCTGCTTCCGATGCATGGAGTGATTCATAATGTCTGAAATTCAGCTTAACCAGACTCCTTCAGATTTCTATTCTTCTCCTTCTAAAGGAAGGAAGAGACATCTAATTTGTAACAATTGTCTCTATTCTTTCAGTAAGTTGGTTAACTATATAGTGTTTTTTCCTCTTAAAGAATACATACTTGTGAAGACCAAACAAAATAGTCTTTCATCAGATTGTTGGAGTAAATTCTCAAAGCATCATTGTTTTTAACTAGAAAATGATATTTGCCTCAGTTAAATGGTATCAAAATAGCATGTTGTATTCAATATGAATTTATATATAACATGAGATAGTACTTAACTATCAGGATAAGCATCTCTCTACAATTTTAATTTCTGCCTTATGACTTTGCCTTTTCTCCCCCTGGAAATAGTCAAATAATAGCAGTTCCAATAAAATAGAAGAGTTTTGGATAACATACAATTCATCAGAAATTTTTCTTCAAAAATCAAGATTTTATTAAAATTTGGAATGTTACCTAAATATACTGTAAATCATGCATATGCAATTGTAAATTATAAGCACATGTAAACTATATGGTTGACTAAAACTTTGGTCAAGTATAGGGAAACACCAAGGAAATGCCAATTCTAAAGCTTTGTTTCAACATCTTACTTAGCTAAAAAATTATTTTTTCCAACTAGAAAACTACTGTTTTGAGTACTTAAAGATTTCCCTTTCAACTGAAAATTGATCATGTGAAAGGAAGGCTTTTAAATATTTAAGAGGAAATGAGTTCATTCTTTTGAGTGTTACAGAAAAGACCAACTTATCTCTAATAAAAGTAATGAGATAACTGAGTTAAATGATGCCACACATTTCACCTGATTTCCTTTCGCTGAACTAATAGTATTTGTTCATACTGTTCTTTCATTGTGAAAGCAATATATGAGTTTATCTGAATCTTTTCTCTAGAAGTTAGTATCTGGGCAAGAAGGGTTTAGAAAGTCTAAAACATGCACAAACATACAAAGCCAGTTGCCAACACTTTCAACGCTGAATTAAGATTTATACCTCTTTAGAATGTGAATGAAGCTCTTAGCCTTCAAAGGCTATTCATCTACCTCAATGTTAAACACACTATTTCATGAAACTAGAAAATGAGACTGTGTATGTTCACTTTAAAATGTTTACTTAACCACAATAAAAGGTTAGATAGATTTCCCAAGTGAACTGAGTTATGATACCTGCTGCAATGTGAAAATTTAAACACCCTTGCAAGTTGGCTTCCACTCATTTATCATGTTTGACACAAAAGTCAAAAGCCCTTTTTAAGTAAGCTTGACTTAGAAAATAAGGAATTTTCTTTTTCTGCAGTAGCAATGTATGAATGAAAACCTTAAGCCAGAGGAAGAAAAGGCGGGAAAAAATGAAAAACATTAACACAGTCTATATCGGGCTAAAAAATACAATTAAGGATTTTCAGTTTGGCATATCTTATTTGAAATTTAAGCTTCCCACTCCTAAGGCTTCAGGCTCATCATCTAAGCTTCATTAAAATAAGTCATGTGACTATAATTTGATGTCATGAATTCTCCAAACATTGTGAAGAACTTCTAGCCAATAAAAAAGAAGAAAGAAGAAGAAGAGAGAGAGAAAGATCATGTCCAACACATATGGATTTTTATAACTTAACTATAGTATTATGGAGGTTTCCCTCTGCAAAATATTTGAAAAATCAAAATCGGTGTTCAGGTTCTTTATACCCCTTTCAAAACTACTCCCTAAAATAATGCATGCATAAACTAGTTGGTCTTTCTAAAGAAGGAAAATTTTGAGCACGGCACCAATTAAAGTTGTTTTTCTTGTTGCAAGTTTTCTTGTTCATATTCACCCATACTGCAGGTTTTACTAAGAAGGATCACACGGACTGAAAACAAATCATGGTTACATTTTACTTTGTTCGTTGTTCACTCTTAAGATAGCCCAAGGATATTCTGTTACTGTAATGCAATCTGAGGGTGGTCTTTCTAAGATGAATGTGGAACACTGTGATATGTTTATTCTGTAGAGAATCAATTCTGATGTCTAATTAGAAGCTTTTAAACGTTTTACTCCTTGTTCCTTTGTAGAAAGACTCTTGGGAGGGGAGTTGCTTTTGTCTATATAGATGTTATCCCACACCTGCATTTTAGTTTACGTAGAGTTCCAAAAATATACACTGCTTTTCTCACACTTACTGTACGCTTAAAAAGTTAATAGTTTTGGCGAACTGCAAAGGACATCAATTTGGAAAGTGCTAAATGAATATTTGAAAGATCTGGTTCAGTGCTAGATGCTTTTTAAATACATGCTAGCCTCTGGCCAAATCCTTACTGTACACCAGGTGGAGAGGTGCAGGCGTCAAGGCATGGCTAGAGGGGAGACTTTTAGGCTGGAATCCTGAGATCGGCTGTCAAAAACAAGATCTGAGCTTAGAACCTGGTTTCCTCCCTTTGCTTCTTCCTGATAAACATGATAATCTACTTCAAATTTAACAAAGGCTCTATTCACAAGTGTTTCAGCCAGCCTTGCAGATCTTCATTTTCCTGTTCCTAAGTGGGAGGGAAGGGAAGTGTTCGTAAGTTATTCATCAAGTTATTCATCAAGATCCAATCTTATAAATATGTAACAGCTTTCAGCATCTGGACAGGATTCCACTGCCCATGTACTTTAGCACCAATTTCAAATATAGCTGAAAGGAAACCATGTCTGTTGGCAGAGCAAAATATCATGGTTGGGCAAGTCTGAACATGACCTGCTGAGATTAAAGCTCTTGATCCAGAAGGGCTGCAACTCTTAGCAGGAAAGGGCGGGAATCGGGTTTCTTTCTGACAAGATTTAGAACAAGTCTGGTGCAATCTGCCCTTGTGAATTGCTCAAACTAACTAAACCTTGTTCCTTCTCTATAAATTCTCCAGACTGTCACTCCATTCTCTAGTGTGATCCTGGGTAGATTTCAATGTTTCTGTCTGAGAACCTGAAAGAGATTTTTTTGAGTGCATTGTAAAGAGCCAGTTATTACTGTTGCGTGTTCATTTGTGTCTGATATGGATACTCGCCAATCCTGACGTCAATAGGAAAACAAGCTAACCTTAGAGAAGGTTAGAGAAGACTCAGTTGATGTTATTTCCAATTTATTGACCATGTGGAATTAAGTTTAATTATCAACACTTTCACTCTTGAAGGGAAATCTGCTTGTATGGTCAAGTGATCATTTCAGAGGCAAACTAATAGAAAAATCATCACCATGGGAAGTTCTCTTATGTCGTTTCTTTTCTTGTTCTGAATTCTGTGTTGGAAACTACTAGTCCTATTTTATGGTAAGCCACTGTTATTTTCCATATTATTTATAGAAGTTTCCAGGCTTAGGAGGTGGAAATCAATATGATCCTGACCCACGAGGAAATGAGAGATAATGATTTTGATTTTTCTCCCTTTTCTAGGTCCAAACCTGGTTTAGCAGCTAAGGTAATTGTGCTTGAATCTCTAAATCAATATACACCCAAAATTAGATTTGAATAAGCACCAATTCTCATGAAATGTAAACGCGGACTTGGTCAAAGTGGTATTTCTGGGGGCGCATGGGTGGCTCAGTCGGTTGAGTGTCTGGCTTCGGCTCAGGTCATGATCTCTCGGTTTGTGGGCTCGAGCCCTGCGTCGGGCTCTAGCCCCGAGTCAGGCTCTGTGCTAACAGCTATCTCAGAGCCTGGAGTCTGTTTCAGATTCTGTGTCTCCCTCTCTCTGACCCTCCCCTGGTCATGCTGTTTCTCTCTCTCTCAGAATAAAATAAAACATTAAAAAAAAAATATTTTTGAATTAAAGAAATGACAAGAATTTTCAGCAATACTATCCTCTTTTAGTCTTTCAAACCCACTGAATTATAATTGCTTCTCTCTGTATGCATTCTTATTTAGTATGTAAATATGCTCAAATTTTACAAAAATGGGTTAAATATATCACTGAAGAATTTTAAACTCTACTCATTAGAAGCTATGGTAGAAGAATCCAAAACATTCAAATCTGAAGACAGAACTTACCTCTGGATTTTCTTCCAAAAACAAAGGCTTTGCCAAGAAGTTGCCAAGTTGGCCTGTATAGATCTTCCAAGTCCAACTGCCATCTATCTGGTTCGAGATACCGAATAAGATCTTCCAACGTACTAAAGGCAGTGACAGCGTTATTAAGCAGATCCAGTGGCAAAGCTGAAGGGGGTAACACTGAGGGGCTCACAGCCTCTGTGAATTGCTGAAAGTAAAATGAATCTCATGTTAATTGTTTTAAAAATGACCATGTATTTCTTTTGGACTTACACACAAAGTTGGGCAAACCAAGGTTGAAAATGCAAGAGAAAGGAAACTGTATTCAACATAGATAATTGTTTTGCAAAGACTTCATGTAGATGAATTCCAATAAATTTTCTGTGCGGTCAACGAGAAACACATTAACTTTCATTATCACAAACCATGGCAGATGTGGGTATCTGTTGCTTAAATAAAAAGAAAATGTCTTGTGGTTCAATTAGGGACTTCCAGTGGAAACTATAATAGAGTTTACCAAATTTTTCTTTGGCTTTTCACTTTTCATTTTCCTCAATCTGCAAAAAAAATCACCGGGGAGTTATATAAATGAGTGTCAGATAAATTAAAAACATAAAGTGATTAACCCAGGAAAACTTAGAACAAATACCGGCAAAAAGTCTTTCACACTGGAGAACTTGTTAGTCAATGTAGCCAGTGCACAACCCATAAAAAATAACTTTGATAAATTTGCCCATACTTTTTTTTAATAAACAGGATTAAAAGAAAGACACTGGGAGAACACCCTGATAAATGACATAACTGTCACAGGATTCGTGGCCAGAACATATAAAAAAACTCCAACAACTTGATAGAGAATGGGTAATTTCCAGACAAGAAGCTTCAATGGCCAATAGACATATAAAAGCATGTTAAAATTCTTTAGTTATCAGAGAAGTGTAAAACAAAGTGAGGTATTATTTCACATACAAAAAAAGGAGATACTATTTCACATACGTGAGACTGGCAGGGATTGAAAAGAAAAGACTGCCAAAGATGTGGGTAAATTGGAATTCCTTCATTCCGCCTGCAGAAGTGAATGTAAATTGCTACATCCACTTCAGCCGATTTAATGGATATACACAGGATATTAGAGTTAAGATTTATATGATGCATGTCCCTGTAATTAACTTTTGTATTAAAAAAAAGTTTATATCCTTTTATTTGTGCACATGGAAATATGTGCAATAATATTCATCACAGTGTTCTTTGAAATAAACTTCAAAGTAATCTGAATGCCCATGGATAGAGCAATGGATTAAAAGACATCATTTAAATGGTAAACAAAAATAAGGCAGTAATTTCCATAAAAGTTCAATAACAAACCTGGCCCTGCAACAACCAAGTGTTAGAATGAGCTATAGTTAGGCACTGGTAGATCAGAACTGAAATCGAAATAGGCAAAATAAATACATGAACAAATGTTTAACTTATTTATTATTATTATTTTTTAAAGTTTATTTCAAGAGAGACAGAAAGAGAGGGGGGTGAGGGGCAGAGAGAGACACAGAGAGAATCCCAAGCAGGCTCCGCACTGTCAGCACATAGCCCAATGTAGGGCTTGAGCTCACCAATTGCGAGATCATGACCTGAGCTGAAACCAAGAGTCGGATGCCTAACCAGTTGAGCCACTCAGGCACCCCAATTATTTATTTATTCATTCACTCATTAATTCACTCATTTATTATAATTTTTAAAGTTTTATTCATGTAAGGAACCTCTACACCCAACACGGGGTTCACACTCACAACCCTGAGATCAAGAGTTGCATGCTTTTCTAACTAACTGAGCCAGGCCCCCCTATTTTTATTTATTATTATTATTTTTGCAGAGAAGGAGAAAGGAAGAGTATGGAATGAAGCATTTGTGTTGGTTGATGTTCATTCAGTAATACAATAACAGAAAACTGATAAATCTAAATTTATGGCATTGGAAATATTAGTTGTACTGTACTCAAACTGAAATAGTATACCATCATTAAACAATAAGTCCTCTTCTTAGTCCTGTTTTTATTAACAAAAGAAATGCTTGCTATGTAATAAATGACAAAAAAACCCCAAAGGTATATAAGTATACCTTGATTTAATATACATAAATGTATATAATATACATGTCTATATTGCTAACATTTTTATAATAAATATGGATTCCTTTCAGAGATCCAGTAAAAATAACATTTATTGTAATAATTAAAAAATAAAAAACTATCATGTAAGCTCTTCCTTTTCATCCTTATCCTTTGGATCCCGGGTTAGACACTGGAAACAATCTATTCTATTCAGCAGACTCTAATGTTGTCTCCTTGCCTTCAGTCTTTCCCTGTTCCCTTTATTCTGTGCTGCATAACCCTGGGTTAATCTACCTAAGTAACTTACACTGATCATGTGATGAATCTGGACAAATGCCTAGAGTGACTTCTCATCTGGAGGATAAAACCCAAATTCCTCACCCTGCATTCAGGATCCTCACAATCTGACCTTGGTTCACCTTTCCCATTTAATCTTCTACTCATCAAAGACATGCACATTTTGTTCCAATCAATCCAGTCTCTTCACTAACTACTGCACATGTCATATTCTTCCCAGACTTTGTACCTCTACACATGCTAACTACTGCTCCCCTTCCCCCATATACAAAGCTCTCTCTCCTGTGATCCGCATAATAAATCTTTACCATTTATAATGGCCTTTCTTGAAACATGATTCATCCATGAAAACTTCCTTAATAACACGATGGCCATATATCTCAATTGTGTTAATTTGAAGAAGATCCTTTCTCTGGGCTATCCTGTGAGCACATGGCTTGAAAAGCAGAAGCTGTTCTATAAATTACAAAAAGGACAAAAAAAAAAAATAAAGAAAAGAACAGAACAGGAAAGAAAGAAACAAAGAAAGAAAGGGAAAGGAAAGGAAGGAAAATAAAAGGAAAAAAGAAAAAAGAAAAGAACACAACAGAAGAAAGAAAAGAAAAGAAAAGAAAAGAAAAGAAAAGAAAAGAAAAGAAAAGAAAAGAAAAGAAAAGAAAAGAGAAGAAAAGAAAAGAAAAGAAAAATGAAAAGGACCACTATTCTCTGCAGCAGGCATTATCCCCTGATAAGGCTCATAGCTTTTATGGGTGCAGATCCTTCTCTGTCCACAGGAAGAGGGGCACTTTTATAGATCATATTCAGCAGGAATGAATGCGGCAGTCTTGAGTCAACACTGATTTCATTCTTATTTTAAAGATCTAATTTCAATAATGTCAAGAGTCTGGCCAAAGTATTAGCATGAAGATGTTTTCAATTATTCGATCCAACTTTTGAGAGTAGAAACCAAATGTAATACATTTCTGTTTACTTCTAGTATTTTTTTAGTTGTCCAAGAAATGCAAAACTGCTGACTGAGAATAATATTATCATTTATAATGATATTATGGATATAAATAAACAACTGTCTAATAAAAGCTTTCATTGTTAATCTAATAAATTTGGTTAATATTGATTAAGTTTATAATTCGAAAAGGTTATTGCAGATGTTGTGCAAATTTTTAAAATATAAGCCAAAATGTATGTTTATATAAAGTGAAATTAAGGGCCAGTAATACTCAAAGAATAACTGAGTTATTACTCATGACTATGACGATATAAAACAAATCAAATGTGTCATGATCTGCACACAGAGAGTAAATGTAGAAAGCTAATAAAAAATACATTATTCATTAAGATGTCAGAGTGCAGATGTCTATTTTAGGTATGATATAAAATTGTTATTTAAGTCATTTTCAATTAGACCATAATACAAGAATGGTTTATTTTTCTTCCACGTTTGTTTGAGCCTCTCTGCATAGATCATTACTTCGTAAGCAACAAAAAGTTCCAATTCAGCAGAAATCCACACTGCTGAAATAAATGCAAAGTATTTATACAAAAGAAAACAAAACAAAACAAGCCTGTACCATTGAACAAACAAAATATGCACACCTTGGGTTCCATGAAATATCAGCATATCAATCCCTGAAATGACAAAGGCTGGGAGAAACCAAGCTGGCATACATTACTGCCTGCATATATCAGTTGGTGTTATAAATCTCCAAGTCTATAAATATTTAAATTAAAATAAGATAATTTTTTTTTTTAAAAAAAGATAATGATACACACACAGCAGTTCCCACCCCAACACAGGCGGGGATAATCAACTTGCTTCACCTGTGTTCAAAGAATCAGTCTTTGCACAGAACAGAGGAAGCACTGCTTTTACATAAGGGCTTTCTCATGACTCTTAACCACACCCCCTGGTTCAAGAACAACCACGTTGTTCACGTCTGTAGTTCTGCTTTCCTAAGTTGTCTAAAGGATTCTCAGAGAAAAGGGAGAGCAATGGAAAAAAGAAGTTAGAGGGGGACAAAATGCCCTCTGATCCTTTACATTTTAATTTTTCCTCTAATTAAAAAGTACTCTTTTCAGTCGAAGCCACAGTCTTTCATCCAACATTTAGTGTCTAAAGAATTCTAACAATATCTTCTATTTAAAAATACTAATGTTGGGGCACGTGCCTTTGATTGAATTGGATCTGCACATCCTCTACTCTCTCTTCTATTCACCATGAAAATAGAAATTTACTGGGGTGCCTGGGTGACTCCATTGGTTAAGCGCCCGACCTTGGCTCAGGTCATGATCTCATGGTTTGTGAATTCGAGTTCCCCACGCTGGGCTCTGTGCTGACAGCTCAGAGCCTGGAGCCTCCTTTGAATTCTGTGTCTCCCCTTCTCTCTGCCCCATCCATGCTCATGGCTCATGCTCAGGCTCTGTCTCTCAATAATAAATAAAAATCATTTAAAAATTTAGAAAAATAGAAATATATTACTAAGTTATGGGTCATCCTGAGAATATTTAGTGGATGATAATGGTCAGTAATGTAAAGCACAGTTTCTTCATGTGCTGTAATGAAGTTAAACTGACACCCTTTCTTTAGTAAATCAGAAAAAAAGGCTTTTCCTGCCATTCCACGCAGGGCAGCAGTGGCAACTGGGTGACTCTTTAGTCCCAGCCTAGATGTTCAGGTATGTTACTTGTAAGGATATGGTGAAAGAGTAGAAAGAGATCTGAAATCTCTATACAGTGAAGTGTCCTGTTGAACAATACATTTCTAAAATGTCAGTGCCATGTGCTAAGAGGTAATAAGGATTATAAACAAAATTAGGTCTTTTAAATTTCTTGGTGAAAGTTACTCTGAATGACAGCATGATATGAGAGAAGAGCCCTGATCAAGAGTCAGTGAGTCTAGACTCTAATCCTGAAGCTGCTCCCATTTAGGAAAGAGAGTTTGGGCAAGTATTATAACCCCTCTGGGCCTCAGTTTCCTCCTCTGTCAAGTGCTAGCTACTAAACTCAGTCACCTCTAAGTTTCTTTCCAGGTTTTAAATTTAAGAATTCTCTATAATTATCAGGTACAAGAGGACTCATTTTCTTCACATCCTCACCAATCCCCTAATCTCTTGTCTTCCTGATGATAGCCATTCTGACAGGTGTGAGGTGGCATCTCTCTGTCGTTTTGATATTTATTTCCCTGATGTTAGTGATGTTAAGCATCTTCTCATGCACTGTTAGCCATTTGGATGTCTACTTTGGAAAAAAAACAACAACAACAAAACACGTCTATTCAGATCCTCTGCCCTATTTTTAAATCGGATTTTGTTTCGGTTGTTGAGATGTATGAATTCCTGATGTGTTTTGGATATTAACCCCTTATCTGATATATTGTTTGTAAATTTTCTGTCCCAGTCCACGGTTGCCTTTTTATTTGGTTGACTGTTTCTTTGATGTGTAGATGTTTCCGGTTTGATAGAGTCCTACCTAATTGATTTTTGCTCTTGTTACTTGTGCTCTTGGTATTATTACCAAAAAAATCCTTATGCAGTATTGATGGGGATATAAATTTGCTCAGACACTATGAAAAAACAGTAGGGAGGCTCTGTACAAAATTAAAAAGAAAACCAACAAGCCATGTAGCAATCCCATTTCTGGATAGATATCCGAAGAAATGAAAACAGGACATTGAAAAGATGTTTGCCCTATGTTTACTGCAGCATTATTCACAACAGCCAAGATATGGAAACAACCCAAGTATCCATCAAGGGATGAACGGGTAAAGAAGAATGATGAATATCAACAATGGAGTATTATTCAACCATGAGAAAGAAGAAATGGAGCTTGAGGGCATTATGTTATATGAAATAAGTCAGACACAGAAAGACAAATACAAACTATATGATTTCACTTATACGTAGAATTTTAAAAAGCTGAACTTGTAGAAACAGAAAATAGAATGCTGGTTACCAGGGGCTGGGGGGCGGGTGGAAGAGCTGGCAAGATGCTGATACAAACTAGCAGTTAAAAACGACTAAGTACTGGAGATCTAATACACAGCATTGTGATAATAGTCAACAATATTGTATTATATGTTAAGAGATCTTAAATATTCTCACTGTAAAAAAGACGTCATTATGTGATGTGATAGAGGTATTCGCTAATGTTATGGCAGTAATCTTACTACAGTACAGAATTGTATCAAATTGACACCCTGTGCAACTTAAATTTACACAATGTTATATTATCAATTATATCTCAATTTTTAAAAAGAAGAAAAAAAGAAGAAAAGGGTCCAATACAGCTTCAGCAAAATTTTGGAAAGCTTCAGAAACAAAACATACTCCTTAGTAGGTTTGTGATGAGGCTGAACTCTATTTTTTTGTTTTTCTTTAAATTTTCCTTGTTGCTTTAGGTTATCAGTGAATTTTGGGAGATACTGCCCTATGATACAACTAACATAATTTGACCTTTTTCTTTTCTTCTTCTTCCTTTTTTTTTTTTTTTTACTGAACTGAGAGTGCATACAAGTTTACCTTGCCTTTTAAAAAGTGAATGTCCTTAGAAAGGCAAACATATCTAGCTTATAGATGCAAGCTATGTGGCTCTAAAAATCAGAAGGAAACAGATTCATGTTCAGAGAATTGATATCAGCATGTTTTCAAAGACATACAGATACATGTTGGGTTATGAGCTGAACTGTGTCCCCCTAAAATACCTATGTTGAAGTTTTACTCTTCGGTACCTCAGAATGAGACTGTATTCAGAGACAGGGGCTTTAAAGAAGTAATTCAGTTAAAATGAGGTCATTTGGGAGGGCTCTAATCCAATATGACTGGCCCTTCTAAGAAGAGGAAATGTGCTTACGGACATGCATGGAAGACACAGGGAGAAAATGGCTGTCTACAAGCCAAAGAGAAAGGCCTCAGAAGAAGCCAATCCTGTTGATACCTTGATCTGGAACTTCTGGTCTCCAGAATTGTGAGAATATATAAACTTATGCTGTTTGAGCCACCCAATCTGTGGTACTTTGTAAGAGCAGCCCTCGAGAACTAAAGCATGGTGTCATTGACTTCTTAATATCTATCACAGCAGCAAACCAAGGTTAATTTTATACTATAGCCATTAAATCCCTTAACACGTAATTCAAAAGCTCATGAGGTAGGCACTGTAAACAAAGCAAACCAAAATACTTGCCCTGGTGAAGTTTAACCTTATAAGCCGAGTATTCTCTAAAGAGAGAGATTTTCCTTTTCCTATTATAAGTGTGATTTTTCCTTGCCAAAATAAAGCCAAACTGAGAATTTGCTATGGTGAGTCACATGAGTAACCCAACAAGTATCACACAAATCCTGGTGAGCATGGAGCATAAAAAGTGAACTTAAGGGGTGCCTGGGTTAAGCATCTGGCTTCGGCTCAGGTCATTATCTCACGGGTTCATGAGTTCAAGCCCTGCATTGGGCTCTGTGATTACAGCTCAGAGACTGGAGCCTGCTTCAGATTCTGCGTCTCCCTCTCGTTCTGCCCCTCCCCAACTCAAGCTCTGTCTCGATCTCTCAAAAATAAATAAACATTAAAAAATTTTTTAAAGTGAACTTAACATAAAAAAAAAAACCTGAAAAATGGATCTATTTCTACTTTTATCATTGAAAAGTAACAGGCAGAGCTGGGTTCACATCAAGTTATGGCCACCTGAGAATCAGTGTTACAAGCTGAACACAGGAAGCTTGGCTCCAAGAATAAGTCCTCTGTTACTTCTCCAGTGTTAACTTTAAAGAAATCAACATTTTAGTGTTTTTGTATTTTACTATGGCTACTTTAAGTATTTTATGCATTGATTATCATCTTTTCCTTTTTTAGAGAGAAAAAAAAGCTGACTTCCTGTTTGGAACAATACTATCTGGATTGCTTATAATTTCACAATAAATTATTACGTATCTCTAAAAAAACCATAGCTTGTCTTTTTATTAGGATTTTTGTGGCGAGTGCAATTTTAAAAATATAACATTTACAATGAGTCTTCCCTGGACAAATACACACATACAAATGTTTACTCTGAGTAGCATAGCAACTACCACAAAACTTTCGGGGCCTACAAAGATTTATGCTGCAGCTTTCTTAGCCCTCTGCATTCAGTACATTTCAAACTGATAAGGAGCCTTTCACTTCATTCATACCTAACAGAAGGGCTAGGAAAGCCGATTAGGTTTTATTCTTGTTGCAGGCATTAAATACAAAGAACAAAATAAAAATCCAGGTGTCCTAAGAGAAGGGAAAAAAAAAACCACTTCAGTCTTGTTACATCATTTTGTAAAGGTGACTTCAATGTCATTTATAGAATGTCAAGCTGCTATAATGTATATAGGTCCAACTTTTAAGAGCTCAGGAGGCAGACAGGGCACGCAGACAAAACTGCCTGCCAGGAACAAGTGATGGGAGGTTCTGTAAAGACACAAGAATGTCCTGGAACAATTCATTTAAACATGCTTCTTTGTCCTGCCCCTTGTTCTTATCTCAATTCATCCAAAAAGTTATCTTGGTTATGTTTTTAAATTATTTTGAAGCCAGCACAGAAAAGCAAATGCTTTCATTCCTACTCGAGAACAGATGTTTTAATACTGTGTGGGTAATGCAGATTATATATTTAAGTGAGAAATCCTAGGGAAGAGGGCCGACTGCATTCATGTCAAGTCTTAATATTGAGAAGTTCTGACTGAAAGAGCACGGTAATTGAATAAAACTTGACATATCTATACAACCAAGCCTAGTGACAGGATGGTATGAAAAGCGAGAAATGTTTATCACCCAGGACTTTCTTTTTTTCGAAGCAGTGATTTCAAGGCTCAAATCTGACACTGACCTTCAAATGCCAAGAGCTTTGTGGTTTCGGGCAAACCCTGAGCAGCAACAGTACTCTGCCGGGGCCCAAATATGGAAAAAGAGATGTGACTAGCATTGCTGAAAATGCTGTCTTTAAAAAAGTGATGTCGATGTTCATAAGCACAGCTTTTTACTAAATGAGCAGATGAAATAATTGCTACTGGCTCCATTGTCCTATCAGCACAAAACTGGAGAATCACCACGACCTGACTACACTGACCAATTCCGACACGGTTACCCTCAAATCCTCCTCACCAAACATGTCTGCGGTGTGCAGGCGCCCCAATTAAAGCATTTCACCCTGATGCTAATGCCTTAGGCTGGAAGATCTCCCAGAAGCCAACCCTTTGCCAGGGAGCAGACGGACTTTGCGCTGGTGAATCAACATCAACACACAGTTTTTCACTTCCTAGGTAAAGCTGTGGATTTAATAATAATCTATGTTTTTAATCTATTACTGTGGATTTAGTAATAATCTATACTGAAAACTAGAGTCCCACGGGACAACTAAACAACATACTCCCAAGCACATGTTCCACAATGGCATCTCTGGGAAGCCAAAATTAAGGGTTTTTTTTCTAAGAATTTAAAAATTATTCCCCTGAATCAAAAAATGTGGCAGGCCCTAAAAAGCTGGAACAATATCTACGAGGCGCCAAGTGTTTGACAACAAAAGGCCACCTGACGTTTTTCCTAATCTTGTTACATTGAATGCCTGTAAATTTGCTTTGTTACAGTACTCAAGAAATGGTCAATAGTAAGAAACTTCAACTGAAAGAGAATGTAAACTAAGAACATCTTCACTGAAACACCTGAATTACTGTTTACCTCGAACCCAAATCCCTAAGATTCTCTTACAGAACTGTCTTTTATAGTTCAACATCTATCCTAATTCAATCTATTTAATTCAACAACCAGTAAGGGAAATTTTTGGAGCGCTTTGCGAAGATCTAGCTGAGAAATGATGCCTTATGTTGATAGATATTTTCAATTATATGTTCAATAAATTTAATAGATAAGACCCTCAACCTCAGTTGAATTTTGTACCGGAGGAAGACTTTCCTTGGGTAAGAAACTGGTACAGAGGTACGTATTTTTTAATCACTTGATTAAAAATTGTAAGGAGATCGGGATTGTAAGGAGAGTGGGAGCAAGTAGCTGAACCTGGAGACAGTGATAAAAAAATCCCTCAGGACATGGCTGTGAGGAGTAAGATGAGACTATCTAATGGAAGGGGTTCACATGTATATGAAGTAGAAAGGTCACAATGACTTCCTACTGCCTCTCCGCCCAGCTTGAGTCCAATGGTCCATTTTCTCCATCTTCATGGAGACGGAGATCTCCATCTTCTTACTATCCCAACAGATCTTCTCCTTAGCTCTGTTTACTGGTTCCTCTTGATCACTTTGCCTTTACATGCTGGAATGTTCCAAGGCTCATTGCTTGGATCTCTTCTATTTTCTGTCTACATTCTTTCCTTTAGTGATCTCACATCGTTTCAAAGCATTACATGTGACTTACATGCGGACTACCATCAAATCCCTACATCTAACCTGCACCTTTTTGCTATCATAGCAAATGGCAACTCCATCTTTGGGAGTCATTCTTTGCACCTCTCCTTTGCTTACATCCCACATCAAATTACCTTGGTTCTACCTTAAGACTATGTGTAGAATCTGACCACTTTTCATTACCTCTGCTGCTACTATTATATAATCCAGGCTACCATCTGCCCATCTGCAATAATCTGACTAGCCTCCCTGTTTTTGCCTTGCCTTTGGCAAATAAATTAAATAATAGAACTTTACGTGTTCTACCACAAATGGTAGACATTTTTATTATTTTAATTTTTCTAGAAACATGGAACTGTTTTGAAATATCCTATTTTTTTTTAAATTATGGCTTTTATTTTAAACATTCTATTGATTACTCATAGTCAAACCTGATGGAAGAGGTTGGTACACATTTTTACAAACCTCTCTTTACCCATTATGCCTTCTCAAAGTTGCTTTTCATCCTGCCCTGGGACACATTTTATCTGTTCAGAGGCACTCGGTAATTGTTCTACAGACTACAGATGATATAAATTATGTTCTCTTCAGACTAGGACAACCATGCCCACCAGCCAAGAAAACTGGGTGTTTCTGTAAATTACATGGTGCACATCTTAGTTATGTGTGTGTCTGCAGAGATAGATGTTCAAAGCACAGACAGTATCACTTCCTTAGAAAACTGTTTTAAGGATTAGGTAAAACAATATAATTTAATACTGTAATCAAAATTGAGCTTTATATGTATTAGGCATTTTCGTGCACAGTTTTTATTGTATATTTCGTTAATCACATTATATCAACTTCAGTCAAAACAAAAAAATTATTTTAAGAAATTTAGTTCAGGATTTATGTTGGTGTGTGCTGTATGGAGTGACATTACCTATTTAGTCAATGTTCCCTGATATCCCCACCCAACATTCTTATAACACCGACACGGCAAATCAGAGCTTGTCCTGCCCCAGAGGGGAAATCCTTGCTCAAACTCCTTTCTCTGTTAAAGCAGATTTATATTCAGTAGCTCTTCTCAGGGGAGAAACAGGAATTTCACAACAGCAAGGTAAGCGAATGCATGTCTAGGTATGTTTATGGCCAGGAAGAACTCTATGCTGAGGAACTAAAAAAAAAAAAAAATTATATATATTTTATATATATATATATATATATATATATATATATATATATATAATGTCCTTAGCTCACATCTCTAATTTCAGTTTTGGGAATCTTTATTCTTTGCCTATAAAGTCTTTATATGAAATTAACAAATAAAACCCCACCAAAAATGCAGGATTTCACTAGTCAGGCCCCCTGTGTAACTGTTAACTACAATGTGTGGGATTGTACTGAAACAAACTCCTTAAAAGTAACTATTCAGTGAAAAGTGAATTGCATTTCAATGATGGAGGAAAATATGAATGGCAACTATTTTATCAAGCACTAAGTCACTTCCTTTTACATTTTTAATCACTCTGTGATATTCCTATTTTGCCATAAAGTCTTCAAGGCTCATCTCCAAATCTGAACACTTCCAAAAAAGAAAAGTGTAAAGTTTATGTTCTTTCCTTATGTCCTTTCGCACTGGTCACCACCCTAAAATGAAGTTGTGTCACATGGTCAGAATTCAGGGCAGGTCTAGAGAAATCCCCCAAGGCTAAAGAGAGCCTAGAATGTTCTTGTGAAAAGTTGCTGCCATTATCCCTAAACACACCTGAGAAGCCTTTTCCTTCTGTTATAATTTCCTATTTAGAATTTTACCCTAAAAAATTAGAGCTACAATCTAGAGTTTTCATTGTAGCATTATTAATAGAGAAGAGTAAAATTAAGATAAAATCCTAAGTGTTCACAAAAGATTGTTAAATAAATGATCATGATGTATGCATCTATATACCATGGCCATTATGTTGCCTATAACTTTAGTGTACATTGGAACAAGTTAGGCATAAACCCTAAGAGCTTAGTGATATAATTACATCTGAGCTAAACTATAAAGCAAACAAGAGGATTTACATTCTTCTATCTGCATTGTGCAGAGACTAAAGAACAACCAGCCTAACATCTCCTTCATTGTTCCCTAACTTAAGGTTAATAAACACCTAAAAATAGACTCCTCAGATGTCAGTCTGATATGTAGGGCACCTACTGGCAACCTGAGTCTTGAAATGGAGCAGGGAGCATTAACTAAAGGGATTACTGGACAGCTTTGTCAGTACAACTGAGACTGAGCTGTGATTCTAAAAAGTGTAACCTTCACCTATTTAAAGAAGGTAAAATTCTATCAACCAGAATAAACCAAATGGATTATTAAAATAACAGCCGTTTTCCGCAGGTAGAATCTAATGCATGGATTCGGAAGAGCTAGAATACTTGGGAGATACAAAGTCATGGTGAAGTTTAATAAAGTTCAAGGTCAATTTATAGCTGTCTTCCCATACTATTTTTCTTTGTCTTGCTTTGTACCCTGCCTCTCTACTCTGTCACCCTTTGTCCCAAGTGTCCAATGCTCTAGAGTCATCTTCATTCTCCTCCCCCCATCTTGCTTTATAAAAATCCTCCAAAAAATTGCTTCCACTCGTGTAGATAAGATACTAAGGGGGTGAAACATGTGGAACTAGTAACTGCTACCTGACACATAAACAGGTACATCCATAACAAATAGGCTCTTAATTATCCAAAGGTCATTTGCATGATATATTAATTCATTCAATTATTCAACATACTGAGCACCTCATATGGGTTAGACGCTGTGCTAGATGCTAAGGATATAGTAATGAACAAATTCAATATATGTACCATTATAAAGCATATATCCTCCTGGAGGGAAACAGACCATAAGTACAATATATGAAACAAAGGGAACATTGGATGGTGAGATGTATATCAGAAGAAAAGTAAAGCAGGGAGGGGATAAGATACAGAAACAGCCTCAGTGAGAAGGTAACATTCAAGCAAAACTTAAAGGGAAGAGAGTGTAAGTCATGTGGCTATCTGAGGAAGATTATTCTAGGTATTCAGAGTGGGAAGGCAGGAAGTATGTCTGGTCTATTCGAGGAACAGCAAGGATGGGACACTGTAGCCAGATCAAAGAGAGCAGGGAGCCAGATAATATAGGAGATGTAGGTCACTGTAAGGATTAAGTGTTTTCTCTGGGTGAGCTGGCAGTAGAGTTGCCAGATAAAATACAGGATGCCCAGTTACATTTGAATTTCAGATAAACAATGAATGAATTTTTAGTGTAAGTAGGACCTAGCAGTTACATAGCCATTCATTGTTTAGCTGAAATTAGACTATAACTGGGCATCCTACATTTCTATTCGCTATTTCTGGTAACGCTAGAAAGGAGCCATTGGAGAGTTTCAGGTAAGGGAGTGGCATTACATGACTAATGTTTACAGTCATTAAACTGTGCTGTTTATTTTAATTTACACATTTATTGCTGTGCTGAAAAGACATTGTAGGAAGGTAAAGGTGGAAATAGGGAGGCACTTAAGAGGCAGTTCCAATAATCTAAATGGAAAGGTTGAGGAGAGAGTTGGATATCTAAGAGATTTCAGGTTAGATGGAGGGACTGGCTATATAAATCTGGGAGCCAATGGCTTACAGATAGCACCGAAGCCATGGGACCGGATGAGTCTGCCACATGAGTGGGTGTTGATGAGGAAGAGGTGAGTACCATGGCTTCCCAGTCTGGATGAAGTGATCTTGATTCAAAAAGGGAATGACCCTATGGATATTCTCACCAAAGCCAGGCTAAAGAGAGGAGCTGGAATCAGTAAAGGGGACTGAGAAGGAGCAGTCAGGAGGAAAATGGAGAGTGTGATGATCTAAGAACAAGGTGAAAAAATGTTCAGTGGAAGGAACTGAGGATAAGCTATGTCAAACACTGATGACAGGTCTAGGCAGAGGGGGACTGAGAACTTTCAACCAGATCTGGCAATATGCATTCATAGGAGACCCTAACAGGTGCAACTTGGGTAGAATGGTGGGGTGAAAAGCTTGCTGAGTATGAGTTAGGAGAGAATAAAAGGAGAAACAATCAGAGACAGCAAACACCAAGAACTGTTCTGAAGAGGTGCTGACAAGGAGAGCAGACACCAGCTCTGGGAGCTGGATATGGATGTGGGCCCAAAAGAATAACTTTTTTTTTTTAATCAGATGAGAGAAAGAGTGGCATGTTTGTATGCTGAGAGGAAAGAACAAATAGAGTGAAAAAAAATAAATAATAAGATGGTTGGCGCGGGGGGTGCATGTGTGTGTAGTGGGGGGAGAGAAGCCTGCGGGCACACCCTTAAAGAGGAGACAAAAGGATCTGGAAGAGATGGAATTAGGCAGACAACCCAGTTCTCCAAGGTTGACCCAAGGTCACAGGAGGGTCAGGTGTTGAGATACAGTTGAGAGACAGGGAAAGAACATGGGTAGAGCTTGTGGAAGTCCTCTTCTGACTGTATTCTTATGAAACAGGAAGCAAATTTCTCTCAGAGTGAGGATGGGAGAGCTGATGCTGGAGGTCTGAAGAGAGAATAAATGGTAAAATGGCAGTTGTGGAGACTGGGAGAGAGGATGGGCAGAAAAACTCTCCGGCAGTGTCCAGCAGCACTACAGAACACTTGAATCAAAAATAGAAGTGGTATCAGTTAGAATGACAACGGGAGTTCATTTGTGGACACTATCCATGGTGTGGGGGCATAACTTTGTGGGCTCGGTATTTCCAGAAACTTCTTAAATCGGGTGCACTTGCTAGAAATCTCAGGCTAGGAGACACGGGCAAGGGGTCACAGCAGGCAAATGCTGCAGTGATGGGGGCACAGAAAAGCCCAGGGCAATCACTGAGCATGAGGGAAGACATAGAACTAGAGCTCAGGGAAAAATGCCACAGGGTCCACAGAGCATCACCAGAACCTCCAAGGTGTCCTGAGATTAATGAGGACTTCCAGAATGTTGTTGCTGAGGCCTTGTTAGAAGCTATGAGGAACTCAACAAGAGTCTATACTAATATATTTTTAGAGAGTGTTAAAGACAAACCTATACAAAAAGGTTGTTATATAGAAAGGTTAAATTTAAATATCAGAATCCCAGCCAGACCCCAAATCCCTACTTGAATGAAGCATCTGGCTAATTCAGTCGTCCCATTGAATTCGATGTTACTTCTCGTTCAATGCAGAAAAAAAATGCTCATGTTAAAAATCGAATGCTAATCATTTTTTTTCTAACCGATTAGACTAAAAGAAGAGTATTTGGTTAAAAGTATTAACTTCATGAGGAACTTGCAACTTGCTGCATAAGCAGTGTAGTTTCAGACAAATCAGCTTTAAAGGCGCTTTTTTAGGTCTGATAATATGAATATTCATGCAATGAATATGGTGCCGCTTTTATTTCCTGTTTTTCACAAATGGTTACTTTAAAATAATTTATCTTTCTAAATGCCTTTCCTGTTCACTGATGTGGAAACGGTTTCTGGCTTCTGATGATTTTATGCAGAATATATGGAAATAATTATAGCCTAGTCCCAGCGAAACTGTGGTTTTTAGATGCGCTGATCAACTGCGGTTTCAGCTTGTGCTACTGCTGTTCACGATCTAGGAAGTGGTTAGTTTTGTTCTGGGGTTTAAAGTATAGAGTTATATAATTGTTGACACCGAGCTAACCTCTTCCTTTGATATTCAGGGCCTGGTATAATCCTGTACTGACTGTGTAAAGCAGCTCCTTAGTGAACTTTGGAAATACTTGTCTTACTGAGGCCACTGCTCCAACCTGAAAGCGTGTATTTCCTGTGCTAGCCAAAGTGACTGAAGCTGGTAAGATGGGAGTTTTTCCCTCTCACCACACACAGAGTGCAAACAGAAAAACTTAGGAATCTTCAACAGCTGCCCAGAAAATCATTTTTCTGATTTCACTTAAGAGTAATGTACAAAATGAGGGTGAGGCGCATAATTCTTCACTTGAAAAGTATGCACTCTAAAATGCTAAATGACGTACACATTTGTGTTTGAAAATATTTATGTAAAATTTAACCTAAGACAAGAGAGTCCAATAAACCAAAAGTATCTATGTGGAATGGTGGTACAACGACTGGCTATCATTGCCAAGTACTTTACATATACCGTAAGCGGGAGGCTACGAAGGTCATCTAAGTTCTGCATGGGCATACATGTACATGTGCACATGCACAAGCCCCATCCAGAACCACACAAGTCATTCTTACTGAAAATTAGGCCACTTGAGGAATGGCTGACAAAACTGAGAAACTGAAGAAGCTGAGGAGTCCAGTCTGAGGTAGTAAAAAATTATATAGGGCATCACTTAAAACTGGAAGGGATATGTGTGACAATGCTGTACCATGGAAAACATGTGGAATTTTGAATGACAAAAACCTGGACATGGACTTGGATCCAACATCTATTATTTGCGGGCATGATCACGGCAGACCACTTATCTTCTCTATGTGTTAGAGTATTTATAGGACAAAGATAACAATAAATAAGCCCCCTAATTTATGGGGTTGTTCTGAAGGTCTAATAAGATGATATGCATAACCATATTTTATAAGGTATCAAGTGATTATGCATCACCAGTAATGGAAAAAGTCAGTAAAACCACTGCATGCAGTTTCAAAAGGAAGATTAGGACCAGTGAGAGGGAGTTAAGAGAAGAAAGTTTTTGCTAAATGTAAGAAAGAGATTTCTAAAAACAGTATCGGTTAAAAACGGAGTGGCCTCAATAGCTAAAAGATAATGAATTCATGAGTTTTATGCCAAAGTCATTTTTGTTTGGGAAGCAGAGAGATTGTGAATCAGATGGAAGATACGCAAAACTAATTTACAGGTTTCTTCCATTCTTGAAACTCTATGGACTTGGCTGGACAGAGTCAAAATAACACAAAGAGAACCTTCAGCCTAAAATGACCTCCAAGATCCACTGCTTTGTGCTTTGCAAATCCTACCCACCCCAAATTTTCTAAATAAAAAACATTAACTTCAAGAAGTAAACACAGAAATTTGCATCAATTGTTCACTGAGATTTTTAAAAATCAAAATTACCTAACAAACATGTTAATGTATGTGAACGTATTGTGTAATCTGAAAGGCAGAACACAAACTTAGGTATAGCTATTATGATCCTACACAAAGAAATGGGTAATTCAATTAACAAGGTAAAGGGTGGAAACTTGGACATGTTTTATTACTTTATATGAGCTGAATCTCTTTTCCTGACTCAGTTTTATTTAGTTTTTTTTCCCCCTCTTTGTAAATTTCGTTTATGTAAGTAATCTCTACACCCAACATGGGACTTGAAGCACGACCCTGAGGATAGAGTCTCATGTTCTTCCAACCAACCCAGCTCGGTGTTCCCGTTGCTTTCTCCCTGCCCCTCACCCGCTCCCCGCCGTCTCACTTTTAAATTTCAGTTCCTGTGTTAGCATCAGTTCCACATCTGGATGGTGGCGGTGATTTCTCAGGCAAACCGCAAAGGGTTTCCCCGGGATTAACATCCCCAGTGAGCACTGGGCTGCTGCTCCCCAGCCTTGGGCTCTAGGATGTTGGTTTACCACAAAAGAATCCGGAGGCAGGCAGTTTTCCAGGCAGCGCTACTTATGACTGTGCTGTTGGCGATCACAGAGACATCTGCCACCAGGGCACCCATGAAAGACATTATTTATCATTCCCTCATTCACTTCAAGCTCACTAGAACCTTGGAGTGCTTACTATGTGCCAGGTGCTTTGCTAAGAAGTGAGAATACAATAGTCAATAAAGCAGGTTTGCATGGCAAGGCACTTAGAAGAAGTTTAGTGATCTCTGTAAAAAAGTATAATCACTCATGATTACGATATTCAATTTAAGATACATTTATCGGGAACTTAAAAGGATCATATTAAGTTTGAAATGTCTTTAATACATCCAAGCGAAGAGGCCTCAAGCATGAATTTTCTTTTCAGGTAATCTCTACCCACAATGTGGGGCTTGAACTCAAGACCCCAAGATCAAGAGTCGCATGCTTTGTTGAGGCTGAGCCAGCCAGGTGCTGAGATTTATGAGGATTTTCTCCTTTTATCCAGAATATAATAAAAACACCTTTATGAAATCAAGAAGCAAAACAGAGAAAATAATGTGAAAGGTGCACTGAAATGAATAAAAAGGAGTTATTTAAAATAAGGCTTGAATTCTAAAGATCCACACGTCAACTGAAGAAAAGTCTGTTAAACAGGAAGTCATGTGAAGATTTTACAGCAGTTAAAGAAGTCTTAAAAAAAACACAAAGTTCTACATATTAATGAGTTGGCTTTACTTCGCATTATGCATATCCCAACAAAACTGTTCCAAAAGCAATAAAAAATGTTAGTAACAGTAACCTTCCAAGACGCAAGACAAAGATGAGTCTCAAAATAAATGAAAACCATGTACTCACCGCCTAATATGTACAGGTATGGTGGCAACAATGAAACACCCTGTCTGCCATGGGCTTAAAAGTCTAATCTCCATTTGGCCATCAACTTTCAAATCTATTCTAGGAAGGCCTGGAAACTTTGATATGCCTAATGAAACCCTCCCGTTTATTATTCATAGAGATCAAAAGGGATATATGAAAAGTAGTTTCACCATGGTTAACATCTGTAAATATTTTCTCTCAATCCCAAGGGTCAGGAAAAAAGTCTAGCGTCTTTGTCTATGCTTAAAACAAATGTAATAACAGACTGAAATTCTTTATGTTCTCAAAAGCACTGGAGATGGCGGTGGGGGTGAGGAGGAAAATGATTAATTAGCTACTAGTATCTGTGTGATTCACAAGTGGATAAGTAATTTTAAAAGTTCAGATTCCATTGGAGCTACAATCCAAATATATGAAGGAAAATACAATTGTATTAATAATGCTGCTTTATACATATAAAATGTCAGTGTATTTGTGGAATACTTAAGCCAATCAGGAAGTGAATTAAAACCTGAAATCACACTCCATGAGAAATATTTTGCATCCATTATTTAGCATTACAAATATCCCTAAGATTGTTCTAAAAGTAATAAAACATGTTAGTAGTGGTAACTTTACACAGATGCAATATAAAGGTAAAAATCACAGAGCCAATTTTTTAAAACAAAAGCAAACATGTCAAGATCAGAAAGCTTAAGAAGAACAGGGAAACAGGGGAGCATGCATGAGCAGAGAAATGTTTTGAAACTACAGTATCTCCCAAGCAAAACATCTCAGTTGAGTGACAAGTTATTTTTACCAAAAATGCTCTATCTTCAGGCAGAAATGCCATTAAAACACAAAGAGTGAATACCACGAAAGGCCCCATTTCATGTAGCATGCATAGTTCAGGAAGCCTAGAGACCTGTCTAAACAATGAAAAACCGTGCTTTCCAAAACCTTTAATCTGTGTTTCCAATTATACCATGGAGAGCACAGAGAACAAATTTCACACTCCCACATTTATAAGTACTACCACGAGACAGCGATCCACACACTCTAGCCTCTTCTATGGTTTCACTGCAAACATAAAGACAGCCAGAGGGCATGAAGCAGGCAATCTCTTTTGGCTGTGCTCATGGCCACTGGCAAACAGTTACTGGGCCAAGTGGACTCTGGGCTGTTCCTTCCAAAACCATTAGTTGATCCCCCCACTAAAAGACCGATGAATTTTTCAAAAGTAGGAGAGCAAATTAAACCAGGAGTGTATTTACTATAATCACGTTGTCCATTTAATTTCAAAGAGTAGGCATTCAATAAAAAGTCCCTATCGCCGTTAAAATACCAGGACCATTCTGAAAAGTGATCATCAAGGACAACCTACTAAAAAGGAGTAAGTGTTGAACAGGTCAACATTGATGGAAGACCCTGAATCTAGGTTTTCTAATATCTATTTTAGGTTTTGTGGCTATAGTGGAAAATGATTTTTGGTATCAATCTTATGGATTGTAAGAATGAATCCTTATATTTTAGTAGAATATGGTATTCTTCCAAAAAGGCAAATTAAATGCCAAAAGGTATATTCTTTCATTTATAAATGATATATCTTTGACAATCTAGATCGGAATTTTCAAATTCAAGCTGTAACATATTTAGTAGGTTGTGAAATCAATTTAGTACATCGTAACTAGGATTCCTTTAAAAAAAAACAAAACAAAACAGAACACTGATTTCATGTATTAAGGTTAACTATCATTTTATAATACATACATATCCCTACATATTCTATTTTAAAATGTGTGAGTGGGTGAGCATATGCATGCATGGTTACACTTTAAAATGTTTTCTTACGGTGGGGTGTTGGCCAAAAAGTTTAAAGAATACCCATTTAGGGTGAAAGTGGCTTACAGTCAGAACATCTGACCTTTCAAATAAAGGTAACACAGACTTGTTGACTGCATGCCAAACACTGAGCTAATAATCCTCACAACAATGCTATAAGGCAGAAACTTTCATCATTCACATTCTGTGGATAGGAAAACTTTCCCAAGGTTATAAAGATAGATTAGTGGAAGAGCGAGAATTCAAGGCAGATCTGTAGCATTCAAGGTCACAAGAACACAACTTTGCAGTAAGGCCTCAATTAAGAATCTTGGTCAAGGTCAGTAACCAAGGTGCTAAGGATGCTTCAGTAATGCCCAAGAACTTAGAGGAGTAAACACTATTGCTAATGTAGATCATCTAGTTCGTATCACAAAAAACTGTTATATCCAAACATTCCTAACTATGTGTTTGTGTGGATCACGGTAGCTTGTAGAGAAAATAAATCAGAGTTCACTTTAAACCATATTTGTCCAGGTTGATCTGTTGACAGTCATGGGGAGACTGATACACTGCGGAAACTGAGGCCGCATATTCAACCACCCCTTGTCCTTCGTATAAGGGGATGGTGAAATCAGAGCACACCCAACATTAGAGGCGCGTGCCATAGACTAGAAAGTAGAATACCTGATCTGAACTGAGAAGTCAACTTAACCTAAAGAAAAATTGGGAAACAAAGAAGCATGGCATTTTCCTATGTAAGCCTAGGGTGATAAAGTATAGACAAAATTCTGCAAAATTACTTTGAAAACAACAAAAATCATGAAGTAGTTGAGAACAGGGTAGTCCTTAGGAAAAAAGAAAACAGGGAGTGAGAAAGAGGAGAGAGAGGAAAGGAAGGAAGGAAAGAAGGGAAGGAGGGAGGGAGGAAAGAAGAAAAGAGAACCCTTCTCCTCCATTGCTTTGGTAAATACTTTCTGTGGGCCATTTTGCATTTTTTTTCAAGAAGATAAAAATGTTTCTCCATACGTCTTCATCCGGATTCTGTATAAAGAATATTTTACTACTTGGAAACACTCCTTTGCACTGTAAGTGACTTCCAGGTAGCCATGCTATTCCCTACAGCTTGAAAAGTAATGAAGCTAAATCTCTTCAGGAAGAACTACAGAAGTGGATAAAAATGCATTAAATGTCTACACTGCGCCATGCCATATTACCAGCCATTTTGATATACATAACAAGGCACAATTACCAATTATCAGATATGACCACCCATATTTTAAAATTCATCACAGGTTTATATATATTTATTATTTGTATATTTATATAGTATTTGTTTATTTACAGTATTGCAATGACACACTGTCAGGCTTTATCAATAGTGAAACTGAACAAAGGAGAACGGTCATTATTTTAACCAAGTGTCACTAACTGCCCTGGTTTTGCTAACCTTCCTATACAGGCAAGCATGCAATGGATGCTACCCAGAGCTCACATAGGAATACTACCAGCATCTTTTCTGCTTCCCCCAGGCAAATTTTACGCTTACAAAGAGCTGTGTTTGTTCCCCCAAGCCATTTACATCAGTACTACTCGTTTTGTACTTACCCCTACTTAAAAACTATGTAACCCAATCAAATATGAGTTGTTGCCTCTTTGAAAACAAAGATGAATGCTTTTGAAGGACTGCATACAAAATGAGTTACTATTAAAACAATTGCTGTTCAAGTAGGTATAAGAGAAACCAATGTAAAATATGGGAGTAGGAACCTCATACAATCCTAAAGGAATTCGGCACTTGAATTGCTTTAAATCGTTATCTTCGAGTTCTTGTTTTTACTTAAAGAAACGCAAACGGAAAGTCATGATTAAGACATTAGGGCTATTGGGGCACCTGGGTGGCTTAGTCGGTTAAGCGTCCGACTTTCGCTTAGGTCATGATCTCGCGGTTCGTGGATTCGAGCCCCGTGTCGAGCTCTGTGCTGACTGCCGGCTCAGAGCCTGGAGCCTGTTTCAGTCTGTGACTCCCCCTCTCTCTGACCCTCCCCTGCTCACGCTGTCTCTCTCTGTCTCTCTCTCCTAGAAATAAATAAAAAATATTAAAAAAAAAAAAAAGACATTAGGGCTATGATTTGTGGAAGAAATACAAGACTCCAATTGGCACATTCCTACTTAAAGCAAAGGGTTTAGCCCTAAATGAAGACTAGGGAAATGAAAATGAAATGCTGAAAAAATATGTGTATCGTCTTTATGATTCTCCATCTGAACAATTCCAGTCAGCCAACAGGCCAGCTATCAGACTCCATGGGTACTTGAGCTAGCTTTTATCGGATTCCAAGATTTAAAAATATCTTGAGAATATCACACAAAGTACTATCTTTTGCTTTTGAACTAGCTTAACTTTTACATATTATACAATTAACATTTAATATGTAAATCATCCCCCAACACACACACACACACGCACACACACACACACACACACACACACACACCATACCTGTTGAAACCATATTTATATACATTTTGCATGAGAAGAGATTTAGTAGCACTAAAATCATCAATCTATCCTGGAGAAATGAAGGGCTTTTTAAGCAATCAATTCTCAATCTTGACATCAGTTTAAAGCTATAGATTATATCTTGAGCTCTTAGCATCCTAAAACTTCATTAATCTCTGTCTCAGAGGCAGCACAGCCTTATTCATGGATTTATTTATAGTGACTATTTATGTTTCACACATTCACTTTGAATCCCACATCAAGAAGAGTGATTTGTGGTATTATTTTTGATTTTGTAATCTTTAATCTATGATAGATGTTCTATTCTAAGCTGCAAAAATGGTTCTGCACCACACAGAATTTTAGATGAAGAAGATTATGAGATTACCTAGTTTAGAATAAAAATTTCTCTCCTGATCTAAATTGGCATGCTGAAGCCATTCTGTGATGCAAAAATGTATGCTCTGTCATTATTCTTGATTAAGCCATTTTAAAAATCTATGTACTCATCAAATATCCTTCTAATTTTTATTTACAAAAGCCTTTTCATAAAGACTTTCATGTAACACCTCCTATGGCGTGGATATTTTTATTTATTCAAAAATTTATTTTTGAAGTTGCTAGATTGTAGGTCATTTTCTAGGCTGTGATACTGTACTACATCTAGTTACACAAGATGTTATTACCATGGAGGAAAATGAGGTGAAGGGTATACATGATCTTTTTTACAAATGAACATCAATTTGCAATTACCAAAATAAAATGTTAAAAAAGTTCTTATTTGAACAAAAGTTGATTAGGAGATATACGCTACAGCTGAAATTCATGATTACACTATAATTTTTCCTATTTATTTGTTCTGGACTTTAGGGAAGTTGCATTCTTTCTCTGAACATTCCTCTTGGTAAGACGAATAATTCTTCAGAGTTATTGTATTGAATACATGAAATGAGAGATATCAAGAACCCAATACAGTAGCAGAAATCACGTGTACTATTATTATTTATTTAGGTAGGCTTTTTTTTTAATTTCCAGCTTAATACAAACTTATAGTTAAAACACAAAATGACCTGTATCACCAAGTCAAATGACTGAATTCTTACTAAAGCTAAATTGGGTCTTGCCACAGCCTTGCAACATAAAGGAGTAAAAACCAAATGCAAAGGCACCACAGCAGAAAGTCCCAGATCCTACTGAAAGACTACGCGTCCTTCTAAAGAGTTAACATCCTTAAATTGCTCAGTGACATGGAATTATCCCCTGCCATTTATGCCAAATAAAGACTGTGGCAAGCCACAGGAAACAGTGAAGCCCTTTTATGTAATTAGAAATCCTACTGGAAGAGAAAACATAAACTGTGGATAAATGAAAAGCATGATCCCAACATTTGGGAAGGCCACTGAAATATGCAGTAGCAATGAACATCTTCTCATTCAGTATTGTTATGTTTACAAACTTTAGTCAAATGCAACCCTCTCAACATTTAGGCATAAAATATTAAGCCTTTTCTGAGTTCCAAAAGATGACTAAACAGCAGTAAACACTGAATTCAGAGAATGCAGGATCCTGCAGCAGACCAAGTCTGAAAGGGATCCCCTGTCTTTAAAACAAAACTCTGGATGCCTGGGTAGATTTGGCAGTTCTTTTTATCACTTTTATCAGCAATGTGACAAGAGTGCCACAAAGCATCATTCATCATAGTCCCCCCCCCCAAAAAAGGGAAAATATTTGTGTCAGAATGTTTGAGATGACTTCTAAAGAATCTGATCCAAAGGATGTGTCATATATTTTAATACCGCCTCTTTCAGGTGTTGGAAGTCAAGTTTTAGCATGCAGTGTTTCTCTGTCTCTCTAACAATTCACTGTCTTTCACATGTCTTTTCCTAAAACAACTAATTATACTTAATGCTATTTCATTAACTTACACCCGGCAGGAAAGTGGTTTTTTTTTGTTGTTGTTGTTTTTTGTTTTTCTTCTCTCTCTCTCTCCTTTTCTTCACCCTATCAGAATGCTATTCCTCTGGAAAAAGGCATTTCCTCTTTAGCAGTGCTATAAAATTTAAAAGCACAATTTCAGAGGTCTTAGTGGACGCTGCCTAGGCTACTTGGAGCTGTCCGCACCTACTCCCAATTCCTATCTTCAGATTTCATTTTAGAGTCTTAGATAACTGCCACTTCAATGCTTTTCCTATTATGCATCCAAAGAGGAGGAAAAGTTTTAGCATAAACCTTGGCTTTCTTAAGCAAACCTGCTTTGAAAGTACTTAAGATAATTCGTATAGTCCTTTAAGGCAACAGATGATAGCTTTAATCTGTCTTCTGAATAACTACTTGCAGCAGAGAAATACAAGGAAAGGTACCAGGCAGTTATTTCCATACCAGCTTTTACTCACATTTGAAAGCAGACTTGATTTGGCGTAACTAGAGTGGAAACACCTAGGCAGCTACAAGACCTCTGCCCTGGGGCACTGTCACAAAGACATCCAGGTTCCAGGTTCCGGAACTTCCTCCCTCAGTTCACTGGGGCATTCGCCTAGAGGCATCACCCTGCACAGAGCCGTGACAGGGCATTCCCCATGTATATTAGTCCTTAAGATTTGTGTTTCCTTTCCCATCATTTTAAAGATTATCAAATGCCTATTATATTTCAGACTCTGCACAAACTGCCTCATTTCAGACTAAAAATGCCAGGAGTCTTTTATACTCCACAGAACTACATTTAGGATATGCTTGATGGAAGACTCCCAATTAAGTCTCCTTTTCCTTGTTATGTTTGTTTCCCAGCTTTAGTTTCTGATTTCTTTGTATAAATTTTAGCCTTCAAAGTCTCCTTAATGACACAATTCTGAAAAGTTCTTTGGAGCTAAAAAGACTGCTAATATACTCACAGGTAACTGGGATAATTTTCAATAGTGATGAAATTTGACTAATAAGAGAAATATAATCAGTGAAATACTGACTCCATGTGCATTTTTACCTTCTTTTAAAGAAACTGGGGAGGCTGGGTGCCTCAGTCGGTTGGACAGCCGACTTCGGCTCTCAGATCATGATCTCATGGTTGGTGGGTTCGAGCCCCGTGTTGGGCTCTGTGTTGGCAGCTAGCTCAGAGCCTGGAGCCTGTTTCAGATTCTGTGTCTCCCTCTCTCTCTGACCCTTCCCTTCTCACACTGTTTCTCTCTCTCTCTCTCTCTCTGAGAAATAAATTTTTAAAAGTTAAAAAATTTTTAAAAAGAAACTATGTTTACTTCAAAAGTAAATTTAAATTTTTTTAAATGTTTATTTATTTTTGAGACAGAAAGACAGAGCATGAACATGGGAGGGACAGAGAAAGAGAGGGAGACACAGAATCGAAAGTAGGCTCCAGACTCTGAGGTGTCAGCAAAGAGCCTGATGTAGCGCTTGAACTCAGGAACCCCGAGATCATGACCTGAGCTGAAGTCAGATACTCAACTCACTGAACCATCCAGGTGCCCCTACTTCAAAAATAACTTTTAAAGGAACTAAGTCTTGTTTGCATTTTAAAGGTAATTGTGTGGAGAAAGTAAAATTTAATCTTCAATATTCATCATTTATATATAAAAAAGGTAAATTCTAATTTAGTTCACCAATATCTCCAAGTGTCTAAAGTATCCATGACAGGGGCGCCTGGGTGGCTTAGTCGGTTAAGCGTCCGACTTTCGCTTAGGTCATGATCTCGCGGTTCGTGGGTTCGAGCCCCGCGTCGGGCTCTGTGCTGACTGCCAGCTCAGAGCCTGGAGCCTGTTTCAGTCTGTGACTCCCTGTCTCTCTGACCCTCCCCTGCTCACGCTGTCTCTCTCTCTCTCTCTCTCTCTCTCTCTCTCTCTCCTAGAAATAAAATAAAACATTAAAAAAAAATTAAAAAAAATAAAGTATCCATGACATCATAATCAATAGAAATAATACTTAAGTGTTTTAATAAGCAAAGATGAAAACAGAAATGGAATAGAGAACAGAAATAGAATAAGAAAGCTAAGATGGTGAGAGACAAGCTTATATCTGTTTTTCCTTCATCAGTGCTCTTCCCAAACTACTCCAGAGGCAGCTTGGCTTTACACAGAATTAGGAAAGCCCTATTTAATAACCTCACTTCTAAATATGTGACCTTCTCTGAGTTGTAAACTATCAAATGGTGATACTACTACATTACGGGCATTAGATGACATAAAAGTACCCATCAAGCAGTACTTCTTTCAATATATGTTCTTCATTCTCTTCTGCTAATTCAACTATTTCCAAGTTGGTATCATCAAGTACTTCCTTTCCAAAATATGTTTACAATATATCTGACTTTCAAAAATTACTCTTCAAAAGTATATGTTAATTGCACCTACCTTTTACTTTTGTTCTAAGAGGAAGACTTGATGGTTATATTGTATATAAAATCAGATTCGTGTGATTTGAAAGTAATCATAAATAAATAACAATTATGTCATCGTAGAAAGATGAGTAAACTTTTTAAAGCTCTAGTTTTAACTTTCAAAGCATTCAAATACATCAATAGCATTACTCTAATAGATAAATATTTGAAGAATAGGAGGATAGCATTTTCATAAAGGTATGGATCATATAATAAATTGTTATAACTAACCCATCAAACGAATGAACCATGATTGCTATGCTATTGGATACTACTGGACATAATACTAATATTAAAACAGAGTTCAGGAGGGGCACCTGGGTGGCTCAGTCGGTTGGGTGTCCGACTTTGACTCAGGTCATGATCTCGCAGTTTGTTATTTCTAGCCCTAGGTCGAACTCTGTGCTGATAGCTCAGAGCCTGGAGCCTGCTTCAGATTCTGTGTCTCCCTCTCTCTCTGCCCCACCCCTGCTCATGCCTCTCTTTGTCTCTCAATAATAAATAAACATTAAGAGTTAAAAAAAAAAAAGTCAGGATATGTTAAATGGCAAATCAATGTCAAGTCCTATCTATGCCTCATTAAAAAAAGAAATGCAATATTAGCATAATAATGTAAAGCAACTGCTATACAGGCATATTTCATCTGGCATGGAAAAAATAATGGGGTTGTTCCTGAAAGTCAATTACAGAGCATGGCACCTGGCATATACCATGCCCTCAAAATACTGAACAGAATTTCTGAGTATTTTGTTGATCAAATGTAAACTTAGTGTTTGATAAGGACATCACTGTATGAATAAAGAAAATAATGATTATTTGAACTCTGTTCTCTTCTAAAATGATTCATTCTGAAGGTATTTTTTAATGCAGAATTCTTCAAGGCCAAAGAAAGAAGTCAGCAGTGATACAAATTTTAGAAACTGAGAAGTAGGTAGGTGTGCAGTCACTGAACTGGTAAACCAAAATTTGGCAGAGGGAAAAATCAAGAAGCAACCTGACTTACATCAAAGAGCAACCAAAAAGCTCTGGGATCTACTGACATTGGGTATTGATGGAAGCGGGAAGGACAGCGGAGCTAAAAACAGGAAGACTGGTTGAAGCTCCTGAAGCTGTCAGGCACTCCAAATCTATTTCACCACTGCGGCAGAAGACTGACTCATTCAAATTTGTTCCCTGAACAGAATAAAATTGAGGGTTTATGGACTGGGGAACCCAAGCAGAGTTGGGAGCAGCGATATCCTGAATTATGGTGGTGCTTGAGTAAATGTGTTTACCCTCAATGCTGAAACTCTCAGTCTTAATCCACTCTGCTCTCATTTCAGAGAACTGGCAGCCAGGATTATACCCTCAGAAAAGGGATTAGGGGAATCAGGGGGCTTTCAAGGAATTCACCTGGCCACTTCACAATACAGCGAAGACCACAGTCAGCAAGCCCATCCACACTCACAGAACGTCCAGTCAGTTTTTAAGTGGCCAACTGAAATTCTAGACTTAGCCAAGTATTCATTTAGGGTTGGTGGTTAAATAAATGAATTTTCAGTTATTCAAGCCCACAAAATTTTATCTCTGAGGCTCCTTTTTCACAGTAAATTTATTTACTCTCTTCCCAAACAGGAAGTAAATGAGAGAAGACAAAAGATCCCACAAACAAGAGATCTAATGCAAGAAAATGGCAAAGGGAATACACAGGGTAATGATGGAGTGGGGGTGGCGTACGGGATGGCACCCCAAGGATGACAGCTGTGTGACAGGTCTGAAGGGAAATCCATCTAAATTAAAGTAGACTGGATTGTTTTCGCAGAGATTTCTTCTGGTCAATGACATTAGTAGAGAACACTAATTTGAGAGGAGATACACACAATTTAAGGAACAGTTTGGGATGAATATGTGATAAATACATAGAAATCTAAACAGCAAACCAAAAAATAACATAACTCTAAGGAAAACAAAATGAAACAAGGCAGGAAAGGAAATGCTCATAGTACACTTTATGGCTCAGCTGTGAAAAATGATTGCATGGCTACCATAATGTACAGAATGGATCTAGATCTTGATATAACCAGGACTAGAGAAGTCAGTGATGGGACACATCTGCATGTGTGGCAAATGAAGGAGGGTGAAAGGAAGAGAGAGCCTCGCCTTCCAGAGAGGGAG
Source organism: Proteles cristata cristata (assembly GCA_017311185.1). Classification (NCBI taxonomy): domain Eukaryota; kingdom Metazoa; phylum Chordata; class Mammalia; order Carnivora; family Hyaenidae; genus Proteles; species Proteles cristata. The sequence continues at coordinate 772,711 of JAESUZ010002924.1, read as the reverse complement.
TCAGCGAAGATCATAGATTATTCTTAAAACCAAAGAAGCAAGCGGTAGCAACAGAAGCATGTTACATGAAGGTATAGAGGTCAATCCTAAAACAGTCAGTTAAATGAAGTGGAAGTACTTGCCTCCAAAGCACAGGAAAATAGTTTGGACAGAAGCAACTGGGGACAACTGCTTTTTTGGTAACAATTCTAAGAGAAATATTTGCTTTTTAAAACTCTGCAAGTGTAACTTAGACAAAAATTAGAATTACATGTGAAAAAAAGTATGAGGAGATTGAAAGAATATATTTTCACGGTTGGAACTGTCTTATTTTACTAAGAATAGTGCTTTACACCACAGAACAAATGAATATCTAGTCTAGAACTGTGCCTCAGTGCTGAATCTATGCCATATGTGAATTATCAGTCAACCTTAGTGCTGAACTAGAAAAGAAGGGAGATTGTCATTGATTATAGTTGCATGGGTAAGATACTGACAGTAGACAAAACTGATAAGCCTTACTATCTAGAGCTTAGAAAAGTCAGTACAACAAATGCAAGCATTAAAAATTGAAATCTGGGGCGCCTGGGTGGCTCAGTCAGTTAAGTGTCTGACTTCAGCTCAGGTCATGATCTTACGGTCTGTAAGCTCCAGCCCCACGTCCAGCACTGTGCTGACAGCTCCGAGCCTGGAGCCTGCTTGCTTCAGATTCTGTGTCTCCTGGGGCGCCCGGGTGGCTTAGTCGGTTAAGCGTCCGACTTTCGCTCAGGTCATGATCTCGCGGTTCGTGGGTTCGAGCCCCGCGTCGGGCTCTGTGCTGACTGCCAGCTCAGAGCCTGGAGCCTGCTTCAGATTCTGTGACTCCCTCTCTCTGACCATCCCCTGCTCATGCTATCTCTCTCTCTCTTAGAAATAAATAAAACATTAAAAAAAAAAGATTTAAAAAAAAAAAGATTCTGTGTCTCCTTCTCTCTCCCTCCCTCTCTCTCGCGCTCTCTCTCTGCCCCTCCCCACTCATGCTCTGTCTCTCTCACTCTCAAAAATAAACATTAAAAAATTAAACAAACTGAAATCTATCCATTTAATTCTATGAGAAAGTTCCATTCATTTGTAATCTTGAAATATAGAGAACACATGGGTATGTTAGCAATAACATATTCACACAGAATTTCTGAGCTGTTTTAAAAAATATTCATGTTTGTTTGAATATGAAAAGTGTTTCCCCAACATCTTGTAGTAAAACTCTCGGCATCTGCTCAGTTATAGCAGAGAGCAGTTTCTCACCCACAAGTTCAATGCGAGAACATCTTATATCAGAATCCCCAGGCATGTTTGAAAATGCAGATAACTGGGCACTACTCCAGATAAAGAGAATATCATCTCTGATATCTGATAATATGATTTTAATAAACTCTTTATAATTTTTTAATTTTCTAATATTTACTTATTTTTGAGAGAGACAGAGCATTAGTGGGGGTGGAGGGGGAGAGGGAGAGAGAGAGAGAGAAAGAGAGAGAGAGAGAGAGAGAGAGAGAGAGAGAATCAGAAGCATGCTCCAGGCTCTGAGCTGTCAGCACAGAGCCCAATGCTGGGCTTGAACTCGTAGGCCATAAGATCAAGACCTGAGCCAAAGTCAGATGCTTAACTGTGAGCCACTCAGGGGCCCCTGGAAATTTTTTATAATATATTTGACATCAAGCCTATACTAAGTGATTTCCAGGTTTTTTGTTTCTCTGATCATTTGTTTGTTTTTTCCTTTCATCTAAGGGTTATAATATCTGCTCTGAACAATTGCCTCTCTTCTCTAAATCTTTCCAAACCATTTCTATATTTAATCATGTAGTATATGTATATAAGTGTGTGTGTGTGTGTGTGTGTGTGTGTGTGTGTGTGTGTGTGTGTTGTGTTTACATTTCTTTTCCCTCAAAACAAAGTGAGTTCACAGAGACCCAGGGCAATGCCATATACAATTAAATTTTTTCTCACAATGAAATATTTCATAAAATATTCTTCAATACATGTTGAAAGACTTAACAGAAAAATAGATGGGGATATTGAAGACAGAAGTATTTATTTTATCATTTTAAATTGCAACAAACTTCTAGAGAAGGATTCCAGCAGGCTTAGGGTCAAAGTAACTCTAAGCTTTTAAATCTTTGGGGCTTGAGATATAAAATATGAATCAATCAAACCTCAAGCTTTCCTAAATTCTTATTTTATAATCTCTTGTACATCAACTTAAAGTGGTCTGTCTGCCTTTTAACATTTCTGCAGACCAACTGACTTTTCCTTACTAACTACAAATCATACCATCTGTAAAGCTGTTTTTTTTTTTTTTTTTTTTTTTTTAAGATAGCTAGGAATTAACTGGAACAAAAAGAATCAGTAGAAATGGAAGAGAGACCACGATCTTCACATGAAAGAGAGCGTTGTGCCCATGGGGTAGGAGTTGGTAGAAAAATACATTAAACAGCTCTTAGCCATGTAAAAGCTTAGTCTTTGTAGCAATTGTATAATTTCTTTGATGTAATAAAATACTGTCATCTCTAGACTCCCTCCATAAATATACAATTACACTGTATATTTTACATAAAAGCCTAATCATTCAAAAAGTGTTTCAGACTATAGTACAGACATACAGTATTTGAAATTACTTCTTTTATTCTCTAAGTACTACAAAAAAATTCTAACAGCTTTTTTCTCTTAATGCTCTAAGGTAAATAAAATTTTATTTTAAAGGTTTAAAACCTAAAATGTTCACTCATTAAAATCAGTTTAATAAAATCATAGAGGCATGCAGTGCAATTCGTTATGAAAATTCATAATTTTTAAAAATCTTGAAAGTCTAAGACTGAATTTGTTTCCTATGGGATTAGGGTTATGCTATTGCTCTACGTAGTTTTATGCCACGTATGGTGCTCCCCCCAAGAAAACGAACTTGATACCTTGTTTGAGTTACTTGGAATTTTTCTTAACCTGAACATAAAAGCAAATTTGGCCTTCAGTTAAGACGTTTCTTTACATGATATTAAGAGTGAAATAATCTACTGGCACATGCCAGAAAGGACGGAAAAAATACCCCCTCCTCCTTTCTCCCTCCAACTTCAATATTCACTGAGCGGCTTTGTTCTCCGTATCCCGCATAATTAATAACTACTTTGGCAATCAGTCATGCATTCCTTAATGGCACCTCAGGCATCAAGTGTCCTTCTAAGCCTTCCGCACAGAAACCATACACCCTTCTATAGTGCACACTGGCCAGGCACTGACTTAACTCTGGACAAGTCATTTACAAAATCGCTGTTAAGAAAACCCATAGTTGGGGTTATAAAGTAGCTACATTACTTGTGTGTCATTCTCTAGTATTATTTCATCTCTGGGCATAATTCTACTAAAAAGAATAAAAAATATGTGATATCCAAACAACTGTCACTAATAAGTGAAAAAAGAAAATAGAAAATAAGTAACAGGAAAGCTTTAGAAGCAACTTAAAAGATGAGTTTTCACAGACTGTTGTGAGCTAAAGGAGTCTTCAGTTCATTCATCACTCCACACTCCTCTTTTCAGGCAATAAAGGCAAGAAGATAAAAATATATGGAGTCATTTAGCCCGGTAGCTCTAACATCTATTTCTCTTAATCTAAACTGATCCATGTATTAAATAAAAAAATGAGAGTATACGATTGTTGAAAATATTATGTTATCACTTCTGATCAAAAAGCTTAAATTAAAAAAAACTCTTGAAAAATACAATGTTCAAAAACACTATTTTAAAATAAATCAATAGTGTTTTAATCATCCTTCAAAATGTTAACCAGGTTGGAAAGAGAGAAAAAGCCCTCAAATGTCATAACTATTTCAAAACAGATATATTACAAACAACATTATACTCAACAAGAACAGTTCTATATGTAAAGAATATAACTACTAAAAATATTCATATTTGGATTTGTATATTTTATTTCAAAAATAGGTATGGATTTTTGAAGCAATTGATAAAAATATGCAATATTTTTATATTAAGGTTTATTTTCTTATAAATAAACTTTTAATAAGGTCTTTTGATGCTGGAAGAAAAGATGCTATTTTTCAGCCTTTGTAGGTTTCCTAACATTTTTAAATAATGGTGCTTATGCTACAGTACACAGAGTAAAACATACATAATCTATTATAAATTACTCCAAAATTAAACAAGAAATTTTCTTTTCTTTGTAAGAGATCCGAAATGAGTGCTGGGCTCTCAATGTGTGTGGCCTCCAAATAGAAACAAGCTTGCACTGTTTTATTTCAGTTTTGCTTCATTTCTTCCCAAACAATCTCTCACTGCTAATCTACCAGGCCTTTTTTTTTTCCAGCATGAAGGGGGGAAAAAAAAAATCAAAGACATTATTAACTCTTTATGCACAATCATAAAAGCTGAGTATATATTGTTTGGCATCAATTTGCATGAATTTATTTTTCATTATTTATTAATGGGGCATAAGGGGGTGTTTATTTCCATAAATAATTCTTGAAAATAATACTGAAATGCTAACATTTTAAATTTACGTAGTAAACCTAGTGCTTTTTAAAAATTTTTTTAAATGTTTTATTTATTTCTGAGAGAGAGAGAGCATGAACAGGGGAGGGTCAGAGAAAGAGGGAGACACAGAATCTGAAGCAGGCTCCAGGCTCTGCACTAGCTGTCAGCACAGAGCCCAACACGGGGCTCGAACCCATGAACCGTGAGATCGTGACCTGAGCTGAAGTCAGACGCTTAACTGACTGAGCCCCCCAGGAGCCCCAGTTTTGTTTTTTTTTTAAAGCTATAAACAACTGGCTATAACTTCAGGTAAATATCTCATGCTGAAGTTTTTTCTAACATAAAACTCAGCCTATAATATCAACTTAAAATAGTAAAATGAAAAGATAAATTTTATTTATGTCTTACTCTCAGGGAATCAAAAAAATGATACTAAAATCCTCATATTACAAAGAACAGTATAACTATATATAAAACAATGCATAAAATCTTTAAATATTAAATCATCATCACTTTATTCAAAGTAGTAAGTGATCCCTTGTTTAACCTATACACATTCTCATTCATTAGCTGAGGGAAAAAGAGAAGGTAAACCATCTTACCAAGTGAACACAGTTTTTATTTATTTATTTATTTTTAATGTTTATTTATTTTTGAGAGATAGAGAGCAACAGAGCATGAGCAGGGGAGGGGGAGAGAGTGACAGACACAGAAATCTGAAATAGGTTCCAGGCTCTGAGCTGTCAGCACAGAGTCTCATGTGGGGCTTGAACTCATGAGCTGCAAGGTCATGACCCAAGCCAAAGTCAGAGGCTTAACCAACTGAGCCACCCAGGCACCCAGTGAACACAGTTTATAATGGCAACATGTATGGCAACAGTTTCTGAAAAGTTTAACTAATGTATTAAAACTCTACTGCTAAGATACATACCATCTAAGGTTGGTATAGAAATAACCAAATTTAAAGGTTAGCTAGAATCGAACATATCCATTCATGCTCCCAAAGAAGGCTACAGAATGGTCTCCCTTACTTGTAGACTATAAAGAATCTTAAAATAAACTTTCTCCATAATTGTCCCAGAAAAAAAATACTGATTAAACTCAAAAGTTTTTGTTGGTGTGTGAGCAGATGCAAAATATTAAGTTAATTATATAAAAGCTGATCAGCATGATTATACACATTAATGGTTATAATGTCATAAGTAGGCACCAATTTCTTGAACTACTTGGGATGTTCTACTCACAGAGAGAGAGAGAAACTACTAATATATCAGGACAAGGAGACTACCTGGTGTCATTAGTGTGATTCTTCAGTTCTCGCTGATGAAATAGCACTATTATACCACAGTAACAAAGGTAACACACAGTAAATGAGAAGTCAGTACAGCTCCAAGGGGGTTCAGACAACTCCCAGGGGAACTAACTGAACTTCCATGAGATACTAGTGAGCAGGTGCTGCAGGGTATGCTAGGCACTCAGTAGCAAACCTCAGTTCAGGAAGCTAACAGTCCACTAAGGACCTATGGTTCGTATCATTTTTATCATTACGAAATTAAGGGAGACCATTTGGGCCAGTGGTCCCAAAGGTCCTGTTTTGCAAGGGCAGGTTTGCAGTCAATGAGACCAATGCCTCTATGGAGCTGGTTGTGCTAATTATGAAATACATCCCTGGCAAAAAAGAGGGAAAAAAAGTATAGGGGTTGGAGGGGCATGTGCCCTTGAGCAAATGCCACAAGAACTTTTAAGTCTGTTCTTAAAAAGACAAACTTTTTTCCCTTAGGCTTTCATTCACTGATACACAGATAAGACTGATGGATCATTGTCAGGCTAGTAATAATGTTGTGGGGAGGAGGGGCATGGAGGGAGGGGTGTCATTTAGCAATACACAATGATAATTCAAAACATTCTGGAAGGCTTAACAACAAAATCACTTGTCAAACTGTCATTAACCAAATCTCACCCTTCTGCAGGCAGTTACTGAGAACCGGAGTGTGGCTGTGTGGGAGAAGAGGCACACAAGGAACCAAGACAAAGGATTCCAAGATGATGAAAAGGCAGATAAATTGCCAAAATAGATTTAAACCCAAGAGAACCTGAGTTTGTGAGATTGTAAAAGTCATATATCAAGAATCACCCCAGAGTACAATCTGGCAAAATTAAAATCACCAAGTTATACTTATTAGGCAACAAGGACCATGACATCAAATTCTCTTATTTCTTGCAATCCAATGGCTGCCATTTTCCTAAGCATAAGACAAGTTAATAAACGATGTCCTATGTATATCCCTCCACATTTCCATGTTCTGTAGCCCATTATAGGTCAGCTCAGGTGCCATGCAAACGTGGTTTGATAAATGCAAAGAGAATGTCCATTCCCATATCTACAGTTTATCAAATGACTTCAGTAACTATTTAAAAATGCACTGAATTTAATTCCAATGATGCAACCCATGATACACCTTTCATCTAAAGTCTCTCAGATGCAGTTTCTGATCTTAGTCACAGTAAATCTCCAGTACTAGGTCAGACTCAGGTGGCGGGGCCCTTCTGAGTGAAGAGGATGGATGGTATTTACTCCAGACCCTCTGATGCTTTATCTCATTTCAAGGCTCATGAACCGGATATACTCTCACAGATAAAAATATAGAGGTCAGTGAATCTTCTGTTAGTTAAGCTGGAGCGAGTGAATGGTATCATCAACTCAGCATTCAATGATTTATTAAGAACCTATAATGTGCCCCAGAACTGAGCACAACACTATAAATTTCTTTGTTTTTATCTTTATGTATTTTATTTAATCCACACAATTCCTTGGGATATGCAACTAGCTAACCCATGCAGTCATAAAATTAGACAAATACAACCCTTGCCGTAGGCATATATAAATTATAGCTTTCATGTCTTATTCAGTAGCACAATGATTGTTAGTGATACATATTTAAAGTAATAGGAAGAAGAGAGTCTATTTAAGATATAAATATCTTCTCAGCTTCAAGTTTACTTTTGTCATACGTTAGGTATAAACAAAACCTTCGCTCCGCTATAACACCGACCATTGTGTCTTACAGTGAAATTTAATTGTTTCAACTTTATATATTTAAGAACACTACATATGCTAAAACTTTTTACACTGAAGATGTGAACTATATAACTTTGTGAAAGTGTAGTCCTATTTCCCTATGCCATCTCAGACTTAAAAATTTTTTAATTCATAAATTCTCTGAAGTTAAGATGCTGTGAAAGTGTGTTAAACAGATTCTTAGTGGTTTTATTCAAACGTCTCATCACAATATTATATAAGCAGGATAAATATTAGGATAAGTATGATAATAGAGATAACTACTTTTTAAAATATACTTTACTAAAACATTATTACTTATCTATCAATAGTGGTTCTCGAAAGCGCTCATTCTTGTCTACTGTCAACATTTCTCATTTCTCATTTCGAGATAAAAGTCTTAAATTTTAATAAATTTAGAGACAAATACTAAATTATTAAAGTAAGAAACGTTTTGGAAATTAACGAAAAATGGTAGAGAATCTATACCAGCAAAAAGTATTTCATGATGGAACAGAGGTATATAAAGTAACTGATCCATATAAAGTAACTGATCAAGATTCACAATTTATTTATGACTTATAGTTTAGAGCTGTCTTCTTTAACTCTGATTTTACACACTAAATGATTCTACTGTTACTAAATGAATAAAAGATCATTTTTAAACTTCAGTTTGCACTTCATGGTTTCTTTTAGCTATATCTCCAACAACACTTAAATCTGTTAATTTAATCAAGTCCTTAATGTTCCACAGACTTGAGTTTGGGCAACTAAAAAAAGAAAGCTCTATTTAACATTACAATAAGAAATAATATACAAACTTTATTATTGATTCCATATTTTCTAACTGGCTTCATGAACTGCTAGCCTGCTATGAGCATTGTTCTTGCATCTAGTATGAATGAACAGAGATATTAATGCATATAACCCACATTATGTTATGTTCCCAGAGTGCCTGCTGCTTTGTTAAATCTCCTATCAAAAGCATTGAAGATACCAATTTTTATATTATTTCAAATGGTGATATTATTGATCATATTTAAAAGGTATTAGGTGACATCATCATATTTGTAGGAATACTTCAGAATTACTATGAGTAATGTGATAAAAATAGTAAAAGGGTTTCTACTATTTCTGTTGTGCAACAAACAGATATGAATCTTTGAAAAATATGTAAAATAAAGGATACTAGCTATCAGAATATAACTAAAACTACAATTTTTAGTTGTAGTTTTAGATCAAGTAGACTTCTTAAATCCCAGTGAGAATTTTAGAATTTCTTTATTGAAACATAAAGATAATAACTATTATTTAAGCAGGATAAATATTAGGATATGTAGGATAATAGAGATGACTACTTCTTAAAATATATTTTATTAAAACATTCATTTTAAAGGAATAGCTAATGAGTTTACTTCTCTCAATAAAAAGAAAAATGTTATGTACGAAATGTTATGTACATATTCTTAAACAACACATGTGAAAAATAAATTCTTGGCAGGCACAGAAAAGGAAAGATGCCACCTTAATGGGGAGAAAAAAGTAACACACCACATAAGAACACTAAGATTTTAGGGCAATGAATTTAGTTAAAATGGTATTAGTATCAAACAGTGCTGGCTTTCTAGTTCTGCAGTGTGTTCATTCCAAACATATAAATTAATTTGAAAATTAGAACCATTGGAATCCCATGTAAGTTTCAAACTTTATCCCTTTAAAGTAAGAGTGACATTTAGCAAAATGGAAAAGAAGAAAGGTCTACAAAAATGCAAGAAAACTAAAATCGCATTTTATCATTTAATATGACTCAAACTTGAAATTCAGGAATACTTTCTATAGTCCAAATTTTGACGGTTATCTAAATGGGAAGAGTAATAAATACACAGAATTTCCTATTTTTTTTTCCTAAGAGAAAATACTATGTACTTATGTAACTTCCCACAAACACTGAAACAGCAGACAGTGAGTTGCTGGGGGGGAATGATACAATCTCCTAAAAGTTGTAAAAAAATGTTTTATTTCATTACTCTGAAGAGGTATTTAACATGGTCAATGATCAATGATCATCAGTGATAGAATTTAAGTTATTTGTGATAATTACAGTGACGTTTATGAATAAAAAAATTCAAGGTAGGGAAAGGTTTTTTGTTTTTCCTGAATTTTTTTTTTTAAGTAAAAAAGTAACTGACTGAGTTAAACAAGGGGATCTGTAAGTGGTACTTACTGGCATGACAATGTTGTAGTGGATGCAGAACCCCGGTTCTGAAGGAAAATATTCATCAGATACAAATCTTATCCTGATTTGATTTCCTTTAGAAATCTGTTTTCCTGGCACAGTTCCAGAGCCACACCAGCGTCCTAGTACAGTTCCATCACTGGGGTCTTCAACTTCTACAAAATCATACCTGCAAGAGACAAAGGCAAAAGAGACATCACGTAACATGATCATAACCTGATCTGTTATATCAGCAATTCAAATTCCATGTTCATGGATACAATGGGTCTATCTATGGACCAGAGCCAGGAGTCCCTTCCAAAATTAACTGGGTAAATATAATTCTATTTCAAAGAAGAGGCACAATCAAAAATGCCTTCTTAATGAGGGCAAAATGAGTGTTCTATTCTAAGCCCTTCAGTGACACTGTTGATGAACTCCAAATTCACTAAAAATAGCCATCTCCAAGCTTAAATGTTTTGTACGAAGCAACCATATCTGACATTCAATTATGAATTATTCAATTTAATTTCCATTTGGACATGCTAGTTGTACTCCAATTTTAACTGCTATTATCACTGCCCATTGCTTTCTGACAGTGACACTTTCATCCCAGTCAGGCACCTGGGCTCCCTTTCCCCCTCTCTGATGCGAGCTTGTCCAGAGCCACATCATTATATACACATTCTTCAAATCTCACTTTGTACCAGCCTGCCTCTGCGAGACCTTTCTGGGTGTTCTCACTTCACTGTCATCTTTCTCTTTTTGATAAACACATATTCTCAATATTCACCGTATATGTGCAAGTGATCTGTTTTCATGGTCTGTTAAATCCCTGAAGAAAGGAATCCATTTTTATATACTTCTAGTTTACACTGCACTATACACAGTATCCTAGACGTAAGGAGTAAATAAGATGTTTCCATCAAATGTTAATTTTGGTTCGGAAGGCTTACATCAGTGGTACTCATCAAAAGCAGTGTTGCCTCCTAAGAAATGTTCCACAAATCTGTAGAGGCATTTTGGCTTACATGGAGACCAGGGGTGAGGATGGCACCATGACATAATGCCACGTGGTGGGCGCGGTCCAACAATGTTCAACAACAGAAGTCCCAGAAGTGAGTATTTTTCCCATGTTCTCCATGCCTTTCAAACAGTTCACTGGACATTTATGTAGGTGAAAATGTTGATATAGTTCATCTCAGTCTGGAAACTAATACTGTCTGACATGTAACACAAAAATGTTCTGCAGTTTTAGCTAAAACCAAATTTTCCACAAATTCAACTACCAAATAAGTTGAAGAAAGTTTCTATGTTTTGGAACTTACCAAGAATTACTATTTTGGAAAAATGTATCACGAACAGAACGCTGCTTATGTTGTCTGCATCAAAATTAAAACAATTAAAAATGTACATTTTTGTCTATACCTAGAACTGTCATATTTACAATGAATCTACTTAAAAGATGCAAACATCTTCCTTGCGCACTTGTGCATATGTATTTGTGATTTTAAATCCATTATTTTCACAAAACTTACTTTGTTATTTCAGCTTTATATAGCACACATACCATTATATTTATATTTTCAACAACTGTGTATATAAATAGATGATCACTTCTATGAACTTCCTTTCAGACTAGTAAAGAAGACACAGCAAAACATTTCTTAAAAGGTAGGTCTGACATGGTTGAGAATCACTGGTAGGCTTTTTCAGAAACCTAAATTCCATAGATACTAGACAACTAAAAATAATATATTTTGTGCAGTACTGAATTTACAGAAGAAAAAATTGTTGAGAATTACATGCAGAGTATATAACGGGCAAATTCTACGTATAAATCTTCATCCCGAGGAAGTGTCTAGAACTCCCTTATGACATGTAACTTAACTTGTTTCAGCCTCATTTTGCTCCATCTTACATTGAAGATGATGCTACGTGGTTCACAGGGATACTTTAGGACAGGACACGTGTACAGTTCCTAAAACACTGTGGGCACACAGCTGCCATTCGATAAAGCCGTCCTTCAGCTCTGTCTTGCATCCCCTGCCCCCACCTCCACACGGACTTTTAATATAACCTTGGGAGTCTGAAAGCAATAAATAAGAAAACTCAAATACAAAGGGGAGAATACCAGCTACACCATGCAATGGGTATGGGTCATCAATGACAAATGTGTAAAACCAACCAGTGTAGCTATTCTAGGAGTTTGGTGTATATGTGTGTGGTGGGACTGAAAAGTGATGGGGTCAGGGGTAAGGGGACTTGGATAAACAGACCTAAGTAGGGGCAGCTGGGTGGCTCAGTCGGCTCAGGTCATGACCTCGGGGCTTGAATACAAGCCCCCCGTCGGGCTCTGTGCTGACAGCTTAGAGCCTGGAGCCTTACTTCAGATTCTGTGTCTCTCTCTCTGCTCCTCCCCGGCTTGCTCTCGCTCTCTCTCTCACACACACAAGTAAATAAACATTTAAAAACAACAACAACAACAGACCTAAGTAGTTATTTCAGATTTCCTTGGTATAAAAGTTGATAACTACCATTTTATGTGAAAGGATACTTTTTATATCAAGAAAGTTTATATGTGAAACAAAGCTATTTTGTATCTGTTTGTTCTGTGCTTGGGAAGTTTTCCCCTAAACCTATATAGTGTGGGTTACCCCATTGCTAGTTTGAAGAGGGTCAGATTTTAGACCTGGTCAATCATTCTGTAGGCATTTATGAAGCGCTCACTGGGTACAGTCTGTTTCGCTAGATTCTTAGGATACAAAGATGAAACTATAGCCTCTTTGGGCTCAGGGCCCATAAAACACTTTGGTAAGTGCTCTAATGAGAGTATGTAGGAAATACTGTGGAAGACTGGCAGAGTAGGAGTAATTCTATACAGTGAGATTAGGGTCAGTTTACAAAGGAACATTTGGGCTGTCAATGAGTCCCAACAGAGGGGGGCTGAAAAGAGGGGAAATAGAAATGCATTGTAGCGAGAAGGACAATATGTAAGACGCAACAGCAGAAAGAAGGGGCCAGGTATGGTTGGCTGTGAATAGAAGGTAGGGAACAAAGAAGTTGATGAAGATCAAGCTGGAAAAAATAGGTGTAGGTGGGAAGGCCTTTGGTACTTCAGAGTCAGATGTTAGAATATTTTGTAGGCCTAGGTAGCAGACAGGGAAGCACAGGTTCAATAAGCTCTGTTTCCTTTAAAAAAATAAATAATATTCTAAAAAGTGGAATTGCACAGAATATCTGGATTTGTGTTTGTTTGTTGGTTTGTTTTAAATTAAGTTTAAAGATCTAGTAGTACTAACTATCATTAGCCCTAGGCTGACTCCATGTGGGTTCACATCTCTGAAACTGGTGTCAGTGCCAGAAGCGGAGGTATCCTTAATTTCCTGCCTTATCCCTAACACCGTGTCCAGGAACACAGTACATATTGTATCAGTATTTGGTGAATGAGGAATGAACACTAGGCCTTCGTTCGTTCATAGCAACTGGGGCGGGACCAAGTGGAAAAAGCTTTAGATGGGCCGTGTTCTTTCTAAGTCTTTAAAAATCCCCATCTACTTTCTATGCTGTTGTCGTTGTTGTTGTTGTTGTTTTAACACCCAGATGATCATTCATTCACATTATTTGGCCATGTGCACAAATGAGGCACAGCCATGGAGGTCTTAGTGAGGGAGTAACACTGGCAGGGAACAGAATCACCACTTCTCTGAGGAATGCCAGAAACGATAACATTGACAAGTGTGGGTAGAAAGAAAAGATCCTGTAACAAACACATCCTGAAAAGGAATAGTCAGGGGAACATGGGGAAAGCCACTGTGAGGGATGCCACAGAACTGAGGGAAGAGGGAAGGGAAATATCCACCACAAGTTCATTGCGGAAATCCATTGGTTTATATACTCTAGCATTGGTCAAAACATCAAGTAGACAGGAAGCAGAAGGGATCCACGGTGCCGACGGTACCGAATGACAAAGAAAGGTGAAAGACGCTGAAAATCAAAAAGTACCCTTTGGGTTTGGCAATTACGAAGTCATTTCAATAAACCAGTTGGGCAGAACACAAAGTATCAAAAATTTACTTCAGTCCATTTTCAGAATTATCTAACAGAAGCATCATAAGAGAAAAAACCATATGCAAGAAAACTGAAACAATTCATGTTAACTATTTTTCTATTACATTACATCTTATTTGTTCTAAAATAAACACCAGTACATATCAACCTAATCTGTAAGCTCTTTAGAAATATTTAAAAGGAAATTTTTAACCACACAAATATCTGGATTATACACGTTAAGAACTTATTAAGGGACGATTAAGTCTTAAACTTGGCCTTATTTTAGATCCTGAAACAAAAGTCACTGTCCTGCAAATAAGAGGTAGAAGAACATTATTACTTTCTTCATGAAGATCTTCTACTGAATTTGATGCCATTAAAAAAATTGACTAATCTTTATAACAATTTCTGGATTTGCAGTAGACAGCTGGCAATTAATCTTACATGCTCATTCAAGTCTGGTGCACACATTCACCACAGTGCTTTAAAAATCTACATAGTTTTGCATCCCATGAAGGTTCAATGAAATGGACATCTAAAGAAGTACTGGGATTTTTTTGCCTATAAAACAGTAGAATCTAACAAATGCTACTAATTGTTTCATAGTTTTAAGATTTTTTTCACAAGTAGTGTCTTATAAAAAAGTGAATTCTAAATTTCACCCAATTATTCTATCGTCAATTTTTATGCTCATACTCAACAGCTGTTTAGCTGTCTCTGGAACTGAAAAATATCAATACCATCATTATTTACCAAGGCTTAGTTTTCCCTCTTTTTTTTTATTTTCTATTTTTTTTAATTTTTTATCTTTTTTTAATTTTTTTTTTATTTTATTATTTCTAGGAGAGAGAGAGAGAGAGAGAGACAGCGTGAGCAGGGGAGGGTCAGAGAGAGAGGGAGTCACAGACCGAAACAGGCTCCAGGCTCTGAGCTGGCAGTCAGCACAGAGCCCGATGCGGGGCTCGAACCCACGAACCGTGAGATCATGACCTAAGTGAAAGTCAGACGCTTAACCGACTAAGCCACCCAGGCGTCCCTAGTTTTCCCTCTTAAAATGGTAAATCTCCTTGCTAAAGAATATGGTTACAAAAATAGCATTTTTAAAAAACTGAAATTAGATTAAAGATCAGGTAAAATAGACCAAGTGAAGATCCACCTGTAAACTATCCGTATGCCTCATTACTGTGTGTAATCTTCAAATTAGAAAAAAATGAGAGCAAAAATCACCGCCACTTGATTCTACATTTCCTTTAAATGTCTGAGAATATAGAATACGACTGGAAAAAGACTAATGCATTAAATCCGGCCATCTTCCCCAATAATTTGAAGTTTTTCTTTTTTCTGATAAAATGTTATTTGCAGATGAAGTTCATTGCGGAAATCCACTGGTTTATATACTCTAGCATTGCTCAAAACATCAAGTAGACAGAAAACAATGACAAAAGGCACTTCTAGAACTTAGTCAGATGAGAGGGGGATAATCAAACCAAGCAACATTTGACACATAAAAGTGAAATCACAAAACATAATCTTCCTTAAATGCAGAAATCTACACATGGCCAGGTGATTGTTCTGGAGACATTGTAATCCTTATAATACACTCTCAGGTATTAATTTCCAACATGCACAACTGCTCACATCAGTATTTAAAGGATTTACTAAACCTATTTTATGAGCCAATCAAACATCACTTTCTCACGGCAACATGATACAGAGCACACAGCGCTAAGTGGTTTATAATGATCACTCCCTTTCTCTAACATACCCCTGGGGACCCGTGGAGGATTTATGTTCTTTTATGTTTAACAAACAAGTCTGGTAGTGTAGACAAAATTTTCATTCCCGTGTGGGAATTTAAAAACTGTGAGGGCATAAGGACAGCTTTCGGACTCCCAAGAATTGTAAGGAGTACACCAAAGAAATAAATTCCCTGGTAAACAGAATTGTTAGACACCCAGCTTCTTTCAACAAAAATAAACCAAACCTGCAAGATAGGCTGTTTCTCATTCAAACTAACTAAAACCCCATCAATTAAGTCTGCCTCGGGAATTACCAAACCTGATGGGAGTGTGAAACCCTGCCAACAAATACATGTGGATCCTAAAAGACCCAGGTCTGCAAGTGTCACCTGGAGCCCAAGTATGTTGGGAAAGGTAGTAATATCAGTAAAATGTCAATTATTCTACAGTGCTTATTGGATTATACCTCAGTTTAGCAGAATACTACTCATATACCAAAGCTTCAGATGCCTATTTGGATAACAAAATGTCTACATACACTATAACATATTGAAAAGAATTTTAAAATAATTATATCAATTGCCTTTTATACATAGACTCATGTGATCCTCACAAAAATTACAAAAAGTTGATACTGTTACTGTGTCCATTCTTCTGGATTATAAAACATAGGAAACCTAAGTTCCTGGCCAAGGTCGCATAGCAACGAAACGCAGAGCGAAAACTTCCTTCCACTTTGGCAGTGGAATTCTAGAACCCATGGCTAACTCCAGAACTCTTAAGTTCTAAGCCACACCATGTACTAAAATGGAAATCTGCACACACAATTATATTTGCTTTATTTTCAGACTTCATTGCAGAGAATTTGTACCTTTGTTCAAATTGGATAAACGACTTTATATAATGGCTAGAAAAACATTCAGGGTCATTTAAATAAAACTGATCAGTCAATTTGGTAATGTGGGCATATAAATTTTACGAGTATTTGTCTATGTCAATGTGGTAATATAGCAAGTCCCCCTCACCTGCAGGGGCTATGTTCCAAGATCACCAGCAGAGACCTGAAACCTCAAACAGTACCAAACCCCATATTTACCGTTTATTCCTACACTTACATGAAACCTATGACAAAACTTAATTCATAAATTAGGCACGGAAAGAGATTTAAAACCACAGCTAACAGTAAAATAGAACAATTATATCAATATATCATAATAAAAGTTATGTGAACGCGGTCTCTCTCTCTCAAAATATCTTACTGTCCTGTAATCACCTGTTTTCCTCTTGTGATGAAGTGAGGTGATAAAATGCCTACGTGATGAGATGAGGAAGGCAAAGGACACAGGCGTTGTGAAGTAGTGTTAAGTGCTACCGGCCTTCTGATGATACGGCATAAGGAGGGTCATCTGCTTCCAGACCTCAAATGACCACAAGTAACTGAAACGGCGGATAAGGAAGGTACTAGTGTACTTATTTTTAGCTACTCTAAATTCTCTATGGATAGTGTTAAACCCACACAGAAAACGTGTAAGTCAAACCATCGAGCATGTTTCAGAGGGCTGACAACACATGATGGGAGAAATTTCCAGAGAAATATGATCGTTCTACCTGTGAGAAATCATTACATTGTACATGGCGAGGTCATATATGGAAGGAAATTAATGGATTAAATTTACCTTCTTACTAAATAAAAACACTGCAAATCTAGAACTCATGAATTCAATCTATAAAGGCAGAAAAATTAAGCAAAACAAAGTATAAGCTGAAAATTAATGGAAAGAGAAACTATAAGAGATGTATTTGAAACCAAAATTAGAATTTAAAATTAAAACTAAAAGCTGGTTCTTAGAAAGGAGAGAGAGACAGATACAGGGAATGAAGAAGGGAAAGAGGGAGAGAAGGAGAGAGGGAGAATGAATCAAGACTTTATATAATTAGGAGTGAGGAAGAAGATAACAATCGCTGAGAAAAATGTACTTAAGGGACGCCTGGGTGGCTCAGTTATCGGTTGAGTATCCAACTCTTGATTTTAGCTCAGGTCATGATCTCAAGTTGGTGAGCTCAAGCCCCACATCGGGCACCATACTGAGAGCACAAAATCTGCTTGGGCTTCTGTTTCTCCCTCTCTCTCTTTGCCTCTCTTGCACACATGTGCTCTCTTTCTGTCTCAAAATAAATAAACTTTAAAAAAAGTACTTAAAAATTGCAAGTATATTTTATATAACTTTATGCCAATGAAATCTAAAAAGCTAAATGGAATTGATGACTTACCAGGACAATATAACTTTTCAAAGTTGACTGAAAAAGTAGAAAAGTGAACTAATAACTCCAGAAGAAACTGAAAATAGTATCAAACACTTGTCAGTAAAAAGATATAATGGTATGAGGTTTACAGAAGAGTTCTATTTGACTTTAAGGAAACATATAATTCCAATTTTATAAGAGCAATTGTAAAAAAATGGAAATGGCAGATATCTACCTAAATTAATAATAAAATAAACTAGCCTAAATTTTGTGGATATAGTTTATATAATATAATATATTAAAGTTACTAAGAGATTAGGCCTTTTTTTTTTTTTTTTTTTTTGAGAGAGAGAGAGAGAGAGAGCAAGTGGGAATCTTAAGCAGGTCCCATGCTCAGAGCAAAGCCTGATGTAAGGCTTGGTCTCACAACCCTGCAGTCATGATCTGAGCTGAAATCAAGAGTCGGATGCTTAACTGACTTAGGCATCCAAGTACTCTGAGGTTAGATCTTAAGTGTTCTTATCACACAAAAGAAATGGAATTATGTGTCTTGATGAAGATGTTCGCTAACACTCTGGTGGTAAGCACACTGAGATATAGAAGTATATCAAATCAATACATTGTGCACCTTACACAATATCATATGCCAATTATATCTCAATAAAGTTGGAAAAAGTAAATTAAAATTAAAATCTCTAATAAATGAAAAAAATCTTATATCAAAGTTCTTACAAATGGCAAATCAACCAGTTAAAATCAGGACCAATTTTACATATAAAATGAGGAAAATGCAAAAATACCAAAGAAAATTTCATTAAATATCATCCATCAGTGGATTAAAAGATAAAGTAATTCATGAGAGAATATGGGTTTAGTTCACGAACATAAAGACAAATGTAAAAATTAAGCTTTAGTATTAACAGGAGAAAACACTACAGGATCATATTAATAAATACTGAAACAATGTGATAAAATCAACTATAGATAAAAAATGAGTAACATGTGAATAGCAGTACACTTTCAAATCATGGTACAAAGTACTTAATGGAAACTGACTGCAAGTTTTACCTTAACTAAAATTAAAAAAGTTCTTATTAAAGTTAGACTTCACAACAGGTTTGGCCATTCTTACCACTACAATTTTTTGAGGGTGGAGGGGATCTCTAGCTACTTTAGAGAAAACAAAATAAATGTTGTAATAAAAAGAGAAAAGAAAAATAATCCTTAGTTGATAACAAATTCCCTTGAGAATAGACTACAATAGGGTCAGCACTGATACTGGAAGAGCTTGGCAATAAGCAGGTATGGTATGGGGTGGCTTAGAGCATGGTAGGGGAGGTAGAGGTTAAGAATGGTTACATGATGTGTATATTTAAACATTTTTTATGTTTATTTTTGAGAGAGAGACAGAGCACAAGTCAAGGTGGGGCAGAGAGAAAGCAAGACACAGGCTCTGAGCTATCAGCAAGGAGCCTGATGCAGAGATTAAACCCATGGACTGTGAAATCATGACCTGAGCCAAAGTCAGCCGCCCAACTGACTAAGCCACCCAGATGCCCCGATGCTGTATTTATTTTTAAGGTATATCTCATATTAGTTGGTGTAGGGTGTGAGAAAAACAGGTGTCCAAGGTGATTCCAAAGTTTTTGGTTTTTAAAAACCATTCAGGACTAGAAGAGAATTTAATAAAGTGACTAAATATAGGATCAATATGCAACTATCAATAGTCTTTTCTTACAGCAACAAATGCCAGAAACTACATAGGGGACATGTCTTTCACAGTGGAATTATAAAAATACATATAAATATAAGTTATAAATTATAACACTACATGAGTTAATGCACATGTTACTAAGTGAGAAAAAAAACATGACTCTGCTATAATCTTTAAGAAACAAGACTTCCATAATATTTGTATAAAACAAAATCACCACAATAAAGCAAACACTTTGTATACATGCTATGTACCAAGTACTGTATCAATATTAACTCATTCAATCTTGCAACACAGCCCTATCCATAGCTACTATTATTATAACCATATTGTAAATGGGGAAACTGAGGTACAAAGAAGTAACACAACAAGGCAAAAGTCATTACAGCTAAGAGTAATGGAATTGCAAGAGGAATCTTGTTCCAGACTTCAGAGTCTATATTCTTAACCATTATACCATACTGCCGCTAGTTAAACACAACAGAGACTTACATTCCAGCTCACTGTCAGTATTCATAATCCACTATTAAGAATTCTGATTTAAACTCTCCGGATCCTCTTCCTTAAAGTGTGGAAACTATTCATTAACTCCCAATGTTGTTGTTGAGGATCAAAAAAGGGAATGTATATAACATCTTTCCAATAGTACCTAACAAATAAGATGCTCAATGAGTGGTGTGTGTGTGTGTGTGTGTGTGTGTGTGTGTGTGTGTGTGTGTGTGTGTGTGTAGTGTGTGTGTGTCTTAAATAACTGCTATCACTGCAGCCATATATATGTAAATCATGGAGGACTCTACCCTGTGGAAGAATAGACCCCAGAGCTCCTGATCTAGTGCTAAGTAGCATGGGTCCCTACTCTGCTCATGGCACACCCCAGAACCCGCTCCCTTGGCCATTCTTCCATGTGGAAGTAACTGTCCAGACTCTAATTGGCCACAATAATATAAGCATATACATTTGTTATCATTATTAACAGCTGCTCTTTTCATTGTAGAAGAAGACAGATTGATCAATATGTTGTGAAAATATCAAACACTTAATTTTTGTGGCAGTTATTTTATACTTTATAAAATAAGTGCAATGTTACGACTATTGAGAGAATTATAGGACTTAATATATTTTGCTCACAATTCTTTTTCCTGATTAGCCATTGAAATATGTGGTTCCTTATCCTCGATTATTACTTGCATATATGTATGCATTTTTACAGAGACATTATCTCATATCATTGTGCTATTACTGAAATAATGCAGAGATGTAGGTGGCTAAATCTATGTCAATTCAGAGGTTGCCGCCCAAGTAAGATTCATGTTCTTCTCACTGTAAAGAGCACTTCTCATACTCTTTATTACTATTTTGTAATAAATTTTACCCCCCAAAATCTCATTAACATTTAGACTTGCCCAGGGTGATGCTCTGGGGTGTGTGGCTGTTTATTAAATACATGTTGAGTGATTACTATTAATTAATAATTCAATAAAGTTCTTAAGAATGATCAACAATTTATTACATATGTCAACAACTGAACCACTGAAATACTGAAAGATTTTTGAGAAGTAAATTTAAGAAATGAAATTAATATTCATTCTCTCTAGACTAAAGAAAAATTTTTCTCTGATGGTTGATCATTTTGTCATTTTCCCTACTACTTTCAATGAATAGGGTAAGATAAAGGGAGAGAGTGTCAGTAGAGTTAGTTAAAACTAGGAAAAAAAGGAGGACCTCCTTGAAAGCATCCCAACTACTGAGCTTAGGATATCTAGGAATATTGTAATGGGAATGCACATATAAAGAGTTACTTAAAGGGTATCAAAGTTTAAGATAAGAAGGAAGGGCTAAGAATACACTCTCTGATCTACCTAACACCCAGACACTTGCAAACATCATTTCCACAAGTAACTACTGCCAAAAGGTACCCTACAGGAGACTCCTTTTGCATGTTCTGTGAAGCTCAATTTCATTCCTTAAACATATTTATCAAAGGCCATTACATCATTAAACAAGACATCTTTAAAGGATTTTGCTAGAGGTTTGGTTCTTTCAGTTTGTATTCGTGCTGTATTATTGCTACACTTGCAAATACCAAGGTACTCTAGATATGGATTGATCTAAGGTTAAGAGAAATATTTAAGGAGTGTGATAATAAAATCTGGACAGGATTCATGTAATGCTTATCAAAGCATTATCATGACTTCAGGCCTGATTTTAAAAGAAAATATTTAAATTGCTGATTAGCAGCATAAGGCATTTAGGCTCATATGTTTAGATACATAAATTTACTCTTTGGTGTTGATGTCTGTGAAAATGATAAAATGAGTTTGTTTTAGAATATACCAAAGGGAAATGAAAATATCTGTTCTTTTAGGGTATCAGAGAATTTCAGGTACAGTTCCTGAATAGAAGTGTTAATAAAAACAGACTTCTAAGTATTTATTTTGAACATTTATACTTGTTGAATATTTATGATGAGATGACTTATAGTCAGTGTATCTGAGAAAATATTCTCAGAGTTTAAAAGAAATTTTAGGCATTCCAGCAGAATTCATTATTCAACATTTGACATCTAAGATCCATAGACTTGTACTTTTATAAACACAAACAGAAGAGCAGAACATCTTAATCCTGATAGATAGACTGATTGTTTTAAGGAAATGGGTGTTCAAAATTAACTGGTTCCAGGCTTCAGGCTCCTCTTCAGGAAAATAAAGGAATGAACCAGGTGGTAAAGAAGTTCATTTCATAGAAAACTTAGCTCCCCCCCTCCACCTTGCTGAAGAAACCAATCACATTTCCTTTTGTGTGTGTAATATGTCAAAAAAGATGCAGTTTATACATAAAACATATTATTAGAACATTGCCGCTACAATATTTTCTAGAAAATTTTATTTTTCCAAGGTCTATATACAGAACTGCTAGCACCAAATATCATAACTGTCTACAGGCAATATACATGGAAACCAACTTCTAAATAGCAGTGTATTATGAAATTAGAAAAAAACACTTACTAATAGGAGCGTTGAAAGGCCAAGCAAATGCACTGAGTCCTGTATTATGAAAGGTCTACCCTCTAATCATGGGAAGCTCTAATCCCATCAAGGAAAGTGACTGCCTCCAACAGAAATGTTATAATACCTTTTCCTAATTATGTTACTTTGACAAAAGTCTTCCAAATGCCAACTGGTAAATGAAGGAGGCCTACAATTATCATAGACTAGAATTGCTGACCCCCCAGGGCAAATCCTTTTTTTTTTCTTTAATTTTATTTACTGTGCAGCACAATCACACCTTAAAACGTCAGCTTTTAGTGCATAAAAGCACATTTCAGAATTCATTGGACACAGGCTCCATCTGACTCTTCTGATAAAAAGTATATCCCTATCTCTCTTTTTTTTTTTTTAATTCTTTTTAATGCTTTATTTCTAGGAGAGAGAGAGAGACAGCGTGAGCAGGGGAGGGTCAGAGAGAGAGGGAGTCACAGACTGAAACAGGCTCCAGGCTCTGAGCTGGCAGTCAGCACAGAGCCCGACGCGGGGCTCAAACCCACGAACCGTGAGATCATGACCTATGCGAAAGTCGGACGCTTAACCGACTAAGCCACCCACGCGCCCCAGTATATCCCTATCTCTTATCAGATATATAATACCAATCACAGTACTGCAAGAAGTAATAATAGAATGGAATCTGGCATAAATAAGATGCTTAATACGTATTACATTTTTATTATCTAATATAATAATTTATTTTTTTAAAAAAATTTAATGTTTATTTTTGAGAGACAGACAGACAGAACAGGAGTGGGGTTGGGGGGGGCGTCAGAGAGAGAGGGAGACACAGAATCCGAAGCAGGCTCCACGCTCTGAGCTGTCAGCACAGAGCCTGATGCGGGGCTCCAACGTACAAACTGTGAGATCATGACCTGAGCTGAAGTCGGATGCCTAACCGGCTGAGCCACCCAGGTGCCCCTCTAATATAATAATTTCTATTAGATTTCTAGACTTTCTAGGTTTTCTGTTTACCTGTCCTATCTACGTTACAACAATGTTCCAAACAACTAACAGAAAGTTAATTGCTATTTTGTTTGCTTTTTAAATCTTTTCTTCAGTGATCACTATATAGACTATATTTGTATGCATGTGTGTGTGTGTGTATACATGTGTGTATGTATACAAACATATATATGGGGGTATGCGTACATACACACACACACACACATACATAGGCGTATAGGTGTATGGTATGGGATATAGATATTTACAGTAAAGATAGAAAAGGTAAAATTCTACTTATATTAGTTTCATTTTTATATTATCCCCAAGTAAGTATGTATTTACTTTAAGGATGTCCATTATCAATACATGCAATTCATCTCCTGGTATACTTTAGAAACATAAAAATATATGTAGACTCCAGAGACAGAATTAGGTAAAGTTCGTATAAACATGTTTTGTAGAAAATTCACTTAGCAATTTTGAAACAGTCAATCTTCAGTGGGAGAACAAGATTCTGTGGAGACTAAAATAAACTAATAAAAATTTAGTGACAGATATTAATTACATTTTCTGAGACTGAAAATCTTGACGAAGAAAAATAATTTAACCTCTTTCATGGGAAATTAAGGATTTCAGAAATCAGAGTAACAAGCCATTCTATTCATACTCCACATTAAAAATATGAAAATGTTTGACTTCTGTGCTTTTCTAGAATCATCACTTTAATTTGCAATGACAAAGGATTTATGCGATATATGGAATTATGTTTTCCACAGAACCTGATTTTAGACTGAGGTAAAAAAAAAAAAAAAAAAAAAAAGCCTGAAAAGAAGGAGAACAAAAAGACTGTCCTTTCTCCAGAAGCAAAACAAAACAAGATCTTCATATGAAAGGAAACATTTCAGATTGTTAGGTGATTTGATCACTGTAATAAGTACTGCTAAGGCGATTACTTCATATTTTGCAGCATGAAAAGGGAAATAAGAAATACTAGGCTTAGTGCCCACTTGGCTAAATTCACCTTCCTGGGCAATATCCCTAGGCAAGGTTTTTTGGACTTAGGTTTGTTTTATTTTCCTCTTCTCACTTTTAACATTTTTCCTTGTGCTCTGTATTTATTTCTTCCCTTATCCTGTTAAAATTACTCCTTCAAGGTGCTTTAATATCCAAGATTCCTACCATAGCTTTTAATAGGTTCCTGTGCTACCAGAAAGTTCAGCAGTTTTTAACAGTTTCAAATCTATCACTCACTTCATTTCCTCTTTTGCTCCAGATGTTTTCTTAGAGTTCTCACTCATTCACAGAAGAGGTAGGACAGCTTTTTCTTTTTTCTCTCTTTTTTTTTTTAGAATTAGCTCATCACCTCTATCCATATATTCAGATATTTTTATCTACCTATTTATTCCACTGAGCTTCAATTTCCCTCCCTGAAAATGCCACGAATCAATCATGCATTTCAATTCTCAATTTTATAGACAAACAAAAAATAGTAAAAATAAAGTACAAGAGCCAAATCATTTGGCAAAGTGAGAAATTCCCATTAACATCACTTCAGTAATTTAAGACTCAAATCGAAATGAAGTCTTATTAGTTCAGAACCTTCTTGGAGAAGCTGTGTTCAGGATCACACATATGAGCAAAATTGAGGTCCCGATTTATGTACTTGTAGCAATTTAGGTTATTCTGGCTTCAAATTACCAAGCTGTTTGTATTTTCATTTAAACGAATTTAAAACGTGAGAAAACACATTTAAATGTCTTTAAAATATTGTACAGCGTACGACAATTCTAAAAGTAAACTTAGAACATAAGCACTTTGAAGGCAGGGACTGCATATTTTCTTTTTTTTCTTTTTTAAGTCATCGTGTCCCCAGACTCTACTATGTAACCCTATGAATGTATACTGTCCCTTTCCATTTGGTTGATATGGGAACAGAAGTACCTCAAACTACAAGGGAAAAGAAAAGAGAAAGCAATGTGCCTATTCTCCCTGGCCCCCTCCCCCCACTTTTAGGGAAACACAGACAACTTTCCATTCAACTTGTAGGCCTTTGGGCAACTGAGTAATTGTGGGCTACTTAGGGATTTAGTCATTTGTGAACCTCAACCTGGGCGAGACAGCTATTTCACCAGATGGCAAATGTGATCACATTTTTTAGTACAGCAACTCCAGCAATAATATTCCTGTCATAGGTCAAGAACGTACTTTATATCATCAAGTTATGACTAATGGGTTCCAAGCACATACGGCGGGGCATTTCATTGGATATGCTTCGAAATTGCCTAATGGCAACTTTTAAAATATTGACCATGCGATCCCTTTGTTTTAAAAGGCCCAAAATTTCAAGAGCTGATTGATTACATCTTTTACTACCAACAGCATCGCCTCCATCACTTCGCTGGCACATTTTCACTAATCCTTCAGATTTCAGTTAAGTATGACCTCTTCAGAGAAGCTTTCTGGGAAGCCTACAGTGTTTTCACAGCATGGTCCACACCACCACACCCATTACTACTTTGAATTATATTTTTTGCTAGCTTGCCCCCTTGCTTGTCAATGCTTTCTGAAAGCCGAGGCCCATCTAATAACCTCTTGATTCCCATATATAAGACAGTACTTGGTCCATACATAACAGGGACTAAATGACTCATGAGGGATGGATGGGTTGATGGACGGACGGATGGATGGATGGATGGATGGGGTTTGCAGATACATAATACACTAATATACTTATTTATATACAAATATATTCAGACACACTAGGCTACCAAACAGCCACAATTATACATGTGATGTTGAAATATTCCCATATAACTAATACTTATACTCTTAAACATTTTTCCCCTTTTTTTTCTCTAATTCTGGCTACTCACAAATAAGAATGACTAGTTTTCTCAAAAATAATTATAAGTGGTTTTTTTAAACACCGAGACACTAGGCTTTATTCAGGGCAATAAATTAGACATTATTTTTATGAGATTCATTATACTGTTAATCATCCTTCATTATCCACATGCTAGCTGTTACACGGTGAACACTTTGATTTGCTGTATACACCTGCCACACTAGCTTGATACTGGTTATGCAACTTGCTATGTTTTAACTGTATGGTGTAAGTATCTTACTGCTCCTTTTTCAAATCTGAGTCCAACAAGGGGCATTTTCAGATCTCACAGGAAGGTCAGCTAATTAATTGAGGATACATATACCAGCCCATCCTCACTCGTGGTTACTGTATTCAATAAGGGACTGGAAAAGTAGTATTAATTACATATTCTCAAGTAAAATCAAACCCTATTTTTATCATCAAGCACTCTCTTTGACTGGACAGTTTACCTTTTTCAAGGAAGGAACAAAGCAGGACCAAAGAGGAGTTTTTCCCTCTAACTCTCCCTGCCTGCTTTCTTGAAGAGAAGATTAATGAAATTATGAAGTGGTCTATAACCCATCTCCTTTCCCATACACAGCCCATCCCATACATTGTTAGTTCAAATAGTTTTGTCTATTTCAAATATTTTTGTCTAGTTCTTCTTTTCCTATTGAAATCTCATTATTTCAGGCCTCCTTTAACAACCCCTGATTATTCCAATAGCCTCTCTGACCCATACTCTTCCTCCTCCTTCCACATACCATTTCTCCACCCACTGTGAGGCTTATCTACCTTAAAAGTAGGCCTTATTCTATCAGGCCACTTTCATAAAACATACACTGGCACACAAGCCATATATACTGCATATGATAACACCAATGGCTTTTTTCTTCTCTGTCAAATCAGAATCTTGAACATTATATTTTTCATTTAAATGCAACACTTTAATCCTGGATTATAGGTTGGCATTTCAAGAGTGTGGCTCGTTTGAGACTGTCATTGAGAAACTGATCTTTGTTCAATGCGATCAATGTTCAGATTAGATTTTGTCATTTCAGCTACAGGCGACTGTCTAGTGGTGAGTTCATGAAGGTTAAATAGCAACTTTTGGTGACTCTTGGTAGTCACCCTGCTGACCTCTACCAGGTTGTTCATTTCTGTTCAGGCTTCTACACTGAGCATATACAGTCTATTCATCACAATTTAGCATTAATCTCACGTTATCTTGTTTCTTTCAAGCATAGCCGTCTCTGCCTCTTTTATATGTTCCCTGAAGGCAAGGATTGTGTTACGGCTCCTGCTCTGACACTCAGGCCTCCTTATGCTTGCTGGGTATTCAGTAAGTATGTCTTAAATCTCTGGTTATAGGACAGTAAACTCACATCATCTCACTGCAGCACAATGAACTGGAGCATAATTAAACTTGAACTTTGTACCAATTGTAAAAGATTGATGACCATAAATTCCTATTATTAGCAAACAGTTCTGGGATGGAATTACATGTTGTAAACCAATAACCACTTTATTATCCAAATCATCAAATAGGAAATAAACTGTTCATGTGATCATGACTGTATTACTTAACGATTTGCATTCTTCCACAAGGTGTGATTTTTATTTAGTTTTATGATGAACAGGTAAGACAGATAATGATGTTTTTCTTGTCTAGCAAATAATATGGCAGCTAATAGAGACTGTGGTAATTCTATTCTTATATAATAGTGTACCTTGGAGCAAAGGCGTGATTACTATCTCTACCACTTGCTAGCTTTGCGTATTTGGACAATTTTTATATCTTCTCTCAGCCCATACAGTCCTTTGTAAAACAGGAATTATACCTACCGTAAACAGGAGTGATAACAGGTTAGAGTTCATGTGGGCAACTAATCTAGTTCAGGGCTTGGCAAACAGTAGGTGCTCAATAAACAGTAGCATTTATTCCATGGCACCTATCTGCTTGGTTTCTCTACCTGCCTCAGAAAATGAGAGCATAAGGAAAGGACCACAGTCTGCAAAAAACCTTCTGGTCATCTTCTTCCTTCCCTTCATTTCTCTCTTGCTTCCTTCTTCCCTTCCTCTATCCTTTCTTTCTTCCCTCCTTGTTCTTTCTTTCCTTTCTTTGCCCACTACACAGAAAACGAATAGATCTTGGAACCTTCCCTTTTCTCCTTTCAGAAATCACTCATATTAAAGTTCTTCAGCAGTATGAACAAGTATCTGAATTTTGGTAAGCTCAGGAGTGTCATGATGCCCAACTATTATAATCACTTATTTGAAAGTTCCTAATCTAGACAAATAGTAAGTAAACTGGGATTAGAGAGATTTTTCCCCTCAAAATATCCTAGGATAACATACAGTGCAAGCCTCATTTCCACGGAGATTAACCTCAATGCCTCAGCAAAAACAGTGCCTACCACGATCCCATGAAATAATTTTAGAAGCAATAAATTATGACTGGTTCCATTTACACAAATATTTTGATATCATGAACTGGCTTGCTTATTCAAACTGACGGACTGAGATGGAGAGCTACAGATAGAAAGGTCAAGAAGTAGATGATGTTTTTGAAGTTAGTGTGTGGGGTTTCTGGTGAGAAAGGGGTAGGGGGGTTAAATCAGCTGCCATATGGGGAAACCATCTGTGTATCTCAGTGGACAGGGAGCAAAGTGTACTTGGGATTTGACAATTTATTCAAATATTTTTCAAGTGCTTGAAACAGCTATGGGGAATAACTTTCTTAGGGAAGAAAAATCTTTGGGCAATGAAGTTTTAAAAGTATTGTGTATAATGGGTGAGTCCTTTACTACGTAACTATTAGTAGCATAGTGGATCAAAAATTTCTTTGTTCCCTTTTATTTAGGAATTCTTTGTGGTCTTGAGTTATCCAGCTATAAGGTTAAAAATGACAAAAGAAACAACCGAGTACCTAAAAGACTTCTAAGAAGTGAACTTTTTTTAAAAGTCATATTAAACTTAATTTAAAGGAAGAAGATTCTTAAAGCTCAAAAATGGGAAGGAATGGGGTGGTAATACACAGGTAAGCTGTGACATTATTCACTTAGAAGAGGGGTGGGATGACAAGAGAATGGACGGAACTAATGTGAAGCAGTGGCATTTCCAGAAGATTGTTTTCTTTTTCTTCCTTTTTGTAGAGTGGGGGAGGGGCAGAGGGAGAGACTCTCAAGAAAGATCCACAAACAATGCAGAGTCCGACGTGGGGCTCAATCCCATGACCCTGGGACCATGACTTGGGCCAAAATCAAGAGTCAAACATTCAACCGAGCCACCCAGGCACCCTGAAAACTGTTTTTGTAAAGAGATTACAATACGGCATTTATCAGAACTTTAAGAATTCACCATAAAACCAAAACCAAATTTAAAAAATGAATTTTAATTCAAAGGATCATGTATAACAGTCTGAAAAATCTAGAGTGACTTTTTTCATAGAAAAACAGAAAAGTTATAATATTATCCTAAACTAATAGTTTCAAAAAAAAAAAAACCCTTTATAGAATGATTTCTTTTTGGGATAAAGGCAAAATAAATGTTAGTGCCCCCATAGATTTTTGAATATCCTAGGGAGACAAATCTTTCGGTGCTGGAAGTGACTTGGACCTGCATCTGGAACCCAATCTCCCATTCTGGTTGTAATTTAAGAATATAATTATTAAGCAGGCTAATAAGTAAGTTAACCAAGGCCAACAGCCAGTGGCAAATGTCAGAGCTGAATCTGAAACATGTAGGCATTCCAAGCTAGTGTTCTTCCTAGTAGGGAAAACTCTCTCATATACATAAGTTGCCGATTCATCCTGCCAATAAATCTAAGTGATCAGTACACTACAAAGCACCATTGGAATTTCTCATTTCCCAAACTGGTAGTCCCAACACTGTATGTACTAAAAAATGCATTCAGGATATCACTTTGATGCAATCAAGACCAATTTCCTCTCCTGTGGTCTCCTCTAGGATACTAATAATGGAAGAGAGACATATACCTCTACATGTACCAATAACCTGAAATATCTATTGATAGAAATTTAAAAAGGTATGTACCTTACTCTGGGCAAGAGCATATTTCTGTATCTACATTTTACCAGATCACCTACTATCCTACTCCTCTGAATGGGCATTCACAAAGGCAAGGTTCAGTCCATGAGGGGAAGAACCTTGGTCTCCTCTTTCTTCTTTGCCTACCTTTGAGTGATTATCTGTGACTGTATAGAGGTCTTGCCATTTGTTCTTAAGTCAGGGGTAAAGCATCCATTGTGACTCATGATTATGTTACCTCATCTGCAGTAAACACAGAATAGGAGATTATATCTGTTATCAATCCTTCTACTGAAAACAGAGGTATAAGTATGACCGACATTGCCAAGGAAGCCGGGGAGGTGCTCTTAACTTTTATTCTGTACCTTCACGTGTGACTGATACAACAAAATCTTTTTTTTTTTTTTTTTTAATATTTTTATTTATTTCTAGGAGAGAGAGAGAGACAGCGTGAGCAGG
This sequence comes from Proteles cristata cristata, assembly GCA_017311185.1. Classification (NCBI taxonomy): domain Eukaryota; kingdom Metazoa; phylum Chordata; class Mammalia; order Carnivora; family Hyaenidae; genus Proteles; species Proteles cristata. Next base: position 741,824 of record JAESUZ010002924.1, on the reverse strand, counting down.
GGGGGGTCAGAGAGAGAGGGAGACACAGACTCTGAAACAGGCTCCAGGCTCTGAGCTGGCAGTCAGCACAGAGCCCGACGCGGGGCTCGAACCCACGAACCGCGAGATCATGACCTAAGCGAAAGTCGGACGCTTAACCGACTAAGCCACACAGGCGCCCCTGATACAACAAAATCTTTTAAGCTTAACTTGGAAGAGTTTTGTTAAAAATGTTCATCTAACTTTTGTTATTTCCACAGCAAAACAATAATCCTTTTGTAAAAGTTTGATGTTCTGGAGTCACTCTGGGAAAAGCTTCAGAGGGAAATCAAATAATAATTAGAAACAATTTCATCAAATTATTAAAAATAAATCCTAAGTCAGCACCTGCCTGTATTATAAAATCCAGAGAAGATAGCCAATTTAAAGATTGGCTTCTTTAGAAGGTAGGCTGTTTTGCTTTTTTTTAAAAATTTTTTAACACTTATTTTTGAGAGACAGAGACAGAGCACGAGAGAGGGAGGGGCAGAGTAGAGGGAGACACAGAATCTGAAGCAGCCTCTAGGCTCTGAGCTGTCGGCACAGACCTGACGCGGGGCTCGAACCCACAAACTATGAGTGAGATCATGACTTGAGCCGAAGTTGGAAGCTTAACTGACTGAGCCACCCTGGTGCCCCAGAAGGTAGTCTGTCCTACAAAGAAAGCTGGGATCTGGACACAGTCTAGCCCCGCAAGAAACAGGGCCAGATGAATAGGAGAAAGTGTGTGATCTGAAAGTTCATAGAGCAAGACAGTGTTAATAATACCGGAGAAACAACTGCATTAAAAACATGGAAAGACTGAGAAAAGAAAGGCTGGTGCAGAATTATAACAATATATTAAAGAGTGCACAGGTAGAAGTCCTTTATTCATGACTGGTGCTCTATGGCTCTTGCTTAGTTTTCCTCTTGGGTAAAATTGTATAATTAGGTGAGGCTCGCTGGCCAGTAGTATGGGTACTCCACTGGCCCTAGAAGTTGTCCATGTTGATGACCCTGTGCCAGATGGACAACACCAACAAGGGGTCCCCATTACCCAGGCAGCAGGAAGACTGCAACTGAAAGCAAAGACATGGCACCAAGAACGGCACTTCAAACTTCCCAAATCTTCAGAGTGTAAAACTGTACGGCTCTTTCTAAATCAATGCAAGAAAGTAATATCTGGGCAACAATCCAGCAGAGAAGGTGAAAAAGGAAGACAAAGAACAGGGGGAGGTTTGGGGGACCGGAAGGGGAAGGGAGAGGATGCCGGGAAAGAAAGGTAAATTAAAGGGCTAGTGACAGACCCTGGGTGAGCCCGACACGAGCTTGGGAGTTGCAGGATACATTCTTTCTCTACTTGAAATGTTGATTTTGAACATTTCAAAACATAAAACCAAAACATCTCATTAGCCAAGGGCAGAGTCCCTTGATCTCAGACTTGGTCACATCCCCACCCTTCATTTTAAGCCCTCTTGGGAATTTTTCTTTTTTTTTAAGTTACAAAAGTAATTGCTATAGAGGTCAAAGGATAACAAAACTATAAATTATGGCATTGAGCTAACTACACTCAAAAGAGTTGCAGGAAAGGGCACTGGCAAAATCTTCACTCCAAAGACAGTTTCAGTCTGGGGTCAGAGATGCAGGTAGGAAAAACAGTGAAGTGGAAGTGTGAAAGCTGCACTTCAACTCTTTGTGGCTTTTCACACCAATAATGGAGATTGTTGTTTTTGTACCACCAGCTCCTCTTCCTCTTTCTGGTGGAAAAACAAGGAAATCGTTTTGCTTTCAGGGACCGTTTCTCCACCAATCACAGCCCATCACTTGGCCCTGGGATGGGCAGTTAATCCAAATCTCGCCAAGAACAGGCGCACATGCTCCTGGATCCCTCTATACTAATTGGCCCAGGAATTGGTTTAAACAGGCCAATCAAAACTCTTCTGAGAGGTTTTACAGGAAAAGTTCTTATACCCTCCGAGACTGCAAGTGCTAAAACCCTGACACTTCGGTGGCTTTCTCTGCATTTTATGAAGACAGATTGACAAAGAAGTCAACCACAGGGAGCAAATCTTTAGAGGCAGAGGAAAAACAGACAGAAAGCTGATGGCATCATTCACAACCTGGATAAGGCCTATCCCTGAAATGTTCAGTAACATGACCCAAATATTTCCTTTCTAAACTCGTTACTTATTTGTGGTTACTTGAAACTAAAAGAATCTTAAAGTTCTACTTTAATGTATTAATTCCACTTTCTTTCAACTAATACTACTACCTATTAGGGAAACTTAATTTTTTTATGGCACACCTGTCGCAGAATTAGTAATATTATTCCTCGACACTATGCAATATTGGTCTGTATCATGTAAACTTGGCCTGACCCTTGGAGAAAAGAGGAAACACATCTATCTCTTCTCCATAATAAAATGACCATTCTAAGTTATTTCATACGAGTATTTCCAATGTCAGCAAGGTTGAAATTGGTCATTTTGTTCTTCCAAAAACTTGTGCCCTGGAGCAAAAAAGAACGTATCTTTGAAATAAAAAGCACTGGGATAGCTGTAGCTTTTCTTTGCATATACGTGCATGGACGCCCACCCACCCACACAGAGCTTTACCAATGAAGGCAGGAAGAGGAATGGTAAGAGAGGGATATAATGTTTTCTGTGACTGGATCAATGAGAAAATAATTAGGGAAAATGGAGGTTGGAGAGAATATGTACCTATAAAGTTCCGTTCTTTGAGAAACAACAAAATTCCTCCCAACGATTTCAATCATTAGCTAGAACCTACTTCAAATTCTCCAATCTGTTTTGCAGCTTCTGTCAGTTTTCTCTTTAGAAAATATTGACCAGTACATGACCTAGTTCTGCAGCAAAACCCATAGCTTCTGACAGCATAAGGAAGGAAGAGAGGAAGTCCAAATCTATCAGCTTGCTGCCAAAAATCCCTCCTGAGTTCAATCCTACCCCAGTACAGCCTTCCCCTGCCACACCTCCACCACCTCTCAAGCTCCAGAGAAACTCAGCGCCTGCAAATTATTATTCCAGGCTTTCACCACCTGCAGTCTTACTTTATATGGAGTGCTCATTCCTCTTTAACCCACCTGTTATTTTATTCTAACTGACTTTTACTGGGTACTTTTTGGTGTTTGTCAGCCCACTGAGGTCTTATCTGTGCCTCCAGGCCTGAATCACACTGTATTTCCATACCTCCTTGGATTATAAGCAATCTTGCTGTGCTTTAATGCTTACATCACTTTTTAGTTAGGACAAGAGCAGACACTACTGTCTGCCTACACAGCTCACTTCCATGCACACTCCCCTTGCTCCTTAAAAAATAAGTGATTTAGTCGGTAACCAACCTGCATGTGCTTTGGCATAGACAGGCCCCTAAAGTAAGTCATGGGGATGAATAACGAATGCTCTAAGTCAATCTGTTTCCCCTTTCCCTTGCCAGTGGTTGAAGCAGGCATGTCACAGAAAGTGGCCAAACCATCATCTGACCAGGCAAACCTTAACGACTCTTCCAGAAAGGTTCCCATGGTGTGCCTTACTTACTCGGTGATTTTTGGCGCTTTTTCTTGCCATCATGAACAGGACTGAAGCTCTGAGTTCTAACCACCCAGCTACTTATCATCAGGCCCAGTTCTGCAGATTCAGGCTGGGGACTGTATGGGTCAGGAGCGTCACGTGACGCCGCCAGAACTCTCGGTGCTCAATAAGATCACTTATGGCGACAGTAACTAGCAGTGGTTTGTAAAATAGAAGAAGTGGTGACTTTTTCTTTTCACGGTCTTCTTAAGGAGTTCATGACAACATTTTGCTTGGAAAATAGATTCTTATCACATGCTTATGGGTCTCTAAAGTCATTATCAGCTAAATAAAGAACACTGCCCTCCTTTGATTTCATCTATATGGTCATGAAACTAAGGAATATTTTTACATAGTTTTTGTAGAACAGTTGTTGCCTGAAAATTTTATCACTCGCAGCTTGCGCTGTTATTGTAAAATTGATAGTAGGAATCTATACTGTCCTTGAAAGCTCTATCTACTCGAATGAAACACCAAAAATGAGTATCTGAATTTTTGAAGTCTGCATGGCAGGGTTAACTCCTGCAGTCCAATTTCTCCATGATAAATTAATAACATTTATTTATAGACTGTTGTTAGTAACATACACAGTTAGGGTATGAACTAGAATATGGTCAACACAGCAATCTAAACATAACCAGTTCCAGTAATGACTTACACTCTGTGTTTACCATTCTGGAACTGGTGGCATTTTATTACAATTGCCTATTTACTTGTCTGCCTCTTTACCCAGACTGCGAGCTCCTTGGAGGCATGAGCCATCTCCTACTCACCACTGTCTCCCTATTACCTCCCACAAAGCTCAAGAAGTGCTTGTTGAATTAAGAGTACATAAATGGGCTAATAATGTGCCACAGTAGAGCTATTATAAATATCAGGAAGAGAGGGAAAAAAAAGATTTTTTTTTCACTAAAAACTAGGGGCACCTAGGTAGCTCAGTTGGTTAAGTGTGTCTGAATCTTAATTTCAGCTCAGGTTGTGATCTAACAGCGTATGAGATTCTCTCCCTCTCTCTCTGCCCTGTCCCCGCTTGCACACATATGTGCTCTCTTTCACTCTCTCCCGAAATGAATAAACTTTTAAAAAGGAAAAGAATAAAATGTGTTACTAAGTTAAAAAAAATACAAAACTGAAATCCTCAGTAACTGTGCCACATACCTTCAGGAGTTGGGGGGCAAATATGAGACCCCCAACCAGCATGGACAGTAAGAATGAAATCACCTACCTCACCCAGCTAACTGTGTACAGTATCAAGACATTACCATTTTATTGTCTTCATTATTGCCCAGGCTACATAGAACTTTCCTCAAGAGACATTAACTTCTTCAACTAAAAGCAGCAACAGTTCACTATCCAGCACTCCTGAACCCCTCACCCGAAAATCCTTGCCTTGCTTCAATAGATTCTAAACTATCATATAATAGGCCTTTCCCAATTCTAATCAAATCTCCACACTGAGAGATCCATTTTAAACCAAACCTCTCATTCTCAACAAACTCTGGTTTGGCTTTTCCTCCCCAGACACTACTACAGCTGTGGAGGTCTTCTCTGTCATCATGGGAAGCGATAAACACAGCTCTGTCTTATCGACCAAGTATGGTGGTATGCTGGGGAGTGAGCATTCCACAGCAGTTACCATGTTCTCAGGTAATTTTATATTTTGAGGATGGGGGTATAAACATCGATTAGCTTTAGATACTAAGTTAAATAGGTATTTCTAAGATAGCCATTTAAAAGTGACAATTCACATATACTTTCTAAATGCACAGAAAAGAAAACTGGAACAAGAAGACCAAAGAAATGTAAGAAAGGAAACCAAAGAAACAGAAAAATAATTACAAATCCCAAATTATATGCATAATAAGAGTCAATGTACTCCATTAAATTCCTAAGTGAAATATAAAATTTTTTACTGAATTCTCTTTTAATGCTACTTGCATTCCTTTCATAAGAGAAAACAAAAACACACATACATGTACACACTAACATGCACACACATGCACAAATAAAGACATAGGAAAGTTAAAAGTAGAAGAATGGAAAGAATGTCAGGCAAATAATGATCACAATTACCTGAGGTAGCTTTGTTAATATTAGGCATAGCATACTTTGACACAAAACCAAAACGTTAATGAAGACTAAACAAGATCAGATCTCTGAACTTGTGTGTACCAACTAACATAATTTAAAAACATACTATGCAAAAACTGACAGTTGGTCTACAAGGTGAAACTAACAAGCATATTTAACCTCTATTAGGGAAATTTAATACATCTTTCTTGGTAATTGATACATCAAAAAAATTCAAGAAAGATACTGACGCTGTGATCAGAACAACTGCACAAACTAATATAATGGACATCTGTAGACTCGCATCCCACAAATGAAGAATATACCATCTTTTTCAAGTACATTTGGAAAACTTAAAAATCTGAAGCAAACAAAGCCAAGTCTTAAATTTTAAACAGTCACAAACAAACAAGCCATATGTTTTACTCCAAATTAAGTGAATTTAGAAATCTATTAAAAAATCTTCATTGAAAAAACTTCATAGTTTTATATAAAATATGAACAATTACTTCTATATGATAATAGCTTAAAAGAAGCAAACAATGGATATTATAAAAATCTTCAAATGGACAAAAATAAAAATACCATGTTATCAAAATTGTAAAAGATACAACTAAAACGGGATTGAGAAATCAAACTCACATCACTAATAATGCAATAAACTGGAATTATGAGCAATTGGAAATGCCCATCACCTAGAGAACACGCTTGCCAAAATATTTAAGCAGGACCTAACTATGAAGACATATTCAGATGAATTGACACTAAGGGATTCTGCAGAAAAAAATGGCCTGGACTGTTTAAAAAAATCGGTGTCATAAAAGCCGAGAAAAGGGAAATAAAGAGTTATAATAACAAAATGAAATATGTAGTCAATGATCTGTTAAGGAATCAAAACATAATAACAAGAAAATAAATAAGTGTTAACATTTTGGGATCAGGAGAAACACTGGAAAATCTACTATATGTTAGGCAATAACTTCATATTCATATTAAATTTTTTGCATGTGGAAACGGTATTGATACGATATAGGAAATACCCTTGTTTTTAGATGATTTATAGTGAAGTATATAGCATCATTTTGTCTGTAACTTATTTTTAAATGAAGAAATTAAAGAAATTAAAAAAATTTCCCAAAAGGGAAAAATGCTTCTTAGCAAAGTGAAAAAGGAAGTACTTGAAATAATAAAGAAAAAAAGACGATCTCCATTAACCATCATACTCTGTAGAAGTGATGAATCACTAAATTCTACTCCTGATACCATTATTACACCATATGTAAACTGACCTGGATTTAAACGAAATATTTTTTTAAAAATCTTCATACTCAATATTGGTATATTAACAACAAATCCTTTACTCCCACTAGCCAAAGATGGAACAATTTCCATTGCAAAGTAAATAATGATACCACTGAATTATAACCCAAGTAATAAAATAAACATCCATGAGCCTATACTGATATAAATGACGGAGGAAGGAAAGAAAGGAAAGAGGGAGGGAGGAGGGAAGGAGGGATAGGAAAGGGAAAGACACAAATTTTCTGTACTGAAAAATTCCAAATAACTCCCTTCCAGGAGATAGAGCTTAATCACTCTCTCCTTGAATGTGGACTGGACTTAGTTCCATGCCTCCAGTCAATAGCTAATGAAAGTGAAACATATTTCCTTATCAGAGGAGCAACTCACCCTCAGTGATCAAGATTAACATCATCAGTGATAGGTAAGGCGGACAGTATGTACTTTCTGGCATGATATGAGGAGGACATATCTTCTATTCAGAATTTTTCCCCCAAATCCATAACCTCAGTGCAATCATGAGAAAAGATCTGAAAAACCTAAACCAGGGGACGTTCTACAAAATACCTGATCAATTCACTCCAAAACGTCAAGGTTGTGAAATAAAAGGAAAGAGACAGAGACTGGAGGAGAATAAGAACTAAAATGCAATATGCTTATCCTAGAAAGAATCCTAAAACAGGAAAAGGGCATAAAGAGGGAAAACCACGGATATCTGAATAAGGTCTATAGTTTAGTTAATAAAATTGCAAAAATGTCAGGTTTTCAGTTATGCAAATATAACATGGTTATGTAAGATATTAACATTGGAGGAACCTAGGTTGAGAGTATATGGAAATTCTCTGTGCTATCTTTGCAACATTCTATAAATCTAAAGCTATTCCAAATGTTAAAGTTTTTTTTTTTAAAGCAAACTCTACAATCAGAAAGATGACAGGATACCGACTACGACAATAGCTTAATAAGAGATGGAAAAGAAAGAGTAAAGGAACTGAAGGGAAGAAAGAAATATTTTTTTTCACAAAAAAATGTGATATTTTTGCATAGATCCCAAACAATTCCCAGAATAATTATGAAAATAAGTAAAAGAGCTTAAGCAAGTTTGCCATATATAAGATCAATACTAAACAATCAATTGCATTTCTATTTACCAGCAATATACAAATAGAAATGTATTTTTCAAGAAGGGGATTTGAGCAAGTCTATAAAGAATATAGAAATAAATCCAAATAATTATGCATGACATCTCTAAAAAGAATATTTGAAAGATGTAGAGACAATAAAGAAGATTCCAATAAGTGGAGAAACATAAAAGTTCTCCAAGATAGAAAGCTATTCCTATAAAGAAAATGATCTATACATCCAATGCTATCACAATAAAAATCACAACAGGAGTTTTCAAGGAACTTGACAACCTATTTCTAAAAATACATTAATGAAAAATAGCAAGGATGCTCCAAAAGGAGAAAAGGAGGTGAGACTTCCCTATTACACAGCTTCTATGTGCTATATAATTAAGACAGCATCATTTTGGTACACAGATGGACACAACGGAGCAAAGGAACAGAGCAGATCCCCTGGTAACAGATCAAATCATATGCAGAAATCTGATTGCACATCTGCTAGTTCTGCGTATCACTAGGGGAGAGAGTGATATTCAGTACATGATGGGTCCTGGATACCCTGGTGAAAAACCTCACACCACAGACAAAAATAGTTACACATGAGTCAAAGACTAAAATACGAAAAGCAAAATTTAGGGGTGCCTGAGTGGCTCAGTCAGTTGAGCATCCAACTTCAGCTCAGGTCATGAGCCCTGCATCAGGCTCTGTGCTGACAGCTCAGAGTCTGGAACCTGCTTTGGATTCTGTGTCTCCCCTCTTTCTTTCCCTCCCCAGCTTCTGCTCTGTCTCTCTCTCACTCTCTCTCCCTCAAAACTAAAATAAGCATAAAAATTTTTTAAAGAAAAGCAAAATTTAAATAGTCAAACAGTCTAATAAAAACCAGACAAAAGATATGAGCAGGCAATTGACAGAAAAGTGAATATGAATAGGCAATAATAATATAAAAATTTATAAATTTTTATAAAGGAAACAAGAATAAAAATTAATATTGATGTACAAGTTCACACTTTCCATACTACCAAAAATTAAAAGAATGACAAACAAAAGGTTGTTGAGTATGTGGTATAACAGAAATATTTGCTTATTGTTGATAGAAGTGTAAACTGATCACTTTTTAAATCAATTTAACGCCACCTAATAAAGTTGAAAATATAAAGGCATTAAAAAGGCAATATGATTCTTAGATAAGGCTCAAAAATTTTTTCTTGCACTTTCAGACAGAGAACAAGTCACACATTCATCAAGTAGAACAGACCAAAAAAGTTGACTATATAATGGAATACTATGCATTAAGGAAAACAAATGATCTAAGCCATCTGAATCAACATGAACTGACGTTAAAATATCACATTTTCCATTTCAATACAATATTATCCCATTGATCTATATTTCAAAATCAGGAAAAAAGAGGCAATTTACCTTTTATAGGAAAGTACTTAGAGAAATGTACAATGGTAAAATTATAGAGAAAATCAGGACACGGGGTAAAAAAAAAAAACTTAGAACAATGAGTGTATCTGCAGGGGCAAGGAGAAGGTATAATTAGGGAGGGACAAGGGCAAGGAGGTTCAGAAGTGTCACTTTTCTAAAACTGAGTGAAATAACGAGTAAGCTCAGTCCCAAGTTAGGTGAGGCACTCTGGATGATCGTTTAATTTCAATCGTTTAACTACTAATACACATCACCCACACATACACATAATGCCTCTCCTGCAACGCGACCTACTAGATGTGCAGGTGCTCAGTTGCCCCGTTGGCAAAGAGCTGTAGGAGCAGGAAGTAGGGAATGCGGCACAAGAAGGGCTAACCTTCTAACTACTGCTATTGATGTCTCTGACCCAGAAGACTCCTGTCTGTGTTCAGCATGCACGAAACTATTGTAGATTAACATGATAAGATTTTGCAAGGAGGGCAAACCCGTAAAGTCATCATAATTTTTAACCAGACTGTGGAATCTTGCATATGAAAAGAAGATGGGAGGCGTAGTCTAGCATGGTGAAAAACTATCTACATGTGTGTTAGGAAAAATGGATTTTAGCATTTGTTTAGGTATAAAATATGAATGAGATCCAGGGCCACTACTTTACTTCTCTGGCCTGTTTCCTTACCCATAAAATGAAGCGTTGAATAACACAGTCTCTAAAGACAGCTAGGATAGCTTCCAGTTCTCAAAGTCAAAGATTACAGATGTAAGGGGGGGAAAAAATAACATGAAATGCATAGACACAGAAGAAATGTGAAAAAAAGTCATTATCCAAATGTTAAAGATACAAACTGTGATGACAGCAAGTACAAAGTTTATTTCATCTGTATTGAAATATTTATCTTTAATATACCATAAAGTGAAAATTCTCTTTTAACTTGTATATCAAAGAGAAAACAACCCCACAAAGAAGCTCAAGTAAAATATTTTCATGATATACAAATGCCATTGAAGTGAAAAGTCTTCATAAGACCACCCAACCTTGACAAGTGTATTCACATAGGATTTAAAGAGTAATATTTGTATGACATACAGTAGGTGGTCTTCTGCGTGGGTGAAATACTCCAGCTGACTTTGGTTCATGAAAGCTTCTAGGAGAATTATGATGAATTTCTACCTGGCAATCCACCACGTTAGCCTAAACTTCTAATTCTGCTTTCAGAATTGCATTTCTTCTTTGTGATGAAATATCCAAATTTCTTTAATAGTCTGGGGGAGGGGGTGTGGGCATGTGTATAAGCATCCATATGTTATCTAGGTAGTATATATCCATGGATACTGTTTTTTCTTTAAATACTTATTGTTTATTTTATTGACTTGACTATTGGGAAGAGCCAATGTAAAATTTTTAGCACTGATCATAACAGGTTTTCTGGCACAACTGCATTTCTTTATTTGGCCTTTCTTTCTCTCTTCCTTACTTCAAATAGTTTTACTCTATATGTACTTTGTGTCATAAGTTAGTTGCAAGTATTTTCAGTAAATGAACCAATGATTGCGTACGTACAGTATGTGTCTCCTGATTTTAAATGCAACATAGCTTAAATAAGGTTGTAAATTTTTTGGATCATCAGAAAAACAACAGAACAAAAGATGCCTTTTAAAATCACATCCTTAAAATGAAGCAACTTGAAAGACTATGACAGTCTTTACAGTCTGTTTGAATTTCAAGTATGGTAACTTACTTGCATATGTCATCTTCTGGGTCTTCAAGCCCAAATCTCTCATCAAATGTAAGCTGTATCCATACATTTTCCTCTACTGCTACTAATCTCCATACCAAGACCATATTTCGTGGATAAGTATGAGGAAACCTCGGGCTATGAATACTTCCATTAGTAGACACAGTAATAATTCTCTCATGCTGGGGGTCTTGTACTCCTAAAGCAAAAATACAGGCATAGACAGACATTTAGAACAGACAGTTCAAAACTTGCAGGTTTCAAAGTAAATGTTTTCTTTACTATCCATATTTTAACCCAAACAAGTGTTGGCTATGTCTCATACAACATAAACCAAGTACCACTCTTTTTAGAACTCACCCAGAAAAAAAGTGTTTTTACTATTTTTAAAAATTTTTAATGTTTATTTATTTTTGAGAGAGAGAAAGAGAGAGAGATAGACAGAGACAGAGTGCAAGGAGAGGAGGAGCAGGGGGACATAGAATCCGAAGCAGGCTCCAGGCCCCAAGCTGTCAGCACAGAGCCCAATGAGGGGCTCAAACTCATTTACCACGAGAACATGACCTGAGCTGAAGTTGGAGGCTTAACTGACTGAGCCAACCAGATGCCCCCAAAATAATTATTTTAACAATGTTGAATAAAATTCTGAGTATATCTATGCTTGAAAGAACATAACACATTGGTCTTAATTACTGAAATGTCAAACTACCAACTCATGAATTCCTAAAATCATAACAAAGCCGACTTGAGATCCTAATCTCTAAGTACTTATCAAATATGAGTCATATTAAAAAGAAACTTGCATATGACTCTATTTTTAAAAATGCAAATAGTGAATCTGCCTCCATTCTTCAGCAGCAATTACAGTAATTGTAGCAACTTTCATTGAGTGTTTGTTATTCAAATTACATTATTTCACATTAATAGAATGCAATTTAAGAATGCTTTTCTTAGAAACTTCTTGAATTTAAAAAATAGAATATCAAGGGTCATGTATTAGCTAGAAGATTTGGAGGTTAGAGAATAACCTGTTTTATCGCTAAACAACCCAAAATAATTTTAAAAAGTTGTAGTTATGATTGTTCAAGCAGCTTTTTCATTCCCTTAAATTGGGGATTTCAACAATCAATCTGGTAAATATTATTACATATGGTTTAACTTACAATTGGGAAGATAGGGTTAAGACAAATATAAGTTCTTTTGAATATATACAGGTGTGCATTATGAAGAATACCATAGTATTAGTAAATCTGTGTTTTGCCACAGAATTTTAAATTAAATCATTTAACGTCACCATTCTCCTCAGTAATAAGTAACCTATTCAGAAACACGCTCCTCTTATTGGATGCTATTATTTACTACTGCTATTGGCTATATTAACTTATATGAAATAATCAATACTCCTTTTATGCACTTAATTTAGCACCAGTCTATCTCCTCAGAACATAGAAGGATCTCTCAAGTTAGATACCTCCCAACTCTCTAAACTCTCTTCCAATAACATACATATTTTAAAGATAGCTATAGCAGTAGTTTATATTAAGAGCCCTCATTTTGGCAACTAATACTTTTTGGTGAATTAATTATTCCAATTAGATTGACTACAGTTTACTATTTACCCCATTTTGTCTAAAAAAAAGGCTCATATAAACCAAGGCACTCATTACAAATATAGCAGTGTATACTTTTTCATATACAATCTAGAAAGCTGAATAGCTACTAAAAGATCTGAATTCTCTCTTTATAACTTCAGTCAGAAAAGCTCATTTCCAAAATGTATATACTTAAATTGTGTTTATGTCTTTTTTCTCCTTTATAATTCATTTTTCTATTAAACTCTAATTAAACATAATTTAAAGACTGAACATCTAGGCCTTCTCTGTGGTAAAAGAAGAGTACATTTCTTTGTAAGTTACTGCTCCCAAAAACTCATCTCTAAATGCAGTGAGGTTTGCCACCAAACACATATGATTTACACAGGACTGTCAAACTTTTATGTACATCTCAAATAATGAGGGCCGTAATCAGGGGGGTAAAAGCAACACACATTAAGTTCTACCAAATTAGGAGTCTACATTTAAAGTTTTGTTTTAAAAAAATCATTTTTCTAAACATATATCTTTACTAGTATTTTAAGGAAAAAAACAAGTATATATTCTATGACTATTTTATTGAACATTTACTTTTCCTATGTCCAATGGACAGTATACTCAAAGAAAAGCATCAAGGAAATAAAACCAATGTTTGTAGTCAAATCACTAAAGAATTTATAATATGCTCCTAGCAATGTATTATGAAGAGGAGCAATGTATTATGAATGTATTATGAAGAGGAGTCAATACTGGTAATACATGGTAAGTCAATCTTACATAATCAACTTACCATGAAAAATTAAAATATATATGAACACTAAATTTAAAAAATATAATTATATACCCTTTCACATTATCTTGCCCAGCTTCTCTGAAGGAAGAATTGTTGAATGAACTTAAAGAATTATTGAATGAATTTAAAATGGATTAAAAATAGAAAAAAAAGGGAAGAGGGAGATAATAGTGTAAATACTAATAAAAAACACTAACTGGAAAAGATATCTGCATCTCCTCATGTTCACAGCAGCATTGTTTACAATAGCCAAGGCATGGATACAACTTAAGTATCCCCTGATGGGTGAATGAAGAAAGGAAATGTGCTTTATATATACAATAGAGTATTAGCCATAAAAAGGAAAAGACATTGTAATCTGCAACAACATGAATAGATCTTGAGGGCACTATAATAAAATAAGTCAAACAGTGAAAGACAAATACTTTATGATCTCACATGTGGAATGCTAGGGAGAGAAAAAAAAAAAAAGGGCACATAGATAGAGAGAACACAGACTGGTGATCACCAGAGGTAGAGAATGGAGGGTGGGTAAAATGGGTGAATAGGGGTCAGAAGGCACAAACTTCCACTTACAAAATAAATCATGGGTACCTAATATAAGACATTATGACTGCACATAATACTACTATGCTGCATATTTATAATTTGCTAAGAGTATAAATCTAATAAGTTCTTATCATATACACACAAACAAATTTTAACTATGTATGATAACAGATGTTAACTAGACTTATTGTGGCTATCATTTTGCAATGTATATAGGTATCATATCATTATACCTGGAACTAATATAATGTTATATATCAATTATACCTCAATAAAAAGAATAATGTAAATACTGTAAAATCCTTAACTACATAGGTACATATAATTCAATTATACATAATCGTGTATCTATATTATTCAATTATTTTAGCATTAAGTGAAAGCAATTTCATAATATTTGCCATGCATTTCATAGTATTAGCCCCCTGAAAGATACATTTACAATGACAGAAAGAGGGTAAGAATAAGAGAAATGTAACAAGCAATAAATACTTAAAATTTTTTAATAAAGAACACTGAAAAAAGAGAATTCTAGATAATATGTAAATAATATGAAACTCATAATGTATACCATTCTGCCCAATGTAAATAACAAATGACTCCAATATTGGTTAGTTTTAGAGTTCTGAAGAATTCTGTTCCTATTTTAGCTGAGCAACTGTAGCGACATGTCCCCTGTAAACTGTTACACTTTCCAGACATCCTGTGAAATTTTTGATGTGTTTCTTCCAAATGTATGTTATTCTGAAATTATGTTCTTTTAAAATGTTTCTCTAGTAGTTGCATCTATTTCCAAATCCTTACTTGATAAATAAACATATTTATTGGTCTTATTTGCGCTTTGCTCTGTTCAGTTTCTTTTCTTTCTTTTCTTTTTTTTTTGTCTATAATAATCCTTCTTTATCCCATTCTTATTAGTTTATATAAATATCTCTGCTTTTGCTCTCATTAACTCATAATTAACAAATTTCAACTTTAACAATGAGTCAAACTCCTATGATTACACATACACACATGCACACAGTTTTACTGACTCCATGAGATGGCTGGCACCTTTTTGCCTAGAAAATCCAGAATAAGCCCATTCTACTCTTACCTGATTCTCTAGAGATAAGACAGATTTGAGCTCCACAATGCAAACAAATCTCTTTCCATAAGTTCCAATGTACACAGACCTACCCTATTTTTATGTTTAACATTTAAAGCTCTGACTATTCATACAATAGTACAATAATATAGTATATAATGTTCAATAATATAGTGCATATGTACAATAATATAGTGCATAGGTTCAATCTACTGTTTCCCATACCTTTAAAACAACAGCAAAATAAAGACAATCAACAACGCTATCTACCTCAAACTGCTTACAGATTATAGGATATTTTCACTAAGAAAAAAGAAAATAAGAGATTGTTATTTTAAGGAAACCATTAAACAAATGTCATTATTTAAGATATGCTCAATTGAGGTTCTTGAATTTATCCCAGAAGATGATCATTTTATTCTCTAAGGGAATGAATCGTCAAAAAACTTATGTATTAGAAACCTATCATGTTTCATGCTCTGTACTGGGTGATTGGGACATCACAAACAAAACAAAGCCTTGTGCTCTTAATGTGACAACTTCTAGGACTATACATTAGTGTTATTCCTAGGCTAGGTATACCAGCAAACTAATATTCAGCTCCCAAAACCCACTTCAGATGTTACCTCTTTCAGAATCCCATCTTTGATTCCCACTGTACATTCCTTTAGGATTGACTATTTTAATCATAATGTATGGGTGTATCTTTCTTACTTCCCACCCCACTACTCATTCCGAAAAGATTAAAAAAAATGTTATTAAAGTCCAAAAGCTAACCACTGTCTAGCTCTGTGCCTTGCCCATGGCACCACCTAATACATAATGATAGTATAAAAAAAATGATACCCTAGAACACGGCAAAAACAAATTTCCATATTATTTCAACATTCCATTCTTCATTCTTAAGATCAGAGTCTGCACATGATAAGAAAATTTTACAATTGACACTCCCTCTAATTAAGGTCCTTTAATTCATATTTGACATCTTACTCAAAGTTCATCTATTAGAGCCTACATATGTATTTCAGCTGAAGGTGATAGGTCCCAGAGTACTCATTATTGAGATCTGCCATTTTCTTAACATGCTTGCTTATTTTAAGAAAATAGAACATGTTCTATAATTTTACCACACTCTGAGATTTCCATAATTACAGTCATTAAATTAACTCTGAAATATGAGTATACTGATAATAAAATCTGTTCTTTAGGCAAGACATTTAATATCAGGGCTCCCTTTTTTAAACTAAAGATAATCACAAGCTGTTTTAAAGTTTAAATGAAATGATAACTGTATAAATTAATCACCTTGATAACTGTAAATCAGTATTAATGTGAAGGAGAAAATTTCTCTATCACATTCTGTCCAGTTAAAATACAATGAGAGAAAATTCTCTATCAGGTATTGAGGGTTTTTTTGATGACAGCGAATAGGAGATTGCTATGTAAGATAATGCAAAATTAGTCATATGTACAAGGATTCTAAAATTGCAAAGATCAAGTTAATTAAGCAAGAAACAGTGATGTCTAGGTAGTGATTTCAAATTTCTGATTTCCTTCTACAGGTTGATTAGGAGGGGGTGGGGAAAAAAGCTTTGTAGAAATTTTGCCATTTCCTTGATGTGAAACTATCTTCAATAAAAAACTTAAAATTATTTTGCATTTAGAGAAGTACAAGAATTCACCCATTAGCTGCCTATCTAATGAGAAGCAATAGTAAAAAGGGGGGGAGGTCTTTGTTCAGGAAGTTCAGAGCCAATCTTCCATATGCAATGAGAAAATGTTAATATGGTGAGCATATTAACCTACATCCCCATCACTACTGTGAAGCAGCTACTAGAAAAGAAAGGCTGGATTGACCCTTCCCAGAATTGTGTCTGGAAAATCAACATAAGCCCATTTCCCTCACTGCATGGATAATTTTGATGGGCCAATCAGAATGAATCCAATGGCTTTTTTTCCCCAACAGTTGGGGTAGAGATCATTTGGGGTGAAGAAGTGAGATTCAGACTTCTGTAGCCATTAAGTTTGCTGTAATAGAATACAATATGAACAAAAAGTCAATGCAGAGAGAATAAGGCAGATAAATGGTAGTACAGACAAATGGAGCTAGATCCCAGCTCAAACCACACAACAATTTTATCTCATTTCTTGGCTTCTCAGGTACATAACTAAATAAATCACTTTTATTACTTAAGCCAATTAGAATTAGAATTTTTTATACTCGCAACCAAAATATAGTGAACATGTTTGGGTTTGCCTGGAGTGGCCTTCATTTAGACCTATTATCTTGGTGTGATTATTATTAGTGTTCTCTTTTCACAATCTAAAATGTCTGAACTAACATCATAAAGAACAGCAAGTAATATCAATACAATTTTTTCTGGTACTAAGGCATGGGATACTAAATGGTAAAGATTTGATAGTATGGTATTTTAGCCTTAAGGTAATGGTAAAAATAATCTAATTTGACTTTATACAATGGAATACTACATTTTTAAATGAAGGCTCAATTATGAAAGATAAACTGGCAATAATCTTAGCTATTATGCCACAGGATAAATAGCCACATATACAAACATAGAATCTTTGTAAAGCCTTTTACACACCAATTAGTAATGAATACAACTGTATACACACACCATTATAGTGAACCATGTTTAGGCAACAGTATTATTTTTTATCCTGTGTTAAGTTGTACATTATTTTAGATACCCCAAAAAGGCCAAAACCAGAATGTAGAATAGAACTAAATTAGGAGTAATTCACTTCACAAAAGAAACATTCCCTTTAAAGATTCACTATTGATTTCATTTTCAATATTTAATCAACTCTCCTGTTGAATTAAAACTATTATTTAATGTAGAAAGTTTACATAAAATATTAGAAGTTCTGAAATATTTTAAGCAGAATACATGAAATAATAGCAGCTAATGTGATTAAGCACAAATTCATAATACATAGTCAAAACAAACAAACAAGCTTACTTAAGAGAAAATATGTTTACTAAAGAACCTTATCTGTTTTGAAGCCTCAGCATCTGCCCATTTGCTATCCACATGGACATATAATTTATAACATTCAGATTGGAGTTTACGAACAATTTCAAATATGTAAGTAGCCACATATTTCTTTGTGAACATACAATGGTTATATACAGTACGGACATTCTGATGGGAAGATGTTTAAAATTCATCAATGATAATAATAATAATGAAAAGGTAATCAATACAAACTTACTCTGTCACAGAAAGAAAAATGCAAGTAAGGTCATTAGTTTATGCCTTTAGTGACTGTTTAAAATATGTTTAAAATTCTTTTTTAGGCTAATGAAGCAAAATAAATGATCCTAAGAAATAATAAAATTGGAACATATTTATTTCAGTCTTATAACTGCTGAAAAATAAGACTTTACTGCTTCCCACTTATGTTTAGTGTTTCATGTTCACAGGTGAATGCATATAATGTGTAAGTAATAAGCCTATGATTCTCTTATGCATAATATGAAACGCAATAAAAATAATAAATTCAATCACTTCTTTACAAATCGTGTCCTCCTACTTTATGTTTTAAATGTTATTAAATGCTGTTGATAAGTGATAAAGTACTTGCATTTCCATATACAATATTTGAGATTTATACATTATGTTTGGAACAAGATCTTTGGTTTCAGAAGTTAATTCCACCCAGCGACATCAAGAATAAATTAAGAGCAATTATACTGAGACATGACTGCCCCTCAAAGGCTAGCTAATAAGTTAAAACAAACTACAATCGTGAATGTTCTAATCTTTCTGCCCTGCTGGAAAACATCATTTCCCCACTCCACACTATCCTCAATAAGTCTTGTCAATCTTCAAGTAATGTTAAGATATAAATAAAGTATAAATGTGAGTCTCTTTAAAGAAATGAAAGTCAGAAGTAAATAATGAAACACAACATTTTGGTGGGAAAATAGGTTGCCTAAATTTTACTTCTCAAAGTAATATTTTTAATTGTCTTGCATATATCCATTAGCAGCATTTTTTAGCAATAGCTACCTTTATGACAACAGTGTCAAAATTAAACCAAAATTCCTGAGGCAAAATGTTTAATTAAAAAGAGAAGCTGAACCTGGGTGAGAACAGACTCAAGATATACACTTTTATTCAAAACAGAGACTGAACTAACTGAACTTTAAAGAGTCTAGAAGTTTCATTTGTGAGAAAAGATTAGTCTTCAACACCTCATTGCCGTTAGTTTCTTCAACCATATTGAAAAATACCTACTTCCCTATCTTCTGATCTCAGTGAAGACTTTGAGGATATATCTGTCAGGTTGGAATTGTCAGATGCCACAAGAAGATTTGAGAGTCCTTCTTTATGGTATTTGCACTGTTTACATGAGTGTAATCCCCTAGCCAGCAAATGGACCAGCTGCATTCATGACCTCCCAGCAGGGAAACAGACCTGTTTGAACATAGCATTTCCTTGAAAATTCTTGTCCACGAACCCCAGTTTTGATGTTGAAAATTCTCCACCTCTGTTCCCTATAAATCCATCCATTACTCTTCCAAGAGAAATGGAACACTGTTCTCCCAAATGGAAAAAATGATACAGAAACAAATGCCTGGGGGGTCAATGAGAGAAGGAGAAAACTAAGAAGGAAAAAGAAAACTTAATTTAACTGCAGTACATTTAACAGTATTAGTTATCTTGACAAATGGCTATTACTCTTATTCTCAAGTTGAGATAGGGCTTTTAAAGAAAGATATGCATAACATAAGCCTTAAGAAAAACTAAACTACATGATTTAAATTTGCACAGATCTACTTCTGTGCATCTACACAAACTATCAACTATTTTACAGCAGTTCTCATACTTCAGAATTCAACTGCAATACTGTATTCTTGTCAAGTCAACCAGAACAACAACAAAAAAAATCTGATGAGGAGGCAATATACCAATAAAACAAAACAAAAACCTGATACAAACATATATTAAAACTTGTACTCATTAACAAGAAACTTTTCATTCACTACTTTCTGCCAAAAGAAAATACTTATAAATGAAGGGGGGGGGGGGGAACAGTCTAAGAAACACCAGAATCATCCATTACACGTGGAGAAACACACTTCTACTCTCTCTACATCACAAGAGTCAAACTAAAATGCCAGGGGAAACATATCAGGGAATACAGAAATGAGAACAGAAACATTTCAGTGAGCACACTACAGTTTGAAGATCATTAGGAATATGAAAACAACACTGGGGCACTGTAATAACCAGATAAAAATTTACAAATTCAAGGATGAACAGACTCCCATTATGAAAGGAAACCATTCAAATCTGTACAATCCATGTTGAAAAAAGCAGATAAGAGTATTATATGACCTAAACAAATTCTCTTCTTTAATATGGTTCATCATATCAACCTTAATTATGTGAGAATACATTAGAGTGCATAAGAAAAGCTTAAAAATTCAGAGTAAATAAAAATATATGTTTTGCTTACCTTTTAAATGTTCTTTCTCCTCTTTTCTATGCCAGTCCAGATGCTTGGGTATAGTTCCTCCCTGCCAGTAGATGGAGATAGTAAAATTGAGTCTTTGGTGACCTCGCATCCTAATCTAGGTGGTTCAGAATCTTCAATTTCAGATTTTGGAAGTAAAAAAATTTGAGTGATTGAAAAGACACATAAAGGTTGTAAAAATTATTATGTGAGTAAGTCAAATGAACTTTAATTCATGGTCATTTGTACCAATCTTTAAGGGAGAGGGTCTTGGCTGGCATAGAAAAAAATAAAAGAAAGAGCATTATTTTGTAGGATATATTCCCTTGACTCTTCATTCTTCCCAGAGCTTGCTCATTTACTTAACAAATATCTATTGAATATTGCTCAATAGGAGGCTGCAAGTTACTAGCCAGATGCTTTCAGATACATTATCTATTTAATGTTTTTAACAACCCTGTGAAGTAATTATTATCCCCCAAAGTCTTGTCCCAGAAACTATATTTTTTTTACAGTTCCATATGGTGAGCTGACTCTTGCTTGCCAAGTTTCTGTAGTCATCCTGATGTTCACTTAATGACTTCTCAGATTTAGGGAGAATCAGTTTCTTCATCCTACTGACAAAGGAGACCTTGAAGTTGTTGAAAACTCACTTGCCATTGATTAAAAACTGTTTATGATTTATTTTATTTCAAATTAATACAAGTCCTCTAAAAGCTTCCAGGAAGAAACTCATAGGATGCGGTATAGCTATTTTACAGAGGTTAAATGCATCATCTGAAATGTGATGGGGTTTAGGAGTAGCGCTGAATGAAATAGTTTTTCTTTGAGAAATTGTGAATTTAAGATCAAATTCATAGGAATAAACATTAAAATTTGTGATTATTAATAATCACTTATAAAAATAATAAAATAAATAACATTTTCCAAAGCTAATAGAGGACACTGGTACCTCCTGAGGCCAATGAAGAAACAGTCTGGAAGAATACACAAAATTGAATTAAATACTGATGAAATTACAAAATAAGTGGGTCTATTTTTGTTCTCAGTTTAGAAACACATTAAAATTTTAATTAAACAGAATATATCCATTATCCTTATCACAAGTAAAGCCTAGGTTTCAATACTCCTGGTAGTTATGGTCTGCAAGTTGATTCCCACATAACGCACTTTGGGAAGATCGGGTAGTACACAGCTACTCAAACAATGGTAATACCAAGTTTGTTCAAGAAAGGTTGATTAAAAGAAAACTAATAACTTTTTACACAGTCACCATAATCACTCTGCCCAAATTAATAAGGTTATATGGATATATCTCTGCATAGTTCTTGAATGATTTTCATATTATACACTTTATTATACTTTCTTTTTCTATTCCACAACCTTAAAAACCAAATGTACTATGCAAACTTTATTACTGTGAAAATAGTGTTGGTTGGCACAGTAAGGTGACCATATAATTTCTTGTCCAAACCAATACGTTTTTAAGAATACAGGAGGATGGTATTATTAACTGTGTCAGGAACACACTAATTGTGTCTGAGAACAGACATAAAACATGACGGTCCCCAGAAAACACGGACATAGGACTACCCTAATGAAAAATGACATTAAGCTTCAATCCAGAGCTTTTGAGTCTAAATCCTATACTCTTTTCACTCTGCCAGGCAATCTTTCAACATCTTTGTGATTAATTCTGAAGCGCATGTTTTCCTATTAGCATCATGTTCAACAGAGCCCACTGAGTAGAACTTTTTCTCTTTTCATGAACTGGATAATATTATTACATTGATAGTACTTTATTTCATGGTAGACTAAAACAAAAAACAGGGATTCTGAACCTTTTCTGTTTAAACTGCTTTTTAACGGGTTGTGAGGTGTTTCTAATTTTTTTAATGTTTTTTTTCTTTTTCTTTTCTGAGAGAGAGAGACAGGGTGAGCAGGGGAAAGGAGAGTCAGAGAGAGAGGGAGACACAGGATCTGAAGACAGGCTCCAGGCTCCGAGCTAGCTGCCACCACAGAGCCCAACACGGGGCTCAAATCCACGAACCATAAGATCATGACCTGAGCTGAAGTTGGACACTTAACCAACTGAGCCACCCAGGCGCCCTGAGGTGTTTCTAATATAACCAATGAAGCAGGAGACTTCTGACCAATTATTACTGATTTGCTGGATTCTGGCTCCATTCCACTGTTCAGAACAATAGGTTTGACATTAATGCTACTAATTGTAAACATTCTTCCAGAATTTGGTACTCCTTAAAAATGATAAATTCTACATTAAGTTAGAGTTCATTTAAAATATGTTTAAGGATTAGGATTAAAAATTATGGAAAATGGAGACACCTGAGTGGCTCAGTGAGCTAAGCATCGGACTCTTGACCTCAGCTCAGGTCATGATCTCATGGTTTCCTGGGTTTGAGCCCCACCTCTGGCTCTGCGCTGACAGCACAGAGTTGGCTTGGGATTCTCTCTCCTCCTTCCCCCGTTTGCTCTCTCTCACTCTCTCTCTCTTTTTCTCAAAATAAATAATAAACGTTAAGAAATTAAAAGAAATTATGGAAAATGAAACTGTACTAAAAATAAAAACTGCTTATCCTTCACAGTGAATGCAAGTCTCGCTTGTATATTCATTTACTGTATGTCATTTAGTTAAACTCTAAAAGATCATGGATTTTGTCTACATTTTTGCTTGGTTTGGTTTTCAACGTTTTTGTTTTTTGTTTTTTACTGGTATTGAATCCCTGAAAACATAACACAGTAACTCACACATAATAATAAATGTTTGTTGACTGGATGAACTGCCTAGGAAGAAAGCCCGTGTTTCACCTGCAAATTTATTTAGAACAAAATTTGGTAGATAAAAAAGATGAAATACGGCTTTATTACTGGCCTATCATTAATTCCAAAGATCGCTGGTTTAAGAAGAATTGACTGAAATCTCTCACATTATATGGACAGAAACCAGGATTCTAATGTATATCATCAGATAGGTTTCTATGGAATAAAGTTATATTAAATTCATATTTGGAATTGCTTTGTCATGATTTCTAAAGTAAAACTTCCAGCTGCAAGATTTCACTTAGAGAGCATAATATTCAAGGAAAAAAACATGATTCCTTTCTGAAACCAAAAGTGAAGCATCTGTTTTAAAAATGGAGATCCCCATTCTCCTGCCCAGACTTTGGAAACACACATATATACTAAACAACACAAAATTTGAGATTTTTCTCTTCACAATTTGCTTTTCTTACAATTCCAGGACCAAATTTGTTTTAGTTAGCCTTATGTTTTAATTTTTCTGTGCCAGACAGATATAAAGGGTAAGAATATTTAGAACTGAACAGAAGCATCATGGCATGGTGGAATAATACAGTAGCACCATTATGGTAAAGAGCAGGCCACTAGGAGGATCTGGACGAAGAATATAATAATGTAAGAAGTTTTTGAGACAAACCTTGACATGATTTGCTAAATAATGTCTATAATCCTCTGTTCTTTTATAATTGCTCCAATTATAAAACTAGGCTTCGGCATTCCTCAACTATGTTAAACTTCTGAACCAAGTATTTAAAAACAAGAACTAGTTTTGTTTTTTTTTTATCCTTTTATACCAATGGGTTGAGAAAGTTTTGAGAATCTGATGAAAGATATGGTTGCTCAAACCAGAAAATTATATATCTAAAGACTAACTCTCATACTTTTTCACACGATAGCATACAATTTTAGAGTATTCACCCAGCCCCTAAAAACTATGTATGAACCCTTTTATCTATGAAATCAAGGTTAAAAACACTTTCTCTAAAAATAACTTGTCCATTGTAAAAGCAAAACAAACAATGAGTTCTTCATTCTAGAATCAGGCAGGCTAACAGTGCCACTTTGGTAAAATAAAATCCGTGTAGAAGAGTAACCAATTTAGCAATCAGGCATTAAAAGAGAAATGCATTCTGGACTGACTTGACTTGAGTTTTCAAATGAGCTGGAAAAAAAAAATATATATATATATATATATGTATATATATATATAGTAGATATTGTGTGTTTTTACATAAAATAATGACAATATTTCACAGACTTTCAAAGCAACTGTATAAAAGTACTTAAAATATTTTCTAGAAAACTGTATGTAAAATATGGAACTTAAAACAAAGGAGAAATTCTTTACATACTAAAAAATGTATTATCTTCTCTAAGGAAACTTTAAACACTTGTTATCAAGAAATTTACAGAGGTATCTGGGTGGCTCAGTAGGTTGAGTGTCCAACTCTCAATTTTGGCACAGGTCATGATCTGAAGGGTTCCTAAGATCAAGCCCCAAATAAGGGCTCTACACTGTCATCACCGAGCATGTTTCGAATATTTCTCTCTGCACCTCCACTGCATGTGCACATGTGAGTTCTCTCTCTCTCAAAATAAATAAACTTTAAAAAACGAAATGTATTCATAAAAGAATATAGCAAATAATTTCATTACACTCTTGTATTTACTATAATACTTTTTAAGTCCAAAGGACAAGAGTAGGTGCCAATTTCTGAGCACTAACAGTGGATTAGATACTGTTAGGCACTCACTTGAACTATCTCACAGCAATGTTGTGAGAGAGACTTTATTACCACTACTCTACCAAGGAGAAAACATCTAACCGGATCAAGACATCATGAACCAAGCAAGCAACCTACAAAATAACAAATGTGGGCCCCACCATGGGAGATGCTGTGAGCTGTGGGCCTGGATTGATGACAAAGCTGTTTTCTTTCAGTGCTATCATCAACAGTACCCTTAGGATGAGTAGTAGCGGGACCTCATGTACTTTAATAAAGGCGGAGGTTGTCCTGATCCATGTAGGTGAGTCAGACAGCAGAACATCTACCTCTTTTGATCTCACTTCTCTTGTGACTGAATCAATAGTAATTCACTTTCAGAAGATACTTAAGATAACATTAGAAATTTCCCTCTACTTTTTTTTTTTAATAGCAGAAAAGCCTGTTCAGTCAGGTTAAAAAGCAATTAACAGAAGAATACATATGTTGTTATGTTTGATCTTAAAAAACTGATATAAAAATATAATTGAGATCTTTCACCAGATTTTCTATTTCATAAAAGAAAGGAAAGGAAAGAAAATTTAAAAAGATTGCAGGGCTGTGGGAATGTGTATACATACATGATGTGTGTATGTATACATATAAAAGTTGTACATATGTAATTAACATTTTTACTCAACAGTATTAACTGAAATCATGTTCTTGATAATTGTACAGTAAGTAGGTCCTTTAGTGAGTATAGTACAAAGAATTTATGGTAAAATGGTATACAGTGGATACATTTTAAATCATCATTGGGTTCAGGGTCAAGTAATGAAAGAATCATCATCACTTTTCTACTTGTTACTGAAGAGTGTAAGTGGGATGAAAAAGACAGTCATTAACTGTGATCTCCTCGCTATTTTTTCATGTATCCTCTCCCCATAAAAAAGTATAGTATGACAGTACAGTATAAAAGTTCCAATACAAAAAAAGTCCTAGAGAGGGGTGAAATTCTAATTTAAAAATTTTGCTTACTTACAAAGTTTATCTTCTAGTCAAAAATAAAATATTTTAGCATGTGTACTAAGCTGAAATGTTTAGTAAATCATGTACAGAACACATTTTTTAAAAATTATTTTAGAGAGAGAGTGCATGTGTGCATATGCAGGGTAGGGGCAGAGGGAGAGAGAGGGAGAATCTCAAGCAGGTTCCACACTCAGCATGGAGCCCGACGTAGGGCTTGATCATGGGCATCATGTCCTGAGAGGAAATCAAGAGTTGGATACTCAACCAACTGAGCCACCCAGGCACCCCGTGTACAGAATACATTGTAAGTGGACTTAGGCTTCAGAACGATGCCTAAATAACAAGGTGAATAAGTATTCACTGTCTACTGGATTAAGGGTGTAAGGCATATGGAGCCAGGCACAGTGGAGTCCTGGCTCACAGTCACAGACTCAAGTGTTATTTACTTGAACCACAAAGCTCTCAGCAATATTGCTAAGTGACCCTTCCACTTCTTGAACTAAGTGACTTTTAAAAGCATATAGTAAGTGTCCATATTCACAATCTTTAAAATTTCTTTTTGCTTCAGGAGATGGTGGTGGCTAGTGATGATGCAGGTGGTGGAAAGCTAGTATGTTAACATCATGGCCAAGGTCAAGTATACTTCATTAAAGTGAAGTTACCTATCAAATCCTCCACATCCTGCTGTTACCTTAAGAAAAGCAGCAAGTCATCTAGAAGAGGTTTAGAGAACTGAAAAATATTCACCATAACCTCATGAGGTTCATATTTGAAATGGTTTGTCTCTCTTGCTGTTTATAAGCATGTGATTATAGCTAGTTTTAACACTTCCCCTATATTAAACAGAGTTCCTAAAATTAAAACCATAAACCAAAGGAATCAATGGTAGTGCTGAGAATCCATGCAAGTGTAAAAAAAATGTGAAAGTTAGATTCAAGCAAAAAAGTTCAAATCATCTGATTCACTGACAAAAGTCATGTCATGTGAGAAAATCAAATGTTTTATGACAAAAAACATCAGTATATTGAATACTATGAATGGCATTCATCTGAGAGTTTTAGTGCTACTTATAGCTGTCACTAAAAAGAAAGGGAAGCATTTTGAAACTTCAAATGAAGTATTTTTTTAATCTAAAGTGAAACTAATTGTTCAGCTTGAAATTAATCTTTCATGTTGTCATTTTAAAGTCAAATAAAATTTTAGTACTGAAAAAATAAATTGTTCTGAAAACGATTCCTCTGCAAACATTGCTATTAGAGGATGATCTGTCATCAGCACTCAAAATGCAAAGGACAGGTCAGTACATCTGACAGTGTCAATCTAATAATGCTTTACAATGAACAAAAACACCCAAGAGGAAATAAAAAATGTAAAAATAATTCTTACAAAATTAGAAGCAAACTATTTTTTCAATACACAGATAAGCAATACACATGTTTGAGACTGATTTTCAAAATGTTTTCCTGTCAGTGAGCCACCAGTTACCAATGGTAAAATACGACAGCTCCTGATTAATCTTCTGACTGTTTCATTTTTATTACATTATCTGGCACTAGTTTCTATTTCCTTTCCTACCTTACATATCTTCGCTTCTCTAGCACTGGCTCTTTTTATGCTTGGAGCTGGTTCTTATCCAAGATTTTATCTTCAGTCGTCCTATACTTTCAAATTTTTGGTGACCTAAAATACTTTCTGAATTTAAATAAACCTTTCATAAGACTATGCTCTTTAAATCTGTAGCAATAGATCAGAACTCTCTTCCAAGTCACAAATGCACATTCCCAAATGTCTCACTGGGCCTTTACATCAATATATCCTACTCCAAATTCATGATCATTGATGAGGGCTCATTCTCTTCTTCTGGTTTTCTGCATTTCTGTTGGTGGAATTATCATTTCACTAGCCAGTTAGCCTCAAAATATCATCATTTTCACTTTAATTTTTATTTATGACATTTTATGTGCTCAATTTGATAGGGCTGAGATGCATTTTATATAAAACATGGTCTAGCACATGGGTAATACGCAGTACATATTAGTTAATATCATTCTTGTAACCATCTTCAATACAGACTACTCAATCTGTGCAAATTGCAACCTTCCTCTTCTTTAATACTCAGTTTTCTAGCCCTTTGAGTGTTGTCATCTTCAAGCAACAATGGGAACTACTCAGACGTATCTTGCAGAGAAACAGATATTCTGTATTAAAAAGAATGCTGATAATCTCATACTTCCTTAAGGAATAAATTTAGGAAGTAAACATATTTCACTAAATATGCTTCTTCATGCCTGCTTTTATTGGACTAAATTTTCAAGTGAACAAAATGAAAGGAAGGCTAGTTTTTTTTTTTTTAACTGTGGTATGGTTTTTGTCATGCACACATACACGAAAGTTTAATTTTAATAGCCAAACTGTGTCTTATTTAAGAAACTATAACTTATAATGTCAAAAAGTATTCTTTTTATATTTCACCCCTGAATATTTTAAAAAAAAATTGTTCATGATGTGACTCCTGTTTAATTTTTTATATTTTCCCAGATGGATGGGCCAATCTAAACATCGTATTTTACACAGTTCCAGACTTTCCCCATTCTTTGTCTCATATATTAAATTGCAATACATATGTGAATCAATTTCTGATCTTTTTATTCTTTTTCACTGTATTATTTACCTTTTCTTGCACAGAAACACCATTTACTTACTATGTCTTTCTAATAAGTTTTAATGCTTTGACTACTTATGGCCTTTGCTTTTCTACATCAGTTTTCAGATGAGCAGATCACAGTCCATGAAATTCTGAAATTGTTTAATTTATAAAATTATTTGCAGGATATTTTACAAAACTCTAATATTACATTCACTATCAGTAAACATGGCATTCCTCTGCCCATTTATCTACATTTCTTTGGTATTTTTTTCTTTTTAAAACTATTTGAACAATTGCTAAGATAGCTACTGAAAAGAAAGGAAACTGCCCATAAAAATCAGTGAGCACCAGCAACCCAACTAACTGTGCCCCTGTCAACTGGAAAACGCCAACATCAGATTTGTGACAACATCCCAAAGCCAAAACGAAAGGTAAGAGATGCACGTTGGAAAAAGTCATATACCACAGTCCTCAAAACCATCAGATGTTAAAATGTTCTAAATCTTGCTTCTCTTACCCATCACCAAAAGAGACAATCACCCTATTTTAAATCACATTCACAGCCTTTAAGCAATTCTACAGCTTCAATTTCAGCAGAATTTTATCCTCTAAAAAATGTTTATCTATTTTGAGTGAGGGAGAGAGACCACGCGCCCTAAGGCACATGGGAAGAGCAGAGAGAGAGAGAGAGAGAGAGAGAGAGGCCCAAGCAGGCTCCCTGCTATCAGCAGTGTGGGGCCAGATCTTAGGAACTCTAAGATCATGATCTGAGCCAAATTCAAGAATCAGACACTAAACCACTGAACTACCCAAGCACCTTGAGTTTTAATTACCCTCATAAACATCTTCCACATTTTTTTTTAAGATGAATTAAAATATAACAATTCTGTAGTTGTTAGGAACAGGATAGTTTTTTCATTTTACCACCAGCTCTTCATCACATCGCTTTATGTTTTCCCTTAGTACTTAAAACTCTCTGAAATCATCTTACCTAATATATGTTTGCATTATGCCTTTCTCTCCTGTCCAGAAGATAAGTTCCTTGAAAACAGGGATCTTGCATGTATTGCTTTTTGTTGCATTGTCAACACCTAGAACAGTACATTGCCAAAACAAGGCGCACAATGTATATTTGAGTTAATATATTCATATCTATCTAATGCTATGCCTTCAGGGTCACTATACAATAGACTGTTTGTCTTAACTGTTTTTTTATTTTGTAATCCTGTCATCCATTAAGAGGACACAAAAAGGGCTGGAATCCTAGCCAGGAGCCAGTAATAAATTAAGCGAGTCTACTACACAAAATTGATGGACTTACTTCCCCATTTCATGACTCTACCCATTTCTTCTTCTCTTCACTTCTTTCTACAAGTCTTTTCTTCCTCTTCTTTTACCATAATAGAATTTTCTTTCTCCTTTCTGCCCTCCTATCCATTTATCTTACCCAAGGGAATCTCATTAGAACTATAAAGTTTCAAGTGTTTCAAGACAGACAATATTTCATAGTGTTATAAAACCACAAAGCTGAAGTGAACTTAAAAAAAAGTTTATTTAAATCTTGAATGAAAAGATGAATATATGGCATATTATCGTCTTCTACTTTTAAAAAAGTTTCCTTTTGAGTATGTGGTCTCTGTGAAATTAACTCTTCTCCATAATCTTCTTGAGGAAGATGTTATCCTTGCTGCATTTAAATGGCTTTTATCCTCTTCATCTATAAATATATTGATGTTGCAAAGTTGTTTCCACAAGGCTTATTAATCCAAATTTATATTTTTAATGAAATATGGAATAAATGCTTCAAAAGAATGCTCAATCCCTATAAAGTTGATACATAAACACCACACAGATGAAGAAATTCTTTCAATACAGAGTCATTTCCTAAAGTTAACTAAGTACCTTTCCTCATCAGGACATGTCCCCACAGTATTCCAAAGTTTAAGCCAATTGTATTGTAGTTTATTTGTATATTATACCTTGCTATCACTATATGACAAAAAAAGTTATGCTTTGTGAAACTGTTGGAAAATTTACTAAAGAAACTGTACAAAGGAAAGAAGAACTAATGGTGAAACACTGAATGCTGAAAACACAGAATGCTGAAGGATTCAAAATAGTAAAAGTAAATTTGTGAAGGGAAAATCCTATAGATAAACAAAATGACTGTTCACCAGCAAGAGCTGTTTTGTGTATAATGTATGGTGCAAAGAACACCACAGTGGGAAGGAAAGGCCAGAATCCTTCCTATAAACTGTTCAGCTTGGAGGCAGCTGCAACTTCTCTTACATGGATGCCAACATAGGGGTTTTAATCAGTACATGATGGACAGTGGTGTAAGAAATGCTTTGGAAAAATTCTAGCACTTAAAAAAGACAAATGGAAGAAACTGAAACAGATTCAGTCCATTTCTAGATGAACATGTCTAAAAATGATTAGATTTAAAACTATTTTCCTGGCAAAGACTGGAAATCAACAAAACAAGCAATCACAAGGACCTCTTGTGCATAACCAAAAAGATAATGTGTCATTCCAAGTTTTGATTTACAGATTTGACCAAAGATAAGGGATGATGCAGGTATAATAAAAAGAATTAAAACAAATGAAGATATTTACTTTTTTACTGGACCATGGATAAGAGATTTCACCTGTTACTACCTTCAGCTATTTTAAAGCTTTCA
Source organism: Proteles cristata cristata (assembly GCA_017311185.1). Lineage (NCBI taxonomy): Eukaryota > Metazoa > Chordata > Mammalia > Carnivora > Hyaenidae > Proteles > Proteles cristata. Next base: position 710,192 of record JAESUZ010002924.1, on the reverse strand, counting down.
AACATCTTTGCTCAGTATGGACATCCTAATGACTTTGCATATGGATTAATATAAACTATGTTTGCAATACTAAATCCAAATGAAAAGAAGTTAAGACAGAATCCAGGAAAATCGTTAAGAAAAATATGGTGTTTAGAATATATCGCCTGAGTACTTTAGACATGAGCTTAATAAGAACTATTTTATACATTATTACAAATTAAGTGGATTCTATGGATGATTTATGAAACTTATAGGCTAGCCTGTAACACTGAAGTATTATTTTAAATAAACACTGAAATACTGATCATGTGTTGTACACAGAAAGATAAAGGTGACATCCAAAGATATACTGATTTCACACTCAAAATTGTGTACTACTGTCTATTACATAAATCTGAAGGCTATTTCTCAAACAGTTCTTCTAAGAAGTCTACACTCTTTTGGTTCTCTGTAATTCAATGGCACTTTTAAAAAACTAATAAACTAAAGAATAAATAACAAAAAAATCTAGTCTAAGATGACAAAAATAAACTGCTTAAGAAAAACCACATATAAGATCACTAAAACTATTTAATTTACCACTGTTGATTAAAAGTAATAGTTTTGCCCACTCTGGTTACAACTGGACCATGTTAACGCAATAGTTGCATTTACTGTGCTTATATCATATATGATAATATTGAGATTTATTTGCACAGACACACAGGCATCAATAGAACCATATGCAAAACAATATGACACAGGTGTGAATTTCTGGGTAACCAGCACATGAGTCTATAGTTTAGAAGAAATGCAAACAAGACTAGATCTTGAAATCCAAAAAACTGATTAAGGACTTGTTTTTTCGAGCACATACATTACTAAACATTATTGGTGGTATCGCTTTGATGCACTCCAATTGGAATACCCTGTTGATGCAAGGCTTCAAAGGGCTGCCCAGAGTCTGACTTCTTGCACAAAGCCCCTGGACCTATAGCACACAATGATCTCATCCCATCTGAACTCCTGAGGCACATCTGTCAGACTCACACATTTTGCAGTTTAAACTTAAAGGCTTGCAGGATATGTTAATATTTTGTCTCTTGATTGAAAATCGGTTAAGGCCACAAAATATGTCTTTCTGTTTTCCTTTCAACATTCCATGTTAATGCCACTGAATATGAAATTTCAAATGATTTGACCTTTGATAAGAAAATATTTCTGCACACAATAAGCATTTAAGTACACAGGCTCTTAGTCTTTTTAAAAAACTTTTAACACTGAAAGCGTACATATAATGCAAAATGCACAAGATTTACAAAATACACAAAGCATTTATTATTTATTACGAATGCTCCCCTTCCAAAGCTAGTTTTTTCCAATGACTTTTTACCCATCAATATTAGTAACTCCCTAGGGACAGGCTCGGAAAAAGCTTGTCCCTTGCACTCAAATCCTCACCTCCACTCCCAAAGCGATGACGACAGCCAGCCCCTTCCAGGCTGTCCAGTTCAGAGTCCTTGTTCTGGTCACTGTTTCTGAAAGTGTCATAACTAGTGATTCTTAACATAATTCTGGCTAGAAAATAAAAAGGGCATGGTCTTTCTTTATCTTAATAGTTGATAATTCACTTTAATAGTTATCGCATATATAAAATTTATATTTTCCTTCCATGGGCATTTCCTGTAGCTTCTCTTAAAACTTTATTTAAGAAAAAACATTTCTCAGTTAAGAAAAAGAACTTAGCAAATACTGCCATGGGCAAATATGATTTTGTTAAAATTGTGAAAGTGTGGTTGGGTTTGAGATAAAGGCTCTTAAGATCATGAGGAGGGAACCATGGCTGATTTGTTCATTATTTTATATCAAAGGCCTCAGACATTCTTTGGACTTACTATGCTCTTAATATACATTTGAAAGCATAAAACAGTTACCTCATTTAAAAAAACCAAAAGACATCTTCTTTGAGCAAAAGACAGCCCTCTATGTAAAGAAGTAATTCAAAGATTCTCAAGTCCCTGTGCTCCAAAGACCTTTTCCTATTTACTAAATTTTCTGCAACAAGTCATTCCTGATTAATACATTAGAGGCCTAGACTCATCCATGAATTACAACTATAAAACAAATATGATTTTTATTATTACATATGCATATATATCATTTGCAGTAGTGGTTCTCAAACTTACAGGACTGACCAGGGCATAGCATGGCCTAATACTGGACATAAGTACCTTCCATGTTAAAATCTCCAGCCTAACAGCCCTTTGAGCATTAGCTTTGACATGAGATATTAGATTCTGAGATTTTGCAGCTTCTGGGTGGCTCAGTCGGTTGAGCGACTGACTCTTGACTTCAGTTGCGGCCATGATCTCACAGTTTGTGAGTCTGAACCCAGTGTTGGGCTCTGTGCTGACAGTGCAGAGCTTACTTGAGATTCTCTCTCTCCCTCTCTCTGCCCCTCCATGTTCATGTGCACACATTCTCTTTCTCTCTCTGCCTCTTAAAAATAATTTTTTAAAAAGGCTATAAGATGTTCACAAAATGTGACAACAAAATGTGACAACAAAAGACACCATGTATTATGTAGTTAATAAATTGTCTTAACTATAATCAACAATAAAGGAAATATTAATATATACCATAAAGACTGCCATCTTCCAAGAACTGAAAAAGTAAAATATTATAGGGGGGGCATGGGTGGCTCAGTTGGCTAAGCATCCAACTTCATCTCAGGTCATGATCTTGCAGTTCATGAGTTCAGGCCCCACGTCAGGCTCTGTGCTGACAGCTCATTCTGGAGCCTGTTTCAGAGTCTGTGTCTCCCTCTTTCTGCCCCTCCCCTGCTCATGCTCTGTCTCTCACTCTCAAAAATAAATAAACATTACAAAACTTTTTAATAACAAATGATTTTAAATCATAAAAATATGGGGAAAAATCCTGAAGTAAAGGTCAGATTACTTATTCTTTTTACTCTTCTCAACAGAGCTTTGAAATAGGGACTCTTTAATCCCCCACCTTATAGATGAGAAAACTGAATCACAGAGAATGTCACATGACTCTGAGGAAGCAGGGTTTGTAGACCGTATTAAGAGGAAAAAGATTGAGGAAGTCTATAAAAACTTCAGTCACTGTGCATATTACTAAGAATCTTGGTTTCCAAGGTTTCTTATTCTTCTGCTTAGTTCTTTTTTAAATATGAAATCATAACATTGGTTTCTTCTTCATAATCTAAGATTTCTGGCAAGAATTTTATAGTAGTGACTGCTTCAGATATAAAAATATAGGTTATTTTTCATATTATCTGTTAAGAGCATCTTTATTAAAACTATCAAACTTTGAAGTTTTTCTCATTGTTAATAGTTTCTTTTCATTTGCTGAAACACCCTCAAAACAAAAAATGGCAGCACAGTTCCTAAGCACAACCCTGCCCTCTCATAAGATACAAGCTAAGAAACCGAGGTTCAATAAACAAAAGTCCAGGGTATCTATAGTCTGTTTTTCAACAATCAAAAACAATACATAATCTAAAACAGTGTAGTCCATTTATCTAAACATCTCAAATTAATAATTTCAGTATCACCTAATAATGATGCAGTGTTTTAGGTATACAAGACATAGTTTCATTTTCAATGCTGCTCTCCTTTAATCTAAAAATTACTGACGATTAATTTAAAAGGGCACCTTCAAATGACCATAACTAAACGATTCTAGGTAAATTTTGAAATTATAATGGGGTAAGTGTTGTATGTACAGGTTATATTTATAAAATTGTTCTTCATTCTTGATTCCATCCCACATTTTGCAAAAACTATTCTTATAATAGTTATCGGTTGAACAAATAATGTATGTAAAGCATTGTTCAAGGCACTGTCGTTGTTAAAATACAAAATCCAATATTCTAGGAATGTACAATCATGAAATAATAAGGCCAAGTATAAAACACTACTTTTATCTTTTTTTTCAATAAAATCCAAATGTCTGGTACAAACACTGAAGTGCTAAAAATTTCAGCAGAGGCAAAAGTGGAATAAAATGGAATATGAAGCTTCTTGTTCTAAGATCATCCTTTTGGGTATCTCCAACCAATCCCAATCCCATAATCTATATCCTTTTTTTTTCTTGGTTAATTCTGTTCATCCTTTATACCTCAGTACAAATGTCATGTGCTCATGGTGACTTTCTCTCACTTACCATGTTTGGATAGGATCCCCTGTAATATGCTCTCTCAACTTCCTATACTTGTCTTCCATAGCACATATAATAAATGCAATTAAACAATTAGTTGTCTGTTGTTTGCCTACCCAATTAGAAGGTAAATTCCCTAGGCACAGGACTAAGTTTATCTTATTCACCATCATACTCCAGGGCTTACCTCAGGACCTTGCATGTGGAAAGCACTTAACAAATATTTGTGAAGTTAGTAAGTGGATGGATGGGTAGGCTAGATAAAGGCTACCTGTGAAAGGACAGGAGGTAAAACTGAGTTTTGCTGGGGAGGGTATGAGTGAGGGGCCATCAAGTCCAGCCTAATCCAATCGTTTTGTGTTTAGGGGTAATGATCTAATTGGGAAAAGTAAGATACAATGGAAATATGGCAGACTGAATTGTATTACCAATAAAATTCAACATGAGGATGATTTTAAAAATTGTAATTGGCAAAATCGGTTGAGATAATGTAAATCCTTTGCTCAAAAACATTTATGGCTTCCCAGGGCAGAATGAAGGAAGACAAAATCAATGGTCTGGCAGTCAAAGGCTTTCCTGCTTCCATTCTGGCTGTGACAGAATCTTTACACAGTCAGTGCTTGCCATCTCCAGCACTATTCTATAGTAAAACCACAGAGCTACAGCTTCAGAATTGGAGAACCCTTGACTTTACCACTCAAAGGGATTCCTACTAAAGCATTCCTACATCTAATTAATCTTTGCATTTCCAAAGGTTAACAAAGAACTTGACACCGTATAGGTCCTAAATAATTGAAATACATCTGATTTTGAACCTTCCCAACCATTTGCTAGCTATGTGATCATGTCTAATTTACATCCCTGTGCCCCAGATAATTCATCTGTAAATGTAGATAATACCAGCTTCCTTATAGGAAGATCTATGTGCAGTATCTGCTTAAAAACTAGTTCCTTCATTTCCCATTTTTCTTCCTTTTGGAGGCTTCCTTACTGCTCTATACTGAAAAGTCTTGATGAACCCTGAAAGTCTTACTTTGAAAAACACAACAAAATTTAATCATTAAATCATTCTCTCTTTGGATATCACAATAAGGAAAGGTTTGTCCTTGCTGGTTGATGAGAGTAACTAATAATTTTTGTTCTCTCCACAAGGCATTTTGAAAGACTTACTTTTACATCTATAAATAAGAAAATGATCTACCAAGATACGAAATCAATCCTCCAATCCTTTCTAGCAAAGGCAGGGTAGGTTGAGAAAGCAAAGTGTTTTAGATTCCAATTCCTTGCTGCCTCTGTTAAGTTGCTTACTTTCTTGAATCCCTGTCTTTAGTAAAAACCCTACTAGTGACAAAGAAAACAAAAATGAATACTTCAAAAGCATGTAAAATACAAACAATAGGGTGTCCATAGCAAATGCAGTACATTAATAAAAAAGAACAAAACTGCTGCTCGGAACTCTGTTTAAGCTTTATACAAACAATGGGGCATTTTACTAGAAACTCCAATATTCTAAAACATGACTTATGAGCATTTTCTAGCTACTAGATAGAACTTGCAGATTTTCACTGTTTTGATGTTCAACAACACATTATTTTTCCTTTCCTGAAATAAACTTAGTTTCTTCAAAGCCTCCAGTAATCTGCAAAGTAAAAATCCTGTGCTCTTTTTAATTGGCCTCTGCCCCTTGCTATGAGCATCTGATCTGAGTCCAGGCACATTCACAAGGTAAGGGTCACCTTTGGCAAATAGTATCCACTCCAATCTTGAGGCAGAAGTGAAGGAGCTACATCTCCATAGGCCATTTACAATTAATCCATCCTTTCAGCAGAAGATTAAAGGCATGTATTCTTCTGGGAGTCCCTAAAGATCTCTTCCCTTCTTTCAGGTCATACCCTACCCGGTGACTGCTTCTGAGAAGGAAAATGAAACAAGATCAAGAGGAAACCTAAGGGAAGGCAAACACTGCAAGGGTAGTTTTCATCTGTCAAAGGCACTTCCTATCTTGCCATCTGACTTCCTTATTTCTCAGCTACAATGATAATCCGTAAGGCAGAGTTCATGGCTGATCCCAAGGTAAAAGACACAAGAAACAGACCCTATAACTAGGCACTGGTCTAGGTTTGTGGGAAAGACTTTTTCTGGTTTCTAAGTTATCATGCAGAAACTCAGTGGGCTGGTAATAAAGAATGTGCCTTTTTCCTGAAGTGTCCTGATGCTAACAGATCACACAGAACCCAGCCTAGGAGGCAGTTAGATTTCACCACGAAAGGTAAATCTGACACAGGTAAGAGCTTCCAGCCATTTCTCTTTCTAACATGTAATACTTTAAATAGTCAATAACAAAACTAATTAGAATCAGTGAAAGGAGTGTCTGTATGAAAAGAAGAAAAATAACCACCAGATATTGCCTCTTCAATACTTCCTAGATAAAAGATTACAGAAATAAAAGTTATCAGAAATTTCAATTGGTTTCTTTCTTTATTTGTCCACATAAATACTTTCTCAATGTTTTAATCTAAATATTTGTTTACTGACTTGCCAATTATTTGCAACCATGAAAAGAGAAATTTTAATATTTAATTAAAAACATGTGAAATTCAATTTGTTAATATCCACATTAGGAATTGTTAATAGACACATTAGGAAACTAGTTAGGTGGAAAGCATTTTACGGAATAAACTGATTAATGAATATTAAGTCTATTCCACAATGGGTCAAGTTTTCAATCCTCTTTTTCAACAATGATAAACATATTGCAATATGGCATCTAGTCTATTTCAGACTTCATTTTTATTTCCATAAGATAAAGTAATTGATACAGTCAATCATTATGCTAGTAAATTCTTCACTTTGCCCTTTAATTTCTTTTTCTAATTTTTATTTTATACAATAACTTATGTTATTACTTAATAGGTAGTTGTTTAATTTTTGTGGGTTCTTTTTTTTTTCATTTTTACTCCCATTCTTTCAACTTTAAAAAAAATTTAATGTTTATTTATTTTGAGAGGGGTAGAAAGAGAGAGAGAGAGACAGAGACAGAGAAACCATGAGTGGGGGTGGGGGGTGAAGAGAGGAAGGACACAGAATCAGTAGCAGGCTCCAGGCTCTGGAGAGAACCCGACAGAACCCGACACACGGCTCAAACCCACAAGCCATGAGATCATGACCTGAGCCAAAGTCAGACTCTTAACCAACTGAGCCACCCATTCTTTCAACTTTTAAGTTCTTGGCGCTAGTCAAAATTCAGTCTTGGCATCCACAAAGAAATACAGATTAAAACTTTTATCTCTATAAACAATGGCAAATGAATTAGTTTCAGAGTTTAGTGAATAGTCCCTCGTTCTCATATTGGTAGTTTTTACATTCCAATATAGATTCCACAACAATGTCACATTTACTCGCTTTGTATTAATTAGATAAAATCAGCTAAAATAATGTGTATTTCACATTTGTGAAGTTTGAAGTGTTCTTCACGCTTTTTCCCCCTTTTCCATGTAATAAGAATAGGTTATGAAATCAAAGACTGCAATAATTCTTCAAAGTGCATATATCGTTAGGAATATATAAGTGCACTATGCTATTATTTTTATTGGGCCTAAATATTTGTTTCTGAGCTGATTTAAATATATATATATATATATATATATGAATATAATTTTTCACACCAGACGTTTGCCATCTATGTAGTGAGTGTAAGTTTGTGTTTATATTTAGAAAACAACTATGACAGATAGCTTTGTTCTGTCTAAGCAACATAATGTCTGTTTCAGATTAATTTAAAAGTTCCAATTCTCTCAAAAGATGAGAAAGAACCCATAGATTTAACTCTGAAAAACTGTGCAGAGTCTGACAAGCACTTTCATGTTAGAGGCTACAGAGATGCTTATCTGATCCAAACCTCAAATGCAGGCATGCCAAGGCTTAGCAAACAAGGAACCTAAATTCTCTGCAGCAAATGCTTTATGTGAAAGTGATTTTACATATGTACTTGCACAAAATTATTACCTTGGTGTCATAAAACACAGTAAATCACCTAATGGATTCTACAAATGCAGAATCTTATCAATGTTTTCTTCGACAAGAATGATGGGATCTGTAGGCCTCAACTTGCTGGGAGTTCGGGATTGGCTGAGGCAACCCTCCCATAAAAAGGTTTAGATAGATGTAGTGTAAACTTCTACAGGAAAGATATTTCCAAATATTACTGGTGTTGTTGCTTCAGGTGTTGCATATTCAGAGAGACCATAATAATATTTCTTGAGTTAGACATTTCAGAAAGAACATCCTAAGCTTTGCAGAAATAGATCCTAAGCAGAAAAATGGGAACCTAGGTGGCTCAGTTGGTTAAGTGTCCAACTTCAGCTCAGGTCATGATCTCAGGGTTCAGTTGATGAGTTCAAGCCCTGCATCAAGCTCTGTGCTGACAGTGCAGAACCTGCTTGGGATTCTCTCTCCCCTTCTTTCTCTGTCCCTCCCCCACTAGCTCATGCACGCACGCTCGCGCTCTCTCTCTCTCTCTCTCTCTCCCCCTTTCTCAAAATAAATAAATAAATTGTAAAAACAATAAAATGGACTAATGTATGCATATGTGCTGATTTGAACTTCTCTCTTCCATTTTAATAGCATCCAATGAAATGTTGCATTACAAATATGTCCTAAATCAAATGATTGAAATTACACTTAATAAACAGACCAATGAAAATGTTGAACTACTATAATAATTACTGCATTATAACAATACTATAATAGTTACTTACAAGTTGTTTAGTGATGCTTTGAATATTTGTGAACCCTTCAGAAGCAGGATGTGTCTTTACCATTTTAAAACCATAACAATTTAAATATGAATGACATATAAAAATACAAACAGCATCTTCTATGGTCAAATTGCTGCCACTTCATTTTGTGTCATAAGATTTAGACCTCTATATTTCTTATTTTCAGCTTCCAATATAACAAAACAATTTTGGAAATTCCTCTTAGGTATCCTAGCACACTAGAACTAATATATATAATCTTGCCTTACAGTTCACAACTCCTAGGTTGATAATCATCACCTAGAGTGCTTGTTAAATTATTAAAGTTTTGTACTGCAAAAGCCAAGCTATGGCAGGTTTGGCAGGAAATGAGAGTTGGGGGTGGTGGGTGGAAAAGGAATAGATTAAACGGGGATAAGAAGCAGGAGGAGGTTACAGAAGATAAATCAAGAGTAACTTATAGCAAAGTCTCACACAAGATAAATCAAGAGTAACTTACAGCAAAATCTCCTACATCAAACTATTGACAAAACTATTGATAAAACACCTACATCATAACTATCAATGTAAGAATATTTGGGGGAGTACAGTTTTTTAGAGACTTCACTTGCTATCATAAAATGCCAAACTATCTTGCAATGAATATTCGTAGAAGACCAAAAGCTTAAATGCTACTTCACCCTGAATGATTGCTCTTACAAGACTTCCAGTTTCATTGAGACCTTTTTTTCACTATGTATTAAATTCTCTAAACAGCAGGATGAATGCTAGGTTTTTGTTAAAGTTGTAACGAAGGAAATAATAAATATGCAAGTGGGGCAGAAGAGCAGGGCTATATTTTTATTATGTACCTCTCTAGTGGTGAAAACAAGTTACTGCCTAACTTATGGATCTCTTTACCTGTTGCTTCAGTTTCCTCTTATAAACCTCAATCTTGTTGCATCTTTTTCCTTTTGTTTTGTTTGCCTGTCACATCAGTCTTCCTAGCATTTCATTCATCTTCCTCCAATGTCATCCCCCCACAACACTGTATACTTATCACTGGTCAATTGTGCGTCCTTTTCCAATTTGGGTGCAAGCCTTCAGTGGCTGCCTACCTGAAGTATTCACAATAAGCTGGGAGAAAGGGGGTACATACAACTCAGAATATTACAGAGGAGAACTGTTCTTCCAAGAGCTACATGCTTGAAAAAATAAATAAGTTTCTTCAAAGTCAATCTGTTAAATACTTTGAGGTAGTCGCTCTTTTGGAGGTTGTCCAATGTTGAACTGCAAGGTGTGTAATGATTCCTTTGTGAGCTGCCCTCAGAATTCTGAGAGAACAAACACATTGTGTGTCTACTACTGTGTGATGAACGATTCAGACACTTATTATTGTGGATGACCGCAAACCTCTCATTTTTCATTCAACGCTGTTATCTTCAAAAATCTAGTTTGCTTGCCCAGACAGAGGCCTCCTCTCCCCCAGCCATGATTTCTTAACTGTGTTCGTGGTTATTATTTTTTTTCCCTCATCTTTTCATCTACTCAAATACCCAGTCATGACTATAGAATATCACACACAGATCTGTAGTTTCCCTAAGCATCATACATCCAGTCTAATTTAGATTACAATTTATACTTTCCAAGACACACATAAGAATATACCATCCCCCAGGGTTATCGAGAAAGAACAGGTATTACTTACTGCCACTGAATATTCAAGAATACTTAGGCTTAGAAGAGGTAAGTAACTTACTCAGTTGTTAAAACTGGGAGGCTAATTTATATAACTTTCAAGGTCATCGCTTCTTAATGGCTATCCTGCCCATAACATTCATTATCACCTGTCCAGAAGTACAGTATGCCAATATAGGAGTTCACACATAAAAACCTGAACCTTTATTTCACTGGCATAAACTGAAGCCAACAGAGATCCAGGCCACACAACTCTACAGAACATAAGTGGACCAGCTTAATACGGTAAACTTCATAACTTAAAGGAGATTTGAAGCTCAGAAATACTGCTGTTTTTCTTTATTCTTGAAGTGTGCCTAACTTTCAACAAGAGCCAACAGGCTTTCTCTGCATATAATTCAGTTCATATGTATATCTAAACAGCCTTGCAAGCTTCATTATAAAGGTCTAATAAAGCTGTATACATATAGCTATTTTTAATTGCTGAATGGTCCAAGTTATTAGTGTATCAGGCGAAAAAGTATATGGTGCCTGGGAGTAGGTGGGTGGGTTTTCTAGTTACTTGATTGATTCACTGACTCTTATTTTTATTTATTTACTTATTCTTACCTAAGCGGGACGTCTGAGTTCATACATGCTGAGTGCTCTCTGTTTTGTGAGTTCCTGAGGTTACAAGGATGGCCCTGCACATTGGTCTGGAAGCTACACATGTCAAGTGAGGTGACTGAAGCTTACAGGAAGGGGGGGTCAGTTAAAAGTCGTGACCCATGGAGTCAAGCAGCCGGGAACCTAATTACAAAGAAAGAGGAGGAATCTGTGTGCTCACAGATGGAAAGGCCAGGAAGGCAGAGGGTTTGAACAGTGCAAAGAACAGTGTGTTCTTCCCGGAGGTCTGAGGTTCTGCTGGTCTGAAAGTGGTGACCAACCTCCTGTACCCATCATTCCAACTGAGCCGAATGACTGCGTATGTCCTAACCTCAGGCAGCACCGCTTCAGCATTTGGCATGTGCTGCCGCCTCTGTCTGGAATGCCCTTTGCCACCCACCTCATTCCTCTTAACCTTCCAGCGCTGGGTAAAGTCTCAGCTTTTCTGAAGCACCTGCCCTAAGCAGTCCTCTTGCCTGACCACTGCATACATTCTCCACTTATCTGAGGGTTATGGCTCATTCTTGCTCATCCTACCAAAGCCCATGAACCCACTCCTGTTGGCTTATTTCTCTGTCTTTGTCACTAAACTGAGACTTCTTCGAAGCAGAAGCAAGATCACCGAGCCCATGTGACTCAGAGTCAAAAGATGTTCAATACGTGTGCTGACCAAAGTGCCAATGTAAAAAAAAAAAAAAAAAAACTTAATAAATTATACAGTGCTGCATCCAAATATTGATAAAGCAACCCATTGGCAAATATAAATGTAAACTCAATGGCAAATATAAATATAATACAAATACCTTTTATAAACCTACTATTATCTAAACACGTTAGTTCAATGTCTAAATTTTTCTGTATCCCCATATTCATTTAGTAATACATATATATGTATATACATTATATATATAGTAATACATGTATATGTATACATAATAATATATTACATTCTACTGAGGATTGGTAAGGCTGCAAACATTACCCTCAGAGTCTTAGGACATTAACCCTCAAAGTCACTATTCCTTTAGGGACAGGGATTTCCACCTGGCCAGTAAGCATAGACAAATTGAAATGACCTCAGATTAACCTTTTAGCAAACTTTCATAGTGTCCAGTTAAAAGAGTTAAGTGCAGATAAAGGCTAACAACAGAAACCTTTCACCCCTCTTTACCATGTATCCTAAGACTTAGTGGTGACTAAAGGTGGCTAGCTTTATGGTTGAATAATTCACCATTAATTTATACAAAAAAGAAATCTTTAATTAATAGTGTGATCATCTCCCACTAAAAATAAACTTTGCATCAGCATCAATGTACATTAAGGATTTTTATAATAGAAAAATTGGAACACAAACTAGTTCTCTTACTCTAAACACCACTATCATGATGAGTAGAAGGTTCTATTTTACCTAGACATGCAGTTCTTGGTGGTTGTCTGTCAAACTGGCATTTACTTAGCTTTACCATATGGTGTGAGAAGTAAGTCTTCTACAAGCTCTCAACACAGTCAAGGCCAGACTCGAATGCTAGCTCTACCAGCCAGATGGCCTAGAACAATTAATTAAATTTCCTACTCTTGGAGTTCTTTATCTATAAAAAGGGGGAAAATAATACAGCCTCACAAGACAAATGCAAAAACATCCTTGTAGCATCCTTTCTCAGTAGTCTGTGTTGCAATATCGTCCATTTGAAAACAGAATAACAGTATCCGTCATTAATTCTTAAAATATTTTGCAAGTCTACAAAAGAATTTCAGTCAAAACAAAAAAAGGTCAAGAGTCTAGTTCACCTAACGTGAACAGAGCTATTCTGTTCATTACATATAGCAGTAACAGCGCATGTTTTCAACTTTAGTCCTGTGATTTAATGGTGAGAAGGCCCCTGTGAATGCAACAAATAAAAGGAGTGCCACTGGATATATCTATGAAATCATTCATCACCATTTAAAAGAATATTCTTGATTAAGCAATATTGAGACAATTACTGCTCTCAATGGTCTGTTGATTTCTACACTTGGTTAACCAGCAGTGACGTACACTAAGAAAATCAAGGTACAAGTGAAACAAGTACAATTTAGAAACTCAAAGTGTTTTGACATCTTAGGTAGAAAATAAAAATATATATAAATATTACGTTTTAAAATCATCTATATAAAGCATACCGAAGGTTACATAACTTTTTACTCTTTAGTAATTTTTTTCTCTCATAAAACTAGACTTTGAGAAACCTCCTTAAATTGTGCCTTCCCTAATGTTCGCAACTTTGTATCATTCATTTTTCTATTCCTAACATCTTCTAAGATGCCTGATATATAACAGGTGCTCAAAAAATAACTGGTGAACTAATTAATCATTTATTCGCAACCATGGTTCCACACCTCAAAGAACATCGTGTCCATATTTATTACTTTATCGCTATAAATATATTGGCAACAATTTGGGTGCATTAACTCTCCCACTTCACAATTTTGATTAACTGTATTTTATCTTAATAATCTTGACTTATTAACTGGAGACTGGTTTAAAAATCTTTGGAGAAAGAGGTAGCCTAACTGTAGTCCAAATATATAACATAAAATCTCAAAACTTATACTGCCACTCTCACTTTCTAAGTGGGCAGCTTAAGTATGTATCTAGTTCTCCCCCAAATTCACAATGAAGCCTAGGAGTTAAGTCTCTGCGTAGCCATGTCATGGACCATTCCAACAGTATCTTACTATTCTGCTCATTACTAACCCTGTGCTACAGCAAGGCTGGACCCATCAGTACTGCGAGGTACACAACAGGTACTTCAACACACATTTAAAAAAATTAGCAACTAATGAACTAATCAGAACAAATGTATAGCGAGAAATCCACTTCCAAAAGCTTGTATTCAACACTGATGAATTCTCTAGTTCAGAGGCAGGATGTACGCAGGAAATATGTTAAACAGAAGATAAAACAGACAGCACGGGGTTGCAGACTAACTGGGATTCAACCAAATAGGAAATTAAAAGGACTCTGTGCTTAATAACCCAGACGACAGAGGTCATGAAAGTTAACTGAAAAGTTAAAAGGAACATGAACGAAAACTAAGCAATAGGCTATTCACTCGTTTTAGACAATAGACCGACAAGCCTATAAGGACCACTTAGTTCTCAAGACCTTTTTCTTAAAAAAAAGGAAATGTTAACACAAAAGTACTGCAAAATTTTAAAAAATATAAATGTTTTTATATCTAATTTGTGATAACAATCAATAGAAAAAAGCAAGGGTCTCATAAAAGTTCTACCTGTATTCTTCAAAGACCTAAAACCTATGTGTAAGTATACATACCTGTGTATATATAGTACACTATGCTGTGTATATAAAGTGCCTACCTGGTTTTAAACAAAACTGTGAGACTAAAACAAGTCACACAGAAAAGCAAGAGAATAAGTAAACAGGAAGAATAAAATATTGAAATGAAAAAGTTAGTAAAGTAACAGAAGAGCTGAAAATGTTGATTTACTAGGAAAAAACCAAGGCTAATATATTAAACATTAATGTTGCTATAATAATATTAGCTCACACTCAATCAGAAGGTCAAAACAAGATACCTCAGCCAAATCTTCACAAAAATTAAATATGATTAGAAATGAATATGGCATTTCAACTACAGATTATAAAGAAAATGTCTAATAATGAAAATTCAATATCAGGATTTAAAAATTCTGGTTAATTAAATATAAATCAGAGCAATTAACTTATCAAACTTAATGTACCTTTTAATCAAATACATAGGGCATATTTTAATATTTGTTGGCATAATTTAAAAGTACTTAATAACCGTAAAAGTGTCTAAAGATTAGATGTAAAAATCATAATTGTATGAAGTTTTTTGAGGGTCAACAGCTTTCAACCAACATTTATGAGTATCTAATCTATGACTGGAAGGGTACTAGGTGCTTTCATACATCCCCATTGCTCCAAAACAACCCTGAGGGGTAAGTGATATCTTTATCTTATAGATGAGAAACCCCAGGAACAAGGAGTTTTACATGCTCCCGGCCACAGAGGTCCACAGGCTGGACTGTAAAGAGAAATGCTATTGACATGGATCCCTCCAGCCCTCTATCAGAGCTACTATTTAGAACAGAGCCAGACAACCATTATCACAATTTTTAACTGGTAAATTGTAATTAATAGATTGATAGAGCATTGAATATGAACAAATCAAAAATTTCAGTTATATATTTAGGGAAGTCATGCATATAGCATATCAAATGTGCATTGAGAGGTGAAAATAAAGAGAGAACTATGCAGACTTCACTGTACTATCTGAACAGCAAGTTACTATAGCAACCAAAGCAGGTAGAAAGTAGAAAGTTATTCAGCCATCCAGGCACATGAAGCTCAAGAAAATAAGAGCAGCTGCCGAACGACACTTGAGAAAACCATGTGAGCTTTAAGTACTACCAAGCACCATATCTGGAAATAGATTTTTCTTTTATTGGAAGACAGATATTCTATTAAGATTTGAAATTGAGCCGAGAAGATACTAACAATGTGACTATCGACCATCTGCTAAAACGACAGCACATCTTTGGCAGAAATGATCTCGCTCACTTATGAGAAGTATAATTTAATATCTGCATTAAGAAAGCTGGTCAATACCCCTCTGCAATAATAAAAAATCTTCCAATGCACAGACCTCTATGCAGAATAGGAAGTAGGAGAGAAACTTATGTGGAGATTTAAAGGCAGTGAGATTAAATTTTTTACGTTTTATCAAGGTTTTAGAAAGGCATTTGACTCAAAAATAAAGTGAGTCTCACTTAGTGAACAAGTTTCTCAAAATGATAAGCTTCATACCATAAGGCTGTTGCATTGCCGGAGATGGAGGAGATGAAGCCTCGTGATATCTTAACAAAGAAGTTAAATAAACCATTGAAAGTGATCAGAGCCAAGGAGAAGATAAATGGGTCTGGTACTGACACAGCTTCCAGATCTTAGTCCTAGCTCTCTCTCTTTTCCACTTCTCCACTCCGACTAGAGTTTCTGTTTCTCTTTCCTTTTCATTACAGAGGAAGAGGCATTTGATCCCCTGCTCAAGTTAAAGTTCCCCTACTTATGCTCATGATAATCGATCACCCCATCACCCTTAATGACAACCTAATATCACTTCCCAGTTCTTAAGGAATTTTTTCTTTTTCTAGGAATTCCATCTCTTTGTTATTTACACTGCTCAAGTTACACTTATCATAATTAAAAACCAAGAAAACTAACTAGTAGAATAGTGGTATTTACTGTATTGTTTGCCCTACTGCCCTACAGCTCTAGTTCAACGTTTCTTGAACATGTAGTAGATTCTCATTGTCAGTATATCTTCATTAGCCATTCCCTACTAACCCAATGGCTCCCACTTCCTCTGAGCCATCAAAATTGCTTTTCTTATGGTACCTACTCATGTCCTAAGTGCAAAATCCAAAAGATAATCTTCAATCTTAGCTTCACTTGACCTCTGTGAATTTCACACAGATGACAACTGCCTTGTGCCGTAACACCTCCACTCTTCTGCTACGCCTACTATCCGGTTACTCCTTCTTTGAAGTCCTTATTCTCAGTGTCTCTTTAAATATCAGTATTCTCTACAACTTACATGCTTTATATTCCTTACTCGAAATGATAATCTAATCACACTAACTCAACTACCTCAATGTGGCTGCCATCTTCCAAACAGTTCATTTCCACACTTAAGACCATAACCTTATATCTCTAAATAAATACTGGTCATCTTTATTAGAGAAATAAACAGAACACTTGAACCAAATGTGTGTAAAACTTATACCCACATCCTCTGAATCCCTTTGGCTACAGCTCTTAGCCATCAATCATCTCTACTTTCATCTAATTTTTTCTTCAATGTGATCTTCTAAACAACTACTTTTATAAATTCTTACTAGAATCCACCATTTCCAGCCTCAGTCTCTTCTTCATACAATTCTGGAATGACCTACCTAAAGTGCAGGCTCACTCATTTAACATATTTTTAAAAGGCCCACTTTATGCCAAATACCTCAGTATATATGATGTAAACAAAAATCTCCTAGCCTCACAACCAACATTATTTAAAGAAAGGGAGGAGTTGAAAAACTAGGATAGGTATAATGACAGAGATAAAGATGAGGAGTTGGAGACAGTAACAGGTTAAGACTTTGAGAAGAGAGGTTACTGTATTTAATAAAAAATAAGGAAGAATAAACTAACTAAAGAAGAGACCAGGGAAGGGAGTATACAAGGCAGAGAATGAGATGAGACTAAAGAGTGAAAAATGGGCTTTCCATACCTACTTAAAAAGCTTGTATTTCAGGGATGCCTGGATGTCTGTCAGTTAAGCGTCGGACTCTGTTTTGGCTCGGGTCATGATCTCACAATTTTGTGAATTTGAGCCCCACACTGAGCTCTGCACTGACAATGCAGAGCCTGCTTGGGATTCTCTCTCTCTCCCCTCTTTCTCTGCCCCTCCCTCACTTACACTGTCTCTGTCTCTCTCAAAATAAATAAGTAAACTTAATAAAAGAGTATCTTACTTAAAAAAAAAGCTTACATTTTATCTAATAGATTGATGGTTCTCAAATTGTATTATGTACATAAATCACTCAGGGTGTTTCTTATAAATACTTATCTGGGACCCATCCTTAGAGATTCTGATTCATCAGATCAGAGTCTATGCCAGGGCATTTTTAATGAGAACCCCACGTGATTTGATATTGGGAGATGCTTGGATCGTATAAAATGTTCTTAGAGATAATAGCAAGTCATGAAAGTATTCTCAGCAAGCACACATAATGGTCAGATATGCTCTTTGTGGGTCTCTCTAGAAACTATATGAAGGACTTCTGTTAAGAGAGTAAGCCCCGGAAAAGGCCGGCAAAGACATTGCAGCAGGCAGGGAAGGAGGGACTGAGGGACCGCAGACACAGTTAATGATGGCAAAGGTGAAAAGAGATAAAATACCCTAAATCTATGGAAGGAAGAAATAGGTAGAAGTTAACAATGATATATTGGTGGTGAGGGAGAGATAAGAGTAACAGACACCTAGCATAAAGTAAAAGATGTCTAGTTTTGAACATGTTATATTCATAGTGATACCAGATCAAGGGCATTAGATATAGAAATCTGACATGCACAGGGGCAGGCTGGTTTGGGTTGTGCTCAGTAATTTCAGCGTCATCAACAAAAAGACGGGTAACAAAGTACAGTTATATAGGAAGTACAAAAACTCAGCATGCCGCACAAGATGCTTTAGAATCTAACTCCGGACTATTCCTTCAACTTCTTGTTTTTAACTACTACCATACCTTATCATAAAACATATTTGTCATTTTAGACAAAAATATCTCAAACAAAAAGAAAAGTTGAGAAAATACTGTAGTGAAAAATTAATATCTTCTATTCAGTTTTAACAAACCTTAATGTTCTGCCAAATTTGCTTCCGAATTTTTAAAAGAAACTAAAAGAAGTTACTGAAGACACAGTTGAAGACCCTGTGTCCCCTTTCATGTGTCCATATTCTCCTTGCCTTCTTACAGATAACTTTTTTCATAAATTTGTTTTTCTCTTAATTTTTTAATGTTTATTTATTTTTGAGAGAGAGAGTGTGTCAGCGGTGGAGGGGCAGAGAGAGGGAGACAGAATCTGGAACAGGCTCCAGGCTCTGAGCTGTCAGCACAGAGTCTGACTCGGGGGGCTTCAAGTCAAGAACCACGCGATCATGACCTGAGCTGAAGTCGGATGCTTAAGTGATGGAGCCACCCAGGAGCCTATATCATAAATTTGGTTTTAATCTTCCTGAATGCTTTATACTACCCACAATATGTGTATATTCATAAATGTATGTACGGCTTTGCATGTTTCCATACTTTGTCTAAAATACTAAACTTCCACTCCAAATTTTATAAAGGAGATCTTCTAAACTATCAAGGGATTCAACTTAGAGGAGAAAATATATCTAGCCCACTCCTCTTCATCAACCATTTAGAAAGAGTTGTGTCCAATCTCTGATTCATTCCTAGAGAAATATTATTTGCTCAGATACCAAAGTACATCAATTTAAAGTTCTAAGCTTTGTTTTAATTACATTAGAAAAGGCTTCTGTATTTCAGGGGACATTCAAATTATATATTCTATCTCTGAGATGGAATAAGGAAACAGAATCATCAAATACTGTCTCACATTTAATATACTGCAGACACAACACCTCAGACATGCACCTTAGCTCTGGCTACATGTCCATAATACAGGTGTGTCAGGGACCAAGGTAATACATGAAACCCAGTATTAGGAGGAGAAAAATGCTTGTTCCTTTGTCTGCTTGTGGTATGTGTGTGTGTGTGTGTATATACAGAGAGACATACATTTATAATCCACACATATATATTTATGTGCATGTCTATATGCATACATGTAATCTATATATTTTTAAATATATAAACATATATTTAAATATATAAAATTTAAATACATAAAATGTATAAAATGTTTTAAATATATAAAATAATATATATATACACAAAATACACTTTCCATGCTGGCACTTCTGCAGTTATAAGATCAGAAATCTTAAAACAAACAGAGTATTTCACATGCTCATTTTACCCAAATAATACAAATCACTTAAAAATATCGCTTGCTGGGGAGCCTGGGTGGCTCGGTTGGTTAAACACCCAACTTTGGCTCAGGTCATGATCTTGTGGTTAGTGTGTTCAAGCCCTATGTCAGACTCTATGCTGACAGCCCAGAGCCTGGAGCCTGGTTCCGATTCTGTGTGTCCCTCTCTTTTTGCCCCTCTCCCACTCATGCTTTGTCTCTCTCTCAAAAATAAACAAACATCAATATATAGATATAGATAGAAGATAGATAGATAGATAGATAGATGATAGATAGATAGATAGATAGATAGGTAGATAGACAGATATCCCTTGCTTAGATTTCTTAATGTCCTAAATTTGAAAATGGTAAACTTAAGCTTTTTCTGCACCTTCTTTTCATCAAAATTATTATCTGTTGTTAAAGATGGTAATTGAAATTGCATTTATATTTCTGTGCTTAAAATTCTACAATGATTATGGCTCCTGGTGAAGTGTGGTTTGGCCTACTCCCGTGTAACGTAAAGTTGGAATAATCACTTTCTCCCTTTGATTTACTGTATTTTTTACAATCACTTGTAGACTAGGTGATACAATGGAATGTAAAACTATAATCTTAAGAGTAGACACATGAATAATGAGAGCTGACTTCCTGGTTTTGCACTGTGTTGTTAATTATGAATTCCTGGAAAGTAGCTTAGGGGGACAGTTTAAAACAGATTTATGATGTACTTTAAAAAAATTCTGAGCGTGGACAAAAGTTTATCTTTGAAGTTTAGGGATATAATTAGAGTGGAAACAGACTTGTGATTCATAATGCTCTTATAATTTCCTCTTTGCAGACATGGGTTTCTGACTATACTTTGCATTGTTCTGAGTGAGTCTTAAGGGAAGTCGAGACATAGTAATCTGCGCTTGTAGCTCAATTAAATTTGGCAACTGGGATCTTTGTCTTAAATTATATGTAACTTTTAAATGAACATTTTTATTTCAGAAAAGTTTTAGATTTCTAGAAAAATTGTGAAGATAGCCCAGAGTTACCCATAAACCCTAAACCTTCTTCCCTGAGTTTGCCATCTTAACATTCCTATGCTACATTTGTTATAATGATGGAATTAGAGTCCTGAGGTCTAGAGATCAGAGCTCCTTCTTACTCGGCCATGGAGGACACAGTGAGAAGGCAGCTGTCTGCAAACTAGAGAGGTCTCACCAGAGAACCAAATCTACTGGAACCTTGATCACGGAATTGCCAGCCTCCAGACCTGTGAGAAATAGATTCCTGGTGTTTTAAGCCACCAGTCTATGGTATTGTGTTATGGCATCAAGAAGATGAAGATAGTTTAGATACTGCTAATGTACCATCCACTACACTGTGCATCAAAAACCTGATGTGCAGATAGCCAAACATGTGTCACAACAGAAAGTAAGTCTGTACTGAAGGGAAAAATGTACTTTAAGTCTGATAAACAAACAAACAAAACATCCTAGTGTTTATTAGCTATATTTTTATTGCTCAGAGCATATGCATATTTGGAGCCCACCACCTTACACCAGGTGTATTTACTATTTCAAAGACTTAAAAGTATGCATGGACCAAAAAGACATTAATAATACGTTTTAAAAGAGATTATAAAGAGATTAAAAGATGAATGATTTCTTAAATAACACTTGTCTTTATTTTCATATGTGAAAAATAAAACCATTATCTTTTTACACATTTTGATTCTTTCACCAAATTTTCTTAAACTAACACCTATTAGTAGAATTATCATTCTAATTATGAACTACACATTTGCTTCTTTATGAGTGAAATTATGTAATGTTAAATGCAAGCCAAAATTGCAAACAAAAGAAAACCCAAGAATGTCTAAAGCTTACTTTAGAAATCTATACCCAGAGAAATGGAACATAAAAGTTTAGGGGTTTTGTACTCTAAAATGGATGAAATGAAAACTTTGCAGTTTTTTTCTTGCTTTGCATCTATTAATTTATCTCGGTGCTGGAATACTTCATTCCCTTATTCATTTCACAAAAAGAAAGTTTAGCTTTAAGGCAATAATAAAATATTAACAGATTAATAATAAAATATTGATATTTAAAGTGCATTTGCACTGTTGTCATTAAGATGGTGTTTTAATTACCTAGAAAGTTGGTGAAACATAATTTCTCATTAATGGCAATTCACTAAACAATTTAACTTTCTTAATTCTCTTTATTCATGTAAATATAATGATTTTAGTTCAATTTAGTTCTTTAGTTCAATTTCAAATTAAAATACTTATATAAATGATACCAGCTGCTAAACAATACAACAGAAATACTCTTTTTTTAATTTTTATTAATTTGTCTTGAGAGATAGAGAGAAAGAAAGAATGGGAGCAGAGAAGGGGCAGAGACAGAGGAAGAGAGAGAATCTCAAGCAAGCTCTGAGCTGTCAGTGCAGAGCCCAGCACGCGTTTGATCTCACCAACCATGAGATCATGACCTGAACCAAAATCAAGAGCTTAACCAACTGAGCCGCCCAGGTGCCCCAGAAATATTTTTAATTAGAAGCACAAAAGTATGGCGTTCTTTCTTATTTTAAAAAGTCACAGAAACGGGTGCCTGGATGGCTTAGTTGGTTAAGGGTCCGACTTTCGCTTAGGTCATGATCTCGTGGTTCGTGGGTTCGAGCCCCGCGTCGTCGGGCTTTGTGTTGACTGCCAGCTCAGAGCCTGGAGCCTATTTCAGAGTCTTTGTCTCCCTCTCTCTCTGACCCTCCCCTGCTCATGCTGTCTCTCTCTCTCTCCTAGATATAAATTTTTAAAAAAAGGTCACAAAAAGCATAAAGACCAGGCACTGAGAAACTGTCACCACAAGAACAATAACCAAAATAACAAATTTTAGTAATGCTATGATGATATCCTACTTTTGTTTTGGCTAACCCCAATCCTTTGAACAACCTCTTTCCCATCTAGTAACTCTGTGTGGCTACCTGAACCTACCATATATTTAATTCCCCCATCCATGCCAGTTATCTCTCAAAGGGATCTGCGCTTGAAATTATAATTTCAACAGCCTTAGGTAACAATCAGACAAATGCAGCAACATTATCCAATATACAAATATATTCCAATGTTAAAACAGTGGCTATCTTTGGATAATGAAATTATGGGTGACTTTTTTTTCTTTGTTCCTGGTTGTTGTAGTGGATTAAATAGTGTTCCCATAAAAAAAGAAGTCCAAGTCCTAAATCCCTGTACCTGTGACAGTGACCTTATGTGGAAATAACGTCTTTATGGATTCTTTGACGATTAATCTCAAGATAAGACCATCTTGCGTTTAAGATGGGCCCTAAATCCAATGATCAGTGGCCTCACAAGAGAAAAGAATAGAAACACTGGGGAAAGCCCTGTGAAGACAAAGGTAGATTGGAGTGACGAAATTACAACATAACACCGAACAATCACCGGAGCCACCAGAAGCTAGGAGAGAGGTATATCAGAAGAAATGAACGCTGCCTACATCTTGATTTCAGATTTCTGGCCTTCTGAGCTGTGGGAGAAGAAGCTATTATTTTATTTTATTTTATTTATTTATTTATTTTTATTTTATTTATTTCTAGGAGAGAGAGAGAGAGAGAGAGACGGTGTGAGCAGGGGAGGGTCAGAGAGAGAGGGAGACACAGACTGAAACAGGCTCCAGGCTCTGAGCTGGCAGTCAGCACAGAGCCCGACGCGGGGCTCGAACCCACGAACCGCGAGATCACGACCCAAGCGAAAGTCGGACGCTTAACCGACTAAGCCACCCAGGCGCCCCAAGAAGCTATTATTTTAATCCTCTCACTTTGTGGTCATTTGTTACCACAGCCCTATGAAACTAATACAATAGGTATATTTTGTAATTTTTGAGTTAAAATTTTTTTAATGTTTATTTATTTTTGAGGGAGAGGGAGAGTAACAGAGCGTGAGCAGGGGAGAGGCAGAGAGAGAGAGGGAGACACAGAATCTGAAGCAGGCTCCAGGCTCTGAGCTATCAGCACAGAGCCCAACGAGGGGCTCAAACTCCCAAAAGATGAGATCATGACTTGAGCTGAGTCAGATGCTTAACTGACAGAGCCACCCAGAAATCCCTGTAATTTTTGACTTTTAAATATTTTGAAAGAATCACAGATTTATCAATTTGTAAAAATAGTACCTCCTGTCCTTTCAACCTGTCACTTGCTGCCCAGCCCTCAAGGGTGACATCTCAAATACAGCAAAATACCAAAAACAGGTAACTGCATGGGAACAACATTGTTAACTGGACCACAGCCTTTCATCAGTTCTCCAAATGCACTCATCTATAGACGCACGCACGTGTGTGAGTGTGTAGCAGTGTGTGTGTTAAATCTGTTTCACTTGATCCCATGTACTGATTCTGCTAACCACCACTGCAGCCTGGTTTTCCAGAGCCACAACAGAATTCCCTCATGTAACTCTGTTATTTCACATCCTCCACTTCCAGCCTGTCCTTGGGCAACCACAAATCAGTTGCTATCTCTACAGTTTGGTCACTTAGAGGAGAGTATATAAATGGAATTATACATCATGTACCCTTTTAAAACTGGCTTTTTCATTAAGTACAATGCCCTTAGGATCCATCCAACTTATCAATAAATCTGCTATGAAAATGCATCTACAGATTTTTTTGTGAGAACACAGTTTTCATTTATCTGGAATAAGTGCCCAAGAGTGCAATTTCTGGGTCATATGGTAAGTACATGTTTAGTTTTATAAGAAACTGCCAAACTGTTTTCCAGAGCTCTGGAAATAGGCATTTTACAATCCCTCCTATACTACCATACCTCCTAATAGCATCACATTGGGAGTTAGGACCTCAACATATGAATTTGGGGGGACACAAACATTCGGTCCATAACAGCTACAGAGTGACAGAGATAAGAAATGAATCCAATTTTGTCTGGCTCCAGAATGAATTTCTTGAGCACCACACAGGTATAATTATCCTAAATGGACATCTGAATAGTGAAGTGTTAAGACATGGGATATTGGAAAATATATCCACAGAGTTAATGTACCATGGATTGGTAAGTAAAAGTTATACTTCCTGTGCATATATATGTTTATGACTTACACATGATGACTGGAGAATTAACTAATTACAGTTAAGCAACAATTATCTGTATTCTGGCAGATATTAAATGATTTTGATCAAAGTTTTAATATTTTTAAAAAAAGAGGACTGGATTAGAGTCTGGACTTGAGAGAGTAAGAAGAGTTTTGTAAGAATTTAGGCAAAAAAAAAAATAAGTAAGGAGACAGAGTGAATGTAGTAGTGAACTAGGAAATTGACGTTCTTTCTGGCAGTCAGGAAAAAGCGATTCTAGTATAAGAACTGGGCATCCAATTCTTACCAAGCTAGATAGAAAAATCACATGGAACGAGGGAAATCCTAAGGATATCATCAAAACTGAAAATAGCTGGACCTTCATATATTCCATTTGGCTGAATTTTCCATCTGAGGAACAAACTGCTAAACTCCTTCAAGGCCAGGCATCCTGTGTTTTGAAACATTAAACCTTATACAACTGAGAACTCTGTCCCTTATATATAGTAGGCACTCAAATGTTCAAATGTTTGTTAATATTTGCCTTTTACTGTTTGGAAGTGGTTACTGCACTGAAGACACATGTCCTTAAAAAATGCCCCTCTGCCCCTCCTTAATGTCCCTTCCCTCCTTCCCCTTCCCTCCTTCCTTTCTTTCTTTCTGGTACAAAAGGAAATTGTATGGAAGGCTAAGAAGTCTAGGGTGAAGCCACAGAAGTATACCTAAATTCTGAGAATGAACCACAAGCACTCTAACAGCCTACCATGAACTAACTTGGCATTGTTTGTCTACTCCAATGAGATTACACAGGAAAAGAAATTGTAATAAAAGAGGTCAGTCATAATCTTAAGAGGCAAACTCAAGAAGTATCCAACTGTTGGGGCGCCTGGGTGGCTTAGTCGGTTAAGCGTCCAACTTTCGCTTAGGTCATGATCTCGCGGTTCGTGGGTTCGAGCCCCGCGTCGGGCTCTGTGCTGACTGCCAGCTCAGAGCCTGGAGCCTGTTTCAGTCTGTAACTCCCTCTCTCTCTGACCCTACCCTGCTCATACTCTCTCTTTCTTCCTCTCCTAGAAATAAATTAAAAAAAAAAAAAAAGAAGAAGAAGAAGTATCCAACTGTCAATATTACAAGAATATTTAAGTTTGCCTCTCTGTTGGAGGTAGGCAGATTTGGGGTGTCCTGCACAGTATGATGCCACAGAGTCTACACATAATTTTTTTAAATTATGGACTAAAATTAAAAGAAAGCTGCTAAAAGAGCTGGAGGGGGTAAAAGAACAACAACAACAAAAAAAAAACCCAAAAACTCCAAAAGGTATTTTCCCTTCACTCTTATGATTATCGTCTTTTGAGACACAACGTACATCCATGCTTATGTTTTAGATGCAGGCTTATCTCTGAGAAGTTGCCTCCCATGACACACTAACAAACAAACAAACAAAATCCCAAAGGTAAAGTTTAGTTTAAAAAAAAAAAATCTACCTCTTAAAACCTAGTCTCCTTCATACCCCTTTTTCCTCAAACAGTAAATGAGACCCTGAAAGATTTCACAGATACCCTGGACATCAACTAGCACTGGCATATCAAACATTTCCCAATTCCAGCTCCTAGTTCATCCTCCAGCGAAGCAACAGCCCTTCTAGAGCTCAGGAGTCAATGATTTATTATTTTTTGGAACAGTTTTAGTAATATACATTTTGCAACCATATAATCTACCCACATGAAGTATATAATTCAATGATTTTCATATACTTACAGCTGTGCAACTTAACACATTTTAACTAATTAATTTGGCATTAGTATGGGATTGCCATCATTTTAATTTACCAATTACTCTCATCATCATTTCATAAACTATTGGACATATGAACATCATCATATTCATAAACTTCAACTGTCCTTCCTAAAGAAGATGGCTAGCCAATGCCTACATATATCAGCACATAGAAAACCACCTTCTCCTAACTTTTTAAGATTTAATTTGAACATCTGAGCTTCCTGGAGGTTCAGACTCAGTGGGTTCCATTCTGGTGAAGTTCAAGGAAGCCTGAGCTCAAGTCTCTCCCCTGTGCTACTGTAACACCCAGGCACACGGAAAGCCTCCCATTTCCTGCACAATAAAAACAGTTATAGGCACAAATTAAAGTTGTCAAATTCTCCCTCCACACCCAGGGTGAAACATAAGCACTGCAGAAGAGGCTCCAGTAAATATAATTTGAAAAGCACTTTTAAATCATGCTAATGCTATCAAACTTGTATAACAACAATGCTAAAACATACACATAAAGGGTTCTATTTTAAGCTTTCAGTCTGATCTTTCACTTACATATTAAAAATGCTAGATACAAAAAATCTCCTGGGGCACCTGGGTGGCTCAGTAGGTTGACCGTCTGACTTAGGCTCAGGTTATGATCTCACAGTTCATGGGTTAGAGCCCCGCATCGCATCGGGCTCTGTGCTGACAGCTAGGTTAAGCCTGGAGCCTGCTTCAGATTCTGTGTCTCCCTCTCCCTCTGACTCTCCCCTGGT
Organism: Proteles cristata cristata; assembly: GCA_017311185.1. Classification (NCBI taxonomy): domain Eukaryota; kingdom Metazoa; phylum Chordata; class Mammalia; order Carnivora; family Hyaenidae; genus Proteles; species Proteles cristata. The sequence continues at coordinate 682,741 of JAESUZ010002924.1, read as the reverse complement.
CACGCTGTCTCTCTCTCTCTCAAAAAGAAAACAAAAATTAAAAAAAGAACATTAAAAAAATCTCCTAAATTGGGGTTGTAAAATAGGCATTTCAAAGTATTTATTTTGCGAAATTTAGTTAATCCATCTTTAACTCACCTAATTGACATAAGTTCTAGTCAATGGACTATTTTGCTTGTATATGGAGGTTTTAACTTTTCAAAATTTCAGACTGTTAAAAAAATTCTGCATGAACTGTAAATAATACTTCTTTTTTTGCTTTCATTGGATTCTCAAAGAGATCCATACTTCAAACCACTTGTCTGTTCCAACATTCAGAAGAGTTTTTAATTTGTTTCAAATCTAATTAAAGTCCATTAATGAGTAGGAAAAAAAAACCTTCATAAATTTTAGATGCCTGCTTCAGGGCATTTACCTTTAAATACTGACCTACCTAACAAAGTTGACATTGCTAAATAAATTAAACACTTCTGCCACATCATCTTTAAGTCATATTTTATTACACTGCATTATCTTTTGCCTTAGGGAGCATTTTTAAAATTTGGTTACTCTTAAGGTTATACTTCTCCTCAGAAATAACTATTCTTGATGAATTTACTCTAGGAAGTAACTGTTTTAACACTAAGCTTTCCAATCAATAGACAGTTAAAAAGCATATATGTTCCACTTAGGAAAAATAAAGTTGTAAACAGGAATTGGAAAGGTGATGTATGCAGATCATGTCCCCTTAGATAGTTATTATGTCCAGACTAAGTTGTTATGCTGAAGATCCTTGAAAAGTAAAATTTATAAAGTTATCAAAACAGACTTTACCAAATTCCCTAAAAGAACTTTCTTTCAATGTACGTTATACAATGTTTTTTGGTACTGTACCAATTAAGTTGTATGGAAATAAAAGTGTGGCTAAAATGTAAAGTGATTTGTCAATGACTTCACAAGTATGAACATCTTTCCAATGATATTAAGTGCCCTCTTTCAGACCTACAAAAATGTTCACTTGTTTCCAAATATACATCCAATCCAATATAGACAGTATAAGTTTTTCAAAAGAGTAAAAGTAGATAGTTTATTTTTTATGTCAGGACATCTGAAAAAAGCAAAGCATTATCTTCTAAAGCAGGTCAGCTTTACAAGTCATATTTTCTCACTTACCTCATTACAGATTAAAAAAAAGAAAAGCTAACAATTCCACAGAGAAAAGTACACATACCTTTTTCTACCCAGAGGTAACTGCCTAACTTTCCTAAATGATCCCCAAATCTCTTAATTTTACTCTGAGAAGAGAAATTGTTGGTATGGAAACGGGACAAATCCAAAGAGCTTATGTAAATGTTTTCTGAAACCCCCAACTGAAGAGAAAGATTCATTCCAGAGAAGGAAACAGCTCAATGGAACTCAGTCTGGTTGCATTTCCTCACATGCATTCTATTCTGTTCCTCTTTGTCCTTCCTACTTCCCTGAGATCCTGCTTATCAAACTGTAAATCACCCTCAAGGAGCTGCCTGCCTGGGCTTTGTCCTCAGGAGGAAGCATAGAGGATGAGGAGAGAAGTTGGGGACCAGAGAGAAGGTTGCCCAGGATGTGTCATTAGCCCCTTAATGGATAATGCAGAGAAACCATGTCCACCTGAAACTCTTTACAGTCAGCGGTGACTTCCAGTAGGCATTTTAAGAGTGACAAGAAGTATTAATTTGGACATGGTTACCTGTATGAAACTGCATTGGAATTTCAAAATATCTTAGCTCTTTAAAAACATACTCTTCTTATTCATATATAAGCCTATGATCAACTTCTCTGTTTTAAAAGCTTTTTTATAGTTTATTGTCAAGTTGGATTCCATATAACACTCAGTGCTCATCCCCACAAGTGCCCTCCTCCATGCCCATCACCCCCTTTCCCTCCCCTCACCCCCATCAGCCCTCAGTTTGTTCTCAGCATTCAAGAGTCTCTCATGGTTTGCCTCCCTCCCTCTCCCCAACTATTTTTCCCCTTCTTCTCCCACATCGTCCTCCGTTAGCTTCCTCCTAATCCACCTATATGTGCAAACATATAGTATTTGTCCTTCTCTGCCTGACTTATTTTGCTCAGCATAATACCCTCTAGTACCTTCCATGTTGCTATACATGGCCAGATTTCCTTCTTTCTCATTGCCATGTAGTATTCCATGGTATAGATAAACCACATCTTTTTGATCCATTCATCTGTTGATGGACACTTAGGCTCTTTCCATGATTTGGCTATTGTTGAGAGTGCTGCTATGAACATTGGGGTACATGTGCCCCTATGCATCAGCACTCCTGGATCCCTTGGGTAAACTCCTAGCAGTGCTACTGCTGGGTCTATAGGGGAATTCTATTGTAAATTTTTTGAGGGACCTCCATACTGTTTTCCAGAGGGGTTGCACCAGCTTACATTCCCACCAACAGTGTAGGAGGGTGCCAGTTTCTCCACATTCTCGTCAGCATCTAGAGTCTCCTGATTTGTTCATTTTAGCCATTCTGACCGGCGTGAGGTGGTATCTCAGTGTGGTTTTGATTTGTATTTCCCTGATGATGAGGGATGCTGAGCATCGTTTCATGTGTCTGTTGGCCATCTGAATGTCTTCTTTGGAGAAGTGTCTGTTCATGGCACCTGCCCATTTCTTCACTGGATTATTTGTTTTCGGGTGTGGAGTTTGATGAGTTCCTTATAGATCTGTTTTAAAATCTTAATGCATCCAAGCAATATGCTCCTTACATAGGAAAGAAGGCCTGGGGACTTTGTCCCATTTAGTCTTTGTAACAGTCTTGTGAAGTAGACAGTACTATCACAGTTTCTACAGATAAATACATTGAGGTTATAAATCAAATAACTAAAAATGGTAATTGGGACTTTGAATACAGAAGAGTCTGGCTCCAAATTCTACACTCTCTCCAAACTTCTGTACTAGCTCAAGGAAAATATCTTTAGTTTCAAGATAATTTTTAAATTAGCTTAAATCAACAGACTCCCCTAGTTAAAAGAAAAATCAAGTGATATGAGAAATTATTTGTGATTTGATAGTATATAAAGTCTGCTTGAGAAAAGATTAAAAGGAAGGGAAACACAGACACACAATAAACACACACACACACACACACACACACACACACACACACACACACACACGGTAGTTCGTCCTGTGAGTAGGGAACAGTTCTAAGAATCTGGTCTGGCCCAACTGTAATAGCTAAACTTTTCCTACTTTTTTCTGGTTCTAAACGTGTATAGTCTGGTAGACAGTTCTTTTGTTTGGGAAAATATAACGAACCGTTGTACACGCCAAGGTATGTTGGAGTCTAGTGGTTAGAGACTGAAAGTTAAATTTCTCCCTCCATAACAAAATAACAAAAATGTATAACCTGGGGACACAAAAGTGAGACAGAACATGGGTTAAAGTAGAGAATGGGCCCCTCACACACTAAAAACATAGCTGGAATCTGGGCCTACGGAATAAGACAACCAATAAGATAATTGCCATGTGAAGAACAGAAATTTTAAAATTCCTAAGCAATTTCAGGCTGTTTTCTTCCCTTCCCATGATGAGTCTGCCTTCCTTGCTTATCCCCAAAGCTTCAATTAAAGTCTGTAATACATAACAACTTTGGGCTAGTAAAGAATAGAGGCGCTGTCTCTTATGTGTAGCAAAGCTACAGAATACATGACAGCAAGGAGAGAATTGGTGACCAAGGATGCAACCAGGCTACAAGCACGTATCCACAGGCACTCAGAATAAGTACTCAAACCCAACCTCAAGAATACTGAGAACAGTACTGAGCTTCCCATAATAAATGGGATGAGGATGGGGCGTCTGGGTGGCTCAGTCGGTTGAGCGTCCGACTTCGGCTCAGGTCATGATCTTGAAGTTCGTGAGTTTGAGCCCTGCATCGGGCTCTGTGCTGACAGCTCAGAGCCTGGAGCCTGCTTCAGATTCTGTATCTCCCTCTCTCTCTGACCCTCCCCTGCTCACACTGCCTCTCTCTCTCTCTCTCTCAGAAATTTAAAAAAAATTTATAAAAATAATTTTAAAAAATAAATAAATGGGATGGAGATGTAAGGGAATAAAATTACACAAGTCTGGAGAATTTGGTGTCTAAGTATGAATTTTCAAAAGAACAGGAGAGAGGGAGGAACAGCTGGAAAAAAAAGGAAGAAAAAAGGGAGAAAGGAAAAAAGAAAAAAGGGAAAAAAAGAAAAGACAAAAGGAAAAGGAAAAGAAGGAAAGAAGAGGGAGAGAGGAGGAGGGAGGGGAAGGGAGGGGAGGGAAGAGACAACCACTGAAATAGAAGAGTTCCCCTCCCTTTGGTAAGCAAGCCAAGAGACAGAAAGATGCTTCTAATGCAGTACTTGAATTTTTAAACTTAAAATGACAATGTAAACTAATTTGATCTTTATGATCAAAGATCAGAACTATTAGAGCTGGAAGCTGCTCCTTTAGCAGGCCGGGCTGGTCGCTATTCAGGGTCTCTATACTTCCCCTTCTCTCTGCCTAGAAACACTGTCCTTTGGCTTGGTATAGCTGCTTCCTCTTCACTATCCATGTCACCAGCCAGATGTGACATCCTCTCCTGCCCATCATGTGTAAACCCATCCTCCTGCACCCACACTCCTTCCCCCATGCACTCTTATCCTTCCTGTTCCCTTCATCTTGTTTTATTTTATTCAAAGCAGCTACTTCTATCTAAAGACATATTTTTCTTTCTCTTTCGTGGGTGTGTATGTATGTGGGGTGTGAAGCATCTTGTTTATTCTTTCTCCGGCACTACAATGTAAACTCTAGAAAGGACTTGACCTTTGTCATTTACCTTTCCATCTCTAGGGCTGAGAACAATGCCTGGCACATAGCAAACTCTCAAAAAACTATTTAAGAATTGAACATATTATAGAGTGAGTGAGAGGACCTAAGAAAGGGATAAGTCCAGAAGAGGAAAACTAACTGGGAAGGCAGGTAGGTAGAAAGAATTGCTGAAACAGTGATGTACTCAATAAGATAATAGGAGATAGGAGATAAATATGAAATAACACAGGAGTGAAAGCTCAAAGGGCAAGTGGAGTATTAGAATGCAAGAGGAAAAAAAAAAATTAATAGCCTTAGATTGAAATTTAAGCCCATGAGGAAGGAAGTACAGTGTTGATACTTTTCAGAAATGAGGAAGAGACTGTCATTATAAGAGACTGAGACTAGGGTGGTGTACTGAGCAACATAATTAGGCCATAGCTCTAGTCTAGCATTCTAGTCTTGGCAAGGACAGTGAAATCAGCCTCAGCAATGTATGAATCATCAAAACTGAGTAGCTGAACACAGCACATCCTTCCTGCTTAAGGGTGCCCAGCATACATCAGAAGTGTAATGAATTGCTATTAAATGGGCTAACAAACCAACAGGTCATTATTATAAGCTCAACTATCAAATCCTACAACATCAACATTAAAGGAGTCTTCCTAAGCCATCTATTCATTCTTTCCTCCAATCCCCTTTCATTTTCAAACATCTATTGATCACCTACTTTGAGCACAATTTAGGTTAATGCTGTATCAATACTTTATTCTCCTAGGAAATTGCTGCAGAGGCCACCTCCTGTTTCCAATCTTAGAACAAATGTTACAAACAGCCTTCTAGAAATGGTGTCCTTTGATTTCTAATGTAGTGATGGGTCTTCATGTTAGGAACTGACTCCTTCCAGAGGGAAAGGTATTACGCAGCAAGCCCATGGAAAGGAGATTCAGGACAAGTATAGACTTACAGGCCTCTCCAGCCATGCACCTAGGCAAATGTAGCATTCTGAAGTTAAGTATATAAGACAGTGAAAATATAAGAGAAGCATATATGAATGAACGAAGAATCCTTTCTAATGACCTCCCCTAGATGTTAAAAAGATTTTGCTACCAAAGTTAAATTTAATAAACAAAGACAAATTTCTCAGGATATAGATAGTTTCATATCTTTTGGTTTCTGTTTGTTTGTTTGTTGTTTTTGTTTTTTTATTAAAAAAAACTCTACCCCCTATGTGGGGCTCAAACTTGTGACTCCAGAATCAAGAGTCACATACTTTTTGCTAACTGAGCCAGGCACCCCCAGTCACATTAAGTCTTAACAAAAACTCACTTTTTCTGGATTACTTTTAAGTTTCAAAGATAACGCCCCAATGTAGACTTATCAGTTAACCAGACTATCCCAAAGAAATTTCTGGAATATAGAAATATCAGCATCTTTAATTCTGTAGGCAATAGTCATTTGTGATTATAGACTTGAAAGTGACTACAGCAATGGAGGAAATTGATTTTTTTAATTAATTTAAATTTTATTTAATTTTAATTCATTTAAATTTACATAACCACATGTGCAATAGTGGCCATTGTCTTGAACAACATAATTAGGCCATAGTTCTAGTCTTAGCACTCATTAACAGAAACTGGTATAAAAGAAATAATATTATCTCCATCTTTCTCACTAACCTAGCAGAATAGTTAAAATAACATATTATTTCTAAAGGATTAGATAATAACATTATTACTGAAGTCCCCTTATTCCACTCATAAATGTATTAACTGCTTGAGCTTCAATTCTTCTTTTAATTTCTCTGTACCTCAGCTTCCTCAACAGTACAATAAACGTGCACTAGTGAACCCATGTGCTAACTTAAGATCTTTTCTGTCTCAAGTACATATGATTTAAATCATTATATGCCACACTTTAAAACGGTTACTCTTTACATATAATTAATATGCCTAAGATGTCATTGGCTTTAAGATACCAGCTAATAAGACACATCTAAATTACTATTAACACATTATTAACATTATTAATACATGTTAATATAAATTAACACATATTCACAAAACAGATGTAACTATTAATTCATCATATCTATCTGTAAGCTCACATTCCTACACAATTATAGTATACTATTTAAAAACTCTCTAACTAGTTATATACCAGCTAGAATTCAATGAGAGCTATATTAAATCTATGAATTAAACTCAATGCTCTGTGAGCCTTAAAAAACAACAACAAAAACAGCTCGAAAACAATAAAAAGACAAAACCACGCCATTCAATTTTATCCAATGAATAGACTATGAAAATCAGGACTGTATGTGGTTACTAATTATTTTTAAATGCTCTTAATTACCAGCACTAAAGGGAAATGCTACAAAAAGCCATTAATTCGTAAGTAAACAAAGAAGTAGTTCCAAAGGAAACTCAAAAACCATTTTCTCCAAGACATCTTTTTAAATGAAATATAAAAGCAGAGCTTCTTTTTCTGAATTCCATTTCAATGTCATTAGAACAACAAACACTTGCTACTAATTCTTTTAAAGTAACCCATATAATTCTTGAAAAAGGACAACGTGACATAAACCCACACTCCAACAGACATAACATCTAATCAGTCAGCAAATATTTACTCATCATTTACTAACATGTGCAAGAAACAGGGCATGAAGAGCTGAGAAAAAAATTTGTTCTTGCCATTCTGCCCCTCAAGGTCTGGAGAAAGAGTCAGGACAGAAAAGCAACAAGGACGGATGTGGGGAGCAGAGGTGGAGAGACCAATTGGGAACACAGATTGCAGGGCAGTGGGGCAGGGAAAATGAAAGAAAGATGTGCTGTGGGGAAATGCTGATGCCTATTCCTAAAAAGAAAAGTTGCAATCCCCATGGCTATAGCAGTTGAAATATTATTTTTTCAAGGATCTGCTTAATATTCTACCCCGGCCAAGCAGCCTACCCTAAAATGCACTGAAAAACTACTCAACAAATATTGGCCAAATGAACAGCCGTTTTTTTTTTCCTCTCTGCAAAGCTGGTCCATAAGAAAGTTCAAAACTTCATTTGCGTGCAGTCAAGTATCTATTCATGAACAGACGAACAGTTTGAACTTACAATGCGCATTCCTGAAATCAAGCCCTTTCTTTCTTCACCAATCGTTTGTTGAGTACCTATGATACACAAGGCATCCTTTTAGTTGCTGGGTATAATAAAGTGGGTATATATCTAGTTATGATGTCTCTCTGGTTCCAAACTTTTATACTTAACCTGTCTGCAAACATCTGATAGGTACCTTAATTTTAACATAACTAAGCAAACTCTTCATTTTCTTCCCCCACAAATACACTTCTCCCCTGATCTTCCTTCTTAATAAAAGGGACCATCATCCCTACCAATGGCACAGTTGCTAATGGAAAAAAAAAAAAACTGCCAGTTCCTAAAATCCAGCAGGAAGAAAAAAACATTTAAATAAACTTTGTCTAAAGTAAAAAGAAAAATACTGTCAAACAGTGATATGTGCTATGCAGAGAATTAAAATGATGTGATGTTACAGAAACAGGGTGAGCCTGCTGGTAGTCACAGAAGGTGTCTGAGTTTTGATTCCCCTAAGAAGAAGAACTTGGAAAAGGATTTAGGTGCCAAAAGTTTAGTTAGGGGGTGGAAGAAAAATCAGTAGGAAGGTGGAGAACTGAGAGAAGGAGATCAAGTAGCCGTTACAGGGTTCTTTACCAGGACAACTACACTGCCAGCAACTTCACTTAATCCCACGGGGTCAACTCTGGGACCCAATGAACACATGCGTGCTTCAGAGTTTCCCATCTGAGGGGTGGAGAGCTGGGGTATTTATACACCAAATCCTAACAGTCCCTGGTTGAGAGCTGATGAAGGGGAGAGAGAACCACTTCCCCAGTGCTTGCGTCCTTCTGGTTAGTAACAGGAGGCTCACTTGGGGAAAGACAGCATGCGAACAATGAGAGGCAGGTGACAGAGTCATGCTGTGAAGTAGGCAGAGCAGAGTGTAAGAGCAGGCCTGCAGAAAGCCTGCTGGCAGAGGTGTCATATATGCTGGAATTTAAGTGGGGAGAAGGATCTAGAATAAAAGATTTCCAGCCTGAAGAAACTGCCAGAATAAGATCAAGCTCAGTATACCTATGACAAGTCACCTGGACAGAATGTATAGAGAAAAAAGGGAGACTGAGAAAATCAGGTCAGAGAAGCAGATACAGGCCAGAATACAAAGGGCTCTGAAGCCAGCATAGATTGCCTGGAGTTTATTCTAATCCAACTGGGAAGACACAGGTGGGAAGTACAGGCTTGGCAGGATCTTACCTACATTTTTAAAAGATGGCTCTGACGCAAATGCAGAGTGGGACCATGAGTGGAAATAAGAAATTCAGGACACTGCCACAGTGAAGCAACAGCGGTGGCAGGAGATATGAAGAAAGCAGACCGGGGGTGCCTGGGTGGCTCAGTCAGTCATGATCTCATGGTCAGTGAGTTCGAGCCTCATATTGGGCTCTGTGGAGACAGCTCAGAGCCTGGAGCCTACTTTGGATTCTGTCTCCCTCTCTCTGCCCCTCCCTTCCTCATGGTCTGTCTCTGTCTCTCAAAAATGAATAAACATTAAAAAAAAATTTTTTTTTAAAGAAAGCATACCTGCCAATGAGCTGGATATGCAAAAAGGAATGGGAAGTTGGGGAGGGGGGGCGAGTCAAGAATCCTTCATACTTTCCTCAGTAGCAACTCTGTAGAAGGTGGGGGCAGTGGTCCCTTTTAAAAGAAGGAAGAAGACAAGTGAGAAGTATATTTGTGAAAAACAGTGAAGTCTCTTTTAGTAAGAAGCCCATCAGATATCCACAGATAGATAAATATGCAAGTTTGGAATCGGAGAAACATCAGAACCAGAGATCCACACAAGGGAGGCTTCTTACATGCGTGTAGCATTGGAAGGCAAGAAATTAGATTACAGTCAGTATTACATATAAAAAAGAAATGGGCTCCAAAAACAGACTTTTACATTGCAAATAATAAGGATACATCTATCAATAACCTTTTATTGTATCACAGTAAAATATACTTCACAGTAGTCACGGCCAACTCATCTGTCATTCATTCATTCACTCAGTGTTAAGCTTAAAATAAACTCAGGCCATTACGCTGAGAACTGTAAGAAATTTAAAATATATCTTACATTAATCCTCATTTTTAAGGGCTCAGGGTCTAAAACCCTTACAGATTAAAGACTGACTATCGTAATTGTTCTAAGAGAGATACAGAGAAAGAACCATGGAAACTTAGGAGAAAGAGATTATTTCCACCTGGCAAAATCATAAAAGGTTTTGAGTGGAAAATAGCATTTAAGCTGGGGCTTAAAGCCTTTTCACATTTGTAAAACTTGCCCTGTAAACACTTAGGAAGTGGATGCATTTCAAGAGTGAGAGACTTAAAGAACAAATCCATGGAGAGGAGACTTCGGAGGGAGGATAATTCTGGAGCTCATTAAATAGTTCAATTTGCTTGATGATAAAATACAGGAATGGGATAGGTGGTGAATATTTCTAGAATACCAGATTTATTGAATACATCTCTAATGTGTTCCATGTAAGGAAATAATTTACTTTCCATAGTGTCAAACATACATTTGGTTGGGCTTAAGAAAAGTTAAGCCATAAATTCATTTCTCTTTAATTTTATGGAATGTTGATTTCCACTGCACTAATGTACCATGAGCAATCATTCTGCACTTCTCACTTCTGCTGTCTTTTGGTTATATTTTTCCTCATTTAATCATTTAAAAGCACCTTTTTTATCTATCCAACTTTAAACACGGGAACCTCATGCATTATAAGCTAGTCAGTATAAAGGAAAAGGAAAAGACGTAAGCTGGGTAAGGAGGAGATAAAACACAAGCTTAGTGGAGCAAACAGAACCAGGGGGCACACTGTGGGGGAAGAACAACTGAGGCACAAACGGCCAACAGAAGGGATTTGCAAATTCACAGACTCTAAAGAGGTATTACATCTGGTTCCATGCTCTAAACTCATTTCTTTAGATAGTGTTCATTTTTTTAAGTAATCTCTATGCCCAACATGGGGATCTAACTCACGGCCCCATGATCAAAATTCGCATTAGATAGCCCTCATTTTAACCTGTCAGTTCAGTTTCTTTCTGCCACTCTTTAAAAGACTATGAGAGGGGCGCCTGGGTGGCTTAGTCGGTTAAGCGTCCGACTTTCGCTCAGGTCATGATCTCGCGGTTCGTGGGTTCGGGCCCCGCGTCGGGCTCTGTGCTGACTGCCAGCTCAGAGCCTGGAGCCTGTTTCAGTCTGTGACTCCCTCTCTCTCTGACCCTCCCCTGCTCACGCTGTCTCTCTCTCTCCTAGAAATAAATAAAAAATATTAAAAAAATAAAAAAAAAATAATAAAAGACTATGAGAAACATCCTTTTATGGTGGCCTTTAAAGACTTTTTCATACACAGCCCGTAAGAAACACAATTAACCATAAAGGGCTTTCTGAAAAGCACTGCTTACAAGACATTCCTATTTTTTCCCCCTCATATTGCTTGTCATAAGAATAAAGTTTATAATTACTGAAGGACCAAGTGTTTATCTCTATGGAGGTTCTCAAGAGGACCGCCACGCTAAGAATATGATTACATGTACAAGAGAAGCAAACAAACAACAACAACAAAAAAAAACGCAACAAGGCAAAGAAACAATAAACACAAAAAATGTGCAGGAACTCTTTCAAAAATGAATCAGTAGAAACAATTGCAGTAAATGAGTCCATGAAGGGACATTCAGGAGTGTCAACTGAAAACAAAAGACAAGAAGGCAGTGACTTTCCTGTACAGACTGAGCATTACAGACCCTCAAAATTCTGAAAATCTTAGTTTAAAATAAGCCTCCTAGGCAGCTCAGTCAATTAAGCTTCCGTCTCTTGACTTCGATTCAGGTCTTGTAAGTTCGAGCCCCACCTTGGGCTCTGCACTGACAGTGAGGAGCCTGCTTGGGATTCTCTCTCTCCCCCTCTATAACCCTCCTCACAGTCTCCCTAAATACATGCATGCATATATATATACATAAATACATAAAAATGCAAAATGCCAACTAGCAAGAGCATGCATGTCAGTCAACCCTTGGAAAAAGACTGAATAAAGATAAAAATACTATGTAAATAATGTCCCAATCCCATATGTAAATATCTATGTACTTAAGCAGAAAATTTATCATTGTTTGTTAAAAACTTAGAAATTATGAAAATATTATACATCCTGTCTTAAGCTATCTAGGTATAGGAATCTAGGTAAGATATCAGTTGAAGGAGGAAAGAGAAGAAAAAGGAAATAAAGGGGGGAAAAGTAACTAGCATCTTATAAAAATAATTTTACAGTAAAGAAAATCAATCTTTCATAGCAACAAAGATCAATAAAATATAAACTACTTCCAGTTAAAAAAAATTAAACTGATTTTGCCCCAGGGCACTCGCACATATAATTCTGATTCTTCCAGCCCTGGAAGGCATAAAAATACAAAAGAATTATCCAAAGAGACACAATCTTTCCTCTTCCCCCTCCTCCTCCCTCAATGAATGATTTACTATTCAATAAAGGTTAACTTGGGTCAACTTAAAAAAAAAAAAAGAAAGAAAGAAAAGAAAAGAAAAAAAGGAGCTAATGCTCAACCTTAATGCAAAATAGCATAGAAAACATTCCCTAGTTATTTCTCCTTCAGTGACTTGTAAATATTAGGAATGGCTGATGACATTTTTAAATACTTGATTTCACAACAAGTTACCTACTTTCAAATGGCCCTTTCAAGATATCTGTGCTGACAGGCCAGAACTTGTCGTGTCCTGAGAAGCACACAGCCATGTTCAGAAGGCCCACACAAGTAGAAATGTTGAAAAAAAATCTGGGTTCACAGATGGTAATATACCAGATGCCAGAACACTAAATAAGTTGCCAATTGATTTTGAATTTAAACTAAACGAACTAGGTTACTCGCTGAATTCATTTGTCATTAGACTCACATCTCTAACCTCTCCCAAAAGCAATACTTTATTTTTTATCTCACCAGTATATGCCTTTGGGTGAATACTGGGCAACTTAATATATATTGGATGCACATATTTCTCAAAATTGCACTTTAAGAAAAATAGCATTGAAAAAATAATCTTGTTCAAAATCAGATTTAACTAAAAATATATTATACAGTTTACTCTGGCTGCTGTATGACATTTTTTCAGACAGACAAGTGGAAAATGAATGTCAGGCATTAGGAAGAAAGAGCAGATACAAAAAATGTGGAAGCATCATCAAATTTGGAAAACCGAAAAGATTTCTAAAGGGCTGAACATAAGATATCTAAAGAGGATGAACGAAGTTGCCATTAGATATTTGAGCCTGATCAATGAAGGATTCATAGAACCGGAAATCCTACTATTAGATTTGGGGGGTGCGGGGAGGGAGATAATGTACAGAGTAAAATGTTTACACTATCTTAAAACGAATTTGATTTAAATAAGACGTTACCCCAATAGTCATATAATTGTAAACAAAAATGAAATCCCATTATAAAGTCCAGAATTCTTGTAATAAAAATCACAGTTAAGAATCTGGGCTTATATTTTTATTGTACATAACACTCACTTCTTTTCGCTTATCACTTTTATTATTGGTTCTGATTTTCCTGCCCAGTAATCCCAGTTAAAGTAATTGTATTTTAACTTTTTTTCCCTGCTACCTATTGTGGGAGGGCGGGGGTGAAGTGTGGAATGCAGCAAAGTTGTTCAGAACAGACAAAATTGACAAGAATTGTGAAAACAAAGGATGTGACAGCCTCAGAATTCTGACCTTTAGAACTTGAAACCAGATGTATGACTCAGCTCCCCAGTCCACATGAACTCTTTTGTATTCTGGGTACAATGGCAAATATTTCCTGTTATTAAAACATTTTTGGATTATCTTCCCAAGACTAATGTAGAGCTTCTGAAAAGATAACTGCACAGTGACAATAAAAAGATTGTTAAGGGTGCCTCTAAGCTGCAGGACAAAGAGTATTACGTTTCTAGTGAGAAGAACACTTAAATTATAGGCAGAGACCCATGAAGGCTTAAGTTGCCCTGGATCACATTAACCTCTTTGGTTCGTGCATATGCTTTAGGAAGCTTGACAATCACAGGGCTGGCTGGCAATGGGGTAGGAGGTCAGTAGTGATTCTCTTTCATTGCTATCCAGGAAAAGTGTCCCAGAGTAATCTTGAAGTACATTGCACCTTAACTGTTTATTAGAGCTGGGGCAATTAAGGGCATGAGAGCAGCCGAAGGTAAGGTTGTTAATATCAGAGATGAAGCTCCTTGGGCCCTGGACTGCTCTGCTCCCATGAAATCTTGGACCACCCAGACATTCACTTTGCTAACCATCCTCTTAAACTAAAGTGGAGATATTTACTCAGAATTAGGGGTTATACTTACAGTGGAACATACTTTCATATGTATTTTAAACATTACATTTATAGGAGGTTTTTTTTTTTTTAACTATATCTGTTGAACAGAAAACTCGCAGGTGGTACGATATGCTTTAATCTTTTTTTAAGAACTTTCTTTCCCTTGAAAATTGGTCCACACGTTCTTCAGAAAAAGTATATTACAGCAACATTTAAAAAGCACTTACAATACCTAGCCATGACACCTAAAGTATATCATTTGGCTTAAAAATAGCGCTGTTTTAGAAAATGTATAAATAAAAGAAGTGAGAGTGGTATATTTACTTACTAATGTAATGCTAATTTAATCTATTATTAGCAGGTTTTAATATGCCAGAGTCTGTTTTGAGAAGGAGTCTGACTGACTGTGTTAAATTGAACTTCACATTTTGTACAATTTACATTTCTAAGGACAACACTGAAAAAATTATAAATGAATGCTCTCAGGTTTAGCTTTCAGATATCCAGGCAAGCATAATATTTACTTTATCTAGTTAAAGGAAGTGAACCCAGAAATGGCACACTGTATTTGCACTCAAAGAGTGAAAGAAAAAGTGTGAAATGAGTTAATATTTGTTCATAATTGTCACCTGGTCAAGTCAGACGGCCCTGCCCCTCTGTACCCCAGCGAGAGACCCTGGGAACGTTCCATAACTTCTCTGGAGACCGAGCTGCCTCATCTTTGCTAATTCATGGGTTTGCTTACAGACCTAAATGAAAGGAAACTAAGGAAATGCTGGCCCACAGTAGACAGCACTAGATATTTGCTCCATGTCCTTCTATAAAACGGAATGCTGTTCATGTATTTAATATAATAGGAAAACCTACCATACTAGATTCTCATCTTTCATGGATTCCATATTTGCTAATTTACCTACTGGCTAAAAGTCCTTTTAGGTAGTAACCCTAAAAGGTTTAAACCCTTTGTAACCCCAGAATCCACATGCAGCACTTTTGCGGTCACTCGTGGACAAGTGCATGTGCAGTTGTGAAATCTTGGAACCATCCAAGGTGCACATTCCCAGCTTCTTGTTTCAGCTCACTCAATGAACATAAAGCGTCCCTTTCGCAGTGCATGCAGTGCCCTGTTTTTTGCATTTTTCTGATTTCACTGTTTAAAAAGCCCCCACACATACCACTGTAGTGCTGTCCAATGCTCCTAGGCACAGGGAGGAGACACTGCAGCCTTTCAGAGAAAATACGTGTGCTAGGTAAGCTTTGTTCAGGCATGAGTTGCAGCGCTGTTGGCTATGAATTCAGTGTCCACGATTCAACAATATATATTACCTAAGGTGTCTTTAAACAGAAGTACATACAACACAAGTTTTTCTACTTAACAGTTGATGAAAATGTGACCAAGGGCTCGAAGAAACTTGACCCTCCTGTACGTCCTCAAGGAGCAATGGTTCAGTCTGCACGAATTCCACGTTTGTAATGACGTTATAGAACATAACTACCATGAATTACAAGAACTGGTTGTGTATGTTGGATTTTACAGTCTGACACGAACAACAGTAATATACCATTTTAAAAAATGCAGGTCTTTACTCATAAAGAAATTAAAATGTCAGGCACTCACTTTGTAAAACTTTAAAATGCAAACTCACAGTTGGCTAGAATGGAAGTACGATTAGCAAGGTGTAACTACAAATCAGAACCTTTCCTTTTCCTATTATGTGAAACACAGAGACATCAAGTCATTGGAGATTAGTATTAAAATATAAATTACCACCTTGTTTTTTGGCTGGAGTCAACACCAAACATGCCCGGCTTATTTATGAGCTACGTGACTTTCTATCACAGTCGGATATATCTATTAGCTATAGATAGATAGCTGAGCTATCCGTAGGCTGAGCTTCAAAAGTATCTGGTTTTAGTTTCTCCAGAATCTGAATTGTTTCCCTTGAGTATCTGAACTTCAAGCCTTGACTGCATCTCAAGAATAAGTGAGAATTTGGAGGATGGGGGGTGCGAATGAGAACCGTTGGAAGGCAATCTCCACCACATTTCAGATCCTCCTCCTTCCCACAACCTCTACCACCCCCCCCCCACCAACTCACTCCTATTCAAGAAAGGGGGAATGAACTAATACTCTCTTTTATTTTTAACGTTTTTATTTGATTCACCCTGTGCTCCCAGGAACTCTTACTCCTAACTGGTCTAACAAGTGGCTTACTGTGTTTGCTGTGTCCAAAATAGCAACAACAACAATACAACAACAGCTTCCACCCCTCCTCTTGGATGTACCAATGCCAGCACTCAGCTTTTTGTTCTTTATTTTATCCTTCAGTACAAAGAAAGGCAGAGAATGAGCTGGTTGTTCCTCCATCATTCTGCACCCTTCTCTGCCTCTGTCTGTGCCTTCAGGGAGCTGACCTTGACAGGCTACCAGACCAGGCTCCCTTGCCCTCCAGCAACTGGCTGGCTTTGGTCAAAGCAAAGCACTGGCAGAAGTACAGAGGGCAAAAGGAGGGAAAGCCTGGGCTATTTATTTCTTCTATATCCTGTCTCATTTATTTTCTAGTCAGGTGACCTCTTCCTCCAAATCCCTGTCCTTAATGACTCTCAAAGTATGATTCAGGGATTCCCAAGTCCTTTTCAAGGGGTCCGTGATATCAAAGTTATTGTCAAGATAATGTTACCATGCATTCTGCATATTGCATGTTCATTCTCTCTTGAGGCTACAGTGAAGTTTGTCAATGCCAACACGGTATGATATCACAAGAGACGGAATGCAGAAGCAGAAATGAACATCTAGGGATCTTCCATGATGTCAGATGCTAAGAAAATTTCAAAAATGTAAAATGATTCCACCATTATCAATAAAGTTCTTCTTTGAAAAACTGGATTATTTTTATGAAGTTATGTTCACATGCGTATATTTTTATTTTCAAAGTTTCTTCATTATTAAGTTTCCATCTGTTTCCTGCCGGGACCCCTCCAGTAACAGCAGGGATGTTGACCAACAGGAAAATGGATCAAGGGTGTGAAGATGTACTCAACCAAAAGAGAAATGCAACTGGCCACAAATATATGAAGAAAAATGTTTAGCTCTACTAGCACTAAAAACATGCTAATCAAAATGAGAAATGGCTTTTAAGTGCTTTAAAATAAGTTTAAGGTAAAAAGGATAATCACTGTATCATTGCTTAGAGAGACACAAAAAATTGAGTCAAAATTTATATATTGTTCAAGAGAAAACTGGCCGAAGGAATTACAGAATATGAATTGAAAAGAACAGCAGCATGCCATGAATAGAGTAATGCTCTTGACAAATTACTTAATACCCATAATATGTCATTATTTATTGAAAAATCATATTATAAAGGGGATGCACTATGATTCCATGTTCGTGAAAACAGAAATGTAGATGCCCACAATAAAAAAGACAGAAGGTTACACAGCAAAATGTAGCCTGAGTAAACATGTGGCTAAGATCCATGAAAAGAAGGAGAAACACATTAACACGGCACAAAAGACTTAGGGAAGACCTTGTGGATGAGGCAACACAGAACAGAGGGCCAGAATTAAAGCCATCATGGTGAGGAACGGTGTCCCCGGAAGACAGCAGAGGGTACGCAGAGCTATGAGAAGCCATGAGGTTCCAAGTCTGCAGTTCTGTTTCATGCAGTAGGGCCATGAGGTAAATGGAGGGTGGAGGGCAGAAGAGGAAAGACTAGAGTGAAAGACTGAAAGCCATGCTGAGAAACACAGATTTTATCCAAAAAGCAAAGGAGAGTTTTTGGAGGTGATAGGATGGGCAATTAGTTAAGATCTAAGCAGAATATGGGACTTTCTGACCATTAGAAAGACAGAAATCAAGAAACTGCCAACCACCCCTGGAACACACATGGCTGGAAAAAGCCCCAGGGAGCACTCATGTGTCTTTCCCTAGAACCGCTGCTCTACAGTAACCTAGAGCTACAGCAGAATACAGTTTTATTGCTGTTTATACACACACACACACACACACACACACACACACATACACAGAGCTGTCAGGACAGTTCTGACAATTACCATACAGAGCCAAAACATCCCCTCTCCGATGGTTGGAGGAGTCTCTTAGATGATTGGACGCAACCTCAGCAGGAGACCGCCCTAGCTATGACTCATAACCTATGTAAACTCAAAAAGAAAAGACTCCCCTAAACCCCAGTGCAGTTGGTACCTCTGGGCCTGTCCGCTCTCCCATCTTGAAAGTGTATTTTCCCTTTAACTGCTATTCAATGCTTACTTACTTGAGTTTCTTGGCCAAACTCAAGAACTGAGGTCGGCACAGAGGCACGGAAGGGACTCCCATTGACAGAGGAATTTTAAGAGACTGACGTTTCTGACAGCAGCGTAAAAGACATATGGAATGGACTACATGAATGGCAGGGGAATGGCAAATTAGAGGCCACTGCATAATCCGGGAGGCTATGATGTTGTCTAGAACTCAAGTTATTGCAGAGGTGCTGGAAAGGAATATTTAAGACAGAGCTAGGAGGCAGAAACAATAGATCTGGAAAACATTTAAATATAAGGATAGAGATGGGAATGAGGAATTCAGATTTCCGATGGAAACAATTTGGTGAAAAGTGTTACTATATCCTTTGTTACAGACTGAACATTGTTTCCCTCCAAATTCACATACTGAAAACTAACATCCAGTGTGATTTTATCAGGAAGGGGGACCCAAGGCATGAGGGTGGAGCCCTATGGATAGTATTAGTGCTGTAAGGGAGTTCCCTTGCTCCTCCTATTGTGTGAAGTTACAGTGAAGAGACAGCTGTCTGTGAACAAGGAAGCATGCCCTCAGCAGGTACATAATCTTGCTGGTGCTTTGATCTTGCACTTCACAGCCTCCAGAACTGTAAGAAATACCACCCAGTCCATGGCACTTTTGTTACAGCAGCCCAATGGGCTAAGACATTCCTATACAATGGAATTTTGTGAGAAGAATTAAGCATGGGAGTTAAGAGCAACTTTCAATATGTTGAAATTGAGATGTTAAGGGAACATCCAAGTAGTTATGACCAGCAGGCATTTGGGTATGTTGGGTCTGAATGACAAAAGCAAGATGTGTGCAGAACACAGATCTGAAAATTAGCAATAAATATATGGTTATTGAAGCCACAGTCATGGAAGAAATCTCCCAAGAAAAGGTTATAGTAAGAGAAAAAGGCTCCCAACTCTTGGAAACATCATCATTTAAAGCTTTTAATTCTTGTTTCTCAAGAATTAGTGTGCATAAGATTGTGTCCAGAGCTGGATGAAGTGCTACATACAGCCTTTCCATCATGAACCCAGTATGAGTTATTTCTTCTGCAAATCGTCACAATAAAACCTAAAGTGAAGAATCTAAAACATCACTTAGATAGTTTAAAATAAGAAAGACATAATCATCTATTGGAACATAGTGGACTAAATATTTTTTTAAGTCTCTAAAATCTCTGAATAAGTTTCTGAATGTTCTATGACCCTACAATCTCTAATATTTATTGAAAGTCAAATTTCTTCCTGGAGCTCTTTTATTCCTGGTGGGGGAAAAAGTCACCTAAGATAAGTTCTTAGAGAGTAAGGAGCCATGATGGGCTTTAAGATCATACTGTCTTCGTCGCCTCGGGCTGCTATAACAAAAGTACCACAGACTGGGTGGCTTACACAAATATTTATTTCTCACAGTTCTGGAGGCTGTCAAGTGCAGGATGAAGGCACCAGCAAGAATAGGCAGTTATGGACACATGAGCAGGAGAGAAGAGAGGACAGTAGATGGGAAACTGCCAGGGACCACCCAGTCTCTGCCCAGAGACCACTGACTCCCTTAGACCAATCCCTCCTGCGGCTTAGCACAGCCCAATAAACAAAAGATCCAGGCCACAGGGATTTTCTCAACACTGCAGCGTGCGCACTTAAGGAAAACCTTGTTCTCTAGCAACTCCAAGGCTGTTAGAATATCATTTGCATTGCGGTCTTGCTCTTTCCCTTCTGCAACTTGGGTATCCCTTACGCACTCCTGGGAAGATGGCACTCAACATGAAGGAAAATGCTGGAGGAGGAAACCACGGCAGATCCAGAAGGTGCTAGAATAATGACAAGATGGCGAGGAGGAGGCAAAACAGACCCCCATGAAAAACACAATGCAGAACTCAGCAGGGCTGTTACCTAACCTTGGGCCGGTCTGCTTCCTTCACTTCTCTGCAGTGTACCTTTGCTTTACTAAATAAAACCTTTGCTGCTTTAATTCTATCTATGGACTCAACTGAATTCTTTCCTTCAAGATGACAATGACCAAGGAATTTTACAATCCATTACCTGATTAACAAAACCAGGACCTGAAAGTCCTTCTAAATTTTAAGATGACACTTAATATTGATACACTACATTTATTAATTATAAATCAATATATTACATTTGCGTAATCTGCACTGAGCATGAAGCCTGCTTGGGACTTTCTCTCCCCAAATCCCCTTGCTCTCTCTCTCAAAATAAGTAATAAATAAACATTAAAAAATAAGTAATTTTAAAGTCTAACAGTATGCCACCACTTAAACCATGTTCCACTGGTGGGAATACTATGAAGCAGTTAATAATGATGATATGATCAAGGCGCCTGGGTGGCTCAGTCAGTTGACTGTCCAACTTCGGCTCAGGTCATGATCTCATAGTCTGTGGGTTCGAGCCCCATGTCGAGCTCTGTGCTGACAGCTCAGAGCCTGGAGCCTGCTTCAGATTCTGTGTCTCCCTCTCTCTCTGCCCCTCCCTCGCTTGCTCTCTGTCTCTGTCTCTCAAAATAAAATAAAGACATAAAATTTTTTTTTTAAAAAGAATGATGATATGATCAATGTTTCTTATTCAGAGATTCATGGTCTTAAGACCCCTACAACTTTATACGATATTTTCTTCTATATGCACTCTTATGGGGGAAAGAGATGTTTCATAGATTTATGTAGAATATCAAATGAATTATAACACAAAATATTTTAGGAATCACTGACAATCACAAGCAAGTGTTTATCCAGAAAGAGAATGACAATAGATTGGAAAAAAATCAGGTTAAAAAATAACATATCCATTTATCTACCGATGCACACTTAGGTTGCTTCCATATCTTGCGTACTGTAAATAATGCTGCAATAAACATAAGGGTGTTATAATTTAAAATATTATGTTTTTAAATTAATGTTTTTATTTCTTTGGGTAAACACCCAGTCTTACTGGATCATATGGTATTTCTATTTTTAATTTTTTTGAGAAATCCCTATACTGTTTCCACAGTGGCTGCACATTCCCACCAACAGTGCAGAGGGGGTCCTTTCACTCCACATCCTTGCCAACTTCTTGTCTTTTTGATTGCAGCCACTCTGACAGGTGTAAGGTGATACCCCATTGTGGTTTCATTTGCATTTCTCTGAAGATTAGTGGGAGTGAGCATCTTTTCATGTGTGTGTTTGCCATCTGGATGTCTTCTTTGGCAAGTGTTTTTCAGGTCCTCTGCCCATTTTTAACTAGATTATTTTTGGAGGGTGTAAAGTGATATAAGTTCTTTATATATTTTTGATATTAAGCCTTTCTCAGAAGTGTCCAGTGAGAGATGAATAAAGATGTGGGAGACATATAATACACGCACAAATGTGACAACATAGACTGACCTAGAGGGTAAGTGAAGTAAGTCAGACAGAGAAGGACAAATACCATACGATTTCACCTAGATGTGGGATCTAAAAGAAAAAAATGAATAAACGAACAAAAAGCAGTAACGGACCCATAAATATAGAGAAGAAATTGATGGTGGCCAGAGGGTAGGGAGGTGGCAGGGGATGCGCAATACAGGTGAAGAAGAATGGGAGTACAGGCCCCCACTTACGGAATTGATAAGTTACAGGGATAAAAGGTAAAGCACAGGGAATACAGTCAATGATATTGTAATAGTGTTGTATGGTGACAGACGGTGGCTACACTTCTGGGGAGCACAGCATAACATATAAACTTGCCAAATTACTACGTTCTACACCTGAAAGAAATGTAACATTGTGTGTCAGCTACACTTCAATCAGAAAAATAGCATATATATGAGATCTCACTTTTGTAAAAAATAATTTGAAATGTAGAAATATTCATACATAGAAGTTATAAAAGCTATGTAACAAAGTATTAAGGGTAGCTATCGCATGTAGATTTTAGACAATCTTATCAAAAGAAAAAATCTGGAAATTATAAATGGTCTGTATATTTAATGCTTTCTCATATAAGTAAACTACTAATATAAACATCATTTATGCGATGATACTAGAACAGGTATCACAGTTTGAAAAATTTTTAAACAAATTTGATTTGAGGTAATGTCTACATTACTATCAAATATTAGATTTTAGTGTTAAATAAATGTCAAAGCCAGTACCGGATACAACCCCTCAGGATCTGGGATTTGAGATTCGGTACAGCCCACAAATTGGTCCAAACCATATAATTAATGGCTTCTGTTTCAGCCTTCAGATGAATAAAATCCAGGCCTATATAATTAATTAATTACAGGTCATTTGATATTTAATTTGTCTATCATTATTTAGGCTCAAAGATACGCCAAGCCACATACACTACTCCAACCTCTACTGTAGTTACTACATCACCTCTTTGAAGTTACATTTGTTTTGGAGGCAAGTGGCTGGCTCAGTTGGTTAAGCATCCAACTTCAGCTCAGGTCATGATCTCACAGCTCATGAGTTTCAGCCCCACATCAGGCTCTGTGCTAACAGCTCAGAGCCTGGAGCCTGCTTTGGATTCTGTGTCTACCTTTCCCCTCTCTCTGCCCCTGTCATGCTCACGCTCTGTCTCTGTTTCTCTCTCAAAGATAAACAAACATTTAAAAAAATTAAAGTTGTGTTTGTTCTCTGGTTCCAAATATTGTCTTAAATTATATCATACAGCAACATGTGCATAAACTTGTAATACTATGACATCATGAACAATGTGAATTCACTAGAAAAATAACTCAATGAGTCATATATAGAAACAAGAAATAACAAGCAAGTTCAACCCTACATGAAAGAAAATCCTATCATCAGCAAGGCCTCATTCTCACATACTGGATCTTCTCTCATAAACCTAAAAAATAAAATTAGGCTCATAAAAAGGGCTTGAAAGGATGAGTCTATACAAATCTCATATATAAGAAGAGGTATTTTTCATTTAAATGGCAATGAGGAATTCACCTCAGAACTGTCTTATGAGCCAAATGAAATATATGAAGAAAATGTTGTATCATTGTATATGTAAATTGTACCTTTTTAAAATAAAATACCTCTCAAAAAATTGTTAAGAAATCAACACATCTTCAAGAAGAAATGGAATTAACACATCCTTCTAAGAAATATTAATTCTAAGCACTTACTATGTAGTAATTTTGATCCCTACCTCTGATCCTTCCTCTACAAACATTACTTCTTAGATATAACCCATATGATACAACACTGATAACATGGATACCAGTTTCATGTAGACAGAAAACAGAGTAAAAATGGAACTGCCACTAGGGTGTACAACATATAAAGCTGTTAGTGGCTTACTGGAAAGAAAATTGCTTGCTGGAATCTGGCAGGCAATTTCAGATAGTCTGCAACACAACTTTCTAGAAGCACTGTTCCTTACTTATAATCACATGCATAGAAAAAAGATTGGATTTTCTCATTATATCTAAAATAATTAACAACAATTCAGATAGTTACTTTACATATGAAAGGCCTTTATAATGGTGAAAATGTAAACAACTGAAAATATACATTTAGGGGCTCCTGGATGGCTTAGTAAGTTAAGCGTCCCATTCTTGGTTTTGGCTCAAGTGAAGATCTCAAGGTTCATGAGAACAAGCTCCAGTCCAGCTCTGTGCTGACAGCATGGAGTCTGCTTGGGATTCTTTCTCTCCATCTCTCTCTCTTTCTCTCAAAATAAATAAATAAACTTTTAAAAAAAGTAATTACAAATAACAGTACACATTTTAAGGAGTCAAATTACTGATTTGTAGTCACTAAACTGTTACAGAAACCATCCCATTATTACACCAAATCAATTGTTTTCTAGTTTGAATATCCTTTCCTTCCTAAACAAGTACTTAAGTATATATTCCCAGGTACCCTGAAAAAGCTTAAAAAGCACACATTTAATCTGGGGAGACCTAAGCCAGTCTTCCTTAAGATTATGGAATCATACCATGTCTATGCTAATAAAGCAAATACCCTAAATATAGGATTAGAAAACATATATTCAACATTATGAAGAGTTAATTTTATCCACTCACTCAAGAAATGTTTCATAATGTAAAACAGAAAAATAAACCAATGAGTAAGAATCAAGAACAAAGAATCTCTGCCACTTTTGAAACTTTAGTCAAAAAGTTAAAAGCACTAAATAAGAAGGAAAATTGCTCAGTATTCGAGAATAAACTTCAGGTTCACAAGGGTTGGGATTGGTATCTCTTTGTACACTGGTCTACACCCTAGACCAGAGGTTCTCAAAGTGTGCTCCATGAATCTCTGGGAGTCTGTCCACAAGGCCCTTGTGTTGGTCTCTGAGGTCACAACTATTTTCCCATTAGTGTGCAGTCAAGTTTTACTGAGATCATTTAATACATGACAGCACAGTAGGGTGAACACAGGAGCAGATATGAAAATTTATGTCTTCCAGCAAGCCAGACACTAACGAGATTTTCAAAAACTGTGAAATGATGCCACTCTTCTTACCAATTGTTTTTATGCTAGAAAATATAATTATTGTCTTCATAAGCTATGTTAATGTTAATATATTTATCACTGCTATTTTTAAATGAATTTTCTATTTCTAAATGGATAAATGTTTACACTTCCTCAGTCTTAATTTCTAATATGATAATCATTAACAAATATAATCCACGCAAACAAAAGCTCCTTGGCATCTTCAATAGTTTTCACAAATATAAAAGGATCTTGAGACCAAGAAGACTGAAGACAAATGGCCGAGCATGCAGCTGATTCTCAATGAGTACTGAAGAGTGAATGAACAGGGAGCGTTATACTAATGTAGTGACTATTGAGCCAAGATCTGAAGGGATGGATAGAAATCTTTGAGATGAGTGAAAGATAAGTTTAAAAACAGTGCTATTTGAAATGTTTTTCATGTAGTTGAATAACTTATAGAAAATGACTAAAAATAAAGTTATTCCCTTACAAATGAGAAAATGGACAAGATGAGGGGCTAATAGTCATAAAAATTGATGCCTCTCAACAAACTACTCTGTAGTTTGAGAGAAAATCTTGGATTCAAAGCTGGACATCCAACCATCTTTCAAGGGAAAGAAAGTAGCTTATCATTACCTCTGTCATCTTCTAGAATTAATGAGTTTTAAAATGTTACTAAGATCAACATGAATAGGGGCACATGGGTGGCTCAGTTAGTTAAGCATCTGACTTCAGCTCTGGTCATGATCTAGCAGTTCTTGAGTTCGAGTCCCACATCAGGATCTATGCTGACAGCTCAGAGCCTGGAGCCTGCCTTAGATTCTGTGTCTCCCTTTCTCTCTGCCCTCTGCCTTGCACTTGGTCTCCTCTCTCTCAATAATAAATAAACATTTAAAAATCAACATTAATACTAAGTGCTATTTAAAAAAATGTCATATCAAAACAAAATATCAAATAGGTGTTTGCTCAATTATGTTTTCTAAAATTATCCATTATCTTTTCAACTTTCAAATTGCTTAATAATTTTTTGGATATGTGAATGCATAAGGCTCTTCATCAAAGACAAATTTTGAAATTACTTAAGTATACCATATATCTTTTAAAGGGACACCAGCAACTTTGAACATAAGATCTGATCAAATAAATAAAGTACCATTATTTTGCAGGCAGAACCTAATAACAAAACTAAAAATTGAACAGAAATAGAGGTGACTTAAAAAAAAAAACAAAAACAAAAAAAAACAGAACTACCCTACAGCCCAGCAATTGGACTACTAGGTATTTATCCAAAGAATACAAGAATGCTGATTCAAAAGGGTACATGAACCCCAATGTTTATAGCAGTGCTATCAACAATAGCCAAATTATGGAAAGGGCTAAATATTCATCAACTGATGAATGGATAAAGATGTGGTGTATGTGTACAATGGAATATTACTCAACAATCATGAAGAATGAAATCTCGCCATTTGCAACAATGTGGATGGAGCTACAGTGTACTATGCTAAGTGGAATAAGTCAGGTGGAGAAAACAAATAACATACGATTTCACTCATGTGGAATTTAAGAAAGACAACAGATGAACATAGGGGAAGGGAAGGAAAAATAAGATAAAAACAGAGAGAAAGGGGAACCATGGGAGACTCTTTTTTTTTAATGTTTTATTTATTTCTGGGAGAGAGAGAGAGAGGCAGCATGAGCAGGAGAGGGTCAGAGAGAGAAGGAGATACAGGATCAGAAGCAGGCTCCAGGCTCTGAGCTAGCTGTCAGCCCAGAGCCTGACGCGGGGCTTGAACCCACGAACTGTGTGATCGTGACCTGAGCTGAAGTTGGACGCTTAACCGACTGAGCCACCCAGGCGCCCCGGGAGACTCTTAAATACAGAGAACAGGTTGGGGGTTGCCAGAAGGTAGGTGGGTTGAGCGATGGGCTAACAGGTGACGGGCACGGAGGAGGGAACTTGCTGGGATGAGCACTGGGTGTCATATGTATGAGATGAATGACGAAATTCTACTGAAACCAATATGACACTGTATTTTAACTAACTTGAATTTTAAAAAATAAGTTTAAAAATAAATAAGTAAATAAATTATATAAATTGGATTTTTAACATAAAACCCTTCATAAGTTCTTGAATGACTTATTAATGAATAAAGGCAAGTATAACAAAACCATTTCTAAGATTTCATAAAAGGGAGCCAGCTGAAACCATTATACCATTTGATAGCAAAAATACACTCCTGGGCACCTAGCCCTGTGGTCTGCCTAAAGGACAGAGGGAAAACCCCTTGTTGACCATAAAAGGGCTGCCTGCATGTTCTCAGTGGCAAATATACAGAATCTTATTTACACAAGTATAAATACATGCCATTCCTTTGTGCTCACAGGCACTCCTGAAGGCTGGCCAGAATAGGAGGGTCCACGGGCTCAATGCAAGCAGGATTCAAAACGTCTGTGACATTTTCCAACATCCAATGTACTTTATTTTTCTAGCTTATCTTCTTCCATGATAAAAATATCTACAAAGCATATGATCACTATCGTTTAACAGGTGGCAGCTCTAGAAATACTTTAAAATAAGCCTTTAAGTTTCAGCAGGAGGACAGAAAACACATTTCCATAAATAGGCACTTTTTTCTTGCAACATTACAGCTGTGTGAAAGCTGAGGATATAAAGAAGAATGTATTTGTGGTTAGTAACAATGCCCTATCTGTTGACATTCCTCAGTAACTTAGAAGGCAAAAGTTTGAAAACTTCTGAGAAACTGTAAGTGAACAAATTACCATGACTGTTACAGGTCCCAAAAACTACTGATAATAATAAGTTAAAGGAACAGCATAATTCAGGTACACAATAGCAAGCAGGTGTGTGTGTGTGTGTGTATGTGTGTGTGTGTGTGTGTGTGTGTGAGAAAGAGAGAGAGAGAAAGAGAATAATAGTAATATTATGATTACAGAGCAAAAAAGTGAACATGACTGTGAATACAGTGAATGGTTTACTTTTAAAACTCTTAGTAAATTCTGATATTTCTGCTTAGTAATATGGCTTAGACACACACCATATAGATCTCAGATTATCACACTAAGATAGAGTTAGAGTTTGACATAAAAACTCATTACAAGGCCAAAGTGAAAATTAGCAATCATCTAATTTGGTTATCTTTTCAGTGAGTGAATTCCCTCTAAAACATCTGTGCTTAGTGGTCTCGCTGTCCAGACTCAGTCTCTCCCTCCAGGAACCTATCTAACCAATAATGCTTAAATGCTCTACCTACTTCTAGTCAAGGTTAACTTGCCTCCATGGATAAGAGAAAATGCACATCTAGCTCCACCTCTGAATTACTGCATGTATCACAGATCAGCAGTGAATGAACTACACCTATGACACAGCTCACTTCATCTCTGAGAAGCTCAGGCAAACTGTCTCACTGATATCAACCTCAATGTCAGTCACTTTAACTTCCCATTGGACTTCATAAATCCATTTTGATAAATCTTGCTGGTCGGAATGGAATCCATAGACTAGCAACATCAGCATCGCATGAGCATGTTAGAAACACAGACTATCAGGCCCTCCCCCAAGCCTATTGAAGCAGAATCCATATTCTAACAAGATCCCAGAGGGTTCAGATAAACCTTCAAGTCTGACAAGCACTTATCTAAGTAAATGCACACCAATTATTTCTTTAATATTCTCTTGTCAACCCACATTGGATAATTTTGCTAGCCTCCCTACATCAAGCTTTTTCTTTTGTTTATCTGATCCAATTTATTTTTAGAAACCCCTATGTGTGGGGTGCCTGGGTGGCTCAGTCAGTTAAGCATCTGACTTTGGCTCAGGTCATGATCTCACGGTTCGTGGGTTTGAGCCCCACACAGGGCTCTGTGCTGACAGCTCAGAGCCTGGAGCCTGTCTTCAGATTCTGTGTCTCCCTCTCTCTCTGACCCTCTCCTGCTCTGGATCTCTCTGTCTCAAAAATAAATAATACACTTTTTTTTTTTTAATTTAAAAAAAAAAGAAACCCCTACATGCATTTTCAGCCTATCTGACTGGAAAGATAGGTGAAGAAGCTAAAATTCATTAAGTAGACCAGGCATTTTGCTGGGAGTTTCAATAATGTTCCTCTGTGCAGTAACTCTATTTCTGAATTCTACAAATTGGAGACTTAGATTATCAGAAAGATTGAGTGACTAAATTGAGATTGTGTAACTAACAAGTAGATAAACGAGGATTTAAACTCAGCTCCGGACTTCAGTAAGTCCTATTGTCACATCTTCTATGTATTCTTTTTATACCAAGCATCCAGGCTTCCCCTATTTAAAATAAGTATGTGGCATTGGTAAGACAAAAAACTCCGAACATTTAGAGCCCTCATTGACTTCTCTGCATTTAAGAAGTGACCATAAGGTGAGCAAATCTGCTCAGCATCTAACCAAATTAGACCTGCAGTTCTAACAAATAAAAGCAGCTATTGGAAGTAGATAATGTAACGATCAAGGGCATGCACCCTGAAAAGCAGATTGACTTCATTGGAACCCTTGCTCAGCTACCTGACTGTGGCCAAATGGCTTACTTTTTCTCCCTAAACTAGGAATAGTAGTAATTGTGCCCGCACAGGGTTTTCTTGTGAGGTTTAAAGGAATTAATGTACGTAAAGCATACACTAATGCATGTCTGGTGTAGGGTAAGCACTTAAAAAGTGTTAACTATATTTATTATTCAATGGTATTTCTTCTTGTAGTATAACCTGCCTCTATTAAAAAAAAATTCTTCCACTTAGCTAAGCAGTTGGTAATACTGTTCCAAATCAACACATTTGCTTCCTTCTCTTTTATTGATCTTTAACTCACATACATTGATTGCTTACAATTATTAAACGTGAACTATAAAACCCATCACCAACTTGTATCTTTTACAGGCTTTCCCTGCCACAATCAATTCATGCGTCCACTGGTGCCTAGTTAGAACAGTTAACAAACAGAAGCCTGAAGACTTTTAAGACATAAACAATAGGCCAAAGACCAAAATGGGTGTCCAGACCTACAGGTGAGAGTTTGGGCCTTGCTCCTTACAATCCATTCGCAACTCCTGATTTCCAGTTCACCAGCAATTCTAACAGCTCCAACTGCAAAATATATCTGAAATCTGACTGGCCACTTGCCTACTCCATGCTGCTCTAAGCCACCATGATGACAGTTCTTCCCTTCCTCCCCTCAAGCCAACAGAAATAGTAACCCCCAAAATTGCATCACTCATCTGCTTAGCTCACTCCAGCTACCCAGCTGTGCCCAATCTTGCCAGGGACAATCCTCTCTTAGGGCCTTGCCACTCCCACTGACCCTGCTAGTAAGGCCTTCTCCCCTACCTAGCTCCTCAGCTCCAACGTCAAAGTCACCTTGGTGGGCTTTTTCTGTTTCCGGGCGCAGTGGTGGGAGGAGCTGCCGCCACATCCACCCATTGCAGTGGAAGGTCCTGCGGAAGTGCTCCCACTTCCCGATGAAGAGGAACAAGCAAGCATACAGCACGGAGCCCCATAATCTGAAGGCTCGCCACTCCCGCTACAACCGGCTGATTCACCGCAAGACTGGGGGCGTGGAGCCACCGGCAGATGACAAAGGCATAGTGGTTGTGGAGTGGAGATCTGGCCAGCGAAAACCCACCACCTCCTACATGCAGACCACTGGACAAGAATGTGAGAATGCAGGGGCCACCCCCAACAGCATCAGGCGCAAGCGCGGCTCAGATCTGCCCTTGGCTGCCATTCTCCGAGCCGGTGCCATCCTGGCAGCCACAGCCTGGGATGGTGACGAGGAAGCAGGCCTGCCCCACCCAGAGCTCCTGAGCACCCGGCCCCCCACCTCCAAAACAACAGAGATGGCAAACACCACAAAAAAGTCACCTGAGTGGTGACTTACTTTAACATTCTTTATTTATAATACTACTTCAAAATATTCTCTAATCAGACACACTCCCTATCTCCCAATACACAGCATTGATCATGCTCTATCATACTAACAATTCACTTATGTATGCTATTTGCCATCTTCCTTGCCTCCCTTGAGTGTAAACTCAATGAGGTCAGAGATTCTGGATGTTCTGTCCATTGCTCTAGCGCCTGTGTCTAGCATCCTGCTGCATGCGTAATAAATGTTCAGTCAATATTTACTGAAAGAAGAAACTAGCTGGGGGCATCCTATTCATCCCTAGACAAATAAATAGTCTAGGTATTTCCTAGTTTTCAAGGCACACATATATAATCTCCACAGGGAAAACTTCAGACAGCAATATGCTTTCTCTTGTATGAAATAATTAAATCAAAAACCAAAGATTTAAAAGAAAGAAAAAAAACCTAAGCTCCAAGTTATAGAAGCTAAACAACTGCTATCTTTTCTCAAAGCAGGGGCAAAAAAAGAGAAATCCTGCATAAATTTATAAGTTTGTTAATTAAAGAGATTGTCCCATCTCCTGTAAGAGGCCATTCTCCCTTAATGTGACAGTCCAGCTCTAGGGGTGGATGCGATGACCTTGTGGAAATGCAACTGCAGGGGCCGATTGACAGAACAATTACTCACTTGGCCAGGAGGATGGCTACCAACTCATAATCTTGCAGAAAGCACTTTGGGAATTTTAATGACCAGACAGACTCAGCAGTTTAGTTTCAATTCTAACCTGAAAAACATTCAGTACTGTCCTCTGTTATGATAACCACTCATGAGTTCAGTAGGACTCTTGAAGCACCTGGGCCCTTACAGAAGGATTCCAGCTCTCTGCTGCCACAAGCCAGACACGGCTCACCCAAACCAACTGCTGAGCACTAAGAAATCAGAATTCACATTCTGACTTCTTCTCCTATTTGGTTGGTTAATATCATCCCAACAACAGGAGGCTTTGATCTTCTTGTAAACTGTGGAGCATGTATTATATTTATGAAAAAAATAGACAAAGTAGGTTATGTCCTTCTACCTATTAAAACAGCCTACAGAATACATAGAAAGGGTTACGGAGAGTCCTGCAGAAAGTACTACTTAATGTTATTCACCTCTGACAAAGAAGATATGGAGAAAATAATTTTAAAAATCAAGAAATCTAAAGTGAAAGGCTGACCTATCTCCTTATCTACCACCTAGAATACTGAATATGTTCTCAGGTGGAGGCAAAAATAATAGCTCTGGTGTCACAGCATATGGTAAATAAACTATCCAGAAATACAAGATACATAAATCGGAAAAAGAGCCGAATCCATTTGAAAGTATACGATATAATATTTCACCCAAGATGACTTCATGTGCTTAGCAATGAAAAGTATAAACCGAGTAAGCTAGGGCAAGGTTTTTACCTGTTTTGACAAATGGCCTTGGTATTACTTCTTCATTTAGCGAGCATGGTATTTGTTAAAGGACAAATCCCTTTTCTGAGCAACAAGTGAGCTCAAAACTTGCCCAAGGAAGAGCTCCTGCCTTCTCTCAAGTTCACCTATTTATCATCAAGACAACCCAAACGGAGCATGTCGGGCTGAGCCCGACAGAGCCCAGCACCGAGGGCTACCCTAGCGTTCTGCTCCTGCTGCCAAGGCCTACATGACTAAGAAAATGACTTCACCTCTGAGAAAACGAGGCAAGGAGGACTCCACGAGACCATACCTAAATCACTCCCGGGGGCATGTTCCCAGGTTTTTAAAGACTCTTGTGAGCCCTGAAACTTTCCAGAACAAAAGTATTAAAAAGACATCTTCAGGTTCATTTCAGAATGCTTGAAGTAATGTTTACAATGACTTCGGTGAAGAGGGTGGAGGGCCAGAGTAATGTCTGTTCCAAAGTTGGAAAGGGCTGGAAGCAGAAATATGCGTGTGTATTACCAGGCTCCGACTCCCTCGCAGCACAGTGGTCATGAGTCACCATTACGAATCTTAAACTGCGGAAGGAAAGGAGGGCAGCAGGATGAACAAAAGGAATCGCCCTTGGATCTCTTAGGATTCTTGCCACCAGGAAGTAAACAGGGCAGAAGACCAGTGGTAAAAAATAGCAGGGACGCACACAAGCCCCTGACTAGCGATCTCCTATTATGGATCTGTATATATCCACAGCGGGCGCCCTCCCCACCCCCAGGCCTCTGCCGTGGATGTTCCCTACCCTCCACAGTTTACACAGAGTGTCTGCTTTGGCACTTCCTTCCCTACTCAAAGCTCCAAATTTACTTCCCTCCTCAAAACACCCTTTTAATGTAGAGTTCTCCCTTGAGATGGCCCTAGTCTCAGAGGGTAGTGTGCTTTGAGGGGTTCTAGACTCTGCAGACAGAAGTTTTCACCTGAGACATGAAACCATAATAATTCAACACCAAAATGAAGGCATGGGGATGAAGGGTAAGAGCAGTATGAGAAAAATGAGATTCAGGAAACAAAACATGCAGTTTTTTGTTACTTTGTGGGTTTTTGTTTTTTTATTCGGTACTTATCTCATTTCTCATATGTTAGATGAACCGATGACGGGTACTATCCCAAAATGTGAGCCTCAGTCAAGGTATAAGTTCAGTCACAAATATAAAAAACAAAGTCTTCACTATCAGTCTGGTTTTTTCCTTTCCATTAACTGAAAGTTTAGTGTCATGAATGCAGCTATAGTATTTCTTCCAAAAACAAAAGGTATTCCTTAGAGGAGAATTTCCTACCTGCTTTACACCTAGATTTGAAATAATTTTTATTCTTGAATTTCTAAAAGGCTCACAGAACAGATGAGCTTATATACTGCAGAGTGCGCAAGCATGCAGCCCCAGGATTAATGCAGTACTGGCAGAAGCGTCCTGATTTCCATAAGGACCAGGTGCTGGTGTGTCTGAAGGATACACGGTACTTAGAAAGGCAGGTAACGTGCAGTTTGTCAATCCACCAGGCTCAATAAATGTGATCAGTGGGAGTCCGTATGGTCAGTGCAGCCCCTGGGTCACAGTGCACTATAGAACGCAGCTGCAAAGGAAGACAGGGGTTTGATTTGGGGGTTCTTTCATGGTATCCATCACACATTTAAAGCCTGTGGTGTGCAACCTAATGGCATGTTCCAGATGTTTCCAGCAAGTGTACGGAAAAAAAAAACACCCCATAATATTTTCTTGATCTTTCAGGCTTAAGAGCAGGATGTAGAGACTACACACTAAGCTTTAAAAAAAAAAAAAAAAAGGAAAAGAAAGAAATGAAAAAAGAAAAAAAGAAGAAAATCCCATATGGTGCCAAATGTTGGCAGCTATCTTCTTTCTTCCCAGACAAAACTCTTAGGTCTTATGAAAACAACATTTCTTGCAAAGTGCCAAAAGCAACATAGATAATTGTTGTGATGGCTCTCCTCACCGACTGCCGCAAAAGCCTTACTGCTCTGCTTATCCACATCTAGCCTCTGGGATAAAATTAAGAGACAACTTCAAATCTTAACCCCAAAGGGCCACCTTTTGGAATGCCATCTCCTAAGCTTCCACAAACAAATCTTGCATTTTAGGTGATTTCCTTTAGAATAGAAGAAAAAGCCATTGTTTATATTTGCCCCCCTTCCTCACTATTTAAATTAGACTTAGAATCTGCACAGCCTTGTTTCTATGACAGCAGTAATATAAGATTATGATGGAAAATTTAGCAAATCCTAAACGTATTTTAAATATCAACACCCCCACTGCTTCCCTACAGTCGCTGTGGACAAAAATCTAAGAACATTTTACTATGCTTCATTTTAGGCTTTCTGTATACATGGGAAAATGTATGGGGCCATGCTTAAAAATATTTAAAAAGCTACTTTCACCCTGCTTTTTCACTTAACAACATAGTGTGCGCAGTTTCCTAAGGGGAGACAGCATTTTGATCACCACCCTAAATCCCAGGAGTAACGACAACTTTGTGTAATTCACAGCATTTCTCGTGGGAGGTTTACTGCTCTACTGACCAACATGGGACCAGTGTCAGTTTCACTGACGGCATGTGCAGCTGAAATATGAGAAAGGTGAGAAGAGATTATAGTGTAGAGGAGTGGAAGCCCATACGCCCATCTCCAAACACTTACAGTTCCTTGGCGATTTCTTGTTGTTGTTCAGAACCAAAACGCGACAAATTTATTCTCTGGTATCCTAATATTAAGAAGCCTTTGAAAGATTCATGATTATTCCTTTAAATGCATTGAAATGTGTGTACAATATAGAAAATGAGCCATTTAATTTGAATAATGAAGACGAGTTAAAAAGCATTCATTACCTTCTGCCTAAGGGTGTGATCTCCCTGATTAACATGTGCACTAATGGGAAAGAAGCTAATGTTCACTTGTTTTTTCCTCCAGAGCATTAATATCATTTGAGTTGGTCATTAAGGAGTAATCGCACACATACACTAACTCACATACTTACACACACACACACACACACACACAGTCTGTGCTGCAATGTTTCTTTATAACAAACCAGCCTCAGGAAATTATTAATGAGGGGTTAGGAGGTTACACAGCAGTTAAACCCAGAAGAATGTGCAAAGAGAGAACTACCTATTCAGAATTGTTGGGGAGGACTGGCAGTTTGAAAAGGAATTCCTTCTTAGCCAAGAAATTTTCTATACTGTGCAAAGCCAAAATAAAGTGAGTCATAACACTTCACATTTCCTAACTGGATATTACTAGAATGACCTCGGATTTTCTACGGAAATCAAGAATGCCGCAAATGAGGATGTAGAACTGCTTCGCCCTGCCTCTCCTCCCTACCCTGTTTGAGGAAATATCTGAGATGGTATAGATCCAGTCCTGGCAGAAGCTATTAAATACCGGATGACAAATTATTTGTAACTTTCAGGAAGAGAAGGAGCAGACCAGAAAATAAAAATAGCTTTGCTGAAGTACAAAAGCACCAGCATCCCCACCCACCACCCACCACCAGTACTCTATGTACCCTTTTCTAGAACATACAGGCTATTAGAAAAAGCCAACTATTATATCTGACAGTTATGAAGGAATGCCACCACAAAATATGCCACTTTGGCAGAAGGATTATTTTGAGCCTAAGGTGACTGAGAATCAACAAACGCAGGAAAAGTTCTCTGCCTTCCACTTATCTGCCTAAAAGCAAAGCATAAATTTCCCTTTGTGAAGGTGGCATAAATTCCACACACCGCTCCCCCAACCTGCCTTTCCAGAACCAGAATGAGGAGAAGTACCTTTATCATAGAAGACAGAGAGCTGGCATAGAGAGGAGTCTGCATAAACAGACCTGACTAAAACAACTCTTATTGCCCATTAGTTTCTCCCCATATATTTCTTTTTTCTTTTAAGATTTTATTTTTAAGTAATCTCTACCCTCAACATGGGACTTGAATTTACAACCCCATGATCAAGAGTCACATGCTCCACTGAGACTGCCAGGAGCCCCTTCCTCACGTGTTTCCTAGCCAATAAATTCTCCCACTATTTAAAGCCCTTTGCTAAAATGGTATATAAGCCTCTGAGTCTAATTGTTACTTTGGGTTCTTCATTCCTTTCTGTAAAGCCCTTGTGCACATAAAATTAAAGATATTAACAAAATCTATACGCCTTTTCTCCTGCTAATTTGCCTTTGTCAGTTTAATTCACATACAACAGAACCTAAAAGGGTAGAAGAATGGATTTTTTTGCCTCTCCTCTCACTCTCCCCTACAATTCAATAGGAAACTTGAAAAGCAGGGCTGCATTGGAAACATTTTACTTACATTCACAAATATACAGATCTTCGAAATTTATAATTGTTGAATTGCTACATGGCTTTACAAATTCGTGAAATGCAAAATTCAGTCAATGACAAAAACTGGTGAAGGTGTCAAAATAAAAATGTCAACTGATATGTCATTATAAGAAGTGGGCGTAGGTTATCCAGGATTCCTGAGTGGTTCCTTGCCGTGAGTCAAGATACTAACCTATCAAATACAATTAATTCCAGTGGTATATAATAATGAAAAGAAGGATCCCCACATCCATACCAGGGCCTGCTTTAGTTTGGTGACACTAACCTAGCCAGAAAAAGGTCTTTCTCAATTAGGCCAAAATTCACACTCCATCTGGTTGGAAAGATTAAAATCCTTGCTTTCTACTGAAAACTCACTGCAGCAAGGTTCAAAGCAAATCATTCCTAAATCCATCAATGTACTAAGGTCCCTAAAATGCCCCACATTTAAAATCTCTGGGCCATTTCAAGCATAAATTTTAGGGGCAAAGAGACTGCCAGTGAAATGCCTAAGTTGGTAGGGGGGAAAAAAAACCTTCCCGCAAGAATATTCTTTTGCTTCAGACTTCCTTCCCCTCCAAAAAAATGGTAAAATGACAATGACTGGTCACATTAGCTTATTTGCTGTGTAACCTATTTTAATATGTCCACCGAAACGAAAGAAAAAAATGTCCTGCCTATAACATAAGACATTATATATTTAAGCTAAAGCACCAATCTGTTGGATTTTAAAATGCTGGGTGGTTTCAAAAAATCGAAACTTTTTTTCCAGAGCTTTTAGTAAATACCTTATTACGCCAACATCCTCTTTGCACTTAAATAAGCAAGGTTTTTCCATAAAATATAAGAGGAATCATGAAGCAGTCAGAAAAAAGAATCTCAAGTCACAATATAATGATGGAGTTAACCTAAATTATAGGTTAGTTATTACAGACAGACATAGGGTGATACTGCCAAGTTTCTTAGGAAATGTAGTATTTATTGTCAGTTATCACTAAGGTAAATAGCAATATTCATTACTATGTAGAAAATCAAATAGAAATCTTAAAGAACATTTAATTGAAAGTGTATTTCTTGGAATTCACTAAAATTATTGACATCATTGAAACAATCTAATCATGTTTTAGGACAAAAATAATTCCTTCAACCTGGCATCTACTGCAGGACAAAGGCCTAAGTCATATACAAAATGGAAAAATCAATTTTGGCAGCCAGACAAGAATTCTGGAAACTGCATAGGCCAAGTATCCCCGGTCCCTAACACAGTGTCTGATAAATGAGACACCTAACACTAAGCATTCAATAAATTGATCCACTAATGAGGGGCGCCTGGGTGGCTTAGTCGGTTAAGCGTCCGACTTTCGCTTAGGTCATGATCTCGCGGTTTGTGGGTTCGAGC
Organism: Proteles cristata cristata; assembly: GCA_017311185.1. Taxonomy (NCBI): domain Eukaryota; kingdom Metazoa; phylum Chordata; class Mammalia; order Carnivora; family Hyaenidae; genus Proteles; species Proteles cristata. The sequence goes on along the minus strand of JAESUZ010002924.1, from coordinate 644,665 downwards.
CCCGCGTCGGGCTCTGTGCTGACTGCCAGCTCAGAGCCTGGAGCCTGTTTCAGTCTGTGACTCCCTCTCTCTCTGACCCTCCCCTGCTCACGCTGTCTCTCTCTCTCTCCTAGAAATAAATAAAAAACATTTTAAAAAAATTAAAAAAAATAAAAAAAAAAAATTGATCCACTAATGAACTGCAAAAGCCAGTAATCTTTCTCAAATTGCTAGAAGACCACCAAGGAAATTTCCTTAATATTTTTTATTAATCTGCACAGGATTCAAACAGTTATTATTTTTTCCCAGCACCAATATAAGACATGAATAGATTAGTGAAAAATCTGTGATCATTTAAAAATCTGTGGGCATAAAAACAACTGAATAATTAGGTCTGAGAAAAAAAAACAGTAAAGGAAAGTTTGCTTTCTGTTTTGTGTATGAGACAATCGTTTGCAAAGAAAACATGCTGAACTTTGTCTTTTTAAGGAAACACCGAAGGAAACCTTAATAATAAATGTTTGGAGAACCAAAAAAGAGCCTAAGCACAGTGTTTAAATTACTGACCTCAAAAAATAAAATATCTTCTTAAATATCTTGGATTCTATCCCATCGTAAAAGAAAGATTTACATAGTCAGGCTTCATTTGCTCACATGAGAGTTACTCATAAAAGATTATTTTATCCTATAAATGAGAAAACACCCCTGCCTGCACCAAAGATTGCCACTTGCAGTCACCAGTTGTGAAAAAATTCTGCTTGATAGATTCATGGTTATATGACCATCTCCCAAAACCCTAAACAGCCAATCTATTAAAGCCATCCAGTAATTGGGTTCTTGTCCAGACTGATTTCTAGATTAGAGTCTCAGCTACAGTAGAATCAGAAGGAATCTGGAAAAAATCTGGGACTTTCAAAAGGGTCATTAAGAAAAGCATTAACACTCTAATGTACTATCCACCAGCAAATGTGATTCACTGGCTTCTACCAAACCTACTCCCCACTGTCGTTTTGGAACATTCTTTGTCACTTACATTGCTGTACGAGTGCATCATGTGTTAGAATATACTTCTAGATAGCTTTGTCTCATAAAAGTAGAGAAGTAAGATGTATTCTCAACAGTGCTTCTGAAACTTTACTGTTCTTAAAAATGTTACCAGATGTTACTACTTTAAAAGGTGTCATAAAAAGACATAAAATATGTCTTCCTACCAAAAGTCTGTATTCTAGGTTTTTTTTTTTTTTTTCCAAATTGGTGAAATCCCAGATCTCTAATAGCATAAATAAGACATGAGAAATGAAAGATTAAGAATTACCCATCTATCTAGAAAGCAATCTGTGTTCATTCTCAGTAATCAATGCATCTAACGCCCCTAGGACAGGAACTGAGAATATTAGGGTACAACTGCCGAAATACACTGTATATGGCAGCACAAAGCCATTCTTCACCCCTGTCATCTGCCACCCCTGCTAATTCGGGAGGACTTCAAAACGAATGTAAGTGAAGACAATTCACCCTCCCTCACAGAGACAAATAAAATGAATATGAAAATAAATAGACTGGTCTCCGAGAGTCCTGAACAACTGTATTGCCTTAAATCTTACTGAGAAACGTGGGCATAACCCTGTGCAGTCTGGGTACCGTACTTATGTAAATAGCAGAGGGTATGGTTTTAATTTGGTTGTGACACCATAAATATTGGCATACTGAACATGTGCTTACTGCCATGAATTCTGAACTCTCTCTCTCCAGGGGCTGCTTCTGTTTTGTCCACATGCCAGAACTGAGGACTACTTGCCCATAATCTCATATGATCAGAGCTGAGAAAATCGACTTTATTTCCAAGGAAAGAAAAAAATACATGCTTTGAGTGATTTTTTGAGATCATGACTTTTTCAAGATTTTTCCTTTCCAGGGGATAAATCATAGTTGTCAATCTCAAAACCCCAAAGCAAAGAAAAGGAAAAGCAAACTGAAAATAAGAAAGCACATGAGGATAAATCTCACATTCACTAGAAAGAACAGAAGGAGGAAATAATTTAAAACAAAAATGAGTTCATGCTATTGAAAACGGACTTCTGACAGTCACGCTTTTCTTAAACCGATTGCAATAAATGCTATCATAAAGTTCCCTGTTTAAAAATAATTTTCCTGGAAATGATACATTTCTTTTTCTTGTTGAGGAAATAACATTCTAAGCAGTCATCACTATAATTTTGCTAATAATGTTCTTTGTACATTCATTTTACTCAGTCTAAGCAGAAAGACTAAGAGACCTTCCAGTGTGTCCCCTTTTAGTTCCTCAAAATGAAGCCAGGCATCAGTTACATCCCTTGGTTGTGAAATAAAGCATATGACCTCTTTAGAGCCTATCAGGGATGACCTGTGAGACCAGATGTCAACAGAACTGGCTGTGTTGGGTCCAAGCAGGCTGTTTTCACTTCACTTAAACAGATCTACCATCTAAGACACTAAGCTAAAGATTATTGAACACTGGACTCTTCTGAAAATGATGGAAGAAAAGACACATACAGAACTAGAAGTTAAGGTAGAATGTGGTACAGTCTGCAGTATCCTGGGAGTTTAGGGTAAGCACGCATGCCAGACTAGAGAAACACAAAGGCTTTGTAGAGGCAACACCCATGGGGTTGGACCTTAAATATACATAGGCTTTGAACACACAGAGGAAAGGAGGGATGATAGTTACCCAATGGTTACCCTTCCAATCTCCCCACAGGCAGTAACTGGTCCGTCACTCATTATCTGATATCGGAACTATTGTCAGTGCCTTTCAACTGGTATCCTTGTCCCTTGCCTCCCCATATTTTGCAATTATCCTGATTTACTTTTTTTTCTTTTTTTGAAATCAAAAAACAAAAACAAACAAAAACAAAGCCTAAATCAGATCACTCAGTGGACAGTTACTGATCTGTTATAGATTTAGGAATACAAAAATGGGGGGAAAGACAGGCCACTACTCTTAGGAGCTGGTGCAGAAAGCAAGCAGCCTTCTCCCCAGACCCTCGAACATACCTAAACATGCTCCTTAGAATGTCACACGGAGTCCTGCACAACCAATGAATACTTTTTTCAATCTTATTTCCCACCAAACGGAGCTGATTTTTCAATAGACTTTGTGCTTTCTTACAAGTCTATGCCTTTCACTTAGAACCCCCTTCCTTTCTAGAGGACTATCCTTCAAGACCCAACTGAAAAGAAGGCCTCATGAGAAGCCGTTCTCGACCAGGATATGGAACATCTCTGAGCTCCTTCAGCATTCTAAGCATACCTCCTGTCTCTAGTGTCAGAAAAACCACATTTGATTGTCAACATCTAGGGCTCAAAACCCTGCATTTTTGTTATCTGTTTTCAGGATGTGCCACGGTAAGGAGAACACAAGGCACATGATGCTTATTGGATTGAACTGACTTCTGGGTTAAAAGAGTTGCAAGAGCAGAGAGGCAGAGAGTCATCTCTGTGGTGAGCAGTGATCAGCTATGTGCAATCTTTTTACTGGAAAGATTGAGATGAGATCACAGCAGACCTTGAGAACACCCAGGCAGGCCCTTGTTACTCAAAGTTTGGTCCTCAGCCCAACAGCAGCAGCATCTGGAAGCTTGCTACAATGCAAATTCTCTGGCCCCGTCAACAACCTACATAATCAGAACCTGCATTTTAATAAGGTCCCCAGCTCATGTGTACACACGTTCAAGTTTGAGAAGCACAGGGGCACCTGGGTGGCCCACCCAGAATCAAGTCTGACTCTTGATTCCGGCTCAGGTCCTGATCTCACAGGATATGAGTCTGAGCCCTGCATCAGGCTCTATGCTGATAGCACGGAGCCTCCTTGGAATTCTGTCTCTTCCTCGGTCTCTGTCCCTCCCTCTCTCTCTCAAAATAAATAAACATAAAATAAAATTTCCCCCAAAAGAGTGTGAGAAGCACTGAGTAAATACAACCAAAGTTCTACTATAGGATGGTTATGCTGCATCAGTCTCCTATATATGATCCATCTGGGGTGGGAGGCCATGAAAGAGCCTCTTAAGGAAGAATAAGGACATTTATGCTACAGTTTAGGTGACCAGCACCTGACCAAGGGTGATGACAGGGAGAATTCAGAAGTTACAAATACATAATTCCTTTACTCAAAAATAGAAAGGTTTTCATTCATTAGCTTGACAATGATTCTGTGCGTATTTAAGGTGCTGCATTCACATTTTACAGGTTTGTGAAGGAATCCTATTTAAGCAGAACAGAGAGTTCACTTGAACTGGCATTCTCAGATTTGGAATCCTGAAAGCAAGCCCAGGTATGAGACAAAAGGAGTCCTCAAAACATACGGGTAACTGGGTGACCCTGAGGGACCAAAAGGATAGGTACAGTGATACCACAGCGACAGGAAGACGTTCAAGGGAAACGGCCAGGACGTGCTCTGTGAAGGTGGAATCCCTCAGACACATCAAGACCCCTGCTTCCTCCCGGTCAGCTGCTTTCCCAGACAGGCTCCACTCAGCAGCAGGCCCAGGAAGGCAGTGAAGACATTGAGAGTTTTACCTTCTGAAGGCTTGGCCAATCTTATTTCTAAATCATAGGGTGTTTCCATTTGAAATCACTCTCAAATTCAGTTATCTCTTAAGGGTGAGTTGAAAAACCATGTCTTTTTTTTTTTTTTTAATGTATATTTATTATTGAGAGACAGAGGAAAGCAGAGAACAAGGAGGGAAGAGGGAAGCAGAGAGAGGGAGACACAGAATCCGAAGCAGACTCCAGGCTCCGAGCGGTCGGCACAGAGCCTGATGAAGGGCTCAAATTCATAAAATCACGAGATCATGACCTGAGCCGAAGTCAGCTGCCCAGCCGTCTGAGCCACCCTGGTGCCCCTAAAAAACCATGTCTTGCAGAAATATCCATACTGGAGCAGGAGAAGATTTGCCCTGCGCAATAAAATTCAGGAAGAGCAAAAATAGAGTTGTATTTTTGATCAAGGCTCAATCAACAATCATGGTTATTTAACAAGCCAGTTCCATGTCTGTGTTGCCAATGGTTATAAAAACATAAAAGGTTCTCCACAATAGAAGCACACACAATCCTCAGACACAGCCTCTCTGGGGAGTGTGGAATGTACACATGGAGGTATATTCTTCTCTTGAGCAAACATAGCTAAAACTGAACCCACCCTCGACAAACAAACAAACAAACACCTGTGTGGCGCTTGCAACAGATGCTTAGAACTTCCACAGCAGAGATCCCAGAGGCCTGAAGTAGTCCCTCCCCCACGCTTTTATGATTTTTGAGGACACACTTTTAAGGACATCAGCACCGGACAGATAAAGTAAGGGGCATTAAAGTGGTCCTTTGTCTGAATGCTCATTATTGTTTTTTAGATCTCTGCAGCTCTGTAAAAGGTTCAAAGTCTTGACTCACCCTGGTTCAGATGCGTCTTTTTAACACATATTCTGCCACATGTCACTCCCCTTCCCGTAACTATCGTTTTCTACTACATATGACACTAACTGCGGCCACGGCACTCCTAAACCTCTGCCTACCAGCCACCCTCCATCCTCCATCTCCATATCCCCAAACTGACCAAAATGTATGGATAACTAATCCATTACCTTCGCGGTGGACTGACCGGGCCAAAACATCTATTTTTGCTATCTTGTCTCTCATATCATTGAGGCCTCTACTTTAGATACCAGGCAGGACTAAAATGTCACCGTTGGGGTTTATCTGACACGACCGCCAGGGAACCTTCACTACAATTTCTCCTGCATCTCTTTTCACTTGGTCAAAATTTGCCTTAAGGCTCACTTCCTCCAAAATTTAATTCCCTCTTCTCTGCCAGGTATGCTCAGTTCTTCCTGCAATAATCTGACACGTTGCCCGTTGCTCTGCGGTCATTTCTCCCATGTTCCATCAGCAACTGCACAGGCAATTTCCAGCGCAGAAATCTTATCTTTTGTTACACATTCAACCTTTACAGTCCCCTCTGGATCTCTCTCAAACCCACCAAACAAGTCAAACAAACCTGTTTCTTTCCTCTTTCTTTCTCTTCATTCTGGAGCCACTTCAATACCTCCTTTCCATCACAAAACTTACCCAAACGTCTTAAACACTTTATGCCTAACTTCTTCATTTTGGTCCATAGTGATTCTTCCTCCCACACCCAGAGTCCACATTACACTGAAGGAGTTTTGTCCTTGTTTCTATTTTTTTGGTCAATACTGAAAAATCACAGACCGCTTAATTCATTGATCTTCATTTTCTTGACTCTCTGTTGTAATCTATCCTGTAAGTCAATTTCTTTTATTTTCCTCTCTCCTTCCTTGGCACCCTCTTCTATCTGCCTAAAGGCTTCTTCTTCTCCTTTTTGTTGTTCTTTTCTTTCTCTTGCCTTTTTTCTCCCTTTACTGCCTCCTCTTCATGGCTCTGGACTACAGGTGTGGGATTTCCTTTCCTTCTAACTGCGTTCTTCTCTTTTCAGCAACCTTCACCAGGAGGGAAGACTATACACCAGGACTCAGACTTCATCCATAATTGGCTGCCTGCGTAGCTGGGGTGGGAAGGCCAATAATGAGGTTTACAATTAAACACAGAGAATTGCTCTCCAAATTATTCAAACGGAAGTAATACATCAATGTCCCTCCTTTAGTGCTTCTTATTTCTTTTTTTTTTAATGTTTTATGTTTATTTATTTTTGAAAGAGAGAGAGAATAAGCATGAGTGAGGGAGGGGCAAAGACAGGGAGACACAGAATCCGAAGCAGGCTCCAGGCTCCAAGCTGTCAACACAAAGCCAGACGCAGGGCTCGAACTCATGAACTGTGAGATCATGACCTGAGCCAAAGTCGCAGGCTTAACTGACTGAGCCACCCAGGAGCCCCTAGTGCTTCTTACTGCCAGTCACTTGACCATTGAATCTACTTCTGAGGTCTCAGTCAGAATAAACCTCACTGGACTGACTGCATGGATTTCCCATGGATTTCAATTCCGCATGCACACAGCCACTCATCTTTCCAGGCACGTTTGCTCAATACAGAAGTCTCCCCTGACCACTCTCCTAAGTGGTTTCTAATGGCTCTGCTGTAAATAAGTTTGCTTTTCCCTCAATTCCCACCCAATACTTATTTTATTCTGTATTACAGCTGGCTGTAAGTCTTATCTCTCCATTTCACTGTAAACTACTTGAAGGCAGTGACTAACTCCAAGTCAGCATCGCATCACTCACAATGCCTCACAGTTCCAGGCAGGTACAGGTGTCGCTTTGTAGTATTCACCTCAGTGTGATGACTTTTTATTTATGTAGTATACAACCACACAGAATTCTGTGCCACATAAAAGAGGTGAGTGGATAACTAAGGCAAAAAGATGTGAATTGTTGTTGTTAAGGTTACACAGAATCCAATTTAAAGGCAGAGTGTAGGTTTCCCATAGACTTAAGGACATCTAGTTCCAAGTTACTCATTAAAAAAAGAAAAAGGAAAAAAAAAAAGAAAGGAAATAGCAAGTCACAAATTACACAGAAACTATAATATCCACCATTGTCCCTTGTTTTTTAAGACTTATGAACCTGGAGCAGTGATTTCCGCTGCCAAACGTCCGGCGGTAACACTTAAAAGCTGCCAGTATGGTATGATGCCATCGGTTTTTAAAACTTAGAAAAGCTCATTGATTTTTACCGAGGTTTCTTACACAATCTACTTCCTTTAAGGCCAAGTGAGCCAACCGTGATTGAGAGAAGTTGCAGAATGAATAACTGTTATGGTATCAACACAGAAATTACTTCGTTTCCTTTCCTCACTTCGATTTCCAAATTTACTGCTGGCTGCCACTGCCACTAGTCATGACTGCCGATGCAGGGCACCACGCATTCCCGTAGTCCCACCCGCCCTCCTCCTGGTGCTGGGCGGCTCCCGCACAGCCCTCGCACAACCCTCGTACCCATTTCAGAGAAGGTAAATGAATACCCTAGTGTAATGAAGTGGCTCTCTAAAGCGAGACGACTTGGGAGAGGCTTTTTTTTTTTTTAACCTATGTCTCAAGTAAGACAAATGAATGTCACAGTAGGTGGGTTATAATAGCGGTTTTATTACAAGACTGGCAGAGTTACAATAATTGTAAATCATAACTGTTGTTGGATTTCTACTTTACATAGTCGTAGTTATGAGTCTGCTCTTGTAAGCCAGCACAATTATTTTACAATTAGTTTAGACATGTCTGAGCCCAGGAGGAAAATTTCAATTTCAGTCATCTTATTTTCCTTGAACAGAACCCAGTGCTACCAAAAATCAGGTCAATTCAACTTTTCACACATGCGTTTCTAACCATTTTCCGAAGTTGATCACACTTACACATGCAAATGCTCAAAAGCTTGAGATTTTGTTTTCAAACTACAGTATGAAAGAGCAATAAAGGGATTCCATGCACTAGAGAAAAACAAACAAATAAACAAACAAAAAAGAAGCCTGGAACCTCACTTTCAGAACAGAACATGGTCATGATCCTATACAGCCTACTACACACCCCTGAATTTGGATTGCAAATCTATCACTTAAACATCTAGTAAATGACCCAATTTGTTTACATGGCCCTGTACCTTTTTATGGTCCTTCCATAAAGAAGTTATTACATCCATTCCCTTTATTTTGTTTAAGTGTTTGAATGAGCCCCAGAACCACAAGCCACAGTTAAACAAGCTCTCCTTGGATGGACGTGGTCTCATATAATTCACCACTACCGGGGAAATGTTTAAAACAATGTTTGTAATTTGGAAACACCACACATTCCCATACACCAGAAGTATTTCCTGTGCTTTCTACAGTTTTAAATGTTCGGCAGATATATTAAAGAAGTCTTTTTTTTTTTTTTTTCATTTTTCCAAGTAAAAGTGTGGCATTTGCACTTCTTCCAGAAGATTTGCACCTCTGAGTGTTTTGCTCTGGTAGGCTGGTCATTCAGAAATGGCTGTAAAGGAAGATGGCAGGGGAAATGTGAAATCCATACGCTCTAATTGATTTCCTAGGATGTAAATGTGAGTTCTAAAAGGAAACCATTTTAAAGCAGTTAGTTTAACGGGGTACCCAACTGATGCCTATTAAAAGTTCTCAGCACAGACTAAAAATAAATTTTATAGCATGAAAGAAAAGTTTTTTTAAAAAAAAAATCAACACAGAGATCATTTGATTTTTACATTCTTACTCTTGCTTATAAACCTCAAGCCTGCTAATATTCACAAGAAAAGATATTAAAACTTTTTCAAGGTTCAGTATTCATCATTTAGGTATCTAGACTCTGTCAACATCTCTCAATATCTGAAGTGGGTTTTGACCTGGGAAACACCTGCTATTTTTAGACTGTTGATTTTTCTAGAAACAGTAAAACCATTTTGACTGCAGTGACTAACACAAAGACAGATCTAAGCCCAGCATAAAGATCTCCAATATACATAAAACTGCATCTGAAACTATAAAAACACTAAGAGGTCTGGTCCCTTGTTTTTCGTAGAGGCAATTCATTTTCATGTAGAGCTCCAGAAAGTGAGTGTACTTCTGTTTATAAATAAAAGTCAGGAACAAAATGCATACTTACAAAGATAATGCCACTTATTTAATAAGAAACATCCCCAGTACCTTCTATTGCCTACAACATAAACATATTTTCAGTGGAAGAAATCTGCCTCCAGCACATTCCATCTCTGGCTCTGAATGTGCAGATCAATACTTTTCATACTTAAACTATCCAATTTTTTCTTGTTTTTATAGTGTTTACATATCCAAAAATCCCTATGAGAAATACAGCTGAATCCGATCTGTCCTTTGAATGGGTAATCCGACTGTAAATCTCACTCTTGCAAGAGGGAGTCTTTAGTATGTACTTCCACAGAGCAATCTGAAAATGTTAGAAGCTACTGTTTTCCTGTGTTCTTAAACAACGTGCACATCTGAGGCTTACGTCTCAGGCTTAAAGTATGATAAGTCAGAAATGATGAACACTACAGGTTACCCTTGTTTTCCAGACCCAGGAAGAGATTTCCAGGAAGGAAGTGAATATTTCATTCTACTCATTTTGTTCACATCTTAATCACATTTTAAGCACATTCCTTCTTATCACACTGATTTTAAATATCGCCTGATGTCACAGAAAAATCATAATGTTTTAATGATGCCCAATTTGCATTTCTAATCACCTCAGACTATGAATGGGAATGGGAAACAAGCTGTGATTTATTCCTTAGTTGAAAAAAAAGGATAAGTAATAAGACTCTTTTAAAAGACAGATGTCCTTATAAATACCCAGCAAAAATAACTTCCAGAAACAACATGAGATAAGTACCAAGTAAGTCCAACTTCTGTTGTTAATGGTTTCTGATCTCTGTAGTGACTCAAAAGGCAGGTGCAATGGCCAGCTGGGCATATTTAAGCACGGAAGCATTATCTCCATCTTGCAAACACTGGAAAGCCTAAAATAGTATCTACTCACAAACGAGGCTTTCCTAGAATGCAAATAGCATAGCTTCAAAAAAAAAATGGCATGGCATCTAGAAAGCACATCCACCAAGATAACTCATTCTCGTCAAGTCCTTAACTACCACAAAATATTTCTAGCACTGTATACAAGGGACCAGAAGGAACCTCACTGGGGAAATGACACAGCTTCTCAAGGTAGAGTAGACTCACAGGAATTAATTTTCTACAAAACTCGAGAGCCTTTCCCTGAAAAGCGTTAAGGCTGTTCTCTTTGCTTCTTGCAACGTAATAGCTTCACTACACTAATTCCATGTGCTGGAAGAGGGCTTCCTTTAACCACAATCTGCGGATCCCTCACCCAGCCTCATTCCGCATGCCATCCATTTTGTGAGTGAAGTGTGAAAATAGCTCTTTGTTTACAGAAAGAAGGCAATAGAAAGTGGTGTGGACACAGGCTTAGCTTATTTGGGTGTACCGGAAACTGTACAGCCTGCCCTTCCAACCAAGTCCAAACATCCAAATGTGCATAATGACGGGGCGAAAGTTCTACCAAGCAGCAGCCAACTAGGCACACCAAAGCAGAACTCTGCTACTCCACATCTGCTTAGAAAGTGACTGAAAATAACTCACCCTCAAAGAGCCAGACCACCTTTTCTTTTAAGCGGTTTGTTTGGTGCAAACTCTGCAGGAAGTTCACACTGCAAACAGCATCAGGGCCTTTGAATGCAGCCATCAACAACACCTTTGCACCTTTTTCTCACCTCTACTCATATTCAACCTTAGATTCTTCCTGCCTCCCACACATGATACGCCTTCTCAGGCCTGTATTCTTTCGCAGAGGCTATTCCCTCCACCTAAAATGTTTTCCTCCTTTCCTCTCTCAGACCCCCTTCAAACCATGTCACCTCCTCTGTGGGAACTTCTCTCCCTGCGCTCCTTTCTCTTCCAAACACAATCAACCGTTTTGTCAATCAACGGAGGATTTTTGAATTGAAGTAAAGCATTCCGTGTTCCCAGAGCACTCGGAGCACAGCACTAAACTGAACCATGAGAGACAGGAAGGACCTGTCACCCTTCTTGGACACAGCTCCTCAAGGGCAGAACCGCATCCTATTCTTTGTATACCCAGCACCTAGTGCAGAGCTTAGCCAAGAGCAGATGCTTATAAATATGTGCTGAATAAAAACAATGTTCTAATAAAACATTAGACCATTTAACTCATGAAGGAAGAAGCATGTGACTAAGAGTCCTGGGCTTGGAGTCAGGCCTGGGTGCAAACATTTACCAGCTATGAGCCCTTGGCTAAGCTACTTGGCCTAGTGAAACCTTGGTGTTTTCCCTCATACTCCATGGGGAGGTTATAAAGATAAGCTGTCTACTGTCTGCAAACACTGAGCCCAAGTGTGGCAACCAACAGGCCCTCATAGGGTATCATTATTAAGCATTACAAAACCAGAGACCCACTGGGAGATCTTTTGACCCACCCACAAAAAATGCATCCAAATACTGCCCTTCCTGTGTCTCCCCTGAGAGCTCTTACTGGGGTCATATCAGGACACAGGACACCCAGTAACAATGCAAATCTATATCCTCACCTTTACCATCAATGTGCCCGGTGCTGTTTGGGGATGATTGTATCCCTCAGAAAATCAGGTCCTCCATTCTCCACTCCCTGCAACAACCTAATACACACACCCCATTTGATTGAAAAATGGCTCAACTACTATCTGATAGGGTAAAAGCCAAGTACAAAAAAATCGTAGCTTGAAAGTAAAAGAGTAATTAAGCCTAAGACCAAGAAAGCAAAATTAGTGGAGCCAGTCTGGCAAAGATGGTGTGGCTTAGACAAAAGTCCAATATCCAGGGAGGAAGCTGTTCAGTCACCAGGGGACTGGGAATAACTGCTTAGAGATGGCAAACGAAATCTAAAGTGAAGTCAGATAACAGAATTGGCTCAGATCGATTTAAAATGTATTCTTGTACTTGTTGGGATGAGCACTGGGTGGTTATATGGAAACCAACTTGGCCAAAATAAACTATAATTTTTTAAAAGTACAAAAATAAATAAATAAACAAACAAATAAATAAAATGTATTCTTGTGACATAAATGACAAAATGAGATGATACTACCCAAAAAAAATCACTCCTGATAACTTGACTTTAGTGATAAATGTAATTAGTATAAGTCCCACTTTATAATCTTTAGCTCCTTTCATTCTCAGATTTAGAAATTTTACAAACAAAATTTTGGTCATTTACTCCTATTTCGGGCAAGCCATTCAACTCCGCACCTATGAATTTATTTCCTGATGTTCCTGACGTTCAAAAGAAATTTGAACCTTGGAATAGAACATCCTATACATTATAATGTAAATAAAATTAAGATCACTCATTATATCCGTTCAAAAGAATAACAGGTTGCACTTTCTAGAGCCCACTAAGTCACACTTATTTACTCATTCCCATGGTTCTTATATCAGGGAGACATCCTGCCAAATGAAATGCTCAAAATTATTGTTTAAAAAAAAAAACTTCCCTTGTGGAAATCAAGTATGCAAATGTCAACCATCCTCTTCATCATCTCTTAATAAACCAGATATTGAAATGAATACCCATGGATCTAGTACACCGGCTTAAAATAAAGTCTCGACATGTAATAGTAATAATTCTAAACACAGCATTTCAAGTTATTCGCCAAACTGTCAGATTTCTACCCCAACAGAAATACTGTACTATATATTAGCCAGAGTATCTGTTATTTTAATCAATGTGATTATTTTCACATTGTTTGCCTTAGTGTTCTTATAAGCTGTGTTTTAGGACCCTGGGTGTCTCATCTTCCTTCACAACCCACAAAGCATGTGACCCCCTAAAGTAATAAAGAATGGCTTTTACACAAACCCTCAGAATGTTAAACTGAGAATCCCATTTGCCCAGTTGGTTCTTTATAGAAGGACAAACATATCACCATATTAACAGTTTCATACTGTTGCACTCAACAATGACCTTGACGAGATCACTTCAGCTCTCCAGGTCTCACTTTACACATATGTGAGCAGAGCCTCTCAGGATCCTTCTAGTCTTAACATTCCACACACCATAGTTACTGCTGATGTCCAGCCTGCGCAACTTATCTGTAAGTTACAAGCAGAGGATGGAAGGCACACCTCTTTGTTGAGGCATGTTAGCCATCTAAAATTTACCATTATTCAGATCCTCAGTCCATATCACACAACACCGCATCTTTGGAAAATACAGAGGGAAGAGTGCACAGAAATGGCATGGTTAAGAAAGTTAGCAGCACAGTTCTAGGAAACCTACCCACTGGCTTGGTACATGCTCACCTGGTAACACAGTATATTTACCAAGATTACAAAGTAGTACTCTGACTGGCACAACCCATCACAACCAATAAATAAACAAGTTTATGTTCCTGTGAAAAATGTAAAACAATGTAGAAGTTCCAAGACCAAAAAGACATCTTCAAAGATGCCCTACTCTTATAGCCAACAGCATAGCCTTACTCTGATAAGGCACTACATCCAGAACCATCCAACAAATATTTATTGAGTGCGTACTGTACACAACCCCTGTTCCAGATGTTAAAACTCCAAGCTCCTGAAGAGAGCGAGTTAGACGAGGTCCACATTCTCAGGGAATTCACGCACGCGACGGGGGGCTGGAGTACACTGACAACTACTAAATTAATTAATAAGAAGAATATCAAAAAGCGATAATAAGCACTACGCCGTTAGTCAACCTTGTTGTGATAGTGAGGGCTAACTAATTCCTATTAAGTGGTCAGTGAAAAGACCTCACTGAGAAAGTGATCCATTTAATTCAGACGACAGTAAGGTGCCACCCATCACATGCACCTGATCAGTGCTGCCCACAGAAACGAGAACAGCCAACAGAGGACTGCAATCCATGCCCCTGTAGGCCTGGTCCCTATGCCTCAGCTCACCTCCCAGGCCCCAACCCCTGGTGAGGTATAACAATAGCAGCGGCAAGAAAGAGGCTTTAGAAAGGCCATATCCAGGGCACCTGGGCGGCTCAGGCAGGTAACTGTCCGACTTTGGCTCAGGTCATGATCTCACACTTCTGTGCTGACAGCTCAGAGCCTGGAGCCTGCTTCGGATTCTGTGTCTCCCTCTCTCTCTGCTCCTCCCCCGCTGATGCCCTGTCTCTCTCAAAAATAAATAAACATTACAAAAAAAATTTTTTTAAAGGCCCTATCTTTTCCTTACTCGAGGTCCTTCAAGCCTCAGCCTGGCCTCAGCTGCCAGGCAGAGAGGAGATGAGAGGAGTGGAACTCCAATATGACTGAAAGTGTCAGTAGCTAAATGTGTGAAAATGGGTCATAATCAATGTGGCAGGCTCAGTAACCAAACAGGAAGGAGGCCAGCAGGGTTGAAAGAGTACCTAGAGTTCCTGAACTATGTCAAGTACTAACCTTGTAGTTTGTAGATGGTCAGTTTGTCCTAAAAGAGTAGCATTGGCTTCTTCCCAACCCATCAGAAGCATCTCAATATTTTAACAATTTAACAGTGGTAGTACTGGGGCATACCAAATAAAAGTGAACCACTAGAGGGGTCCTTAGGAAATAAGAAAGACACACACACACACACACACACACACACACACACACACACATCACAGTTGGCAGAGGTGGTGGAGAAAAATAACACAGAGAGACTGTTTAATATATGAGTTATCTAGAGATGCCACAGCACTGTATAGATATTCTGGCTACCTGTGGTACTTCCCAATAAAATCAGAAACATCAAAACTAGGCCTAGTAAATAAAAGGACTTTTATGACTTCTACCTCTTTAGTTAACACAAATAGAAACCTATGGGGAAAATTTTGGGGCGCCTGGGTGGCTTAGTCGGTTAAGCGTCCGACTTTCGCTTAGGTCATGATCTCGCGGTTCGTGGGTTCGAGCCCCGCGTCGGGCTCTGTGCTGACTGCCAGCTCAGAGCCTGGAGCCTGTTTCAGTCTGTGACTCCCTCTCTCTCTGATCCAACCCCTGCTCACGCTGTCTCTCTCTCTCCTAGAAATAAATAAAACATTTAAAAAAAAAAAAAAAAAAGAAACCTATGGGGAAAATTTTAGCAATTTTGGAAACATTTTTATGGGGGGAAGGGAGTATGGACATTATCAACGCAACTATGTTGACTCAATTATTATTTACTTAACACTCATCGCATTATGATTAGAATTCTATTTCTACAAAGAGTGTGCAAGTTTGTAGATAAAGCAGAATTTTAGCACTCTAAAGGTTGAAAAAACATGAAGCGGAAAAGAATACAAAGAAGATCTGTTAAAAAATAAGTGTCAGGAAGGATGAAAGAGGAATGGACAATGCTAAGATTTTGGTGTCCAAGATGGAGCTCCCTAAAACAGCACCAACAGGGAACATTTAGGGTCAGATCCTGGTGTTTATTCACAAGTACCTAAAACTTCCTACAGACCTGGTCACCATTTAGAGGTAAGTACAAAATAGAATAAATGTAAAAGATAACAGTTGGTAGGAGGGAAATGTTACCAAACAATCAGAATGGGGCTTTTTTTGTCCACCTATCATGAAAAACAACATTCATCATTACATAATGACACTTTACCTCTTCAACTTCCTCAACAGTCTCAAACTGAGCACAGAACAAGGAGGAAGTTCTCTAAAAAAAAAGGAAAAAAAACCTCTAAACAACAAAAATAAATGTCACAAAGGTCATGCACTACAACTTATAGACTAACTCACAGGAAGTCCTTTTAACACTCAGTCAGGGCGTATTTACTTCTGGACACCATTCTAGGGATTGTGATTCTCTCTTTTCAGTAAATCAGAGCTTTGAAGGGTACCCTTAAAAAGGATAAAGGGAGTGGACACAGTTTTGTTAGACAGAGGTACATGGCAGGAGGAGCAGGAGCAAGCTGGCATTAAAAGAGAGAGAGGAGAGACAGAGAGAGAGAGAGAGAGAAGGAGAGAGAGAGAGAGAGAGAGAAGCCATAAGCACAAGATAACATAGACTCAGATAAGCTTCACTAGATGACCACCTGTCTGCAGAGTAAATGGCCCCACAGGCCACAAAAGTTCTTGAGGAAACGAGCACATATAAGAAACGATTTTCGGGGCGCCTGGGTGGCTTAGTCGGTTAAGCGTCCGACTTTTGCTTAGGTCATGATCTCGCGGTTCGTGGGTTCGAGCCCCGCGTCGGGCTCTGTGCTGACTGCCAGCTCAGAGCCTGGAGCCTGTTTCAGAGTCTGTGTCTCCCTCTCTCTCTCTGACCCTCCCCTGCTCACGCTGTCTCTCTCTCTCTCTCTCTCCTAGAAATAAATAAAACATTAAAAAAATTTAAAAAAAAAAGAAACGATTTTCATAGAGATAACCCTAACTAATAGAGGGCTATCCCAAATCCACACTCAAAACAGTTAAAAAAATGAGAACAAGAAGCACATTTCAGGTCAGCACGGGTGAATTAAAATCACTTACCAATGCCACAAATGCCTTACTCCATCAACAACTTTGTGACTGGTGTCTGTTTGGACTAGATGCTATAGAGAAAGTAAGCTTTGGTTCGTTGCGTTTTGGCATGTATATGATTCCTTCTGCTACAACGCAGGAGCACCATCCCAGAACTTGCCAGTTTCACAGTAGGAATTCTCCTCTGAGTGAGTGCACACAGATATTAGCAATTTTTCCTGTGGCCATTTAAGAAGTAGAGGTCAGGAACCCTATATAAGCCAGTGTTCTTCTTATCTTTTATCTCCTTCTTTAAGTTACATTTGGTGACCCTTGGTTTTTATGTAAGACTTCAGGGTTAGAAATCAGGCTGAAAATCAAGGACACAAAACTAACTTCTAATAATGGGGGATTATTGCTATTCTCACAACAAAGTGGCAAGAATTGCAAATAGCATTAAGCGAAAAATCAGGTTACTAATAGTAACAGGGTTAATGACACTGGTCCCTCAAAACTAATTTTGAAACACCTCCATATGATCCAGTCTAAATCCAAATGTCTAGCATTGGCTATAGCAATCAGTTTCCATTTATTTATAACACCTCTTGGGACACCAAGTCGATACTGAAACATGGCAGTCCTGGGGATCTGATTGTGTCAACAGTTGAGACTTTAGAATACTGGAGAAAAGACAGTCTCATTGGGGAAAGGTCTCTGAAAGCAAGAATGAGCTCCTGTAGTCATAATAAATAGATCATTTTGGACACTGGGCACTTAGAAGACCTTTTGCAAAATGATGCAAGGCACCCAATGGACCAATGACATTTCTATGTGGCATTTCCAGAAGGGTCTGTACTTCCAGAACTGGGCAATCGTCAAAATTGAGAATAGCAAGAGTGCAATCAAAAATCAATCAGAACTCCCTATGAGGGCAACAAATACCCACATAAGGAAACAGAAAATTTGAAACCCCAAAAGAGATGAAGAGGAAGAAGACGAAGAAAATTCCATCAAATGTAATGTGTTCACGTTCCAGGTGGAGCTTCTTTGGCACCTACCTGTTATCCTCAAATCTTGGAACCTTGAAGCATAGAATCAACCTGAGCATGTGCAGGAAAATAGCTCTATATTGCCCCCTAGTGCTGGACAGTCCCACTTCTCCTCAGGCTAAAACAAGGTGAGTAGTTCCCCTACCTCTAAGTTACTTCCGGCTGCCAACCCTCCCAAGAGCTAAACATAGCCCAATCCTGTACCCACAGATTAGGAAACAGCCAGGCTATTTTTAGCATCATGCAACTTAGGAATGGAAATGGCCCAGCCTCTGATGGCAACAGAATGTGTGTGGCCTGGCTTGATGAACTCACCTCTCCTGAGGGTGTGAACCTACTCAGTAAAGTGGCCAAAGACCACATGAGAGCTCTGGGGCCCGTTACAAAGTGATGATGGTAGGTGGATCCCAAGAAAGAATGACAATCAGAGGCACAAGTAGCAAAGGGAATCAGGAAGATGACAGATGCCAGGATAAGCTTGATAAAACAGAAGCAGAAGGAGAAATGATAATGGCACAGGAACAATAAAAACAAATAGAAGACAGAAGCCAGGAATAGTGTGTACTGTCATTTTAGAGAAGCTTGTCTAGTAAGAAATAATGGTTTGAACTGGACATTTATGTTACATGAAAAAAGAACAAAGGTTGGTCTGATCTGTTTCCTGCCAGGGTACAGCTGGTGCTGGGTCTCCTTTGATCACTTTCCCCCAGTCCTCTGCAGCTCCTGTGATTAGAGATAGATCCCTAGGCTGCCCTTTGATCAGCAGCTCCAGCAGCCTGCAGGTACCATGTGCCATCACATTCGCAAGTTGTAAGAAGCAACTACATTAACGTTGGCCGACAAATGTGATAATGTATATCTACTGCACATACAGCAAATACCAAACAATGTCTACAAAAGTCCCAAGAATCCTTATTTCATCTACCTCTGTACTCTAAAACTTTCTGTGCTTTCTTAAAGATGGACACTTCAGAGAGTTTAAATTCCAAGTTGAAGTTTCAAAACGCCCCCATACCTAAAGAAAAAGTTGCTGTGACTTAAAACTACAGCACTCAAGATACTGATTTTCTAGGTTATGCTGCTTGCGTTCATTTCGCATGGTCA
Source organism: Proteles cristata cristata (assembly GCA_017311185.1). Classification (NCBI taxonomy): domain Eukaryota; kingdom Metazoa; phylum Chordata; class Mammalia; order Carnivora; family Hyaenidae; genus Proteles; species Proteles cristata. The sequence continues at coordinate 625,604 of JAESUZ010002924.1, read as the reverse complement.
ACAAAGTGACAGCATCCTTGCATTCTGAATAGATGGCATACAAAGCAGTAAAAACGTACATTTCTTTTCAAATAACATTAAGAGCCACCACTTGTAAACAGAGTATTTAATATTCTAATTTTAGACAGCCTACATTAACATTGTGGTTTCATGTGCAGTATAAAATTTCTATTTACAAAGTATTCTCGAAAATGACTTCATAATGGTAGATCAAGAGAAAAAGAGTTTAGAAATTGAATGATGTAAATCATATGGGGTTCAGAGGCTAAGCAAATTACACACCCTGAAGCTGCCCTGGCTTTATGAAAGGAGCCTTTCTCCAGCTCTGTGCAATCCCAGCCCTAGGGAACTTGCATCTGAGAGTTTTCTAAACATTTCAGGTACACTTGAAAGCTGAAAGTAATTCTCATTTCCTATGCAGGATTAAGCCGTTTCCAGCACACACAAAATAGCAGTCATTCACCAACACATATAAAAACACACACAAGAAAGGTAAGGACTTCAGAGTACAAAGGCACATTTAAAAAAAAAAAAATAGAGCGCAGGAGAAATACATTTTCTAACTCTCCCCACAAACGTCCACACCGCCTCTTGACCTCCGTGTTTCCTATCTACTTACTGATTAATTGATGCCTTTCCACTTTGAGTGCTTCAATTAACGCGGCTGATAGATTTCCTCAAACACTCCCCTCCCCATGAAAAAGAAAAGCTGAGTAGAAAATCAAACATGCCAAGGCTCATTCATTTTGCATTCATTTTTAGAGGCCGTTCTCGAACCTGTAACTCTGGCAATGAAAGGCTCTGCAATGTGCGTTTGAACTGACGTTCACAATCGCTCCCAGAATGTCCTCTCCAAGTGAGCCAGCGGTGGCACTCACGTTGCCGTTACAGCTTTGGGGCAGCTCCCGAAGCTGCAAACAGCACGTAACCTCCTCAAGTCCATGCCAATGAAGGCAGCGCGCGTTTGCATGGATAGAAAGGCGATTATACCCTCGCAGCTGGCGTACATCACACACTAACGCACAATGCCAGCGGAACATACACCGCGAGAAACAGGACGGGGGCGAGGGGGGGAAAGGCTCACCGTTCTGTTCCTTGTTGCTGGAGTACTGGAATTTGCTGCTCAGGTGGGACTCAGCCTGAGTCCCGTGTCTCTGGCCGGCCAGGGCAGATGTCAACAGGAGAAACCCGAAGAGGAGCATTTGGCTGACTGGGACGAGAACTCACTCGAGGCGGGCACTTTGGAAGCAGCTACTCCCGAGTCTCCTTCACCACCGCCAGGGGAAGGCAGGCTGCACTGGGGTGGAAGCGCCGAGCCTGCTCTGGCAGCAGAGAATCGCAGGGTAGTTTCCACATAATCCCATCCAAAACTTTTTCCTAGAGTCCTCTTCTGTGTCTCCAGTTTTTGAAAAGGATCAAAGCAAAACCTGGACCTGAACCAGTTTCCCAAGGTTTAAACAAATCCTGAGCTGTGCCGAAGTGGTGGGGGTGGGGGTGAAGGCGAGGGAGGAAAGAGGGGGTGGGGACGCGGGGGAGCCGGGGGAGAGGCGAGAAGTCGCCAGCAAGTTGCTGGGAGCACCTGTCAGTTCGGGGGACAGGACGGAGACGAAAACTCCAGGGTCGCGCGAAGCCAGCCCCGAAGCCAAGTCGGCGGCGAGCAGTTTCTGATCAATAACAAAGCTGCCAATAGATGCGCTCTCCGGGCGCCCCTCTCCTCCGCCCCACCCCCACCCCCGAAGGGGGAGGGGGAAGAAACAAGGCTAGGGCGCCGCGGCGGGTCCCCGGGGCCGCAGAGCCGGAGCCAGGCCGGGTGGGGGTGGGGGGGAGGGGGGGTTCCGGGCCGAGCCCGCCCCGGGTGCCGGCGGAGGGAGGCCGCGGGGCTCCCGCTCCCCAGCCCGGTCCCGACCGCCGCAGCAGCGCGGATCCCGGCACCTGGCTGGAGTTTTCCGCGACCAAAGTTCACCTTGTCTGGGGGCGTCCCCCGCTCCTCGACGCCAAGGCAGATTCGGCAGCTCGGGGTCACCGCGGGGCTCCAGTCGTGCCCGGTCCCCTCCCCCCACGCCTCGGGCTCCGCGCAAGCCTCCGGGCTCCGCGCGGCGTCTCAGCACCGGGCAGGGAGAGCAGGCCGGCGGCCCAGGGCTCCGGCTTGTCCCCTCCCCTTCGCTACCTTCCCCCAGCCGGCGGCAGTCGGGAGGAGGGGGCCGTGGGCAGAGCCCGGGCGGAGCGCGCGGCCGGCGAGCGGGGGAGGCTGAGCGGCTCTCCCGCGCGCGGCCGCAGGGGCGGGCGGGGGTCGGCGCCTCCGGGAGGGGCAGCCCCGGGCCGCGTCCGCTCGCGCCGACTCGGCCGCCAACTGGCGGTCCAACAGGTGCTGGCGCAGACAGGGGGTGCTGCGGGGCTCGCTGCAGAGGGGACCTCAGCGGCCCCGGAGCGGCCCCTGGGTCCCTTCCCCCAGGACGCCCCTAGCCCCAAATAAAGGGCAAGACGGGTGGCGAAGGGTACTGCAAACACCCAACTGAGCGGAGAAGAACTTCCTGCAACTCTCCCTTCGTCCCCCGCCCCCTGTGGTCGTGACTCGTCATTAATTTCTGAGGGGATCCCCATTACCAAAGGCTTGGCCAGGGTTTCTGGACCAGAGGAAGCAGGGAAATTGGATCTCAAAGGTTTCCCTTCAGTTTCCAGCCCTCTCAAGCGGGATGGAGAGAACAAAAGTAAAGACAAACCGCCGACGTATTAACAGCAACATTCATTCATTTCGCAAAGGGCTGTTTGTTGAATGCTTGCTGTGTCAGGCACTGTTCTAGGAGCCGGGGCGGTAGCAGTGAAAACACAAGAAAGTCTCTGTTCTCGGAAAGCTCGCGTGCTAGTTGAACTGCGTTAATCTCAAGCGAGTCCCGCGGCAAGCAAATCATCAGAAACAGCAGCCCACCTTTTGTTAAATTAAGTCCACGCCAACAATTCGGCCGGGTACGGTGTTCCACTGGGAGCCGGAAGAAAGGCTACAGCCTTAAAGTATATGCTGAAATACGGATGGAGTCTCAAATGCCGCTTTTTCAGGAGACCCTTCGTGTCCTTTGCGAGGCCTTCTACGGAGTATGGAGGAGAGCTGCCATTTAAAGGGATCCAGGGATGCTTGGGGAAGACACATTCACCTGTCGGACCAAACCAGGAACTGAGCATCCTGGGTCATGCTGAAATGGCCAAGCCCTCTCCCCGTGTTGGGACACCCACTGAGACCAACCAAACTTGACCTCTCTGAAATATCCTGGCCCTCTTCTTTTTTCCTCTTAAAATTCTAAAAAGTTCAATTCCTCTTTAATTACCTATCCTATTCATTCATTCATTCATTCATTCATTCATTCATTATTACTTCTTTACCACATCTATCTTCACAATACAGGATGTCAAGGGACATAAGGGAAATAAACAAAGCCCATTCTCTGACTTTAAAGGATTCACAGGTTAGCAGACACAGGGCTTGCTATTTTATGCACTTCACAAGCTCCTCAACACCAGTGTGAATCCATATTTGCATGATAAATATGTTCCAAAACTATTTTGTAGATGTGTGAGGGAGGGGGGGTTCCCAATTTTAATCACATAATTAGACTTGTTACATAGAAGACATGCTTTATGAGTGTGTTTCTATTTGTAATAAAACTAATTACTCCCTAGTTTTTCTAACTTTGTAAGTTTAATTTTCTAATCAGGATTTTTCTAAATGAGGCTGTTAAATGTCTCTATAGTTGACATTTCTTGACCACCCACATAGAGGGTGTGTGTGTGTATATGAGTGTGTGTGTGTGTGTGTGTGTGTGTGTATGCAGATTTAATCCATTTGCTTTCATGAGATTATAAGGGTGATGACTACTCTTTATTTTGTATCATTTCATATTGGCTAGAACAGTGCCTGGCTCAGGGGGATAATAAATAAACACTCTTGACTGACTGACAGGTTTCTTTATTGGAGTCACTTACATTCTCCCTGGAATTTCAGCATGAAGGTTGTATTTGAAAAGTTACAGATGATCTAGAATAATACTCTACCTCTGGGTTTCACCTCCTCCATATTCTACAGATTGATTTGACAATCACCTTATAAATAAAGCCAGCCAGGTGCTCCTGCATGACCCCTAGACAAAATCACGTTCACAACGCCAGGTTTCCTTTCAATGTACTTGCACTGTTGTTTCTTGTACTGCCCTTGCCCTTCGCATAGTTGATTCTTTTAACACTTTATCCCCTGCCTGTCTTCCTGCTCCATTTTGCTTATAAACGTTTCCTAGAAAAGTGGGGCCCTTGCATTGAAAGTCAATTTTATGTAATCCAGAGTCTGCACAATTACTAAACAATATATTTTGAATGAATATGGCTTTGTTTTGGCCTAAGGCATTTTCCTTGAGGAAAGGCATCTGTTCCGCCAACCAAGAGAAAATAATTGCAAACATTCTTTGTGGTTTTCATGTTTTCTTAAACCTTAGGACGGAGTGCCCATTCAGGCTCAATGAGTGAACACTGTTACCTACAAATTCCTGTTGAAGAACATGATAGAGTGTACTTGGTTGTTAACAGTGATAATTTGGGGGAGGGAAGGTGGGTGTCACTATTAACTTTTTTTAAGAAATATGATTTAAAGCCAGTTACTCATGTAGCTAATCATGTAACACCCAGGAGGGCAAGAACCATAGGGACAGATTTTTGCCTCAGAAAATCGAATATTGCAAGTTTTCTTGCTCTCTCTTCTGATTCAATCTATACACGCACACATACACACTCATATACACACACACACAAGTATATGTACAAAATTATTTTACCACTTTTCCAAGAACTCTAACTTTTCAGCATTTTAGTGGCACATAATTGAGCATGCGTTTCTGAAGTTCTGAAAGTTCTGATCTACCTAAAGGCCCACCATGTTTCCAGAATGACTAACAAGCAATACTTACATATACATTTAAATGAGGCCAGGAGCTGGAGGTATTATTAGTAAGGAAGTAAATGCCCACAGATCACAGCAGAAATAAAGATTGTTCTATGGTGGTTTTTGTTTGTTTGTTTGTTTGTTTGTTTGTTTTTTGAGTAAGAGAACCAGAAGGAGAAAAGGGCAGAGAGAGACAGAGATTGAGATTGTTAAGCAGGCTCCATGCTCAGCATAAAGCCTGATGCAGGGCTTGATCCCATCACCCTGGGATCATGATCTGAGCCAAAACCAAGAGTTGGACACCCCAAGAGTGTTCTAGAATATATATATATTCCCACAGAGACTTTTCTCTCTCCACTTTCTCCAACTACCCCATTTTGAGAAATGTATGACTTTGCTCTAGATACCTAAGATACATTAATACTCTGTTTTTCCAAACTAAAAATTATAAAACACACTGTTGATTAAATTTTACTTTTAGATCAGTCATCCTTTACCTCTGAGAAAGACCTGCTCACTGTGGCAAATGGTAGACGGTTGAGCTAAGGCCCTGCATTTTTTAATTTTTCTGTTCTGGGGAAGTGAGTTGGAAGGTAGGAAGTTAGAGGTATGTGGCCAAGGAAACGAGTGACAAGAACAGGCCTTTAGATGACCCTCTGTGGCTTTTCCCATTGAAGTAAAACTGCAGTTTCCTTTTTGAAATCATGATTGAGTATGCAAAGATATTTTTCAAAATCTCACAAGGGCTTGTCTGACACAGAATTCAGAGTAAGTAGCCAGAAACAGCCCCAAAGAAAGAAGAGCCCTAGTAACCTTTGAACCATCACAACAAAAGATCATTTCACCAGAAGATGGGACACCAGGGACTTAGTCTGGCTTTACCACTGCCAAACAGTACAACCTCAATCTAGAAATCCTCTGCGTACCTTTTCTTTATGTGAGAAATTTACACCGGATACTGTCTCAATCCTCTTACTGTTTTAGAATTCTCTGATTCTCTGAGCTATTTCAGATAATGATAGCAAAACTTTTTTCTAACTTAATTGTGCTTCTGTGGTAATACACAACAAAGACAACAATTTCTTAGCCTCAACTCCAAAGATGTCTTGGTAGCTGGCAAGATGATGAAAAGGAATCTTCTCCCTAAACTTGTCCAGTCAAGGTCGACCTCTTTCATCTGTTATTATTACAGTTTGGAAAGACAAGTCCTAGTGATAAACAAAAAGAGGAGTAAAAAAGAGTTTGGAAATCACTGACTAAAGCGAGTATCAGGAATTTTATTGAATTCAAGGAAACTAAATAAATTATGTGGAGGTATCCACATTTTCATTTTTAATATTTGGTTGGAGTGATGATAACAATATGAAAAGAGGCAGAGTGTCCTTTCAAAGTAAAGACAAATAGTGATAGCGCATAAGTGAGTTGTAAATAATAAGGAAATAGTATTGGTATTAGCCAAGAACAGATGGCCAATCTCCTAGTGACTGTTCTGTAGAGTCAGTGAGAATATGAAACAATCCTGAGAGCCAAGAGCATCTCCTAAACATGTGGGCAGCAAACCAAACACTGCATTTGGTCACATCCTCCACTCAATAAGATGTCATTTTTCTCTCCCTGGAAATCATGTGTAGGATATGAAGGCTGCTGTCCACATTGTGACAAATCATAGGAAAGAGGTCATGGCCCAGTTACAGACCCTCCTTTCTCAAATAGTGACCCTCTTATTTCAAAGGTCATGGGAGAAGTACCCCTGCACTTTGTGATCATTGTTTCAAATGGAGACCTTTCCTTGGCTACCAGCCTTGGCAGAAGAGGTGGATGGCCTCAGTACACTACTGAATGAACATATTAGAAGTTTCATTGGTTAGTAGAAAAGAAAATGTGGCTTGACTCATCTAATATTAAAAGAACCATGAATTACTTCTAAAGCTCAAGATAGTTCAAAATATTTTCTTACTTGTTTCTATCATGAATATCACTATTTGCTCTTTATGATCTTTATAGTAAGAAAGGTACTTGTCCCCTCTTCTATCCTAAATCTTCGCAACATTTTAAGGCATCATTTTATATTCCCAAATTTTGTTTTTATCAGCTCAATATGCTTTGACATTTTCCTCATCTTCCTGGACCACCTTGTCTCCTTTCCTTCATCTGAATCTTCTTTCACCCATCCTCCATGAAGGATCTGAATCTTCTTTCACCCATCCTCCATGAAGGATAAAAAGCAAGTTTCCCTGTCACAGGCAGCTCAAAATATGTATAGTTAAACAAAACCCCAACAAGAAACTAAAAATCAGGAAAGACTTACTCAAGGTTCAAATTTACTTTCATGTCCCAGGAACTGTTCAACACCTTAAGATATATTTTCTCATATAATCTGCCCACCAATCCTTCCAGGAAGATCACAGCTTTCACATTTTACTGTAAAGAAGGTCAAGGTCTGAGGATAATAAATTTTCCCAGGGTGACACTATCAGTGACAGGTACAGTCACCATTTGACTCAGGTCTTCGCATTCTACTCCGGGGCTTTTCACACGTTTAGTCCTTGGACAGGGGGCAAAAACATTCTTATTAAAGCTTTTATACCTTTCTGCTCTAGGTTTCCTCCACAGTGACAGTGTTTCCCTGTGTTTATTTTGAGGTGTACTGTGGGATCTGTAGATGGCTTTTCCCTTGTGTTTGAGAACACTAATATAACACTATAGACAGCTATCTTTCTGGAAAAGCCTCAGTAAAATATTTGAGCCAGAGCGAATATGGGTTACTTGAAGCAGTGGTAGTGACTAAGGCATCTGAAAGCTGGCCTTGGGGTGGAAGCCCACCCAAAGTGTGGGCTAGCATGAGTATCCTGTTTATCCGGGCCAAAGTTAGTCATCCAGCTAATGCCTTAGCCTAGACCATCTGTGGGCAGTTATTTCAGAGAATCCATCTCCTCTTCTTTGAGGACAAAAGGAATAAATTATCATTCTTCCTTTCCTACTCATGATTGCTACTGAATTAAAGCATTGGGGCTGGAAAGAAATACACTGGTTTCCCAGTTGCTCCCTTTGAAGAATCAATTTAGGATTAACTATAGATGTCAGGGTCTAGGCCTCTCTTATTTACAAAATTCCTATATGTATCCCTGCATGTGTTTCTAATTTAAAATTCCTGGTCTATGGGTTTTTTAAGCCATAAGGTGAGGCAAATTAGCATTTTCATTGATAATTTTACAAAGGTATTTTTAGATTACTTGGAGTTATTCAAAGTAGAAAGATTGCTACAAGAACTAACTAGGGTCTGGGTAAGCCTTCAGGCAAGCAAAAGTCTTCAGTTGAAATTCTAATTCCTTAGATAAATTCCATTTGTATCTGAAAGGCTATACCTTGTGACAGGACCCTAGGTTTTATCCCACTGGATAACGAGTGGAAAACATTCTTTAATTTCCTTTCTTTTATAAATAGCTTTTTAAACACACATAAAAATGGAATAATGTGAGAATTAGCTAATTATTATAGCTACAATTATTCATATTTATTGAGGCAAATTGTAATACTAAAAATAGTATTGTAAGAATTCAAAGCACTTCCTAATCTTTTTTTCTTTAGGCCTATCTAGATTTCCGTTTGATATTAGTATCATGGTTTACCCCCACTTTCAAAATTCTCAGCCCTGCCAGGGGGAGGAAAGATTCTCATTCCTGACAATCTATCTAGTCTGGTATAGAGATCACCGGTCACCTATTCTGTGAACTAGGAGAGCCTACATACTTTCGTTTTACATTGTGTGGAGCTGATGTCACATTATTAACTTCTTAAAAATATGTATTGATTTATTTTTGAGAGAGAGAGAAAAAAAAAATATGAGCAGGGGAGGGACAGAGAGAAAGGCAGAGAGAACCCCAAATGGGCTCCGTGCTGTCAGCGCAGAGTCTGATGGGGGCTCGAACTCACAGTGAGGTCATGACCTGAGCTGAAATCAAGAGTTGGAGGCTTAACCAACTAAACCACACAGATGCCCCAATTAACTTTTTTGAAAAATATTCACAATGAAGTACTCTACAACAGGATCCTCTGCTTATTAAACAACTGATAATTTAATTAACTACAAGAACTCTATGAGTAAATATTAAGAAAATTCCCATTTTAAAGATGAGAAAGTGGGGCATGAGGGTGGATTACTTGGTTAAGCAGCCAACTGTTGATTTCAGCTTAGGTCAGGATCACAGGGTTGGTGGGATAGAGTACTATGTTGGGCTCTGTGCTGATAGCTTGGAGTCTGCTTGGGATTCTCTCTCTTCCCGCTCTCTGTCTCTCTGCTACACACGTACCCTCTCTCAAAATAAACAAGTAAACTTAAAAATAGGTAGATAGATAGATAGATAGATAGATAGATAGATAGATAGATAGAAGAAACTGAGCCCCAGAAAGGTTTTGTAACTTGCCCAAGGTCATACCGTTTACCAGCATTGAAGCCAGAATTTGCATGCAGGTAGTTGGTCCAGAGCTGGGAAGCCAGAATTTGCATGCAGGTAGTTGGTCCAGAGCTGGGACTTGTACCCGTTTTGATCTCACACCCCCGATCTCATCTAGCACAACGCTGGGTTTGTATTGTCTCAAAGAGTACATTTCAAACTTATTAAATGTTTATTTACATTAAGCGTTTGGTGTTTATTTTACAACTCCACATAATCCCAGTCACAAATATGTAACTTAAAATTCTACTGCCAACAACAAATAGTAAATCATTCTGATTTTTGCCTGACATCAAAAAGATGGTGCTCCAAATACAGGGGAACTAAGCACTTAGTCAATGAAAATGTCACTGTGTCTTAGACTGAATACCCATTTTAGTGGCTATAGAAATGAGAAATGAATCTTCTGAAACTATATGAAGGAAAAGGATCTGCTGCCCTTATTCTTAGCAATAAAACTTTGCCATAAAATCACCATTAACGTGTTGCTGGTACTGACAACCTATGATGAAGGAAGCACATAATGTGTATTCAAATAAGTTTCTGAAGGACGATAGTAGGAAAAAGCAAAGTTAGTGGAATGACTTCCTATTTTCTTGGTGAAGGTGAAAACTGTAAATAAGAGACAGAGTTTCTGTTACCACTAACCTGGAGATGATCTCAGACTTTAAAGAACAGCAATCTGTCCAGGACATTAATGCATGCTGTTGGGTCCAAGCAGTTACAATGTAAGTGAAAATATATTATTAATAGCTGCAGTCAAGAAGTTTCCCTTATTCTGGGGTGCCTGGATGGCTCAGTCATTTAAGGGTCCGACTTCGGCTCAAGTCATGATCTCACAGTTGGTGGGTTCAAGCCCTGCATCGGGCTCTGTGCTGACAGCTAACTCAGACCCAGGAGGCTGCTTCAGCTTCTGTGTCTCCCTCTCTTTCTGACCCTCCCCTGCTCACACTGTCTCTCTCTCTCAAAAACAAATAAAAAAAAAAACATTTAAAAAATTAAAAAAAAGAAGTTTCCCTTATTCTGTGTATCCCATCAGTCTTCATTCACATTGAATTCCACCTCAAATGTAATCCTTGTCTTATGGAATTGTCTATCCCCGCACAAAAGCCTTCCTTCTCGCTGCTGTCTGCCTAGTCAACTCTTACCTGCCTTCAAACTATCCTTCTATGACCAGCTTGATCTATTTAATACATAAATCTGATCACCAACCCATGCTCTACTCTAAAAGTTTTACAACAATCTATCCCCCTGGCTTTTGGATGCAAGTAAAATCTGTAGCCCTATAGGCAGGATCAGCTCTTCCCTACACACCCAGGTCTCACGTTCTCTGAGTGTCTTATAGTTCCGGACAACATACTTTATGTACTGGGACCTAGTGTCTTTGCTTCCCATTGTCCCTACACAATGATACACAACCCGATACAACATTTATTCTATTATTCTTCTACTTCTCTTTTTTTCTCTTTCTTTTAGCACAACACTTAACCTAATGCATTACTAGGTTAAGAATAATAATAGCTAACTCTTACTATGTGCTAGACACTGTTTCAAGAATTCCACGCATATTTGTTCCTTTGTTCTCACAATAAACACATGAGACAGATACATTTAATAGATGTTGTGGAGGAACAAAGTAAGATGCTTGGAGGCTAGCTATTTGCCTAAGACCGTACATGTGGAAAAGTGACAGAGCTAGGCTTTGAATGTGAGTAGTCCATGTACTCGACTATCACTTTGCCTCTATTGGAGTTCAGGTAATGTTTGGAGGCAGCATGGACTCACAGTCATTATCTGAGCTCTGAAGTCAGAGATAAAAGCTAACATCTTAGCCATTACAATTAAGGAAGCATATGCCAGACCTAATATTCACCTAATGGATCACAATTACTATATCACCTAATGAATATCACCTAATGGATCACTATTACTATAAACGGATAATAGAATCTACCTCAGAAATCAGTGGGAAATAAATGAGACAAAAATGTGTAAAGCCTTTGGTACAATGCCTTGCCCATTTTTTTCCTGTAGTCAATTGTGTAATCGATTTTCTGAATTATAAACTTTTTTCATATTTAACATTTTTGACAATGTCGATGTCAAAAGGAACTTAGCAACTATCCTTCTTTTCTTTCCAAAAGATTGTTATTATTTCAATGGGAAATTTTATAATAGATGGTATCTTAAACATGAAGCTAACACTAAGTAGTTTTTTGACTAAGTAAAAAGGATTTCCCTAACTCCCTATCTTCTCTCCCTTTTTCATCATCACTACCTAAAACCTAGGAATATGTCTCTCATCCTTTTAAAAACTTTCCAAGATAAATCCTAAACCTTGCTGTACAACAATGGTTACAGTCTCCAGTTCTGTTGGTATACTTCACTTGCAATTTATTATAAACTCTTTTTTTGTCGGGAATTTTTCTTTCTCCTTAAAAGAAAAAACAAAACACAAAACTCTGCTAACCACGCAGGCCCTGTTTCCCTAACGTTATATCTAGCACTGTATATGTAGATTTCCATGTTTAGCACATCACTGAAAACTTGTTGAGTAAAATTAATAAAAGTGGGAAGTATCCAAACGCAGATACCATGATAAATCTCCATAAAAGAACCACAGAGGAAGAGCAGCTACTTCTGACATAATTGGGGTGACTAGAACCGTGTGGAGTTCATGTTCTTGCTTGCTTGTGAGTCAAAGATGGAGATCTTGTAAAAGGAAGCACTAAATTATGGAAAACAGAAGTCAAACTGTACTAATCTCTAAGTTCACACCTGAGTGATTCATTTAACTTTGTTTTGTTTGATGAGCTGAAAAGAAGACCAGGGAGGCCTTTTCCAAAGTGGAAGAAATGGAGTATCTGTCTTTTCACAAATACTGTGGTAACATTCATGCCAATATTACAAGGTTATTTCTAAAGCTTGGCAAACAGTCCATACTCATATTGCCAGACTTGTTTAAATAGAGTTCATTCTTTTTGATAGAGAAATTTTACATAACAGATGGTTCACAAACCTGGGTCTATTTAATAGCCAATCTGTTGTATCCGAGATGTCATCATTTTAGAAAATAACTTTTACAGAAGTATCTTCTTCATAATTTTAAAATAGGATATCAAATGAAAATTTTGCTTTTTCTTTATAGATTTTGAAGTTTGCAGGTTACAACTTAAAATATGTATATATGAAAGCATGTGGTTTTGAAATAATTATTACTGACTACTGTTGCCTGGATAGAGGAAACATTGAGAGCCACTAAGCTAAAATAGGATATGAAGTATAGCTATTTCACTAATATATGTAAAGTCAATGAATGAAATGACAATTCATTTTTTATCTCCTGTATTTTGGACAATTATTTTTACCACGAAGTCTGAGACTTTAGCTCTCTGTTAATATCTTAAAATATGAAGAAACTGCCATGGACTGAATCAAACATGGCATTTTATGTTTTCTTTCTCTTATCTGGCACCAAGTTGTTACTTTAAAAACAGTACACATTTTGAGATTTTGATTTAGGAAATTAATTAATTCATACCACAGTAATAATAAACTTCCTTAATGAGCTCATTACTTTAATGATTACTTTACAATTACTTTAATGATTCTTCAAGCTCATAAAAATTGCTTCTACTTATTGTGATATAAAAGTGCTGTTATGGATATCGCTCTGTTATCAACCTATCTGTTGATAGGTTTCATCTGATACATGCTAAATGCTTAAATGCATTTGGAGCTGACATAGTATTGAATTTTCAACCACTGCTCCACTTAAAGGGCCCTCATGAAACTGATCAGACATCAGGTTTCATGGGAGAAAGACAGCATAGATTTTTGAAACTAAAAGTGAGTCTTTATTAGTAATTTAATTTTGAAAATTTTACAAATGTTTCAAAATACAGCAAATTGTTGGTCCACCCTGTAAATCTATTTAGACAACATGGTAAAATGATAAGAGTTCACAACCACAATCTCTTAAGTTCTACCTCAATTAGGAGACTTTAGTAATTAACTTTTTGAGTCCTCAGCTTTCATCACTTGATGGAAGTTTACCTGACTGATATCATGATTCTTTCCATTTTGAATATTTTCTGATTCATATCCAATGCTTTTACTTCTACTAGGAAACTTATAGATTCTCATATTCTTGTATTCTCATATTTACTTCTCAAAGATTCTTTTTTCTTTGGAGGAAAAACAGCGTTAGTTCAGAGAGCTTCTTCTACTTAGCTGGATATCCCATTAAGCAGTTCTTATTTCCTAAAGTCATTTCTATCTGGGCTTTACAGACATTTCTGACCAGAGACAAAGTATAGATGAGGGTAAAGTGATTATAAACTCTTTTAAAAAAACCAAAAACTTACTCAAGTGGAAAGAAAATAAGAAAAGAAGAAGCTCTCAAGGGAAGAAGACAAAGTTCTTATAATTATCATTTCCATTTGTTTAGAAAAATCTATTTTTCAGGGCGCCTGGGTGGCTCAGTCAATTAAGCATCGGACTTCGGCTCAGGTCATGATCTCTCGGTTCGTGGGTTTGAGCCCCACATTGGGCTCTGTGCTGACAGCTCAGAGCCTGGAGCCTGCTTGGGATTCTGTGTCTCCCTCTCTCTTTCTTCCCTTCCCTCGCTCATTTTCTCTCTCTCTCTCTCTCAGAAATACATAAAACATTAAAACATTTTAAAAAGAAAAATCTATTTTTCAAATTATTCATCAAGTGTAGGATTTTCATATAGCCCTTGGTTAGCATCTTTTTGTATAAATATAAGTTGTCAAATGACAGAGGCCAATTTCTGTTTTGGCCTGTGCTGGTGGTTCAGCGGTAGCCAGACAACGCTGTGTGCATGCTGCAGAGTCCTGTAAAAGGATACTGATTGATGGCTCTATATATTCTTCTATACATATGCAAATTATATTTTCATTAATAAGAATATTTTCTGGATACAAAAGGAAATGTTTCCTTTAAATTTATATGATAATATAATTATGAATGTTAATATTTTATATATTTAAAGGTAAATTGAAAACGCTACAATGAAAACTTATTTCATGATGTTCTGCTACGGACTTGTTCTTTGCCTTTCTATGAATATAATATTGTGTTGTTATTCACACTGGTAACACCAGGCGGAACGTAGAAAAGACTCTGCATCTGTTACTATTGTAGCTATTAGACATGTTTTAAAGGAGAGCAACCATCTTGTATGCATACATTTAAAATATGACCGTCCATCATTTTGATAATTGTTGTAGGGAATTAGACATCAAATTTTAAAGTCATGCTTCCAATTTTTCTTCTCAAGGAACATATAGTTTGTTGCAACAATATAAATAGCTGAGTTTTAAGGATAGTAAACCACAGCTTCTGTTTTTCTATAAAAATATTTAACTTACTATTAAGTACATAGGCTCTATACACAGCTTGATTGGATTCAAATCATACTTTTTCCACTTATTTGATATTTATTGTAATCTACAACATGAAAAAATTATAAAAAGAAATTAGAATGTGTGATGGATGTAGTGCCATTATTAACATCTTAGAAGGATAGTCCATTCCAGATCATGAATCATCGTCCTGTATTAACAGAGGCCCTCTCTCTCTCTGAGTTTGTAATCTCAGTATTTTATTTACCCTTTTATTCAACAAGTATTAACGATGAATATTGGGCACTATGCTAGGTTCTGGGAGATGACTGAGAGTGGATAAAAAAAAAGGGACTCAAGATGAAGCCTTGAAAATCTCTAATATATAGACTTTGGGTAGAGAAGTATAACTGAGAAACAGGGATTAAGAAGAACCAATTCTTTGAAGTATAATAAAAACAAGAGATGTTGTCATGAAAGCTGAAAAGAAAGAATTCATTCAATGGCCAGAGGTATGGAATGCAGCTAATGGATAGAATAGAATATAGTAAAAATGGAAAAAGAATAGGGGCTTCTGGGTGGCTCAGTCCGTTAAGCATCTGACTGTGGCTCAGGTCACGATCTCGTGGTGTGTAGGTTTGAGACCTGTGTGGGGGTCTGTGCTGACAGCTCAGAGCCGAGAGCCTGCTTCAGATTCTGTGTCTCCCTCTCTCTCTGCTCCTACCCAACTCGTGCTCTATCTCTCTCTGTCCCTCAAAAATAAATAAACGTTAAAAAGAAAAAGAAAAGTGAAAAAGAATATATTGCATTTGGAAACATGGAAATTCAGCAACTTTGACAGAAGCTGTTTTCTTGATAAAGTAATGACAGAAGCTGGAACAGAATGAGCTGAGGAGTTAATTGTGAATTGTTTTTTAATTTAAAAAATTCATTGATGTATAACTTATATACAATTAGTGACTGCATTTTAAGTGGAAAATTTCATGTTTTGTCAGATGTATACATTGACAATATAAAACATTTCCATTACCTTAAAAAGGTCTTTTGTGTTATTTTGTAGTCCATAAATCCTTTTACCCCAATTCCCAGCCAACTGCTGACCTGCTTTTTGTCATGAAACATCAGTTCCCATTTTTAAAAATTTTATATAAATGGAATCATACAGTATGTACTCTTTAGTTTCTGTCTTCATTAACTCTGCATGGTGATTCTAAAATTCATCCACATTGTTGTAAGTAGTGGTTTATTACTTTTTATTGCCGATGCTACTGTATTGTATCATTGTACTTATTTACTTATTATTTATTTATTGCTTATTTATTTATTCACATATTGATGGACACTTTGAAAATGTCTAAGTAGATTTTTTGCTATGATAAATAAAGCTACTATGGAACATTCATGTAAAACTATATGAAGGCATATATGTTGAATTTCTATTGGATAAATACCTTTGGGTAGAGTTGCTAGACTGCATGGTAAATCTATATTTGTTTAAAAATTTGCCAGTTTTTCAAAGTGGTTGTACCATTTCATAAAAACACCATCAGCATGCTAGAGTTCCAATTGCTCCACAATTGGTATTGTCCATATTTTAAATTTTAGGCAATTTAATGATCGTGTAGTGATAGTTTACTGTGGCCTTAACTTGCGTTTCGCTAAAGAATAATGATGTTGATTAGTTTCAGATTGTTTTCAGCCATTTGTAACTCTTTTTCTGTGAAGTATCTGCAGAAGTGGGCTAAATAAATTTAGTGTTGTGGGCTAAATTGTGTCTCATTCCCCGATATTTATATGTTGAAGTTCTAACCTCTAGTACCTCAGCATATAACTCTATTTGGAGATATGGTCTTTAAGAAGTGATTAAAACAAAGTCTTTAAGGTGGACCCTAGTCCAATCTGACTGTTGTTCTTATAAGGGAAGGAAATTTGGACACACCACAGACACTAGACAGATGCACAGGTAGACAATTATATGAAGACATGGTGAGAAGGTGACCATTTGCAAACCAAAGAGAGAGACCTCAGAAGAAGTCAAACCTGGCCATATCTTTATATTGGACTTCTAATCTCCAGAACCATGAGAAAATAAATGTCTGTTGTTAAATTACATGATCTATGGTATTTTTAAGTATTTGCTAGGAATATGAAGACCCATGCCCCATTTGTCTAATTATTGAATAGTAAGAGTTTTCTATCTATTCTTGATATACATCTTTTATCAAAAATATTGAGAACATTTTCTCCCATTCTATGGTTAGCCTTTCCATAAGAAAATGTTTTAAATTTTGATACAGTCTGATATATCATTTTTTTACTTCAGGGTTTTTATTACAAAGTTTGTAGAGTTTTTTATGTCATAGCTAAGAAATCTTTATCTCTCAAGATTATAAGATTTTCCCCAATGTTGTCTTCTAGACCTGTTACAGTTTATTTTTATGTTTTGGTCTGTGGTCCATATCAAGTTAACATTTGGACACAGAGAAAAGCTTTAAAAAAATCAACATTTTTCTCAGTATGGATATCTAGTTGTTCCAAACCATTTGTTGAAAAGATTTGACTTCGATTGCCTTGACACTTTTTTTTTTTTATTTTGACAATCAATTGAACATATATGTGTGAGTCTGGCTCTAAATTCTTTGTTTAGTTCCCTGAATCTATATTTTTATCCTTATGCTAAAACCACACTGTCTTCATTCTTGTAGCTTTATAGCAAGCCTGGAAATCTGGCAGTGTAAGTCCTCTAGGTTTGGACTTTTTCTTATTTAAATTGCTTTGGTTATTCTAGATAATCTGAATCAGTTTGTCAAATTTTTTGCAAAGTCTTGCTGGAGTTTGGATTAGGGTTGCTTTAAATCTATAGCTAAATCAGGGAAGAATTGACATATTAATAAAATCTAGTTTTTTTAATCCATGAACACATTATTTCCTATTTATTCACATCTTTAGTCACACTCAGCAATGTCTGGTAGTTTTCAGTCTTTGGATTTTGTACATGGTGAAATTTTCCCCTAAATATTTCCTGGGTTTTTTTTTTTTTTTTTGAATACTATTATAAATGGAATTGTATCTTTTTATTTCTTTTTTCCAATTGATTTTCTAGTTAATAAAAATAATATTAATTTCTGATTAATGATCTAGTCTCCCTAGGTAAATTCACTTAATTCTTTAAATTTTTTTTAAATATTTATATAGTTTTGAGAGAGAGCGAGCATGAAAGGGGAAGGGGCAGAGAGAGATGAAGACACAGAATCCAAAGCAGGCTCCAGTCTCTGAGCTGTCAGCATAGAGCCCAACACGGGGCTCTAACCCATGAGCTGTGAGATTATGCCCTGAGCCAAAATCAGACGTTGAACTGACAGAGCAACCTAAGTGCCCATCACTTATTAATTCTAATACCTCTTTTGTAAATTTCTTATGATTTTCTGTGTATATATCATATCACTTTGTTATGGGTTGAACATTTCCCCCAAAAAGAGATGTTGAAGTCCAAACCCCTAGTACCTGTGAATGTGACCTTATATGGAAATAGGATGTAATTAAGTTAAGATGAGGTCATTAGGGTAAGCCTTAAATCAGTATAATTGGTTCCTTATAAGAAAATGGTCATGTAAAGCCATAGACACACAAGAGAACACCATGTGAAGTTGGAAGCAGATATTGGAATTGAACAAGGAAAGGAATGCCAAGGACTGACCAATACCACCAGAAGCTAGGAACAGATAAGAAAGCATCTTCTTTCTAGAAGTTTCAGGGGTGCCTGGGTGGCTCAGTCAGTTGCGTGCCTAGCTTTTGATTTCAGCTGAGTTCATGATCCCAGGGTCATGAGATCAAGCCCCATGTAGGGCTGAGAGTGAGGCCGCCTTCAGAGTCTCTCTCTTTTTCTCTCTCCCTCTGCAACCTCCCCCACTTGTGTGCTTCCTCCTGTCTCTAGAACAAACAAACAAACAGAAAACAAAAAAACCTAGAAGTTTCACAGGGACCATGCACTTTAATTTTGGACTTCTAACCTCCAGAATATTTTTTGTTATTTTCAGCCACCCAGTTTGTGATACTTTGGTGCAACAACCTCAGGAAAATAATATTCATCTATAAAGACAGTTTTATTTCTTTCCAATCTCTATGCTTTTTATTTCTTTTTCTTGTCTTATTACAGTGACTAAGGTATCCAGTAAAATGTAGAACAGAAATGAGAATAAAGTACATTCTTGCCTTGATCCTAATCTCAGAAAGTATGTATTCAGACCATTTCACCTTTATGTAGAGTTTTTATCAGGTTGAGAAAGTCCTCATCTATTCTTGGTTTGTTGAGAATCTATTGAATTTTATCAAATTCATCTATTTAGATAACCAAAGAGGTTTTCTTTTATGTTTCCTTAAGATGGTAATATATTTTCAACTGTTAAACCAAATTTTTCATTACAAGAATAAATTCTACTTTAGTCTTGTAATGAATCATTCTCTGTATTAGTTGTCATATTCAGTTGGATAATACTGAATTATAAAGAATTTGTTTAAAATTAGGGGCACCTGGGTGGCTCAGTCAATTGAACATTCAGCTTTGGCTCAGGTCATGATCTCACAGTTCGTGGGTTCAAGCCCCGCGTTGGGCTCTGTGCTGGCAACTCAGAGCCTGGAGCCTGTTTTCAGATTCTGTGTCTCCCTCTCTCTCTGCCCCTCTACCACTTGTGCCCTGTCTCTCTCTGTCTCAAAAAAAAAAAAGAAAGAAAAAAAAAAGAAATTATGATCGAGCTTCATCTTGAAGAAGCAGTGACAGGACAGAGTGAACTTGTCAAGGGGCATGTGCAGACCTCAGTGGTGCCTCAACCTTCTCCCAGCCTCTCCAGGAGGAATTTCTGACCCCCAACACACGCAACTTTTTAACTGAGTGTTTTCTTGGTGGTCAGAACTACTCAAAAACCAGCAGTACTGGGGAGTTAACTCCCCTTTGAAGCAATTTTTAACCAATGACGAGTGGAAGCTGGCATACACACATCCCAATCGCTATGCTTCTTAAGTGGACCAACACTGAGGCTTGAGTTCAAACCTTATTGCCTGCTAGAGTTTCATGGAAACAAGCCACTGGCACAATGGTAATTTGCTTGTAATATGTCCTTATTAGGTCTAACATCTCTATTGCCTTATTGGTGTTTCTTAGGATCACTTTCCAAATAAATTTGTTGCACTTTAACCCTCATCTCAGAGCTTGATTCTAGTGGTGTGTGAACTATGATCATGTTAACCAGTGCCATGGGAAGAACATCACGGCTTGACTCAGATCACTGGGCCCCTACAAATTCACCAACGTGCCAGGCTCCTGAATCTCCTTAAGCTTTATTGGCCAGCACACATGTTTTTCACTAGGGCATCCAGAGTACTTGCCAATTCCTGTTCAAATCTGATTAATCAGCAGTACCATCTCATATAACAAAGTGCTCTTTATTACATACGTCTAATATAAAATTAATATGTGCCATGAGTCCTATATCAAAAGGGGCTATTCAAAACATTTAACAACATATGCAGCACCTAAATTGGCCATAGTACTGGAGCAGATTTGTGGAGGTCCCATGCTGGCCAGAAGCAAATCTTTATTACTGGATCTTGGAGAAGCCCAAGAACTCCTGGAGAAGCCATCTGTTGGCCAATGCACTCGAGAGGTGTGGCTCAAAATGAACCAAGAAGAAGGACAAAGAGTCTAAACCTCATAGACATATCAGCTGAAATTTTGCGCCTGAAGCAAGACCGACTTCTGAAATTTTTAGTCTTGGTTTCTCTAAAGCCAGTTTGAAATGGGTTTCCTATCACTTGTAAGATAAATTATTGTAGCTGATTTATCACCCAAGCTAGAGTCTAAGAAATCATCCTCAATTCTTCCTGTCTCCCTCATAGCTCAGATACTTCTAATTTGATCTTTTAAATATTTCTCCAACGTATCCTCTCCATTCTAGTTTTACTATTATTGTTCTATTTAAGGCCCTCATTATCTTTGCCTGAGCTATGTCAGGTGCTTCTTAGTTGATCTTGGTGTTTCTTGTCTTGTCTTCTTCAGATCTACACTTCTTTCCTAATCTGTCTACATCGTTTCCCTTAAAGTCCTTCAACTGGTCTCCATCACTACAAAGTAAAGTGGAATGATCTTAACGATCAAGCAGATTGTCAACCTGTTTTCCTTCATCTTTCAGAACTGCTGCTTTGGCCTCGGTTTCCAGCAATATCAAACTGTACACGTTTTCTCCCACACATCAGGTTCTTTCTCACCTTCATACTTTTACTTACGTGTTTTCATTCCCCTTTCTCCCCCGAACTCATGTCTGCTTATATGTTAAGTCACAGTTCAGACATGATCTCCCTCTAGACTCTTATGTTGGGCAAGATGACTCTCCTTTGTGATCCCATAAGAATTTTCGAACAACTCCATCTCTCCATTTACCACATTGTGTTATAATTATCTGTTTATATGTCTTTACCACCCACCCTGATCCCCAAATTTTTGAGCCAGAGGTTATGTCACAAGCCAGGTATGTGGCAGATGTTCATTAAATGTTTGTGAAACAAATAAAGACATATACAGTAAAACCTAGGTATGTGAGCATAACTCACTCTGGAAATATGCTTGTAATCCAAAACTCTCGTGTATAAAGGCAAATTCCAAGAACCATTGGCTCAGTTGTGATCATGTGATGTTCAGCCTTGCATACTACTCATATTGTAAGACGTCACTTGTTTATCAAGTTAAAATTTATTAGAAATGTTTGCTCATCTTGCAGAATACTCACAGAACAAGTTACTCACAACCCAAGGTTTTACTGTCCATGTATGCTAATATACAAATATGATGCTCTAAAGAGTATGTTTTGAGTAATGTCAGCCCTAATGGTATCAGTGATTGATATCCCAAAGGCTCTTTTGAGTATGACAAAGCACTTTTGGATAGACGATTATTAAAACCTAAATTAGCCATATAAAATTATGGACATAGTTGCAACAGAAGCATAAGTGAAAAGGTACATTATTATTTTATCATGAAACTACTAGTAAAACATTTCTTGAAAGTACATGTAACAAGTCTGCAAATTGGAGTTTTATTGAGTCCTCAATCCCCATGCAGCCAATGCAAACATTGCTAAGAGTGGTTTCTGATCAAACAATAATTGGTGGGTTTCACTCACACAAATAGGAAGAGATTAAAAATATGTTTTTTTGGAAGCTCTTGATATCAAGTTAAATGTTAAAAGGCCAAATCTTATGAATGCATCCAGAATCTAATAGATTCCAAATAGGATGTGTATATCATTGAGCTATCATTTCCCTGTTACCAGCATGTCAATGTAGATAAAACAACTATTTATTTAATTGTTTAACAGTAAATATTTTTTCTTGTAAAAATGTATACTTACATTCCCACAAACCACAAATGCTTGCAAACATTTGTAACTGTTAAAAAAGTATTATTGCTCATTAGACATTTATTGAGATAAATAAATATTAGAATGCAGTGAATTCATATTTTAAAAATACTAATGAATTATTTCCACATCTTTCCCTTCTCATCAATATGAAAGTGTACAAATGATGAAGTAATGCTAATATCATATAATAAGATTAGTAGACCAAAATTTAATTCTCACTTTATATATTGTGCTTAATTGGTTCATAACTTAAGTTTCATTAAAGTAAAAATATGTATTGAAGTAGGTTAGCCACTAGAGGGATCACTTCTCTGTAATGATTAGTTGATGTAGGAGGTTCCATTAAACATTAGCAAGCACTTATTATTAGCAAGGCTTATAATGTAGGTCACCCAATACTAAAAGATGTTGCTTCTTATGCATTAAGAAACTTGTGGGGGAACACATTCATAACTACATTTTTATAATAAAATGCAATTCTGTAAAAAAGAAATATAAGCAACTACTAGATCATGGATGAAGGTCCTCATAACTGATCAAAAAAATACTGAGATTAAACTAGAATTGTAGTAGAAGGGTTGGAAAACCAACACTGGTTCTGTTTCAGAAGACAAGAAGCTTCATTCTTAATTTTAACTTCAACAGTCAAATGTGTCTTCTATAAACTTTGATATTCACCTGCCCACTCGCCCTCTACTGACTATTAGGTGCCAGGCATGCTCTAGGTACTAAGGATCAGCCAGTGACCAAAAGCTCCCAGATTTAACAAAGCCTGAGCACAGTTGGAATACACAGGTCATGTGTGCAAGCTGTTTTAACACAATGCACCAAATCTTGATAGAGAAAGAGCTGACATCCGTAGAACATAGAAAGGAAATTTAACCCTGATGGGGGTAGGGGGGCCAGGATGGCTTTCCCAGAGGGAGGTACTCCCACGTAGAGATATAAAAGAACTCACAGTAGATGTTCAGGTAAATATGGGGTCAGAAAGAATTCTAATCAGGAAAAAATAGCATATGTTAAGACCTGAAGGCAAGAGAGAACGTGGCTCATTGAGGGAAAAGAAACTAAGATATGTGGAATTACTGGCTCTTGAGGACTAAGGAAGGGGAAGGGTCATCATTAAATGTGGAGTAGTGAGCAGAGTTTGCACGCTTCAGCTAGAGTTTGGACTTTGTCCTCGGGGCAAGGAGGAGTAGAACAAATGACCTGATTCAAATGGTGTTTTAGGAAGATTAGTAGTCCCCCCTTATCCTAAGCTTCCCTTTTTGAAGTTTCAGCTATCTGCAGTCAAGCCGGCTGGAAGCAGATGGCCAAATCTTCAGTAGGTCTATTGTGTCCTACCGCTACATCACAATGTCTGCCGCATTCACCCTTCATCGCATTAGGTAAGCATTTTATCATCTCCTATGATCACAGGAAGATGGGTGAGAGGACATATTCGTGTAACTTCTATTACAGCATATTGTTATCTTTTTCTATTTAATTATTAGTTGCTGTTATATATCTTACTGTGTTTAATTCATAAGTTGAACTTTTTCATAGATATGTACATATAGGAAAACAATCTAGTATATGTAGGGTTCAGTACTAGCCATGGTTTTGGGCATCCATCGGGGTTCTTGAATAAGGGAGGTTGCTTTATGCCAGTTGTAACGTGAAGACTAAATTAGAGACAGGTCAAGAAGGACAGCAGGTAGATATTTTGGTTCTTACAAAATACAGAAAGATCCACAGATTTTTGAGTGCTCTATTTTTTTCCCCACATTTTCCCCAACTCAGTTTCAGGCCTGGGGGATTTGTTCTAGCGGCTGACTTGTAGCAAGTTCTTCCCTGAGCCTCCCTTTCAATCTCTTTTCCCCTGCATTCAGGTTCTCTGAATCCCTTTATAAACAGCCTTTCAGGCCTTTGGCTGCCCCTCCCTTCTCCGTCATCCTCCTAGGATAGAGAAGCAGCAGGAGGAGGTAGACGTGAGAATTTCAAAGTCATCAAGCTTCTAGATGGACTATTAAAAGGAAAATCCATTTTTTAAAAAAAATTTAATGTTTATTTATTTTTCAGAGAGAGAGATAGAGTGAGAGCAGGGAAGAGGCAGAGAGAGGAAGACACAGAATCCAAAGCAGGCTCCAGGCTCTGAGCTGTCAGCACGGAGCCCGACGTGGGGCTCAAATTTACAAACAATAAGATCATGACCTGAGCTGAAATTGGATGCTTAACCAACCAAGCCACCTAGGCACCCCTAGAAAATTCGATTTTAAATGTAAACTTTAATCTCTGGCTAGAACACCTTCAACAATGTGTGGTCCAGTGTTATTCTAAACAAGCATTGTCCTTTTCTTCATCTTCAAATCTTTTTTTTAAAAATATCCCCTCCATGATGATATTAATATTCCCTTCCTATCTCCATGTTTGTATCCCAGGCTGGTAGTGGATAGAGAGTGGAGTGTCAATGGTGAAGAATGTGGCCAAGGAGGAGCAAAAGATCCTCCAGCCATATATCAACACATGAACTAAACTAGTGTTCTCAAGGACTAATGTCCAAAATTTATTACATTTTTTAGTTTCAGAGAAAAAGACAAGAAAGAGGGGACACTTGTGTATTCCACTAGGCCATGAAAAAAATTTCTTTACCAGTGTAGATTTGTGAACTCTGTGTGAACCATCTGATGACAGTGGATTGAACTGTGTACACTGCCTCATTGAAATCATAGAATGATGCATCTCATTACCAGATCTATATATAACTGCAAAGAGTGACCAAGAAAGGGTAGCTCACGTTCAGACGTAAAACTCTGCTGTGATGCCGGAAGCAGGTTCATAGAATCAGTTGTGCTTGATGGCGTGCAAGCTTAAAAGGCTTTGTTCTCCCCGCTCAGCTCTACAGACTTCCTGCCTTTTGGGCTCCTCTCTCCTTCTGTCCCAATCTCCCAGTGCCTTTTGGTTATTAGTACGTTCTCAGTTTCAGTTATTGAAATGTTTCTTAACATATCAATGTCATAATTTTAATCTCTTGAAGCTACTCCCTGTCCCAGTGCAGACCAGCCCAGGAATTCTGCAGCTAAATTCCTATTTATTCCTATAATTCCCTAAATTCCTTTAATTCCTATTTATTCCCTAAATATTGGGGGATTGGCAGTTGCCTTGCTCTTTCTCCAGCTTGCTCCCCAACTACCTCTTCTCCTCTCCTGTGTTGCTGATGGCTCCCTGGGATGAGGAGAGGTGGAGGAATGAGAGGAAAAGGACACATTTTTTAGGAACTGCTGCTCTTGCAATGTGGAATATGGGCCTTCTGTCATGGCAAATACCCAAATTATGCTTCTCTCCTATTGGGCCTGTGAAGTCCCCATTCCTGCCCCCACCCCCCTTCTCCAACACTGTCCTGTTTCCTAATTCAAGCAGTGAATTTTTTGGCTAACATTTTCCTTAAAATTGCCACTCAGTTCTTGCCCCAACAGTATTCACAGAGGAGCAGTCACTGGTGTAATGTTCTTTCCCTATGACTCACACCTGGCCACCTTCCAGGCTATTGCCTCTGGCTTTGGGAAATATTACACTTCTCTTGCCCACCGAATTCTTTACAGACTGGCCACTCCCCTGGCAGCCACAATCTTTGCTCTGATCTTCAAGTAACTTCAATCCTAGACTTTGACTCTCTCACAGGGAAAAATCAATCACCATTGTCTCAACCAACCACTCACCCTCGAGCCCCAGGGATCACACACTTCCAAGGACTTTGCCACTGCATTTGGAAAGAAGGCCCGGCTTTCTGCAGTTTCATGGGCACCCTGCTGGGTACAGAGATCTATTTCTAGGTCTCTGGCAAGCTGACAAACACTCCATTCTACACAGATGACTATCTTAATCACCCATGTTAAGGGTTCTTATGCTTTGTCCTCAGCTTTGGGGTCTGAACCCAAACTCCCAGACAATAGGAAAAGCCTCACTTAATATCCGACTACAAAAAGATGACATGGTAACTCAGGAGAGCAGATTCACCATGGTGCCAGTGTCCCAAGAGCTCCAATCCATGTATATAACCAGGATCAAACTGAATCATGGAATTAATAACTCTGGGTTGAAATTCTCCACAAGACATTTAGTCCAATTCTAGAGCCAATAATTTAATCAATGGTAAAAGAACCTTTCTAAGATTTTGTCAGAACTTTGGTTGAATACCCTTGGAGGCAAGGAAATCCAGACACATCAAAGCTAACTACACCATTTCTCATTAGTTCTAATTGTTGGCAAGTTTGGATTTACGTCAAGTCAAAATTGACCTCTGTGTAAATGTCACTCTATTTTTCAGATTTATCCTCTGAAAACTCATAAAACCTGACTAATCATTTTTCCACATGGTCACCATTTAGGTTTTGGGAGAATAATAATTATTTCCCTTTTAGATTACTCTTCTCAAACTTAAATCTCCCCTATTTTTTCAAGTATTCACTATAAGGCAGATTTTGAGGTTTTCTTATTATTTTGGTATCCCTTCTCTTGTTATTTCTCATTTATTCAATATCAGTTTGATGGGTCAGAATTTATGACAACATCAGGAAGGAGGAATGGAACAGGGACTTATTTCCTTTAAAAGTTAATTTTTACTTATTTATTTATTTTTATTTTTTAATTAAAATTTTTTTTCATGTTTATTTATTTTTGAGACAGAGACAAACAGAGTGTGAGCATGGGAGGGGCAGAGAGAGAGGAATACACAGAATCCAATGCAGGCTGCAGGCTCTGAGCTGTCAGCACAGAGCCTGATGTGGGGCTCGAACCCTTGAACCATGAAATCATGACCTAAGACAAAGTTGGAGGCTTCACCAACTGAGCCAGCCAGGCACCCCAAAAATGAATTTTTAAATGAGAGAATATCATGACTTTCATGCAGATATAAAAATGAATACACTTTAAAGATTTCATTAAACTCAGAACTAACGAGGAAAGCAGGCAGATATAAATGGTTCAAAAGAAAATCCAAAGATTGGACACATTTATAGATCAGGAATATTGAAATGACTGCGCAAATGAAGTTTTTTTCCCTAATGGTGAGGGATTGTCAACTGAACTTCTACTGGACAGGACAGAATTTGCATGTATATAGACAAGGATTATTTTTGCATTACTATCAGTTATCAACAATTTGTGGAGCTGTAAAACAGCTTTCATAGTTTCTCTAGAATCAGAATCAAATAGCCCAGAGGGAATCCTCTAGAATTTCAACAGTGCAGATTTTTCCACTGACTCACGAATTTTTGCCTACGCTTCTCTTGCTCTAGGTACCATTTTCCTCTGAATTAAGGAAAGTAATGGTAAATATAAAGCCCAACACTTGTGTCATCAGAAAACTACCACGCAGCTTTTTATGAAGTGTTTTCTCATGTTTACAATGATTCATAGGATATTTTAATAAACACTGAAATTAGCCTTCGATTGCTTAAGAAAAAAAAAAGTAAGATTGAAAGCATGTTTGTCCTTCTGTGGGAGTATCTTAAATGACATTTATGTTAGTAGTTTGCTCCCATCCCCTCAAGTTTTCAACCTTATATAATAGTCTCTGGATTTATCAATTCTTAATCTGTGAAGTTATTTAATTTAATTCAAGTTAATAATTGAAATTAGGTAAATCTTAACAAATTCAAGTTAATTCAGCAAATGCCAACTTAGTTAATAAGCCTGCTATAAGCATGACAAGTAAGAGTAAGTAAAAGTATAGATTTGTTTAAGGAAAAATTATATTCTAGTTGGACAGAATAAGGGGAAGACATACAAATACATTACAAAGCAAACCACAGCTCGTTTATAGAAAAAGTAAACTGTTTGGAATGTTTTCAAAGAGCTAATATTTTAGGTCAGAAGAATAAAAACCAACTCAATGAGGAGACTGTATTCCCACAAATTGTAACCGGGTACAGAATACTCACCGAAAAAGGCCCCACCAAAATTGGTCCTAGATTAGAATGGTTGAAAATATTGCTAGGTCATTCAAGAGTCTTGAATGTCAAGCTGAAGAATTTTTATTTAACTCATAAGCAAAGGAGAATAATGGGAAGTTTATAAAATTTTTATTTACATGATAAGAACAATACAGTGATTTATGCTGGCAGAGCTATGAAGAAGGCTATAAAAGGCAAAGACTGAAGAAAGGATGCCACTAGGAAGTAAAATTTATAGGACTTGGCAACAGTTTTTTTTTGCCATGGAAGTAAGCAGGGGTGGGAATGGACAAGGCAGAGAATGAACTGAAAGAGAATTTCAAGTTTTCTTATTTAGGTAAAAATCTGTGTTAGATTCCTAGGGCTTCCTTAACAAATTACCACAAACTTGGTGAGCTAGAAAGAAATTCTCTCACTGTTCTGGAGGCCAGAAGTCCCAAATCAAGTCCAGAGGAGCAGGGACTCTCTGAAGACCCAGTAGACTCTTTACTAGCCTCTTCTCAGCTTCTGGTGGCTCTTGGCAATCCTCAGTACTCCTTGGCTTATGGGTGCATCTCTCTAGTCTCTGTCTCTGTCTTCATATCACCTTCTTCTCTGTCTTCCTTCCGTGTCTTTGTGTGACTTCTCTTTTATAATGACACCAGTCGTTGGAATTTAGTCCAGTCTGATCTATTCATGATCCCTAACCTATTTGCACAAAAACATATTTCCTGATAAGGTAACATTCTGTAAAGTTCCAGGTAGACACAAATTTGAGAAAGATGCTATTCAACCCACTACAAATAACTTGGAGAAAAATGGGATCATTAATGTAAATAAATGCTCTGCCATTAATGCAAGTAAATGCTCTTAGAAAACCAGTTTTCTGAGAAGGTAGATTTGAGTTAGAGTTCTGACAGCCAGATTTGTGAATGTTACAGATTAAAGTACTACTTCAGTATGAAGTACTTGTAGCCACTTGGCTACAAAGTATAGAGCCAAAGATGATGGCGATGATGATAATAGATGGAGTCAGCAGAAAAACTTAAATTATGAAAAATAAGGGGCTCTAGGGTGGCTCAGTCAGTTGAGCATCAGACTCTTATTTCACCTCAGGTTATGATCTCATGGTTTGTGAGGTCAAGCCCCATGTTGGACTCTGTGCTGACAGTGCAGAGACTGCTTGGGATTCTTTCTCAGTCTTTCTCTCTCTGCCCTCCCCCAGTGAGAGGATTTCTTTCTAGCTCACCAAGTTTGTGGTAATTTGTTAGGGGTGCTCTAGGAATCCAATACAATTTTTATTTAAATTAGAAAACTCAAAATTCTCTTTCATTTCATTCTCTGCCTTGTCCATTCCCACCCCTGCTTACTTCCATGGCAAAAAAATGCCACTAAGTCCTATACATTTTACTTCCTAGTGGCATCTTTTTTTCTGGAAGCCGGAAGTCTCAAATCAAATGTCAGGAGAACCAGTCTCCCTCTGAAGACCCGGCAGACTCTACTTGCCTCTTCCCAGCTTCTGGTGGCTCTTGCCAATCCTTGGTGCTCCTTGATTTATGGGTACATCACTCCAGTCTCTGCCTCTGTCTTCATATCACCTTCTTCTCTGTTTTCCTTCCATGTCTCTGTGTGACAGAGATAACAGATCTTTCAGAAAATTTTTCAAGTGAACAAGACTATCATTTATTGGGGTAAGAGTCCTCAGAGAAAGTAAAATGCTAATGAAGAAATAGCGCATTGTTAATATGGAGACAGTGAGGTATGGTTTCTGTTCTCAGTGATTTTTCTGAATGCGAGGGTAGATACCTTCATAGCACCCAGAGACACCAAGTCACAGTGAATAGGTTTAGAATAAGTAGTCAGAAAAGGAATCTTTTTTAAAAATGTTTTATTTATTTTTGAAAGACAGAGCACAAGCGGGGGAGGGGGAAAGAGAGAGAGGGAGATACAGATCCAAAACAGGCTCCCGAGTCTGAGATGTTAGCACAGAGCCTGATGTGAGTCTCAAACTCGTGAACTCCGAGATCATGACCTGAGCCAAAGTCGGACGCTTAACAGACTAAACCACCCAGGTACCCCCCAAAAAGGAATCTTGATGAATTCTTTGAAATGCAGACCACAGAGGCCAAAGCAACTATTCATTCTTGATTCCTTTTGTTTTTATTAAAGATGCATGCAACCTTGCAAGCATTAAAAAGGAGTTCTGAGTTTCCAAATTTTGAAAAAGAAATAATCAATGTAGTAATAAAGTGATAATAAAATTAATAAATATAAGGCATTAGGAAAGCATAGTTATATTTAATAATAAATAGTGAAACTGCAATAAAGCGGTATGGGAAACATTACCAAAGCTTCTCAGTATCCAAGTTTCCTCCTTCTGAATTTGTGGAAACCTATACTTCCCAGCCCTCTTGCAATCTGTGAGGAGAAATAACTTCTATAATATCTCTGTGTCACTTTTGCGGTGAGTTAATGAAAATCTGTTGCATGCACCTGCAGCTCACTCCTTTCCAACCACTGTGATTGTGATGGCTGTACATGGACATTCCGGAGCTACTACATAGAACCAGTCTAGATCTCTGACTCATTTGAAGGAAGTTGCTCTGAAGAGCCATTAGACTTGAATAGACTTTGTGCAAGCAAGACATACACTCTGTGTGTGTGTGTGTGTGTGTGTGTGTGTGTGTGTGTGAATCCATTACAGTTTTGGAATTTATTTACTCTGGTACCAAGGCTTATCCTACTCTTGCTCATACTTGTGGTAACACCATACACCAGATTGTCATGTGCTATTTACTTATTTATAAAGTGGGCACCATGCCCTACGTGGGGCTTGAACTCATAACCCCAAGATCAAGAGTCGTATGCATGGATGGAGCCAAGTCAGGTGCCCCACTATTTGCCAAATTATAAGAGTGACAAAAATAGGGGCGCCTGAGTGGCTCAGTCGGTTAAGCGTCCGACTTTCGCTTGGGTCATGATCTCGCGGTTCCTGGGTTCGAGCCCCGCGTCGGGCTCTGTGCTGACTGCCAGCTCAAAGCCTGGAGCCTGTTTCGGATTCTGTGTCTCCCTCTCTTTCTCTGACCCTCCCCTGCTCACTTTGTCTCTCTCTCTCTCTCCTAGAAATAAATAAAAAATATTTTTTAAAAAAAAGAGTGACAAAAATAAACAAGTGATGACAAAGTAGTTGAAAAAGGGATAAATTATTGTTTAAAGAATTTTGATGATAAAAAAGGAAGAAAAAGTTTTCAAGGTTCTAAAAAATATATACTTTTGATATTCTATTTAATTTTCTAAACTTTGGATCATACAGTAGCATTGAGAAATTCCAGGTTAACCTTTTAGATTTTCTGATCATAAAATTAAACCACTATTCACAGATAATGCCACTTGTTACCTTCCATTCCCCACATTTGGTTGGAAATTCATATCAGAATTCACACATTTGGTTACTTGCCAAGAATTTGACCTCATTGCCAGGAATCTGATCTTATTAAAACTATGGAGCTATATTAAGTCACCTTATTCTTCCAAAATCATTTTCTGACATTATACCTCTGTATTATTAAAATACAGTTAGATAGGGGCACCTGGGTGGCTTAGTCGGTTAAGTGTCCGACTTTCGCTTAGGTCATGATCTCGCGGTTCGTGGGTTCGAGCCCCGCGTCGGGCTCTGTGCTGACTGCCAGCTCAGAGCCTGGAGCCTGTTTCAGTCTGTGACTCCCTCTCTCTCTGACCCTCCCCTGTTTACGCTGTCTCTCTCTCTCTCCTAGAAATAAATAAAACATTTATAAAAAAATACAGTTAGATAGCATTTGCTGTAAGAAATACTCTAAGTTGTTCTTAGAGTATCATATGCTATTTTCTTGGGAAACTGTTTTTATATTTCTTCCACCCATTGCCAGTTAAGTACAATGTGTTCCCATAATTCCAGGAAGTAGTGTTAGCTGTCAAAAATGATGTGTTGCATAATCAGTAACAGTAAATAGGCTAATTCTTTGAAGCTATTCCTGCTGGAAGGTGTATAAGAATATCCATTGGAAAGTGCCAAAGTATACCTGCCAACAACTGAAATTTAGGAGTTGAAAGAGTTAGGGAGATAAATAAGGAAATGTGCTTGTAACTGTCTTGAAATATTGAAATATTAGACCAGGAAGCTCTGTGAAAGTACACAGTGATCCCTTGCTTCATGTGGCAAAGTGTTCTAGTAGGGGAAAAGTTATCTATTATTAACCCACTTTTGCTGCTGGATCCTGACAGTGTGTTTTGTAAAAACGTGTCAATATGGAGGAAAAGTGATCCTCTGCTATTCAATGCCCAGTACATAGTAGGTAGTCAATACATTTTTGCTAATAAGGCAATGAATGAAATGTAGTAAAGAGTGACTGGTCTGAAGAGTGAAAACCTATCCCTGTGAGAAATTTAGACAAGGCTTGAAACACTAAGGCTTTAGTTAACTAGCTAACACTAGAGTGTTAGGTTCAGGCTTGCATAGTAACTCATTGAGTTAAGGTTGGGGAACTGGATCATTTGACTATAGGTCCAAGTGGCTGAGCCAATGGGGACTATGATTTAAGAGGCAGTCTTGGGAAGAAGCCAAATCAGAAGAAGGCAGATGTCCAGAAGAATCACTAGGAATTTTCTTCTGAAACAGAAAAAAGTCAAGTTAAGGTAATAGAGGGGAAAATGGGAAAAAACTGGAGGACTGGGGTCCAAACAAATTCTTGGAAATAAAGGATAGTAATTGCAATAGCTTCTTAGAGGATAAGATAAAGGCATTATTACAGAGATTGTTAGTAGTATCCCAATATCTAATCTCCCTTACAGTCTTAGTGATAGCAGACTTAATGTTCAATGAACACATTGCAGTTTAGGAAAAAACAAGGACATCCTCCCTTCCTTGCAACTAGTTATGGGCAAGTGACCATATGTAGTCCTTTTGACCCATGAGCTATAGCGAAAGGCTGGTATGAATCAGTGACAATCATCAGTAGCATTAGGCAAAGTAAGACATTATTGCATTGGAAGTACAAACAACGTGGGAATGGACTGTATTTTTATGGACCACGTAAGTCAGTATTGCACATTAGTCTCATTTAATTTAAAATATTTCCAAGAAGTTTGGTGAAATCCCAGAATAAAACAAATACATAAACTTGAATTCATGTAACACATTGGTTAACAGATATTCATCAAAAGACATTGTAAAATCGTCCAAAAAAGAGAAAAGTTTCAGTGCAAATTTATATTTTCTATTGATGAACAAAATAACATTTTGATCTCAAAGAAATCCACTTATAATTTATTACCAACTTAAGAAGAAAGAGAGCAATGTCTGGTGATAACAATTAAATAATACAATAAAATTAAGCTTATCATTTGGTTGCATGAATTATGATGAGAAATCATTCCTCTTTGGGTATGGAGGAGTATGCTATTAATGTAAGACAATTCTTTCTTCATCTCTCAAGTTTTTGAGTATCTTACAAGCAGAGGCACTGACAGCTTTTGGTTTGGGTTATCTCTCCACAGGTATTTGTGTAGCAAATGGCCTTGACACACAGAGATACTGTCTCCCTCTGGGACAGAGGGCTGGTTTGTTTATTGTCTACTATAACAATAAAGATAATGTCTCCCTCCTGAGCAAAGGTTGTGTGCAGATTTTCTTGTAATCTTATACAAGATCAGAGTGTGCTAAGCCAGAGAATCCTTTTCTGTAACACAGCCCACTGTGTGTACTGGCATAACCCACCTGTGGTAGTTGGGACCCATGGAAGTGGTGTAAGGAAACAATGACATTCTGGCCTTTGCTATTGTTGTGGGTTATAAAGTTGCTTTGCCTCTGATTCAGGAGTACTGTATCTTCTGTATATCTATAAAACTGTGGCAATCTAAGTTAGGTTGCACGTAAGGTAGAATTTCAAGCCCTTCACAGTTCTTGGTAGCTACAACAAATTATTTGAAAACCTAGATACTGTCTACTATATAGAAGTAAAACACTTGAATACAGGAACAAATAACCAGGAACAAATAATTGGGGTAAACTATTATGTGAGAAATAACTCCTGACAGCCTAAGGAGTTATAAGAAATCATTTTCCTGTTGGTTTGGGATAGGCCAATACTCCTGGAATACTTAGAGAATGTTTTTAGGCAAAACTGAAAGAAATGCCAACCCATAGTGGCTGAAAACATAGGTTTCAGATGTAAAAACTTTCTATGATGTAGTCTAGCAAGACAACATGGGCTGGACCAGTCAAAGTCTTTATCTGAAGACATTGAATGGGAAAGAGAAAATGACAGCAGTAGGTATTTCCTTGAAAGGAAACAAGAAAGGTGCCATTAGAGTCTAGTCAGAGTCATGAAATCACAGAGAAGTCAAATTTCTGAGGATGAAAAATGTGACTAAACAGGTAGAAAGGGAGCTACATTAGGGGTGCTTGGGTGGCTCATTTAGTTGAGCATCTGACTCTTGATTTCAGCTCAGGTCATGATCCCAGAGTCATGGGACCAATCCCCATCCCAGCTCTGCATTGAGTGGGAGGTCTGCTTAAGATTCTTTCTCTTTCTTCCTCTGTCCCTCTTCCCTACTCTCTCTTTCTAAATAAGAGGAAGGAAGGAAGGAAGGAAGGAAGGAAGGAAGGAAGGAAGGAAGGAAGGAAGGAAGGAAGGAGAAGAAGAAGAAGGAGGAGAAGAAGAAGAGGAAGAAGAAGAAGAAGAAGAAGAAGAAGGAGAAGAGGAAGAAGAAGAAGAAGAAAGGAAGGAAGGAAGGAAGGGAGAGAGAAATAGTTTATGAAATTAAAAAGTTGGCAGAGAACAATAAAGACATGTGACTTGAGGGAAAGAGTAGAGAGAGGACAGCTTATCCTTGGAGCTGCCTGGACTCCTTCCCGACTGTTCCCACCTTCAGTTTGTATTCCTGTCACGTGTGTTCCCACAA
Organism: Proteles cristata cristata; assembly: GCA_017311185.1. NCBI lineage: Eukaryota > Metazoa > Chordata > Mammalia > Carnivora > Hyaenidae > Proteles > Proteles cristata. The sequence goes on along the minus strand of JAESUZ010002924.1, from coordinate 590,600 downwards.
TGAAACTCAATTCTTGTTATAGTGTTTCCATGAGTTTATGTTCCTTGCAATAACAACAAAACTCTAAAGAGAACATATCTTCTACCAATGATACTAAGGCATCCCCATTGTTTCCATTAATAGGAAAAACCCTGAGTAGTTAGTAGAAGATCACACATAGTCAAAATCACATACACAACTTAGAACTGATTACCCTTAAATAGAAATCTTTATATATCTATCTATGTAATTTTTCCAGATAATCATCTTAAACTCATTGAAAAGAAGTGATTAAAAATGACCTTTTATTTATTTTAAAATGTCACACAACATTTCCTCTGCAAACAGAAAAGTCTTTAGAAGTCCCTTTTTGCCCTGATGACATCAAAAGTGACACAAAAATCTATGATTGAAATGTTTGTTTCCTTGCTTATTCACTTCCTCCTTCAAAAAGTATTTTTAAAAAATTTTAAAAGTTTACTTCTGAGATAGAGAGAGAGACAGAGAGGGAGCATGGGAGAGACAGAGAGAGAGGGAGACACAGAATCCAAAGTAGGCTCCAAGCTCTGAGGTGTCAGCACAGAGCTGATGCCTGGCCTGAAACCATGATCTGTGAGATTACAAACTGAGCTAAAGTCAGAGGCTCAAACGAATGAGCCATCCAGGCGCTCCTCAAAAAACATTTCTTAAGATGCCTTTTATAAATTGAGGCATGAGAAAAAAGAAAAAAATATTCAAATACAAATAAGATATAGGTGTTGCTTTCTGAAAATACACAGTTCAATGGGATCAACAGAGAGTAAAACATCACAACACAATTATGTTTTTACAGAGAAGAGTCAGATTTATAGCTGGACTACTGTGGTGAACAATTTCGGGAGGCAACATTGACTCAGAACTCAAGATATTCTGTGAATTCTTAGTATTCAATACATCCTCTGGAAATGGTACCCTCAGGAATTGAGTAATATTATGGTCCTGACTTATAGCCAGGTATCTCATCACACAGAAGGAAATACTAAAGTTGGATGTCGGAGTAGGTATTGTGGTCAGCAAAGAATAGGATGGAATGCAATCCAGGCATTAGGTACTGTTCATTCTGGATTCAACTCAGCATTCTTTCCTACTTCCTTCGATGTGCATTCCTAACTACAGGGAGAAAGAGCTAAACCCTGTTTCCTAGACCTCCTGATAGTCTAGGTCTGAAAGTAACTTAGCTTATGATGATAATTAGATGCATTCATACAAAATTTGGAATGTGGCTATTGTAGTAGAAACTATTTTCCTGCTGCTGTTTTAACTGGTAAATAATGCCATAGACATGTTGGAGTTTAAAGCAGTCAGACTTAATATCCCAGTGTCTGGTGGATCTAAAGGCTGTTAGATAATTGCAGTAGAATTCACATACCTGGGTCTAGTTACCAGGGTCATGTGTCTTTGAACTCATTGCTCCAGTAGCAGACCCATGACTCCCCTTCTGCCAGCCCTTCTAATCATTTTGTAAGCATTTAATTTCCTGCATTAAATCCCTTTCTGCTTGAAATATCTATTTACTACACTCAACCCTGGCTGATACAGCATGTTCAAAGGCGAGGAGATATGAACCAAAAATCCTGTGGTCAGGGAATGACTAGCTGCTACGTATGGTGGAGCCAAACATGGATAGTGGTAGGAAATACAGATGAAAGAGTATGTTTTGCGAAGATTGTAAAGAGTTTTAAGGTTTTGTTTCTCTGAAATTCTTGGCGTCTAGTAGATTTTCATTAAATGCTTGTTGTAAGAAATAGCATTTAAAAACTACAGAGTTTGCCCTTTGTCTTACAGGTAGTTGAGCCAATGGAGTGAAGAACTATTAAAAGCTTCTTTTGAAAAGAACACCATGATGAGATTTGTGCTTCTCATTTATAATTCTCCAAGGATAACAAGGGGAAACAGTTGAAAGGTGCCAAGGATGGGAAAGCTATCACAGTTTGCTCTGTAACTTATAAGGCTATTGAGAAAAAACAAATGAGTTAAAAAATTTGGTTACATTTTATGCAAAGTTTAGGATGTGATTTTAAATAGTTAAAATACTAATAACAGCACGCTTTGGATTATTGAGAATCCAAAAAAACATTTTACATATTGACCAAGTTACAGTATATACAGTATGTACATGCAGTATGTACCTTGAGAGCTATTGGGTGGAGGCAATTATAAATTTGTTAACACCATTGCCACATGGTGACACCAATTTGGCTGGTAAAAAAGATATGCTTTTCATACATATTTAGTCAGTATTATGTGAATTAATTTACGAGCATCAGACTGGGTGATTGGGGGGAAATGGAACTATACTTTATCATATAATATTATTATGTAGGATGTTTTTGTATTCTTTAACTGTGTCATCTGAAGGTCATTTAAAGTTCTGCCTTACCACATTGCTGAGAAATGTGCCCAAACTTTGGAATGAAAGTTGGATGTGGGGAAATACTGAGAAGGCCAAACACTGCATGACCTATTTTATCATTTAAGAGAGGAAGCTTTAAAATATTGGGTATTGGTTGAGAAAATAAAAAGGATCTTTCAAGCAAACAGGTGCTAAAATAGAGAGTTATATTATCTAAGAAGACACTTCCTCTAACTTACATTTTTAGGGGAAAATTAGCTGCATTATGAGAGTTTTAATTTAAAGTGTTTGGAAACTCTGTTTTGAATAAAATATGACTGTCTGCACATATCTCTGTTATATCACTTACCATACTGTATTATACATATTTTCACATATATATCTGTGTGACCAAAAGAACACTGTGTTCTTTACCAGCTCATTTCATTTCTTCCTGACAAAGTAGATTTTACTTCCCATCCTTCTTTATAGTTAGGTTGGGACCATATGATGTATATAACTAGTTCAGTTGGTCATAAAATCCCCTACACAGACTTCCACATTCTATCTTCCTTTCCTCTTTTATGGCAATTTTTAAGATCATACACTGAAGTTTATGGAACCACTAAATAGAAAGAGCCCGAATTTCTGAGTCACTACACAGAGCACCTTCCCCATCAACAATTTCCCTGCCCCACCACACACATATCGATCCATACTAGGCTCAGATATAAACTAGAAATTAACCTTCATTATGCTAAGCTGCTGAGATTTTGACATCGTTTATTACAGAATCAAACCCTTTTGTATCATTAGATTGCATGTGCTCCCTGAGTTCATGGTTTTGTTTTCTTTATCCCCATCTCTAGGGTATTTATTGTAATACCTGGGACAATGCGTAACATATAGTAAGTATTCAGTATATGCTGAACAAATAAATGAATGACTATTCTAGATGAGAAGTAAAAGGTACCTTTCAGGCCATGACAGGAGGCAGTGTAAGAGTAACTATTTTAAAATATCTTCATGGATAGGGGAATGGGAATTACTGACTTCCAGTTACAGCATGAATAACTCACAGTGATGACAGGCACAGGATTGGGAATATAGTCAACGATATTGTAATAGTGTTGTATGGTGACAGATGGTGGCTACACTTGTGGGGAGCACAGCATAACTTACATGCATGTCAAATCACTGTTGTACACCTTACATTAATGTAACATTATAAGTCAACTATACTTCATTAAAAAAAAATAAAGATGTTTTCAGTTTCAGAGTTATTTATAAAGAGAATGTTTACTTTTGACAATATATGGTTTAGAGAACAAACTATATTTTAAAAGTATATAGCTTTTGAGCATGAAGCAAATACTGTGTCAGTATCCATACCTCTTTTTTAACAATCTTTTTCTGCATATATCTGGGATTGTTACAAATGAAAAGCAGTGTTTAATGAAATTAGTTTCATTTATAAATTTTGCAGTCCCTTTGATTAATTTCAACTCATGAAGCCATATGTTGGAACTTACTTAATTCTTTAATTTACTATGTGATTTTAATTTTGTAAGCAGTTTCATGTCTACAGGAAAATTGAGTAGAAAGTACAGAGGGTTTGAGTATATGTCTCTCTTCCCCACAGTTTCTCCTTTCCTAGTGTAAGATGTTATATTGTGCAAGATGTGTATAATTATTTGTTTTAATTGATGAGCCAATCTTGATGCATTATTACTAACTAAACTCCACAGTTTACATTAGGGTTAATTTTTTTGGTTGTACATTGTGTCATGGTGTAAATGTATGATGACATGTACCCACCATTACAGTCTTATCCAGAAAACTTTAATTCCGCTAAAAAATGACACAGCTCTACTTCTTCATCTCCCCTTCCCTCCTTCCTTTGGAAGACTTGGCAGCCACTGATCTTTTTACTGTCTCCATAGTTTTGCCTTTTTCAGAATGCCATGCAGTTAGAATCATGCAGGATTGTTTTCAGGTTGTTTTCTTTCACTTAGCAATGTGCATTTTAAGTTTCCTTCATGTCTTTTCATTGGTTGATAGCCCAATATCATCATCATTTTTATCATCAAATGATATTCCACTGTATGGATGTACCACAGGTTAGTTACCCTTTTACCCATTAAAGCACATTTTGATTTCTTCCATATTTTGACAGTTATAAATCTGCTTTAAGCGTTCATGTGCAGATTTGGTGTGGACATAAGTTATCAACTCACTTAGGTATACGAAGAGGTGAGATTGCTGGATCATATGTTAAGAGTATGTTTAGTTTGGGGTGCTTGGGTGGCTTAGTCGGTTAAGCGTCCGACTTTCACTTAGGTCATGATCTCGTGGTTCGTGGGTTCGAGCCCCGCGTCGGGCTCTGTGCTGACTGCCAGCTCAGAGCCTGGAGCCTATTTCAGAGTCTGTGTCTCCTTCTCTCTCTGACCCTCTCCTGCTTACACTGTCTCTCTCTCTCTCTCTCTCCTAGAAATAAATAAAAATATTTTTTTTAAAAAAAGAGTATGTTTAGTTTTGTAAGAAACTGCCAAACCTCCCTCTAATGTGGCTGTACCATTTTGCATTTCCACCAGAAACAAATGAGAGTTCCTATTTGTGCACATCCTTGTCAACATTTGGTACTGTCTTTATTTCAGATTCTAATAGGTAGACATTCTAATAGGTATGTAGAGGTTCTTCTTAAATTTTTACTTCATGGTACTTAAATTCTGTCATTTATTTTTAGACGAAAGTCTTTGTTTTACATATGAAAAATGGGGGAAATAGGAAATTGAGGTTTATATCTGAGAATCCAAGCTTAATTTATTTGGCTCTTAGATCACCTTTGGATCGTAGATTCAACCTTAATTTATGAACAAGAGGAGACTTCAGGTGGAGAGCATGCCTCTAAGAATTATAATTCGATGCGATTTAGTTTATCTTTTACTCACTCCAGTGTTTTCTGGCTCACTTTCAAGTTCAGGTCAAAGTTCTGTGGTGAGTGAATGAAATGACACTGGTGTTCCTGAAGAACCGAGAAGACCACCTCAACCGTGGAGCTGTCAGCACAGAGCCCGACATGGGGCTCAAACCCGTGAACTGAGAGGTCATGACCTGAGCCAAAGTCAGATGCTTAACCGACTGAACCACCCAGGCGCCCCTAGATGCACTGAATCTTTCACTCCTATCCCTGCAGTTAGGAGATCTGACAGATGGATGCATAATGGTGTTAGAGTGGTGAAATATTAGGACACATATACAAAGCTAAGGACACTGATACAGTTGCTTGCTGCAGAGCACCAGAGATCTGTTAAAATTCTGAAATGACTATCAGGTGCTGAGTGAGATTTTTAAAGGTGCTGAGAATGGATAAGCTAAATTCCTCACCAGAGAAGCACATTCTGCCATGGTTCACACTTCCCTTTTGGCATAAGCTTCAGGATGACTGCTCTAAGTTTAACCCTCATATGTAAATATTATTTGAAAGATAAAGGTCAAAAATTCATGTCATTCAAAAAAATTCCAACTTCCTATCAGCCCCGTACTGATGCCCAGAGTAGAAGATGGAGAACGCGTAGTAGGCGTTTTACTTTATGCCTGGTCATGTTATAGAACATTTCTTTTTCTTATTTTGCAAATGGGAAGCCAGAGTAAATCGGGCTGACAGGCCAACTGACAATGTTATGATAGTACTAGAAGCCAACTTATTTGCTAAATAAACTTTGTGCAACCCTCTGATGACACAATGGTATTGAAATTTCTCCAAAGGGGTGATAACTTCACTTTTATATGTTTTGACATTATAGATAAAGAAATTTCTGACACTTCTCACTGATAATTTAATTATAAACTACAGATAGCCTGTGCAGGACTAGATCTCAGGATAGATAGTTCATGCTCATTAACTTCCGTAGACATACAGCAGGAGAAAGCAAAAAATAAGTATATTTCAGCTTGATTTCAAAATAATAGCAAGTGATTAAAACTACTTTGCAAATACCTGAAACACAGATGGTATTTTAGCATCTAATTATCAGTTACACAGTACGATTGCTTATCCATCATTTTTTCCTTTCTTTGATTCACATCGTAGTATGGTCAATAAAAGTTTAGTAGCTGTGGTGAGTTATGTTATTCTTCAACAAATATTCAGTCTTTTGCTACTGAGAGAAATGTACGTCTCCACCCCATGAATCTGGGGCGTGATCATGTAACTTGCTTTAGCTAATGGAATACTGCAGAAGTGCCATTTTGACACCTCTGGACTTTAGAAGCCATTACAAGTTTCCACCAACTTGTGGAGAACGCCTAAATATGATTAACAGCCTGAAACACAGCTTCGTCCACAACCTACAGCCAACAGTTAGCAATGTAAATAAGATCTGAGTGTTTGTGGGGTGCCTGAGTGGTCGATTAAGCATCTGGCTTTGTCTCAGGTGATGATCTCGCAGTTTATGGGTTCGAGTTCATGTCAGGTTCTGTGCTGACAGCTCAGAGCCTGAAGCCTGCTTTGGATTCGGTGTCTCCCTCTCTCTCAGCCCCTCCTCTGCTTATGCTCTGTCTCTCTCTCTCAAAAATAAATAATAATTAAAAAAAAAGAAAAGAAAAGATCTGAGTGTAATATTAAGTCATTAAGATTCTGACATTTTTCTTTTTCTTTTTTGTGATGGAACATAATGTTCTTGAAGCTGACAAATGGAGATGTTGATACTTAGAAGTAAAGCATTTTCTACAATAACAACAAATAAATAGTGCTAGTATTGGCTTGGGTCTGGTGGGTGTGTGGCAAGGAAATTTATAGGAGTCTGGAAAAATGGCCACCCATATTATGCAATAAGGAAATATTTAGCTAAGCTTTTGAATGAAAATACCCAGGGGGTTGAGAAAGTACTTAAGATATTTAGTGTTTGGGGCTAGTTGTCATTTATTATGTTTGTATCTTGTAATACAGAAAAGAATAAGCTGAAAAAAGATCTATGTGGTTTGCAAGGGAACATAGAGAGTCTAAGGGAGCCTGACACTGGAAAATGAAACGGTTTCTCATTTCTAGATAGTTAAGATGAAGATTCTCTCAAAGGAGAAATCCTTTGAGCCGAAGTGCTAATTGATACTCATGACACAGCCTGAGGGCAAAAACAAATCAAAGTTATGATAATCACAGATTTCTTTAAGACTTCTGATTCGATTCATGTGGCCTCGAATAACTCTTTTCACTTGGATAAAACGGCTGAGGAAAAGTGACAGAAGACTCAGTCCCAGGGAGGGCTGATCAATCAAAAGCTCTTGTAACTAAGGTTAGTGAGGGAGAAATGGCTCAAACGGAATTTTGACATGGCTAAAGCCTTGGAATAAAAACATACATCAGCAGAGTTTCTAAAAGAGTTATATTAATAATGGTACTGCTGGCCTGGATGTAAAAGGCATTTGACTAAAATAAACAGAAACTGACACTGGGGCTACCAGTTCTGTGGGCTGGAAACAGCTCAGCTCCCTCAGTCTCATAAAGCCCAATGGCCTCTTAAGATAGAATCAGAGAAATAGTGAGTTAAAAGATTTTCCCAGATGTCGGTTCTAGTACCCAGGGAGGAAGTGGATTGGGGAGCTGTTCCCAGGGAGGGCCTACTCAAGAAACATCCCCTCACATCAAGAATAGGGGGATCATGCAACATTTGGCCACCAGGATCTCTAAATTACTATGGACCAGTGACTGCTTTCTGTCTCCCACTCTTTGCCTTTTCAGATGGTGGTATTTATTGTGGTTGACCTGCTTTGTCCTACAATTATGGTGTGTGTGTGTGTGCACAGATAAGTTGTCTTTTTTTTCCATAGGTCTGAGGCAAAACTTTATGGAGTATTTGAATTCTCACCAGCTCTTGTGCTCTTCCTGTCATCACATGAGCATCACATCCCAGGAGGGTGTGCTACATATCTGGGCCCTGGGATAATAAGCAATTCAGGGAGCATACTTGACCCTGATTCATAGTCCTAGAGCAGATCTACCCACATGTAACATTTAGAAGTAAATACTTGTTGCTAAAAACTACTGGCATTTTGAGGAGGTGTATTACTCAGGTAATCCTGGGGAAACCCAATATGTAATTTTCAAAATTATTGTTTTCTAGTGGCAGAGCCAGAAAAGAACCTAATTGCCTAATATTTGGGCCAGTACTTCAGACAAACAGCATGTTCAATATTCCTAAAGAATAAATGAAATATATTTGCAAAATCAAGTATAGAAACTATTGACTAGAGGGGTTGGAAGGAAATCTTAATAAATAAAACCTGCCAGTGTTTCCTTATACGTATTAAAGGACAGGTGATATTGCTGTTCAGCAATATTCACGTCCCCCTCCAACATTTGGCTATGACTAGAAAAACTGAAAAAAGACATTTGATAATGACAATAAGCTTTCATCTCTTAGACTAGAAGATTTTTATGATCAGGGGAATTTTTCACAGACAAAAATACTTGAACCAGTATTTTTCTTTGATTTTATATCCTTGCCTATTATTTCTGAGTGATGGCAATATATGCCACATTAAAAAAAGGAAAAAGGTATTTTTCAATTATGGAAATGTATAAAATATCAATTGATTTAGGGGCAATCTTTATAGCTTCCATGTAAAAACTATGTTTCTTTGACATTCTAATGATATCTGCCTCTAAGCTGGATTCTCTGAAGCAATGATGAATAAGTACATGATTAATGTATTCAGAGATGGCCAAAATGCATGATTTAACTAGTACTTATTTAAATATTATTCCCTCCTTTTTTGTGATAGAAAATGAAACACATATTGTTAGACTGTAAAGAAAAAAAAAGAACATTGTGTGTTGGGGAGCAGAGGATGCTTTGTTTCTCCCTGAAACCTCAGCCTGGTTTGGGGGGTTATTCACATTTGTTGTAATGGAGTTCATGAAACAAGTCCAAGTGGCAGACAGAAAGATCTGGGATGTCTCACTCTGGCACTCGCATTTCATCCAATACCAAGACCAGCAGAGGGACAGACCCGAAATCTTTTCAGGTCAATCATCTTCCCAGCATGATATGTGCAGTTTTCATACCAACTTCTTGAACAGTCTTGAATAGTTTCTGTTATTCGTCCACAGGAGCTGCAGTGAGGTTCTCCTTAGGAGCTTGAGGTCAGGGTAAATAAGAGTTTCCACCTGAGAGTTAAATGGTAAAGAAGGTTTAAAGAGACAAGTAGTCAGTGGTAGAAGCTAAAGGACTTAGCCCTAGGGCTAAAGTATTAATCAAAGAAAAGATGGGTTCAGTCAAAGGAGTGATAGTCCTATAAGGTAGCAAAAACGGTCAGAAGTGAATGTTGACTGTGCCTGTCTGAACATTGACTAGGGCCCCTCAAGTTCACACTGGAGGACTGTGCTATATTACAATTACTCAAGGGAAGCACAGCAATACTCAGCATCCATCCGTTGGATCTTGCACAGACTACTATGTCCCTCATAGCTTGAATATTAGACAGTCCCACATTCCTTCCAGTGAAGTCATATCCTTGAAAAGCTGGGTGTTCAGCAGTTTCTGTGATTAGATCAAGCACCATGTGAAAAAGAACCTGGAACAGGAAATGAGGGTGGTGGTGTCCAATCTGATGTCAAGGTCTGAAAAGCTGTGTGGTGTCCAACAGGGGCACACCTGTTAGTAACTGTTGTTATTTAAGAATTAGATGGAAATGTATATTTTTTCGATTTATATGCATTATTTCTTTCAAATGGTTCTATGTTTGTAGGAAATGAATACTTATTAAACTGATTGGCCATGGCCACTTTACAAAAGAAACTGTTTGGTATTTCCTTTGTCCTATTGACACTGTGAAAAAATTTGTGAGGCACTAAGGCCTCGATGAACTGAGAAAGTTTGGAAGCCTCTGGTCTGGACTAAATGGAGAGGGGTGGTTCCATTTGAATATAGACTATACCTGACAGATGCAGTGCTTATGGTGGAGATGAGATCATTATACTCTATGTATGTATGTATGTATGCATTTTTTTAAAATATTTTTTTCATTTATTTCTAGGAGAGAGAGAGAGAGACAGCGTGAGCAGGGAAAGGTCAGAGAGAGGGAGACACAGACTCTGAAAGCTGTGTCAACAGCTGGCAGTCAACACAGAGCCCGACGCGGGGCTTGAACCCACGAACCGCAAGATCATGACCTAAGCGAAAGTCGGACGCTTAACCGACTAAGCCTCCCAGGCGCCCCTGTATGTATGCATTTTAAAGTGAGCTCTATACCCAGTATGGGGTTTGAACTCATGACCCCACGAGCAAGAGTCACAGGCTCCAAGGACTGAGGCAGCCAGACTTCCCCATTCTACTCTTTTTAAAATCAATACACAATGGATTCACATAACTAACTTCTCCTAGCTCTAGTCTCTTATCCCCAGGCAGGTTCAATATCCATTTTCTTCAGAGGAACATTGCTCATGTCTGAGAACTCTGGCCCTCAGGCCACTTAGCAGTTGTACTATTAATTATAAATTAATAAACAAGTACTTTTGTTATAGTTCTATTTCCCTCACAGCTTTCCTAAACAATGAAAATAAAATTCTTGGGTGGGGGGGATGGATATGAAAGCCCTACAAATTCTCATTAGAAATGTATACGGAAGCATTCTGATCATACATCAGTCTGAAGTCACTCCTGAAATCTATGGTTGGTGGGATGATAGGTATTTCTGAGCTTGAAAGGCTGAGAATCAGATTTTGGTTCATAGCATTTCAAAATGGTAGCGATGCAATTCTGTTAAGCTTTTTGGAAAACAACAGTCTGGCTTACTTCAAGTGCTATCCCTGGATTTTTTTTTCCATTTTAACAAAAGCTGGAAGTAGTCTGATTGTTCTCAAATCTTGTCTCCACCACCACCTAGTTGTGGGATTTTGGGCTAATTACTTAATCTCTCTGTATTTCAGTTTTCTCATCTATAAAATGAGGATAATAATAATCACTTCAGAATGTAGTTGTGAAGATTAAGTAAAACAATACATTTTAAGTTCTTAGAACATACTTGGTATATTCTAAACCCTAAATAAATATTTCTTCTTATTTTTGTTGTCATTCTGAATATTATTATTGTGAGTTTTGGTCATATTTGCCTTGTTTCTTTCATTTTTCAAGCTTCTGTGTTTTCACCAAATTTTTCTATGTCCACACCTAACATTCAAATATTAAGTTGGATGTCTCATCAAAGTCCGAACTACAATCCAAGTCTGTGAGTGTGGAAGAGTCAGTAATACGAAACATACTTCATTTGCTCATCTATATTTGTATGATCTTCTCAGTTAGGCAGAGCCATGTGGCCAGTTTGGGTCATGTACATGTGAATAAAAGTGAAAAGGGCTTTTCTATGTGGTTCTCCAGTCTTCTCTCTGCCTCAGCAAACAGAAAGACCTGGTATCTTAGAAGATGTAGCTAGGAGAGAATGGTGCCTTCATTATATCCAGACTCCAGATTATGGTGCCAAATAATGGATCCTTTCATAACTTGGTGTAGTAGAATGACCAGACAACTTGTGCTGGATATGTACTATGATTAAGAAATAAACACGTTATGTAGGAAGTCACTGAGATTTCCCAGGTTAGCAGTTCCACACCATAATCTAAACTCATATAGTGGGCGTAAATGACCTCTAGGCACCTACTTCCTAATGGTGAGGTAACATCAAGGGAATAAATTATATTTATAAGTATTTGCTGAAAAACCTGAAAGTATAGTATATACTTCTTCTGACTTGGAGTCTCTAGTGCAGTTACTGACAGATGTCAGTTGGGCCTCTGCTAACCTGTAAGTGCTTCTGATTTGAATGTCCAAGATGGCTCGTTCACAAGGCTGGTAGCTGAGGCTGGCTTTCACTTGGGAGCTGCTTTGGGGCTTTTGACCAGGGTACCAACACTTGGCCTCTTACATAGTTTCAGCCTCTCACTGTATGTCGGCTGGGTTTTCAGACAGAATAAGCCCCTAAGAATAAGCATTTTAAGAGAGCCAAGGATGAAACCACAGTTATTTTATGGTCTAGACTTGGAAGTCCCAGAATGTTTCTTCTGGTACATTCTATTAATCAAATAAATCACTGAGGGTAGCCCCTGTTAAAGTAGTTTACGTATCAAAGGGATGGATGAAGAAGAATTTGTGTTTGCAGCCCTCTTCCACCTACCATACCCTCTCCTCTAAAATACACATGTCCACTTACCCACATTGATTAATACTCACATTAAAATTTACTCACACATTTGGGGCACCTGGATGGTTCAGTCAGTTAAGCGTCCGGCTTTGGCTCAGGTCATGATCTCATGGTTCGTGGGTTCGAGCCCCGCATCGGGCTCTGTGCTGACAGCCAGCTCAGAGCCTGGAGCCTGTTTCAGATGCTGTGTCTTCCTCTCCCTCTGACCCTCCCCTGCTCATGCTCTCTTTCTCTCTCTCTCTCTCTCTCTCTCTCTTTCAGAAATAAAGAAAACATTTTAAAAAATTAAAAAAAGAATTCACTCATACATTAAAATTCTTGCAAGCAGAGAAGGCATACTTTATCAGAATTGAAAATCTGTACTAGTGCCTGTTTCTGAGATTTTGCCCATTAATTGCTGAATACATTCATGAATGGCATAGAAATGTCTTTGATTTTTTCTTAAGGTCTTCTGCAGTGCCTAGATTTTAGATGGTTAGTAAATCCATTTTGAATAAATGAAGGAGACACGTGTGGTCTGTATAAAATGTCAAACTTAAAAGCTTATCAAATTCACATGTAAAATGCAAATACATAAATAATATTTTTCATGTAGATGAAAACTTTTAATTAGGGCACAGTAAAAAAACAGCTAGAAGCTTCATGGGGTATTTTCGGTATTCATATAAATATAAAAAGAAATAAATGTATTCCTTTGGCCGAAGTATATATTGACTTGAGTGATATTGTTTCTGATAAAACGTAGGAAGAACCAAACATTGCAACACTTTAGGAAATTGCCCTAAAGTAAAAATAGGCTACTAATATTTTTTTCATAGCACAACCAAAAGTAAAGAAATGAGAGGCGCCTGGGTGGCTTAGTCCATTGAGCGTCCGACTTTCTCTTAGGTCATGATCTCGCAGTTCGTGGGTTCGAGTCCCGCGTCGGGCTCTGTGCTGACTGCCAACTCAGAGCCTGGAGCCTGTTTCAGTCTGTGACTCCCTCTGTCTCTGACCCTCCCCTGCTCACACTGTCTCTCTCTCTCTCTCTCTCTCTCTCCTAGAAATAAAAAAAAAAATACAAAAAAAAAACAAAAGTAAAGAAATGAAAAATAAGATATCTTAAGAATTCTTGTGAAAAGTATTACATTAATGTTATTGAGAGTTTAGGACATTTTTTCCCCCAAGTTGACTTGGTTTGTGAGTATATTGGCTTATTCTGAGTTTGCATCAGTTTAAAATTTAGAGGATGGGAAATAGAATTGCCAATATTATGTCTACATTTTCATGGAAACCAAATGAAGCTTGAGTCATATAATTTGTAACAGGACTAACAGAGAATTGAACTCGCTTCTCCTCTGATGCTTGTGCCGCCATGACAGAAGCAGCCCTAGAATGAACAGAAAGAAGTTAAGCCTTTTAAACTGAAGTCTTGAGTTATTTAGAATTTCTTTCCCTTTGTATTAAATACACATTTAATTTGATGTTACATTTTAAGTGTAGTCTCCTACATAAGCCCAAAGACACTCCAAAATAGTCTTCAGAACTGTATCCAAAAGGAAAAAATCTGTTAGAAACAAACATATATCGTGAAACATAGAAAAAAATTGTTTTAAACTTAAAATAATGGGAACAAATTTAATTCTGTTTGTAAGACCAGAGGCTTACAGTGTATCTTTTTAACACACATTTCAATGTGTTTTCCATTGTTATTCATGAATTTTATTATAAAAATTCCTTGGCTTCATACTGCACTGGTTTTACCAGTTTTTCCCCCTAGATCTATGTGAAAATTTAAGTGTTTTTCTATTATTTTGCTTTTCTTATTTTATTTTTTTATTTGAGAGAGAGCAAGAGAGAGAGAGCATGAGCATGAGCAAGTAAGGGAGATGGGCAGAAGGAGAGAGAGAGAGAAACTTAGGCAGGCTCCATGTTCAGTGCAGGGCCCAAATCGGGGCTTGATCCCATGACTCTGTGATCATGATCTGAACTGAAATCAAGGTTAGATGCACAACTGACTGAGCCACCCAGGTGCCCCTCTCTATTATTTTGCTGATTGTTATTTATCATTATAGAGTTTTCTCCCTTCTTATGCATTTACTTAAATAATTCCATTTAAATTTAAATTGTGATTATGTAGATCAAAATCTATTCTATTTATAATCAGATTAACTATTTATAAAACATTTAAGATATTTAAATTCTTTAGAATTCAAGGGAGCCCAACATTCTCTTTGAACCACACATTGAAAATAGACTTCCAGGGGCACCTGGGTGGCTTAGTCGGTTGAGCGTCCGACTTTCACTTAGGTCATGATCTCACGGTTCGTGGGTTCGGGCCCCGCGTCGGGCTCTGTGCTGACTGCCAGCTCAGAGCCTGGAGCCTGTTTCAGTCTGTGACTCCCTCTCTCTCTGACCCTCCCCTGCTCACGCTGTCTCTCTCTCTCTCCTAGAAATAAAAAAAAGCATTAAAAAAAAAAAAGAAAATAGACTTCCAAAATTCAAGAAAAATATTAATTGAAATTCCTATCTTAACACAGACAGAGAGGGACGCCTGGGTGGCTCAGTCGGTTAAGCATCCAGCTTCAGCTCAGGTTGTATCTCCCAGTATGTGGGTTCGAGCCCCACGTCGGGCTCTGTGCTGACAGCTAGCTCAGAGCCTGGAGCCTGTTTCAGATTCTGTGTCTCCATCTCTCTCTGACCCTCCCCTGCTCATGCTCTCTCTCTTTCTCTGTCTCTCTCAGAAATAAATAAAACATTAAAAAAAAATTTTAACATAGAGAATTTTTAGTACAAATTAAGACTTTTCTGCAGTAGTTAATTAATTAATAATTAATGAATTAAAAATATTTTCCTCTATAAACTATTAAATTATAAAAACCACATCTAATTTTATAAAATACCAATTGACACTAAAACTCTAAATATAAGCCATATTTTATGTGTCTTAAAAGGCCTGATCAAAAACTGGTTAAGTGCCTTCAAATGTTTTTAATTTGAAGAGCAAATTTGCATTTATCAACTAAATATATAGTGAAAATAACAAGAACAATTTTTATCAGCATGCCTGAAAGGGCAACGAAAAGGAGGCACAAGGAAGGGGAATTATGTAAGATGGCAGAAGGCATCTTATGTGCCCTCTGGTGTATGGGCATCTGTAGGTGTATGGACACGATGGTGGGAGGGAAATAGACGGGAATAATTCTCTGCTACTTTTTCTGAAGGCCTGTAGGTGGTCTTCTGGTGTCTAACACATTTATATTTTTAAAGTGCTTATTGCAGATGACATTCATGGATATTCATGTATATATGGAATAAACATTGTAGAACGGTCAATACAATGATTTAAGGAAGCCTACTGCTATAATGACTCTGTTTCTGAAATTCCTTAAAAAGGCAGCTTGAGGGGCGCCTGCCTGGTTCAGTCAGTTAAGCGTCTGACTCTTGATTTCAGCTCAGGTCATAATCTCATGATTAGTGAGTTCAAGCCCCCCATTGGGCTATGAGCTGACAGCCTGTAGCCTGCTTGGGATTCTCCCTCTCTCCCTCTCTCTGCCTCTTCTTTGCTCAGGTTCTCTCCCTCTGTCTCTCAAAATAAATAAATAAACATTTTAAAAAATAATAACAAATTTAAAAAGTTAGAAAGCAGCATGAATTTAATACTCACTAATTCAGAAAATTATATAGTATTGAATTGAACATATTAAGCAGATAAAATGTTGTATGTTCTTTAGGTTTATCTTCTTAGAAATTTTAGGAAATTTATAATGTACAATTGGGTCTTAAAAGGAAGATCTTAAGAATTGGTCATTGATAAATTGTCTAATTATCAGTTTCTTTCTTTCTTTTTTTTTTTTTTTCAGAAATGAAAGTCTGGAGTCTGAATATAGTTAGCTAAAGTTGACTGATAAATAGAATGAAAACAAGTCCATCGAAACAAAAGGTTAACCATATACAAAAGCCAAGCATTTTTAATCATTACAGGGTTCTTCTTCCTCTGTGTTACCTTCTTAACACTTCCCTGTTCCACATCCATGGCACCATCTTTAGAAACTGAATCTTGTAGGGGCTCCTGGGTGGCTGGGTCAGTTGAGCATCTAACTTCTGCTCAGATCATGATCTCATCGTTCATGAGTTCAAACCCCACCTGGGGTTCTGTGCTGACAGCTCAGAGCCTGAAGCCTGCTTCAGATTCTGTGTCTCCCTCACTCTCTGCCCCTTCCCTGCTCCCACTGTCTCTTTCTCTGTTTCTCTCAAAAATAAACAAGCATTTTTAAAAAAGAAACTGAATCTTGTATTATTATATCATAATATCAGCTCTTTTAAAAACCTTACTCATGAGAGGACTTTAAGTGATGACTATTATTATTGATCTGCAGAGATTTGTTGTGTAGTAATTGTTTCCCACACTATAAGGCATCCAGCATTTGCTAATGGTCTTCCTTTATTTGGGAATGCAATTCCAAAGTAGAATGCGTGAACTGTTCCTAGTTGCATTTCCTTAAGGCATGATTCTCTTTGTATTTGGTTGTTTCAACCAAGATTACTCCTGTTTGGTTTTCTGCCACTCCTCTCTCTCTCTCTCTCTCTCTCTCTCTCTCTCTCTCTCTCTCTCACACACACACACACACACACACACACACCTTAGGGGATGTGTATGGAAAAGGTCTTATCAGAAGTTGATTTATTAAAATACATCATCTTTACATATATTTTTCTAGCATTTTCCAAAAGACACTAGAAAAACTGTCTTGAATAGAAAAACATAAATGAAAAATATATCAACATTCATCAAACTTACTCCATTTATTTTTTGTGTGCTGGGGATTCGAACTTGACAATGAAACTAAAAAGAATAATATCAATGGTGAGGCCAATTAGCAAACATTTTTCTCATGATGATCTGCATATTTACCAAATATTAAACCAGATTAATTACATACCCCATGTGATCTCTTTAGCATGCACACTCATTACAGAGTAATTCCTGACATTAAAGAACACGGGTTGTGCTGAAAAAAAGTTGGATGAATTCTACAACCAGGCCAGTCAATGTGCAGTATTTGCAGAGTGGTCTGTAAACTATTTGCAACCAAACCACCCAGGGTGCACATCTTAGATCTACCCTGTCAGAATCTTCAGGGAGTCGAGCCAGGGATTTTCTTTTTTAGTATTCATCCTCTGGATGGTTCTAAGACACACTAGGGAAATTCTGAGGGCAAAGTGTAAAATTTCTTCTCAAGGAAAACTTAACTCTTAAAATGAAAATAGAGGAATTAATACCTTCAATGCTTTGCGTCATATTTAACACATTCAAAATTTCAGGTTGTAATTGTTCCTTTTTGTTTGTTTGTTTCTTTTTGTTTTGAGAGAGAGAGAGAGAAAGAGAGAAGGAGGAGGGAGGGAGGAGAGGGAGAAGGTAGAGGAAGAGGGAGAGAATCTTAAGCAGACTCCATGCTCAGTGTGGAGCCCTACACTGCACTCCATCCCAGGACCCTGAGGGCTCCATCTCACTACCCCATCATGAGATCATGACAGCAGAAATTAAGAGTTGGATTCTTAACCAGCTGAACCACTCAGGCTCTCCAGTTGTTACCTTTTAAAAATGTATCCTTTTATATATTAAATTTTATATACTGAATTTAATATAATAAACTAAATGACATTCTTCACTGCCAACTGAAAACTGTGACAAATGTGCATTGTTTCAAGATCTTCCAATAGCAAAAGCCCTAAGATTAGGATTAGAATACAATGCTCCTAAAATTCTAGTTGTGTACACTATTTAATTCCTTTCTATTTTGATGCCTTAAGCCTCTTTTTTTCCTGCAACACCATTGTGTCAAGCTTCCACAGTAAGGCACAGAATTGGGGCAAGTATTAATAGACCAATTTAGGCCATAACCCCAAAGTGTCTCAACAATCGGTTTCATTTGACTATGACAACTAACCCAGCTATAAATTTCAACAGGGTTGAAAAGTCACCCAGAACCACATTGTGAAATGTCTTGATGCAGGTATAGGCTGGATTAAATACTCAAAAGTGTACTTTATTATGCCTGTTTTTTTATTTTTGGTAGATCACACACACACGCACACACACACATGCACACACACACATATATCTTGGTAGGTCACGCACACACACACACACACACATATATATATATATCAGTCAGAACTTTCTAACAGGTCTGTTTTTGCTGCACTATTTGTCCCAGCTGGGGATTCCCAGTTTCCTGATGTTGAGTCTTATTATTACTAGAATCTTTTTTTAAAAAATTAGCATCTTGGGAAATACTTGTGTCTTCAACTCTTTACCTCACTACAGGCCATAGTATTAGAGTTAACAGTCCAAGAAGGAAGACCAATGTAGAATGATAATATATATTTTTCTACATTTTTCTTTTGGCTACTGCTAGTTAGAGCTATTGTATCCTTTGCATACGGAATCACAACAGCTAGTATAAATGAATTAAATAGGTATAAGAGTTCTATAAAGATTCAGTGGAATAGGCTTTGGGTTTAAAGTCTTAGAGGTTAAAATAAATCCTCCACTCTGCCCTGGTGATACACTCACTGGGATCATGTCCAAATCTATCCTTGGAAGAGATGACTGTAGTACTAACTCTTAGCCTGTGTTTTGTTTATTCAAAAGGTTGATAGGTGACATCAAGGGGAAGAGGTGATTGTCATACAAACTCTTAACCTATGTTTTGTTTACTCAAAAGGTTGATAGGTGACATCCTTGACAATAGTCATGCAATGCACTAGCATCATTGAACACATTCATTCTTTTGCTCAGTTTTTCCAGTGGCATCCAGCCTTTGATGTTGATCATTTTTGTTGGCTCATTAATTCAATTTTCCTTTGTTCAATAGAATCTCCAAATGTTGATGTTGAATTGCCAGGAATAAAGATACTGATGATAGAAATGGCACCAGAGAAATCATTGCTATTCTTGGCCACAGACATTTCCAGTCTGAACAATAGCTGTTTTCTTCATAGCTTTCACCAGTGTCATATTTTAAGCAGCGATTTTGTGAGCTCAACAAATGAATAGAAAAGGCCACAAAATATGTTGCAGAAATATCTCACAGGTAAGCAGGAAATTTGGAATCGATGATCAGAACAGAAAATTTATAAAGAGATATCTAAGAAAAAAGAGAAAGCAAAACTGCTGAAGTGTGCTTTAAAGTGCTGTATGATTTGGTCAGAAGCTTAGCCACTATTTTCCCAGCTGATTTGGAATCCATTGCTATATGGAGAATAAAAGGAAGGAGGTGGGAAGATTAGGCTCTTTGAAGATTTAACAATTATTAAGAGTGCAAGTTTCATAAGAATACAATGATGTTAAGGTATTTCATAACTTAGTGTAATGAAGTTCATATCCTTTTTAAGGCTAATTATTTAAATCAAAATTTTCAGATTGTCAATATCCAAATAGAGAATCACAACTAGAGTCCAACGCATGTAATGATAATTGGGGTGGATGGAGGGAACATGCTCACACTGTAGGTTTCTGTGTTCCCTGAGTTTTCCATTAAAGCATGAATGGGAGGTGACATATACAAAGAAAACTTTATCTGGTTGCAAAAAAAATCCAGAGTAATAAGGAGTTTGCTAAAAATTATGTAAGACCAAGGGAAATTTCCCAAGTTTATTCAAATGTTCTTTACCTTTCCATCTCTCCAGAGAACCTCAAGGGTGACAGCCGCTCCTTCAACAGTCTCTTCCAATCTTCCAAACTTTTCTCTGCTATACTGTTTTTTTCTTACTCCTTAGTTATCTCTACATTATATAAATCAATATAATCCTTCCTAGACTCTTTTCTTTGGATCACCACCATTATTCTTAATAGTCAGGGGTATCATTAAAAATCCTCATTATAGGATAATAATAGTAGTGGTGGTTAGTATGGGTGAATAGAAAGACAGACTATACTTTCTTTTTTGTCTCAATATATAAGTGAAAACTCCCTGACATAATATCTCTAGTTCTCAAGGTTCTTAAAAAATAGAGCAGATTGAAATATGGCCCTTGTTTTCCTACCTTCCTGAAATAACAGAATAACTAGTGTTCCCTCTTTTTAATTTAATAAGACCCATTTAGTTACACATAGTAAATATTAAGTAAGTATGCACTGAAATGAATTTCACACTATGAGACAAAAATACTAAGAGTGGACCTAAAATTTGTGTTTAAATTAAAAATTATCTGTGTGAAATATCTATGATGTATCAGTGAGTTATACACTTTCTAAATTATAAATGTGTTATGAAGCTCATGTGTTATTTTGATTTTTAAGCTTATTTCTATGTGCTCTGCAAACCAGATCTTCTACTTCAGATCTAACTATTACTAATAATAGATTTGAGGATATAGAGAACAATTGGAGCCACTGCTCCATAAATTTTTTTGAGAACAAAAGAAAGAAATATAGAAAGCATATAAGCTAAGGTATATGATACACAGAGTAGAATTGCATACTATTTTCCCTGCGGCAAAAATAAAATATTAAGGAAGATGTTTATAAAAGCCAACTTAATAAATGTATTGATCGGTAAAGCCTCTAATGTGAATCTCACGTAAAGCCTTTTCCATGAGAAAAATGAAATCAAATAGACCCTTCAGATACTGCCGTGTAAATCTATCCTCAACTCATTGCCTCCTTGTTGCCATAGGCAGTGGTGTGCTGGGGCCCACTGCCACCTGCCCGTTATTTAATGTTTTAGATATTCTGTGAGCCAGTTGTTAAACAGAGCCATTAGCAAACATTCATTTGTATAAACTTGCAATGAAATAATTACATTAAAATAAAGGCAGTAAATAATGGAAAGTCATCACTTCTTAATTATATGACTACCTGTCACAATTGTCTATTCTTTTGAGGTGATTTATGTCTATTATACCTGTATGGTGGAAAAACTATAGAATTCGGTGATGTTGTACATCTCTTTCCAGTTCCATAATGAAGGATGTCATGTCATACAGTGGGAATATTTTATGGGAATTGGCAAGTGTTATACATCAGGGATTTCCCCCCCTCCCAAGGCTAGTTGTTCAACATTTACCGGCATGCCACTTACTCTAGATCACCATTTCTGTCAGATGTGTATAAGAACATAGTGACAGCGATCTGTGTAGAAGAAATCACATCCTCACGATCCCAGAAATTATTCCTTAAGGCCACAGTTAGGAAAATATTATCATTCAACAGGCTATCAAATTGCAGTGAAAGAATGGAGATTTTGACATCCTCTATGCATGATGCATGAGGGCCCTTGTTCCTTACACAACACTGCACTGGCTTCAAATTCTAGTTCATTGCTATTTCAAGTTCAGGTTTCTGCCACATGAGAATCTTATCATTAAGTGTGCTTTAGCTTGCACTAAAGCATGTGCACTTCCTATCACAAATACACCAAGTCCAAGGCTCAAGCAAGGAGGCAAGCCTCTGGACTGTTTAGTGCTGATCTTTATGCTTTCCAAGCACATCTAAATGTCAAAAAGTTAGAACTGACATTTAATTTTGTTAACGTAGCTTGTCATATTTTTTATAAGTCCCCACTAATTGTATATCTTTCTTGTCCCTCTCATATTTTTGTTTCTTAAAGGGCAAAGTGGGAAATTCTCTGAAAGTTCTATTAAAGAAATCAATTCTGACTTAGAGCAGTCCCCTAATTGTGTCACATTTATAACACTTTTTTAAAAAAAAACATGTTTATTTATTTATTTTTGTGTGAGAGACAGACAGAGAGAGACAGAGGAGGGGCAGAGAGAGAGGGAGATGGAATCTGTGTAGGATCCTTGCTGCTAGCGCAGAGCCTGGCATGGGGCTCAAACTTAGGAACGGAACCATGAGATCACGACATGAGCTGAAACCAAGAGCCAATGCTTAACCAACTGAGCCACCCAGGCACCCCACATTTATGGTACTTTCTAACAAAGAATGAAATTATGTCATTTGGTGAGTAATCTGGAGACCTGTTAAAAATATTAATTGACTCAAATTCAAGTGCAGCTTATAATGATGCTTACTTTAGATGTGTTTCTCAATTTCTTTTCACATATTGCCTCTCTAAAGAGAAAAATAAATAAATATAAATTCTTCTTAACAAGAGAAACTAAATATTAAAGAATAGTATTCTGTCAAGTAAATTTGACCCTTGGGGTCCACCAACCATTGTTATACCTAAATGTTATATTTGCACCCTCAGGCCCCAGCCGAGAACCAATTTTCATGATGTTAGGGGCAATGTCATCCCTGTGGATAATGCACATGCAATTCATTCTGATAGAGTGTACTTCAAATGTCCATTTGCGTCGTGTAGAAGACTTGTCTTCTATTGGAGAAGCTGATTATACAGAGACATCACATATATATTTGTCAAATTGGTTTCTTTTCAGTTTTCAGACACTAAGTTAGACATCCAGGGATATTATATTCATAATAGTTAGGCAGTCTAGAGCAACATTCACTAAGATAGTCACTAGACATATGTGGCAATTTATATTTAAATTAATTTAAGTTAGCTAAAATAAAAAATTCAATTTTACTCATCCCATTTTGAGTGCTAATTTGTCATTTATGGCTTCTGTCTTTTATAATGGAAAGTGCAGATAATAGAAGATTTTCATCTACACTTTTCACAAGATACCCAGGATTTCATAGGAGGACACATCAGTGCTACCAAGAGGTTATTTTTTATCTGCCTTTAAATACTGACTTCCTGGCAGATACATCATATTAAAATGTGCCTAATTTGGGGGGCACCTGGGTGGCTTAGTTGGTTAAGCATCCAGTTCAGCTCAGGTTATAATCTCATAGTTCACGAATTTGAGCCCCTTATCTGGCTCTGTGCTGACAGCTCAGAGCCTGGAGCCTGCTTCGGATTCTGTATCTCTCTCTCTCTCTCTCTCTCTCTCTCTCTCTCTCTCTCTCTCTGTATCTCCTCCTTCCCATTCTGTTTCTCTTTCTCTTTCTCAAGTATAAATAAACATGAAAAAACTTTTTAAACTATGCCTAATTTTTGAGATGTAGAAGTCGATACTTTCTCTGCACTATTATTGTTAATTCAATGCCTGAACAAGTTCTTTTACATTTATTTTATAACTAAGGATGATTATGATGTGTTTCTAATTTTCAACGTTGTCTTGTTTGATTCAACAAGTTAATCATTTGCTGTCATTGTCTGAACCCCCATAGCTTTTAAATTCAGAAACCCTGCTTATTTTATTGGGACTCTCAGAAAAAAAGGAATGCCAGCAGAAGAAAATAACATGCCAAGTGATGTTCATGATGATGTGCCACTTGTTTGAGTCATGAAAATAGTTTGGACTGCATAACAGGACCAGCCTCTAACAAAGGCAGCTCTGAGAGTGGAACTAGAAATCCGTACTCGTTAGCAGACTGTAATGGTGTTAGCCCGATTTTAAAAATGAAGATAAAAATTAATCTATCCAACCTTATATATACCAGCCCAAAGATATTTAATATATTTAATATATTATTATGAAATTTTTAAAAATAATTAAGTTCTCAAAGTTGCAGAACCACTCGCTGTGGTCTCCTTTAAAATGGAGAAAATCTCACTTCAAGTATACTGTATAATATCTCATCACCTTTTACAATACTAGTAAATTGTTTTCTGACAATGGAATTGATTAGTAGCATGTCAAATACAAGAATTGTTACTGAGTTTTAGGTAGACAATTTAAATATAATTATGTTCTCTATATTTGTTCTTGAAGATGAGTATTCATTTCTTTACAACAAGCCAAGATTCTAAGATAAACAGTTCTCATAAAGATGTATAGGGCTTAGTTTAAGCTCTGAAGATAATTAGAAAGTTTCACAAATGGGCTGGCCCTGAATTCCAACTCTTGAGATAAACCAGGGATCCAAATAAAATAAGCTAATCTGGCTCAGGTTTTATAAAATCATGCCAAAATTCCATCTTTAACTGCTTAAAAATACAATATATTTTGTGGTGGCCAAATAAAAAATAATCACATTATTTTGTGATGAAGACTATGGTCCATGTCATTCTTTGAAGTGAGATTAAATTTCTTTTTCTTCTGGTTCAGTTTCCTCAGTTCCAAGATAACAATTTGTATACCTGAATTATCAAAGAAATCGTTTGGAGTGAAATGAAAAAAATGTCAGACTCCTAAGCTCATAGATTTTCACAGAGATCTTTCCTCTCATTCACTCTCACAGAGATCTTTTCCCTCTTGTTATATTTGTTTCTACTTTCTAAAGCTGAAAGACAGGATATTAAAAAGCACGCATATATATACATACACACACACACACACACACATATATATATATATGAACTCAGCTGCCCCTTCCCTACATTGGTTCCCAGATGGCATGGTGCATTAACAAAAATTTCACCATTAGGAATCTATTACTTTATCCCAACTCATATCTTCTCCAAACATCAGTTCTTATGTTGTAAAATCCTGGGGTAGTTTTCATTTACATTCTACTATATGAATTCTTTTATCAGATATTTTACCTCCAGCTGTGAGAGGTTCCTTGAGTTTTAAGGAATGTGACCGGGTCTATATGGGACAGAAGGATAACACTGGAGCCTAGAGCACTACCTATGGAGGACAAGCTTAGAAAGCTTACTAAGAGGACAGTATGAGCTGCCCAGTACTCTGGGATGACCTGGATGGAGTACAAGGTATTAGGATGGGACAGTGAGGGAACAAGCTCAAACTTTATGCCTCATTTTGCCCAGGGCTGTAAACAGGGAGACTTAGTTGCACTAGAGCTTCCTAATTCAATCAGGAACTCTGTATTTAAAGTCTGAAGCTTGGTGAGTTGTAAAGACTAAGCTTATTAGTTAAGCAGATGGAGCTTCGACTCAAAGGTTGTTCTAAGTGAGGTACTTAAAGTAGCAAAGATGTTTCACATACCAATAAAGATGATTCAAGTAAGCATCCTGTTTTTTTTTATTTTGGATATTTGGGAATTCTCTCCCAAATATCCAAAATAAAACCAATAATTTTTGGTTTGAACAATCTGCTGACAGTTCTCTCAAATATCCACTTTACTGTCACCCTTGACTGTCAAGATGGTAGCTGGATAATAATTCACATACTTCTGGAATACAATAGAATATTCACCGTTGTCTTACCAGTGAAAGTATCATGGTAAACCTATAATTAAAAAATAAACAAAAGAGAAGAATACATTTAAGTAATTGCAGTTATAAATTTATACTCATATGTTAATTACACAAGTTAGTCATTTGTCATACGTGTTTATACTGTGAGTTCAAGAAAATAGTTTTTCTAAAATTGTACAGAATAACATGCATAAATAAATGCATAGAGAAAAACATAATTGAATAAAGACATGGGGAGCAGAACTGCTAGTGATATGAATTCTAAGAAAAAATAAAATGATCTATAAAAATTATCAATAAAATTACATTTCCAGGAGTCACAAAAATTCACCTGAATAAGCATTAACTATATTAAAAAAGATTAATTGTCATACTTAAGACTATATAAAAAGACTCCTATCTATAAAAACTTGCATCTAAAATATTCAACCCTTTGTGAATCCTTATGATAAGATGCATCAATTTGATGAGAACTACCTTCTGCAAAAAGTTAAAAACAGTTTCAAAAGGAGAAAGATTTTCATAAGTATTTACAAAGTAATATTACATCCTGTTTGTAAATTAACAAAAAATTATAAGTATTTATTTTATTCACTCTACTTATTAACTCTTCCTAGGAACTGTTACAAAATACATGTCGTGTAGGAAGTATATTAAATCATTCCTTTAAAAATATTTTTTTATGTTAATTTATTTTGAGAGAGAAAGAGAGAGACAGAGAACAAACAGGGAGGGACAGAGAGAGAGAGGGAGACATAGACTCTGAAGCAGACTCCAGGCTCTGAGCTGTCAGCACAGAGCCCAATGTGGGGCTTGAACCCACAAACCACAGGATCATGACCTGAGCCAAAGTCAGATGCTTAACCAACTGAGCCACCCAGGCACGACTATATTAAATCATTTCTAATTAGCAGAAGTACTTCTATTCTTATATAAGTATTTCTAAAGTGTCATATTTATACACAACTAAAAGTTGGCTAGCTAACTTATACTTCTTGGATTTCAAAACCGTATCTTAGGAAACATAAATAACATTTTAATTTTTACAGTCTCTAGTAATTCCAAAAATACCTGACTTAGTTGCATTATGTTCAAATATAAATTTTTTAATTTCAACTTAAAATGCTTAAAAACAAAAGCAATCATTTAAATTATATTTTGCATTGAGTAATATTAAAAATATATTTATATATAGTATAGATAATATAACATATAATGTAAAGTATATAATGTTAATATTATATAAACATATTATATACAACAATATGTATATATTTAATTATATTTATGTATATTATGTAAATTTTATATTATATAAATATTATATATTTTATAAAGACACATTTTATATAAATATTTTAAATATAGTACTTTACACAGAGCTACATGTGATATACCCGTGAACTATTAAGGGCTTATCAAGGATAATTCAATTAGGCCTTATTTCTGTTTTGCACATTGACTTTAGAACTTAATTCTGGCATAATATGTGTTATTTTTCATAATTAGTTATTTGTAGTGATGTTTATTCCAAGGAAGGTAGATGTTTAGATATTAAGTCTTCCAATTTTCTCTCTTTCTCACTCTGATACTGATAAGGAAAAATCTGTTATAAGATGGCCAACAGGGCTGAATGGGAAATTCCAGTCTCCTATTGAAGACTCCCCTTCTGGGTTCTTCTTCCTACCTCACTTGCTGCGAGTGACAAATTACTACTAATGTGGATGCTGAAGTAACAGACTATAAATTGTTCCCTCTGCTTATGTTCTCAGGGCTCAGATCTCTGGAGGGTAATCTCCTCTGAACCTTCTTCTACCAGATGATCCAGACCAGGTTCCATAACAATACAATGGTAGAAAATTTGGAATTTAAAAGTACAAAAGTCTTAATAACATTGAGAAACAAAAGTCAAGTCTTCTTGATGTGGGTAACCGTATATGCCAGGGGTCAGAAACTTTTTGTTAAGTTTATTTATTTATTTTGAGAGAGAGAAAGAGAGAGAGAGAACAGGGGATTGGCAGAGTGAGAGGGAGAGAGAGAATCCCAAGCAGGTCCCACTCTGTCAGCTCAGAGCCCTATGTGGGGCTTGAATCCCATGAACCATGAGATCATGACTTGAGTCCAAATCAAGAATCAGAGCTTAACAGACTGAGCCACTCAGGCTTCTCTAGAAATTTTTATTTTATTTATTTATTTATTTTTTAAAAATATTTTTATTTATTTCTAGGAGAGAGAGAGAGAGAGAGAGAGAGAGACAGCGTGAGCAGGGGAGAGTCGGAGAGAGGGAGTCACAGACTGAAACAGTCTCCAGGCTCTGAGCTGGCAGTCAGCACAGAGCCCAATGCGGGGCTCGAACCGACGAACCGCAAGATCATGACCTAAGCGAAAGTCAGACGCTTAACCGACTAAGCCACCCAGGCGCCCCATAGAATTTTTAAATAGAAGGATTTAATAAAGGGATTTAGCTACCCAGGTGCAGCCAGTTTGGCAGAAAAGGGAATAAGGAGTTATAGCAGGAAGTAGCCACCACCCCACGGCTAGAGAGTAAAGGGAAGAGAGCAGGGTAACGGGAAGCTGGGGGCAGACCTCTACGTAGCATGCTCTGAGCAGAAGAGGGAAGCAGAATCGGCTGAATGCTGAAACCATCTGCTACGGCTGGCATGACGGTGACAGGCGCAGCAAGCAAAGAGTAATGAAGAAGTCCTTTCTCCCCTCTCCCATCTCCCAAGTTCTCTCCAGTTTCCCTCTTTTTTGCAGAAATCAATGGGAAGTTGCTGATAAAGAAGTCTGCGAAATGTAATCTGTTAAGTTCCAGCTACATCTTTAGAGCCCACAACAAAATGATAGATTTGGAACTGAGATACATTGGATCAAAACCCACAACTATGAAAGCAATAATTGACAATGTTTAGTTATTACATTCTTTGAATATACTTATCAAAATTCATTTAGTTCTAATTACAAATAATGTTTACAGCAAACTAACCAATATTAATAAAATCTTTTTTTCTGCTATAAAGCTACAAGTCTTTTATACTTAAATTCCTCTTGAGTTCATAGACTTACAACTCTACATATTAGTTGTATTTAACTTTACATTTCATTAAAAGTTATTGAAATGCCAAATTAAGAATATGGTGCTATGGGGCCCCTGGGTGGCTCAGTCACTTAAGCGTCTGACTTTGGCTCAGGTCATGATCTCACAGCTCGTGGGTTCAAGCCCTGTGTCGGGCTCTGTGCTGACAGCCAGCTCAGAGCCTGGAGCCTGTTTCAGGTTCTGTACTTCCCTCTCTCTCTGACCCTCCCTTGCTCATGCTGTCTCTCTCTCTCAGAAATAAATAAAACATTAAAAAAATATGGTGCTATGGAGAAGAAAGAACCTTAGATTTTGCATCAGAAAAACTGTTTTTTAATCCAGTTCTGAACACCAAGTAGTTGGACAAATCTCTTAAGTTGCCTGAACCTCATATTCCTCATTGCGGGGCTTATTTAATGACATTGAATGTTATAAGATTCACATATTAGAGACTTATAGAAGAACAATACAATAAATTTTGTTGTTTTTCAGAATAGTGTGATGATATGCTATAGAAATGACCTTAAATTAATGGGGCTATAAAAATATGAAGAAATTATTTCATTCCCCTATTTGCTTTCAGATACACAGATTCCTTGGTATGCAAAGCTAAAATAAAAGATTCTCTTTAGTAATAGCACTTTGTTGAAAGAAGTATAATAGAAATGGGTCTTTGTTTTGTATAAAGTCATTGCATCATTGCTAAAGTTGGAATAAATACAATCAGATATGCCCAGAATCAGAAAGACATTGTTAGTTATTGTCTAAATTTTACTTTTCTTCATCAATCTTATGATTTTGGGAGGAGTTCAAAGTAGTTCTTTTAAAAGTCACTAAATAGAAACTGCTAATCAATCTATCGTATATTAAAGGGTTGAGATGTGGAATAACTTAGCATTTACAAATCTTGCCATCTTTCTGAAACTTTAAAATAAGAATCAAAGTGACATGAGCAAAAATATTGATTTCTAGAGCACATAAAGTTCAGTAGAAAGAAAAAAAGAAAAAAAGAAGGATTGACCAGACAAAAATATAAAAGAAAAACCTGGACTCTTGATGCTGAACCCAAGCTATTATGATTCTGGAATTTATTAAAAGGAATAATTCATGGGACATTTGGAAGTAATCTTTCTGCTATATTATGCATTCATAAGCTCTTTATTAGGATATTGTGGCTACTTTTTGGTCACAGTGCCTTTTATAAGATGTGGACAAACTGGAAAAGATCAGTGAAGAATGAGGAAAATGAATAAAGGGATAGAAAATAGTAACCCGAGGAAAGGTTTAAAGAATTGTGTTGCTCGGAATAGAGAAGGAAAGCCCACAGGGCAGTCTCATTATTGTAATTAGATACATGAGGTATTTTCACAAGATTATAACTAATTATTTTTTTCCTGATATGAATGTTAGGTAGAACAAAAGAAAAGTATGTAATTAAAGAGCATTTTATTGTGTATAGTATATATATATATGTATGTGTGTATGTATATATATATATATATATATATATATATATATATATATATATATATACTACCTATATATAGTATATGTACCCCAGTTAAACTTGTGTTTGTTTTCCCATTTCTTTGGTCTAGTGAAACAAGTACTAGAAAGTTACCTCGGTAACCCTTAAGAAGACAAATTCCCTTTGAGAACTGAAGGTAGATCCTCTTTCTAAGCAAACAGAGTAGCCCCCTTTGTCTAGGAAATGGGCTATAAAAGTATCTATTGTGTTTTCGATGGTGTGATGGTGTTGGCCCAGGCCATTTAGTTTAACAATCCTCAAGTGGGTAGGTAGGTAAACTGAGAAAAAAGGGCATATGGGGGGGCCCTTTGAGTTTTGAGAAGTATAAAAGTAAGGCTCTGGGAGGGTTCAGAACTGTAGAGACATTTTTTTTTTTTTTTTTGCAGAGACATTTCTTGAAAAAATTTTGAAACAGCACTCCCAGAATCTGGGTAATGTCTGAATATCACTGAGAGAAATAAGCATAAGCACCTTGACTATATCAATGAAAACAATGTAGATCCTTACTCTATATAAGTCTCAGAGAATAGAGGAGAATCCTAAGAAGGCTTAAGGACTCCGTCGCCTAGTTGATTGTGGAGGACGGGTGTCAACAGAGACACCACGTGGCAGGGAGAAGCAATGGCAGTAGGTGAATAAAGAGAAACTCCACATTCCCACTTGCGTAGGGAGAGGTGGAAGCACACAGAGAACTGGATTCTCCTTCTAATATGGATATTTCAGACTGCAGTAGAGATGACTGGTTTCCAGCCCACCTTGGATAAGCACTTACGTAGAAAAGTAGCTACATTAAGAGAATGTTTTTAAAGATGAAAGAAATAATTAAAAGCTATGAATATAAAGTGAAAACATTTAATTATTTACAAATATTTGTTCCTCAGGAAAATATTTTTTAGTGTGCTTAGATGAGATTTTCCATGATCAACTCTCATGGCACATGAAACTCTACTTAGAAATCCTTAAAATTGAAATCCTATATATGTTGCTGTATTCTTGATAAAAGCCTGTCTCCCCCTTTAGAATATCTATTCCACAGAGCAGGCCACCATCTCACCTTGGTAGCTTCAGGACAGGCTCACTTTAGGCTCACAGGATCACCCTTGTAAAGCCAACCTCTGTCACAATGGTGCATAACATGCATTCTATGCATAACTTGGTAAGTAATATACATTTAATGAACAGGGATGGAATATCATTCTTCAAAATAGTTTAAACATTAAAATTTAATACATTATTTAAAAAATTCTTCTCAAGGGGCACCTGAGTGGCTTAGTCAGTTAAGCGACCAACTGTTAAATTTGGCTGAGGTCATGATCTCACTGTTGGTGAGTACAAGCCTCACGCTGGGCTCTGTGCTGATAGCATGAAACATGCTTGGGATTCTCTCTTTCCTGCTCTCTACCCTTCCTTTGCTCTGTTCCTCTCTCTTTCTCTCTCAGAATAAATAAATCAATTTTAAAAAAATAAATAAGAAATAATACCATTCAGACATAAATTCTTCCAGGAAGTGAAAAAAAAAAAAAGGTGGAAGGCATAGTTCCTTATATGAATAGCATCCACCATCTGATTCAAAACCCTGGCAAAGAAATTACAAGAAGATAGCATTACAGACCAACTGTAAATATGGGTGTAAAAATCTTTAACAAAATATTAGCAACTAGAATTTAGTACAGTTGACCCTTGAAAAACATGGGTTTAACTGCACAGGTCCACTTATTTGCAGATGTTTTTCAATAAACACAGCACATCTTTATTTTAAGAATAGAGTATATAATGCATATGACATACAAAATATGTGTTCATTGATGGTTTATGTTATTGCTAAGGCTGCCCATCAACCATAGGCTCTTCATAGTTAAGTTTTAGGGGAGTCAAAAGTTATATGTAGATTTTTGACTGCTGGAGGGAGGGGTTTGGTGCTACTAATCTCTGCATTATTTATGGGTCAATTGTATGTGTATATATATATATATACACACACACACATACACCAATACCAAGTGGGGTTTTCCATATGTAAATTTAGTTTAACTTAAAAAAAAATCAGTGTAAGTTACTCCACCACCCCCCCCACACACACACACAGGCAGGAAGGGGGAGAAACATCACATAGTTATTTTGATAGATTTATAAAAGCCATTTGACAAATTTTAACACTTACCCATAGTAGAAATTCCAAGAAAACTAGAAATTGTAGGGAAATATCTTAACCTATAAGTAATCTATAAGAATATCTATGAAAAACCTAGAACAAACATCTTACACAATAGGGAAACATTGGAAAGACTTCCCTTGAAATCAGGAAGGAGACAAGGATGTTGACCATTAGTATTTCACTCAGTGTTGTACTGGAACTTCAGTCAGTAAACAAGGCAAGAAAAAAAGACAATAATCAGAAAAGAAGAAATAAAATGATCATTATTCATATAATAATTTTGTATCTAGGAATTATAAAAAGCTTACAAAAATTATTATTAATAACTGAATTGAGCAAGGGTAGTGGATATGTGTCCAATCTACAAAAATTGTGTGCATTCTAGCAATAAAACAACAACAACAACGAAAGTTGTATCATCATAACACATTAACAAACATCAAATGTCTAGGAATAAATGTATCAAAAGATATTCAAGGCCTCTACACTAGAAAGTGAAATTTTTGTTAACACTGAAGAAGGAAGAGGGATAATTTATGTTTATTACAAGACTCAGTATTATAAAGATACTAATATTTCCACAAGTATGTTTAGATTCAATGAAATCCTAACCAAAAATCCACAGATTTTTTAAAATTCAAAAGTGATAAGCTTATTCTAAAATGTATATGGAAAAAATTGGCAATAGCAATATTGTAGAAAAAATGCTAGGAGTTACCAACTATCAAGACCTGTTATAAAGCTACTGTAATTAAAATAACATGATATTTATGCAAGGATGGAGAAGTTGGATAAAGGAATAGAGTAGAAAGCACAGAAATAGCCCCCATCTGCTGTCACCTGATTGTGGTGACTGCTCTGCTCATATTTTCCTTAATAAATGAAGGACTTATTATTTCAGCAGCTGATAAGGCTACCAAAAGATAGTTCTCAACTGTCAACCCTTGATGGAGACTGCCTTGGCCAATGAAAACTCACTCAAGGGGTGCACTTATTTCTGGGGTTAACCTGCATCCAATGACTGATCAGCATTGATGTATTAAGGCTAGAATGCTCTCCCTAACTCAGGACTACCTTGAAAAGCCATTCCAGTGCCAGACCTCTGCATGGAATTCACAGAGGCTCTTCCTGGGATCGTGTTACAGATCAACTTCTCTCTCTGTCCAATCTTCTTTCCTTTCTACCTCTTTTACAGTTCTGGGTTCTCTAGAGCACTCCTTAACAAATGTCTGGCAAGCTAATCTTTATCTTCTTAATACAGAAGCCAAATTGCAGCAGTTAGTGCCAGGAATGTTCTGAAAAGCAGATGCTGAGATGCAATTTCAGAGCTGGATCATCTGTTGCCTGACTGAAGGATGACTGGACTACTACAAAGTCAACCAAGTAGTAGCCCAGATTGTAGCTGTGGAGCCAGATGTGGTTATCTCTGCTAGAGTAGAGTAATAGGTGCCTGGTATCTAGCCACTGATTTAATGAATGTGTTCTTTTCCACTCTTATCAGAAAAGAGGATTATAAACAGAATTTACTTGGAATAGAGGAGACATTTATAGACATTTGGAGTATTGTCCTAGGGCTATGCTAACTCTCTGACACTGTGCCATGACATAGTCCAAGGGGGTTTGTACCTCTGAACCTCTCACAGAACATCATTGCTCTATTCTATTAATGTCGTTATGCTCATGGGACTGAATAAGCCAGAAGTGGCTGGTGGATTGAAGGCCTTAATGAAACTCATATACTCCAAATGGTGGGAAATAAAACCCACAAGGATTCAGGGACCCATTACATCAGTAAAACTTTTAAGAATCCGGGGGTCCCTTATTTTCCAAAGTAAAGGATGGATTATTGTGTTTGTACCACTAAGAAGAAAGGACATTGCTAAGTGACTCATTTGTGTTATGGTGGCACCATGTGGCATATCTGGGAATATTGCTCTGACTTTTATATCAAGTTACACAAGAGTTGGCTACCTTTGAGTAGGGCACTGAGCAGAAAAAGGTTCTAGAGTCCGGCTTCTAGCCAGGCTCTAGGGTAGTAAAATTGAAAGATCGTATGGTATTTAATGCATCAGTAGTAAAAGCTGCTGTAAGAAGTTTATGGAAACTCTCGAAAGAATCATAACATAGAGCCTTAGGGTTCCTAGCAAGGCCATGTCCTCTTTAGTGGATAATTATATGACTTTTGAAAAACAGCCTCCTGGTGGAAACCACTGTATTGTAGATAAAAAGATTAATGAAACAGGATAAAGAGTCCAGAAGTAGTTTCACAAATCCAAAATAGCATGAAGAGATGGACTAATCAATAAAGAGCTTTGAATAATCAAATACATA
Source organism: Proteles cristata cristata (assembly GCA_017311185.1). Taxonomy (NCBI): domain Eukaryota; kingdom Metazoa; phylum Chordata; class Mammalia; order Carnivora; family Hyaenidae; genus Proteles; species Proteles cristata. The sequence continues at coordinate 555,839 of JAESUZ010002924.1, read as the reverse complement.
TTGGGATAAAAAGAGTAAGATGGACTATTTTTCACACCAGCACCTAAGTAAACTTCATATGGATTAGGGCCTAACTGTTAAGAAAACAACTTTTGGGGTTCCAAACTTATTTGGCTTTTCCTGAAGATTTCATTGACTTTACAGATTAATTTGGAAAGTGTCATCATCTTTACAGTATTGAATAATTCCTGTTTAGGAATATGGTCTGATTCTTCATTTATTTTGGTCTTTCTTTACATTCTTCAGTAGAGTCTTAAAGTCTTCTTGATGTACATGTTACTTTTTTTTTTCAAGTTTTATTCCTAAGCTTTTTGTTTTTGTTATTGCTCTTATAAATTAAACCTTGTTTTAATTTTTTAAAAATGTTTATTTATTATTGACAGACAGAGTGACACAGAGCTTGAGCAGGGGAGGGTCAGAGAGAGAGATACAGAATCAGAAGCAGGCTCCAGGCTCTGAGCTGTTAGCACAAAGCCCAGCCCTGGGCCCAACACTCACAAACCGCAAGATCATGACCTGAGCCAAAGTCAGACACTTAACCGACTGAGCCACCCAACTCCCCTAAATTTTGTTTTAAATTACATTTCTTTCATTTTATATGCACTGACAACTTTTTGTCTTTTAAAATATTTTGTATGTTTTATTTACTGTATGTACTATTTGTAACAGTAGGTTTAAAAAACTTGGTGTCTTGAGGTTCTCTCCCCAAATGTCACCATTCTTCTTCCCCCAAGTTCTACATAAATAAAGAAAATAAAGAATGGAAAATAGAGGCCCAAATGGAAATGTCTAAGCTAGAGAGAATGTAACTTGACGGGAGAACCAAAAAGGCTTGCTTACTAAGTCCCAGAATTTGCCAAATGTAACCCACCTAGTAAGTAACAAGCACTGATAGACTGTCTGCAATTGATTCTGAACAATGTGGGCTTTCTCTTACCCTTCCATTATTTATATCTCATGTTGAGTATCTGTTGTGTATAGACTAACCTGGAACCAGACTGTAAGTGGGTTTTGGAAAATATAGTTTTAAGCTTCTCCTCTAAAATATAGAGGAGACCTAAGAAAAATGTAGTAATGATTTGATTTGACTTTAGACAGGGCAATTCCATCCCGCCACATGGTTTTTTCAAACACAGCCACTCCCAGGAACTTTCTATGACTACTTTCATGCTACAATAGTGGAGTTGAGTATTTCCAACAGAGACAATATTGCTGGTAAAGACTCAAATAGTCATCTGGCCCTTTAGAGGAAGAAATTTGTCAAGCCTTATAAGAGAAAATCCAATATGCTTTTCAATATATTCTGCGGATACTGGTCTTTGTGTTTTCTATGTCTTCTTGAGTCAATTTTGCTTATTTATATCCTTGAATATTATCATGGCATCTAAATTTATCCAATATCTTTTTTAGGTCTCTTTTCTCATTACTAATAATATATAGTATGTTTCTAATATCTGTTGTTTTGATACAAAATAAGACTTTGCCAGAGTCATTTTACTTGATTTGTTATTTATTTTAATTAATTTTTGCTTTCTGCTTTTATGTTTTATTAAAAAAACAAAACACTTAAAACAAAAAAGGTACTCTTTTTATGTAATTTCTTAGATTTAATGTTTAATTCATTTATTTAAAATATTCTTGTGTTCTAATAAATACACTTATAAATTCTTTTCTTGGTACTGCTTTGGTCTAAAATCCATTACTTCTGAAATACATAGATTCATGACTAATTTTGAAAAATTATACTTTTAGTTTTCGTTTTCTCTTTAACTCTAGTTGTATTTTAAAATGTGTTTTTTGGGGCACCTGGGTGGCTCAGTCGGTTAAGCGTCCGACTTCGGCTCAGGTCATGATCTCACAGTTCGTGGGTTGGAGCCCCGTGTCTGGCTCTGTGCTGACAGCTAGCTCAGAGCCTGGAGCCTGTTTTAGATTTTGTACCTCTCTCTCTCTCTCTGACCCTCCCCTGCTCACGCTATCTCTCTCTCTCTCTCAGAAATAAATAAAACATTAAAAATGTTTTAAAAATAAAATGTGTTTTTAATTTTGGAAATGAAGGGCTTTATGTGTGTGTATGTTTCTAGTCACTTATAGTTAATTTTTAGTTTATTGTGCTGTAATTAAGCTAGTATAGGTTTTTTTTTCCCACTTGAAATTAGTTGCAGTTTTTACTGCAGCCTTATAAATGGTCATAATCTATTATTGCAGGGGCAAAGAATTCAGGTTTCGCATAAGATTTTATGTAAATTACAAGTGTTTTTGGATTTTTTTCTTTTATTGGTTATGGAATTCTCTCCTTATAGATCAGTCATGTTAATTGTGTCATTTAGATTTTTATCTTCAGTTTCTTGTGGTCCCAAAACAGACAGAGATAGGAAAGCAGAAGGGAGGGGAAAAGGAAAGCAGGAAGACAGAATTAAGGATGGTTTCAGTTACTTTGTTTCAGTCACCAATTCAGACCAATTCAGATGCAAAAAGGATCAAGTATCTTATTAATAAAAGAAACAGATAAAGCAAAAAACACAAACAAAATCTATATCTTTCAGGGATTTTTATCCATGTGATCTGATAATTTTTGAAAGTCATGTTAACCCCCATGATTGTAGAATTGTGTACTTCTCTTTTTATCTAAAAATTTTAAATTATTATTATTTTTTACTTTTAAAAATTAAAAAAAAAATTAGTTGAATTCAAGTTAGTTAACATACAGTATAGTAGTATTGGTTTCCAGAGTAGAACCCAGTAATTCATCACTTACATATAATCACCAGTGCTCATCCCAACAAGTGCCTTCCTTAATACCTATCACCCATTTAGCCCACCCCCACCCCAACCTCTATTATTGTTTTTAAACAAAAGCATTCATTTGCGGTCTTAGAATTGTAATGTGAGAGCACAGATTCAGATAACAACCTAAACTGTGTCCTCCTAGGGAACAAAAGTTAGGAGTTTTGGGGTGCCTGAGTGGCTCAGTCAGTTAAGCGTCCAACTCCGGCTCAGGTCACGATCACACGGCTTGTGGGTTCAAGCACAACGTTGGGCTCTGTGCTGAAAGCTCAGAGCTGGAGCATGATTCAGATTCTGTGTCTCCCTCTCTCTCTGCCCCTCCCCGACTTGTGCTCTGTCTCTCTCTGTCTCAAAAATAAATTAAAACCAAAAGTTAAGAGTTTTTAAAGACAAAAGGGAATGCTGTGTATGTTGCTTACAAATAATTGTCACTGGTATTGGTGGCAGAAAACTAACCTTGGCTACACAGAATTGGTTGCTAAGGCCATCACTGAGCAAAAGTTCATTACTTTAGCAAGTTATAGGTATTCCTGCAGAGTCCCTGGAATATTTGTGATTTGGTCTTATTCAAAAGCTTATGGCCCACCTAAAGACTCTACCAAAAAACTACTAGAACGAATAAATAAATTCAGTAAGGTCATGGGATAGAACATTAATATACAGAAATCTGTTGCATTTCTATGTACCAATGATGAAGCAGCAGAAAGGGAATTTAAGAAACCAATCCCATTTACAGTTACTCCAAAAATGAAATACTTAGGAATAAACTTAACCACGGAGGTGAAGACTGGTAGCCTGAAAATTATAATAAAACTAAAACTATAAGCACTGATGAAAGGAATTCCAGATGATACAAAGAAATGAAAAGACATTCCATGCTCATGGATTAGAAGAACAAGTTATTAAAAATGTGCATACTACCTAAAGCAATCCACAGATGTAATGCAATGTCTATTAAAATGCCAATAGTGTTTTTCACGGAAGTAGAACAAACAATCCTAAAATTTGTACGGAACCACAAAAGACCCTGAATACCCAAAGCAATCTTTAAAAAGAAAACCAACTGGAGGTATCACAATTTCAGACCTTATGCTATGTTACTAAACAGTAGTAATCAAAACAGTATAATGCTGGTACAAAAATAGACACATAGATCTATGGAACAGAACAGAAACCCTAGAAATAAACCTGTAAGTATATGATCAATTAATCTTCTCTCTTTCTCTCTCTCTCTCTCTCTCTCTCTCTTTCTCTCTTTTTTTAGGAGAAATTTTTGTTGAACATGCCTTAGCTATAGAAATGAAAGTTTGTAATTGTTATTTCCTTAAGTAAGCTATTTCTTACTTTGTTGGGTCCAGTCTTCTAGCGAGGTCATCGAAAGCATTCCTCATTTCTGTTAATCTATCTTTTGTGTAATTTTTTTAATTGAAGTATAGTTGACACACAATATGACATTAGTTTTAGGTGTACAACATAATTTGATGAATGCGTATGTTAAGCTGTGCTCACAAGTGTAGCTACCATCTCTCATCATACAACGCTATTATAATACCACTGACTTAATTCCCTGTGTTGTACCTTTCAACCCCGTGACTTATTCCATACCTGGAAGCCTGTACTTCCCCTAATCCTTCACTCATTTTGTCCATCCCCCCAGACAGAATTTTCATGTTTGCTTTCACTACCCATCTATTACTGCATATTTCTACTTTTCCCATTAGAATCCTTATCCTATTCATCATAACTATTTTAAATTCCTTGTTCAATAATTCTAGCACCTGTATCAAAGTCTGGTTTCTGATGCTTGCTTTGTCTCTTTACATTGTTTTGTTCTTGCCCTTTATTTTGTCTTGTGGTTTTTTGATGAAAGCTGTACGTGTTTTATTGGGCAATAGGAACTGAGGTAAATAGGCTTTTAGGGTAAAGTTTTATGTTAATCTGGTTAAAAGTTGGACTTCACTTACTGCTTGCTTAAAACAGTATTATGTATGTATGTATGTATGTATGTATGTATGTATGTATGTATGTATGTATTACGTATTATATATCCTTTCTTAGCCTTGGGTTTTTAAATTTTTTTTTTTTTTATGTTTTATTTATTTCTAGGAGAGAGAGAGAGAGACAGTATGAGCAGGGGAGGGTCAGAGAGAGAGGGAGTCACAGACTGAAACAGGCTCCAGGCTCTGAGCTGGCAGTCAGCACAGAGCCCGACGCGGGGCTCGAACCCACGAACCGCGAGATCATGACCTGAGCGAAAGTCGGACGCTTAACCGACTAAGCCACCCAGGTGCCCCTAGCCTTGGGTTTTTAAAAGTACTTTTCAGGGAGAGGTACCTGGGTGGCTCATCAGTTATGTGCCCAACTCTTCATTTCAGCTCAGGTCATGATCTTGTAGTTTGTTAGTTTGGGCCACACCTCGCCACACTTGGGATTCTCTTTCTCTCTGTGTCCCTCCCCTGCTCACTCTTCTCTCTCTTAAGATAAATAAATAAACTTAAAAAAAAAAAGAATTTTAAAGTACTTTTGTACTTTTCAGGGAAAGTCTGTTTCTTTCCGTTGTAGCACAGCATTCTTACCCAGGAGTACTTCAGGTATGGCGGTATGGATGAGGGAGGGCATTCTATAATCTTCCAATCAGTCTTTCACTGGTGCCTGCGTATCTGGCCTATGACTTTCACAAGTGTTTCTTTTTGTATAGCTTCCCTCCATAGGTGGAGAGGAAGGCCGGAGGGGGTTGGAGGGAGCTGAACAGCTTCCCCCAGGGCTCTAGTACTAGGCTCTGATGAAGTCTTTTCCCGCTGGAGAGGAGGTCTTTGTTAGAGAAAAGGCTCTGGGCACACATCACCAGGGTTACTCCTCCTTCCTTGCTCTCTCAGGTCTTCACTGTGACAACCTGTTTGGTTTCCTCAAGGTAAAGTCCATGCAATGTGGAGCTCCCTAGGCATATCTCATTCTTGTGCTAGTCGACACTCAGCCTCCAGTAATTTGTCAAGATTGCCAATAACAATCCCTACCAGTTTATAGCTCCAGTGACCTCTGCTCCATATGAGGTGATTTTGGTCATGAGACTCAGGAATTTCCTGCCCCTCCAAACTTCAGGGTGGAGGTTAGCACTACAGACTTAGTTCTCTGATAGGCCTAAGAAAAACCATTGATTTCTAGTTTGTCCAGCTTTCTCTTGAAAGCGTAGGAGTGACAACTTCCAAGCTCTTTACGTCTGAAACTAGATTAATCTAGTCTTCATCATAATAAATATACTAGTCTGGGGCCTCATTTAATGCTTTCTGTGTTATATTTTACTTTATCTGATTTTTAAAATTATCATTTGTTTAGACCATTGCTACTCATATCATTATTGTTAACCTCTCTGTGTGATTTCTTTTTGTTTTATTCCTTATAAAAAGCACATAGCTGGATTTTGTTTCTTAATCTAATTTGGCATTTATCATTTAATAGGGTAATTCACCCCCTTACTCCCATGCTGTCAATGCTCTGTGTTGTGAGGATTCTGACATTTGATTTTCCAAATTGATGATTTGTTTTAGCTCTCTATTTTTAAATTCACTTTATTAACACTTTTTATTTAAAAAATCATGCTATTATTGTTTTTAAAACTGTTAAACTTCTTTTTTATTCTTTTCTAATTTCTTTGAAATGTTTTCTGTTATAGTCTTAAGGACTCATCTTTATTTCCTTACTCATATCTAGGGATTGTCTTACCCAGGTAGTGAGAGGCTAAAAATGAATTCCGTCACCAGTTGGCTAGGAGCCAATGGACTGGCAAGCTGTGACGCCCCAGTTGAGAGCTTTCTTTGGAAGCCTCCACATTAGTAAGCTCATATAGTGAGAAGCAGGATGCATCTTCCTCCTGGTTTCCCATTTCCTTGGCACAGTCCTTTCCCTACACGGACACAACAGGTAAGTGTGTTAGGCTTTTCCCTGTGCTCTGATCACAATGCAGATACGAACAGCTCCTCTGTGAAAGACATTGCATGGGAGGGAATCATCCCAATTTCCTCATGCAGGTTCTCCTTTCAGACTCCATGGTCTTCCATGACAGAAATTGCTCTTGGTAGACTCCCCTTGTAAAAGAAAACATTTTATAAGATTGACTGCCTCTCCCTAAGCTGTATCCCCTGGCCCAACCACTCAACACAATTCCTCAACACACACACACACACACACACACACACACACACACATTACTAAAGAGGTGATTTTTTAAAGACTGAATTCATTAGTAACATAGGAAGCCATCTTTCTAGAATCTCTGGTTATTATTAACTTTTTCCATCTTCTTGAATAACAACCTTAGACAAAATAACTTTCATATTAGAGGCTAAGTATAGCAATATATGCCTAAAGAAGATTAAAGAAGTTTTTTATTTTGTTCTTTGCAAACAAAAGAGAACCTTGCATTTGCATTAGCTAAAATAAAGAAATATATTTATATCTATGTATTAGAAAAGTGCTCCAATTATCATTTCGTATCTGGCTGAGTTAAAGCACTCACATCAACAGTGCCCTACTTATTCACAACATAATATTATCCTGATAAATTGTGAAAATGAAGAGGACTATTTCTTGAAATGTATTTTTGTCTACTTGTCAATGTGGAGATAATAAAGTACACTGCTTGAAAAACAATGGAAAAATATCAAATTCGCGAAGCTTTATTCACATGTTAACATTCCAGTTTCTTTTGACCTTCTTAAATTTTGGCATACTTCCCCCTTCTCGGCTTTTCTCATCTTCCAGATCAATTCCATTTGGAGCTACAAATTTGTTAAAAGCAACATTTAAGTGTTCATAATGAAATCAGTGAAACTGCACTAAATGCCATCTATTATAATTTTAAAATATATCCTTTCACTAACATAATAAAACTTCTATTGCTTTTAGCTCTTCCATCATTAACACTGAACCTGATTTGGCATCTGGTTGAGATATCTTCTATCTTGGTTTTCAAATGAAAGCAATTAACTCAGTTAATTGTACAGAGTTTCCCTAGGAATTGCATTAACTAAAATAGAATGGCAATATATGAAGAATTATTTGTGGATATTTTTATATTTCCTTTGACAACACGCTAAAACACAAATAAGAAAAACAACAAAATCCCCATAATTTCCTAAGAGGTATAGACTCATTTTCAAGTATCTTATTTACCTCTTTTATGTTTGTTTTCCTAAGAATGTCTTATTTTATTCTGTATTAGAAAAAAGTTAATAAATATTTTATCCTTATGAAAGTCAGTTATGTGGATTCAACTGGGAATTTTCCAAAATGCGTGGACAGAGATTTATGTTAAATAGCTAGGTTTTCAGACTTTATTTTGCTATAGATTTCTTCAAATATAAGGCAGATGAAATCTTGGACTCATAAATCTAGTGGAAAAGCTTTCCTAGGGATGTTCCAAATCCCGAGCCAGAGATATAAATGACTCTCTCTTCTTTAAATATTCCAAATACAAGCCTATCTACTGCATGGAATATATAAACTTACTTTTGTACACCTACCCCCTGTTCTGGCCTCAAGTTTTTAGTGGCTAAAGGATTCTAGGTTACTGGCACCACAGTCAAGGTGGAAGTTCTTTGAATGATATTGACCTGTGTTAGATTAGCCATGCTTGCCAGTATCATTTTTATTTTTAATTTTAAGGTACAAAATTAGTTTGCAAATACCACTGGGGTTGAGCCAGTTATCAGTGAGGATGTAGGATGATTGACACTGAAGTTTAATACACAGTTCATTAATGGAGAGATTTAAATTCTTAAACAATTCAGTAAATAACTCGCTAAATCAGTTTTATAGCTGTTTAATAAAAATACCAAAAAGGAATTAATAGGCACAAAATTGAAATAGCAGTTATGTGTTATTTTGGAATCAGAATATGTGTGTTGAAAGAGGTTTGTTCTCAGTGCAAATTCATTACATTGTTTGCTTGATCTGTTTTAATGAATTCCTTAATATTTGGAAATAATTCAAAACCAACATATTCTTATACTTATCATACTTCTTTTTTTAACTTTTATTTAATTAATTTATTTTTTTATTCTCGAGTTGCTTGGCTTCAGAAGTAGAACCCAGTGACTCATCCCTTACATATGACACCCAGCGCTCATCCTGAAGAGTGACATCCTTAATGCCCATCACCCATTTAACCTACCCCAACATCCTCATCAACCCACAGTTTGTTCTCTGTATTAAAATGTCTCTTATGGTTTGCCTCCCTCTCTGTTTTTATCTTATTTACAGCAGTGCTATCGACAATAGTCAAATGATGGAAAGAACCCAAATATCCATCAACTGATAATGGATTAAGAAGGTATGGTTTAGATGTACAATGGAATACTACTTGGCAATGGAAAAGAATGAAATCTTGTCATTTGCAACAACGTGGATGGAAATGGAGGGTATGGTGCTAAGTAAAATAAGTCAGTCATAAAAAGACATATCATATGATTTCACTCATATGTGGGATTTGAGAAACTTAACAGATGAATATAGGGGAATGGCAGGAAAAATGAATGTCTTAAATGTAAATTCAGTCATGTTTTATCTTCTACTTAAAATTTTAACTCTTTAGCCTGGTGTTCAACATTCTTCATTACTTGATCTGGCTTATCTCTCTTCTTCTATGCTCTTCCATTTTCCTACAATGTGTCAGCCATACTAGAGTTCTGAATACCTGTTCACACAGTTCAAGCAGCCATCTGCATCTTGTTTTGTATGTTTAGGAAAAAAAAAATCTCTGCACCAGAAGGACTTTCATCCAGCTGACTCCTAATTTTTTACAAGATACATTCTTTTGGAAGATTCATTTCTTTTTAGAAACCTTCATGATTTCCCCAGTCTGGGCTATGTGCTCCCAGAATGCTCTGTACTTACTTACCTGTGTGACAACTCTTAACCACATTGTTTTAAAGGTTTGTTTCCTCTACTTTGTATCACTTTTGCATAGAAATCATTTCTTACTAGTTTTTATATTTCAGTAGCCTATATGATATTTGGCCCATAGTAGATATCCAAATCATGTTTTGATTCAAATAAAAATAAAATGAAAATGAGGTTACGTACTATTATTTCAGTCATAATGGGTAATTTTCTTACTTAAAAATATATTGTCTAATGTTGTTGCTCTAGCCCTCTATCATTTCCATCTCCATCAACTTTTAATAACCAGGTCTTTCTTAGGTTTCATTAATTTACACAGACAGTGTAGGAAACCTTGTTGAATTAGCTGTAATTAATTTAAGAAAAGAAATTGAACACAAGAATAAGAAATAAATATCAAAAGTGCAATTAGATATTTTGTCTTAGGATGATAAAAAGTTTCCATTTTGAAGTATCAATTTTGACCAATGAAGAAGTTTATAAATGCTTGCAGAATTCTCTTCCTGTTGACACTTGATGATATGTATATGATGTTGAAAATGTCAGGCATTGCTCTCTGTTAATATTTTTGGAGACTATCTACCTATCCATTTATCTATTTATTTTTACCAATTCTCTTTTCCTTTCTGTGTTTTGATTTTTCATATATTGTCTTTAAAGTTCTATACAGATAATTAACTGTAAATCATTTACACAAAGTAGGATATGAAAACGGAAAGGCCTAAATTTCAATCTTAGCCATAAAAAAAAAATGAGAAAAGACATCTGCTTCCAGGGTTAGAAATACTGTATATAAAGCTTCTGGTATAAGGTAACCGATTTATGCTTGTTTTTGGTCCTTTATTTCATCCCTACTCCACTTTACTCTGAAACTCATCTTAGTTATTGAAGATGACAGACTGCAGCCTTTCACTATGGTAGTTATTATTATTACTTTTTTCAAAATCTCTCCTTACTTCCATGAATTTTATTTCCTTTTTAATTTTTTTAATTCTTCCATTTTTCCTCTAAGTGGAAGCATCTCCAACAGTAGAGCTGGACTTTTTCCTCTGTATTTGCCTTTACTGTACAAGTTGGTATTGTGCCTTATATTACATTGCCATCCTTGACTTTCTCCTAAGTGTAGGTTTTTCACTTCGTACAGCCTGCCAGACATCACTATTTGGTGCCACAATCTCAGTGCATCTGAAATAGAATACTTCCTTTTCCAACTGCACTTCTCCTTCAATTCCCTTCTTCTATAAATATTCCATCAACCACCTACTTATCCAAGTTCAAAAACTATGAGTTATATATAAGTGTTTTTCATTACCCTCCACATTTATTCACATTATTAGTAATATGGATCCTACTTGTGAAATCTCTCTCACACATTTTCTCTTCTCTATTTCAGCAGTTTTTTCAAAGTCCTCTCACACATCTGTCTCTGCCATCCATTCCAGGTGCTTTGTCCAAAGTCTAATATAGTAGGTCTGAAACATTTCCTTCCACTTTCAGAATAAAAGAATAAATTAATAAACTAATACTATATAAGTAGTCAAAAAAGTTGTGAGCTTTCACTGTGCTCTTCTTTTATATCTGCTTATAGTACTTGTCATAGGCTAAATTATGTCCTCCCAAAATGTGTACATTGAAGTTCCAACCCCTGGTACTTCAGAATGTAAACATCTTTTGAGATAAGACCTTTAAAGACATGATTAAATTGCAGTGAGATTGTTGGGAAGGAGCCCGATTCCAATATGACTAGTCTTTTTAGGAGAAGAAGAAGGGACACCAGGGACATGTGTGCACACACTGATATGAAGAGGTAGGAAGTGAGCCAAAAAGAGAGATCTTATAGGAAACCAACACTGCTAGCACCTTGATCTTGGACTTTCAGCCTCCAGAACTGTGAGAAAATGAATTTCTATTGTTTAAGCCCCAATCTATGGTATTTTGTTATGGTGGCCATAACAAACAGATATAGTTTTTTTTTAACTTTAATTTTTTTAATGTTTATTCATTTTTTGAGAGACAGAGAGAGACAGAGCATGAGCTGGGGAGGGGCAGAAAGAGAGGGAGACACAAAATTCAAAGTAGGCTCCAGACTCTGAACTGTCAGCACAGAGCCCAATGAGGGGCTCAAACACACCAATTGCAAGATCATGACATGAGCCGAAGTCAGATACTTAACTGACTGAGCCAACCCGGCACTCCAAACTATACTGTTTTGAACTTGGGTTAACTACTTTCCAATCAAAAAGTATCCTCATGTTCTTCCTCTACATAATTAAGTTGATCATGTAAAGAGAGAGAAAGTTCTAGTCAAAGTTCTGTAGATGTAGAGCTTCAGAGTTGGAATGCTTTTTACCCACTGCTTTATTTTTATTTAAGTTTGAAGTATATTATTGATTACTAACCTTTCAGGAGAAAGTTTTTGTTTTTAGATATTGGAAGGTTTGGTATGTTTAATGATGGTGTTAGTAGAGAGGGTAAAGATGAAGGTAAAGGAAAAAGAGAGGAGAATTGATGTGTTATGGTTCCTGAATATAACATTGGTGATATGATTCAAAACACAGGTAAGGGAATTGCTCTTGGGAAGGACAAGAAACATAAAAGAAAAAATGTTTTATTTAACTGAATGGGAGGAGAAAAGAAAAATTCTTATCATAAATAGGTTTGTTGAATACACCTTGAGGAATTTCCATTCTGATGTCTTCCATTTTCTCATCTGTTGAAAGTGAGTAGGAAGTGAGATATTTGGAGGTTTGGGAAGAGTGGAGAATGTATGAAATAACCATGGAAAAAAAGAGCAAAGGTAGTAAGATTGTTGTGCTTTTAAAGGGCCAATCTATTAGAAAGATATTGTTAAGTAATTAATCTGTTCACTCAGTTTTGGAGAAAGCAGGTAGTTGGCTTGACTCGAATTGGAATGTTACCAAGGGAATACAGCAGAAGAACAAGGAGGCAGTATAGTTCAGGATATTAATAAAGGAGTTATTCCTTGAAACTGCCTAACCGTAATTTATATTCCCGTTTCAGCCACTGAACTGAAATAGATTAAACAAAATACACAAGTAACTACCCCATTGTTCGTATGTTTTTGGTTTATCCACAAGCTTGGTTCTGCCATCCTCACCCTATCATATTTCATCTGGCATTCCTTAGACTCTACTTATGTTTGGGCCCATATTATTTTGTGTAGGCTTTTACAACTCCCCCCAGTGTTCTGACTTGTTCCTTATTTTGTCTCCCATCATTGTCTCCAAGTGGCTGTTCAAGTGATCCTTCTACAAAAAAATCTGATCATATAACTCCCTTTTCATAAGCCCCTTTGCTGCTTTTATACAGCTTATAAAATGAACTTCATGTATATGAGGCCCTTCATATATGGCCCATCCCAGCTTCTCCAGCTTTGTTTTCTGTTCCTTTCTCTTTTCTTCATATCATTAACTCTTTATGTCCCAGCAAAACAAAACTACAGAAATATGAATATAACATGTAATCTGCATCTCTGTCTCACACGTATTTTTCTCCTTGTTAGGAATTCCTTTTTCCTTTTGGGCAATCTGGCATACTGATTTTAGAAAACCCAACTCAGGCATCATTTCAATGAGAAATGGCAATTCTTTCCCCATAGCTCTGAACCAGTTAACAACTCACTTTCAGGAGGCAATGAGTGCCTTGTATATGAGTTTTTCGTTGTAATGATTATACTCTAGTGTTACCCTACTAGGGAGTGGTGCACTTAAAAGGGATGGTAATACTGTATTGGGTTCATTTTAGGATTTACAGATGGATATGACATTTATTGGTGTGGTCCCTCTAGACCAGCACCCCTTCTTGCTCATTGTTAGTGAAAATGCTCATTTCCTTTTTCTAAGGCTCAAGTCTTGGAATCACTGGAAATATTGGAATTTTTATGCCCTTCTAAATGTTACTAAGTCTATTCTTCTTTTTGCTAGCACTACTATCCCTGTTCTTGGCAAATTATTTAAGGGATAATGCCTACTACCTGACAAGCTTTTTTTTTTTTTTGCTAATTCTTGTTGATTATCTATTTCATTTACCACTAGTGCTCTCAAGATTTAATGCTAAATGTTGAAACCTGTTACATTGCTTGCAGTTTTTCACATCTATTGTTTGCTATCCCTCCCACCATAAGATAGCTCATTAAGGAAAGTTACCATGTTTTGGCCTTTCTAGAGCTATTTCTAGAAGCTATTATATAAACTTCTGAATTAAGAGATGTCAATTGCCTCTCCAGAATGATTATAAGGTTGATCATTTCTGTTTACTTTCATGGCCTTCAATCCTGTAGTCCTTCATCTTATGCTGTGACACTATAAGATCCTTCTAGACAGGCACTATGTCAGTAGTCTCTTATTTTAGCTAATAGTCTATTCCTAAATAAACGCAAAAAGCATTGTTCACACAATCCCTCTAATCTACCAGGATCTTATTCTTAAACTGTTTTGTTTTGTTTGTTTGTTTTTATTTTTTACAGAGCAGCATTTTCTGAATTCTATTTCTTAGAACCCTAGGTCTATGTTTTTAAACTTGTAGCATTAAAAAAAACTTAGGCAAACATGTTATGGAGATACTGGTTAAAGTAATGCTGAAATGTTTCTTTATGACATAGCAAAACACTGAACATGCTAAAATACTTTGTAAATTTGAGAAGATAAAAATTTCCAAGTTTGTTTAGTCATTGACTATTTCCTTTTTCTCACGAAGCATACTGAGGACTAACACTGCATAGGACATCCTTTAAGAAATGCTGAGAGATTTTATCCAAATGTTTTATTCTGATCCCATTTTTCCTAACCCAATCTAATGTTTTATTGGATTTCCCTCTTGGTTTATATTTCAACCAAGCCAGACTCAGAACTGGATCTTTATCTCCCACCCCTTACCTTTTTTGCTGATGTTTTTGCCCTAGAATAAAAGTTCTCATGCACCAGTACTATATATAAAAATTCTATTAATAAATGTAGGTTTTAAAAGTTAGGTTAGAGAGATATCATCTTTACAATCCACAGCAAGTTTAAGTAGTTAATGATGACATGATACGCTTAATTTCCTTGGTGACACTGATTTTAAAGTCTTATTTTAAACTATAATAATTTGATAAATACCATGATTTTCTTTCTATAACTTACTGTCAATATTCATAGGGCCATTACCCATTCACTTTTTTATTCTAAAAAAGAAATTTGCTAAAATAGAATGTGTATTCTTATTCATCATCTTTTAAACTTTTTTAAAACATTTATTTATTTTTGAGAGACAGAACGTGAGCAGGGAAGGGGCAGAGAGAGAAGGAGGCCCATGAACTGTGAGATCATGACCTGAGCTGAAGTCAGACGCTTAACCAACTGAGCCACCCAGGCACCCTTGATTCATCCTCTCTTACGGCATATACACAAATTATAAATGAGGTTACTAGTGTGGTAAATATAAAACATTTCCCACAAAGGCATAGATTTAGAATCCATGAGCTGCATGTTTGGTACTTTCAGTGGATCTAGCTTGACATTAGAAAACCTAGAGGAATAATTTTTTAGTATTGACCAGTATTGATTGTTTCCTTAGGTCTTAAAAAAGAGACAAGAATAAAATCAATTGTTGACATTGTTTATAAGTTTCTAAAAAACAGATTTGTAGATCGTTTATTAAACTTATATGACATATTTGCTTTGGGTAGCAGAGGAAGGGGACATGCTGTAATAAACATTTAAGACTTGAAACCTGGTTGCTGGAGGAAAGCTTGACCTCTTAGCGCTGCAGCAATGCTGATGGGCAGATTCAAAGTTTGTCAAAAGAGGCAAACACAACTTTGCTCAGATTTGGTGAAAACTGCATTTGACTGGAAGATTTGTGGGCCTGACTTACTAGTCCTCTGCCGCAATAATTGTTACTGTGGATCCGGAGGAATGTCTGGCTTTTAGTAGTCCTGAATGAGCCAACCATAAAATAAGAGAATAAATAGTGTACATAAACTTATCTTTGGATGACTTTGCTTTGTAATATCTACCTGGATGTGAAGAGCTCTGGCTAAAATCTGTGATTTTGATATAATATTGATATTGGACTAGCTCTGATGACACTAAATAATAGTCTTTTTCCTAAGGCAGATTCTTGAAGTACAGTAACTGTATCATGTTATGTATAGAGGTCAATAATTTTTTGTCATTTTTTACTAAGGACCTGGGACATATATCTGATTTATCTAAATGCTGTATCATATCGTGTAGGTGCTTTTGCATTGAATGCTCTGACAAAACATTAAAATCTTGATCTATATTAAGTTTCTGCACCTCCAATCACAGATTGTTCTTCTCCATGGGTGTAAGGCTGATGATGGATTGAAAGATGGTACAGTGGGTCCTTGATTGTTCAGCACTGTTTTCTTAATTGCATGATATGGCATAATGCTCAAATTCATAAACAGGAAGATCTTACTCATATTTCTTATTTTATATTCTCAAAATTAAATTGCTATCAATCTGGTGTTTTGGTTGTATATGAATGTCCATTCTAGCTGTCATAGGATATGATTGAATATGTAACTTGCAGTCACACACATGAAAATATTTTAAAAGCTTAGTTTCCAGAATCAGATATACTTAACGTGTATGTCTCTCTCAATCATTTATTGGCAAAGTTATTTGCAAACTTTATAAGAGTTATTTGATGCCTTTGAATCTCCCTCTATAAATTGTAGTAAGAATAGTATTGGCCCCATACAGTCATTGAGAGATAATGAATTTAACATGCTTTGTGTATCGAAAATAGCACAACTCAATCAATAATGATAATTATTATTATTGCCATTAGGTTGAACAAAAAATTAAGTGAAACATGATTAACATATTTGTTCATGTTTAGGACCATCATGGACTTGGAAGTAAGAGCCTGTGTCTATACTTAAGTAGCCTCTTTGACTTCAATTTCCTAATCTGCAGCCAGAATTCTGTATAAGCCATATCTACATCTAAAAACTAAGCTGCTTTAACTCACTTATATGCAACCAGAATCAGAGTCTTATTGTTCTGACAGGACATTAAAGGTGGAACAATCTCATCTCTTCCCTTTCTAAGTCAATTATTCTAGATGAGTTATTTTCTCTTTGAAGCCTCTGATTTCTGATAAAAAAAATATGGATGTGAAAATAACTTGCAAAGATATCTTGAAGTTTTTAAAGGAGAGTATCAATGACATTTCTAGCAATTTAATCAATACAAGTTGGCTATTATATGTTAAAAGTTAGTTTAAAAATAATTGGAGATCAGAGGATATTTTAAGCATAATATGGTATTTTGGAAAAACATGGAAGTGATCGTGGGTTATCAAATATTGTTTTCATTATTCTAATACATTAAAATTGGCTGTCCTTTGACATTTCTTAGTACTGATTTTGTTGTCTTCTGAAATTCCTGAATAGTACTTAACAGATGTTGAATAACTGACACATTATTCTAAGCATCCTTGGTTGTAATATTCTCTTTATTTGTATTTATAGTCCCATTATCTCTATTTGAACAATTTTTAAAGATGATGAATTGGGGGAAAACACATTTAAAATAGCTAGACATGATGGAAGAATTGAGTGAAGTGGTAAAAGGGTACAAACTTTCAGTTATAAGGTAAATAACTTTTGGGGATGTACCGTACAATATGATGTTTATAGTTAACAAACTATATTGTCTATTTGAAAGTTATGGTACCAGGGCGGCTCAGTTGGTTGGGTGTCCAACTCTATCTCAGCTCACTGTTTGTGAGATTGAGTTCTGTGTTGGGCTCTGTTTGGGATTCTCTCTCTCCCTCTCTCTCTGTTCCTCTCTTGAATGCTCTCTCTCTCTTAAAATAAATAAACTTAAAAAAAGAAATTTGCTTAGAGAGTAGATCTTAAAAATTCTCATTGCAAGGGAAAATTTATCAACTATATGTGGTGATGGATGTGGTAATCATTTTGCAATATGTACATATATCAAATCACTATGTTGTATATCTGAAACTTACACAATGTTATGTGTCAATTCTATCTCAATAAAACTGGAAAAAATAAAACAGCTGGACATGTTTTTCTTGAAAATATATGCTGATTAAATTGAATTTGAACTGAAGTGTTGATGAAAACTCTCATTGATGACTTACAATTCAGACTAACATTAACAAATCAACATGATCTATATAGAGAAAAAATAGAAAGGGAATGAATTTACATATTCCAGACTAATGTTTCAAGGAGACATGAGGCAGTAGCAAGAGTGCAAAGTGCTTATGCCATATGAACAAATAATATGGTCTGAAAAATCTCTCTTCTTCTTATGTTTGGTTACTCAATCTAATGCAAAATATTTAGGATGGTCTTGAGCTCACAAACTGTCAGATCCTGACCTGAGCCAAAGTCAGATGCTTAACTGACTGAGTCATCCAGACACCCCTGTACTTTTCTTTTCATTTTACTGATAGGAAAAACAACATTTATAGAAGTTAAGCAACTAGGCCAAGATTTACTCATTTTATTTAACACTGTTCTATGTGCTTGGGCAATACCAATGGACAAAAACAGACACAAATCACTGTCTTCATTGTCCTTACATTTTTTTTAGTGAGGAAAGAGAGGCAACACATATATTAATAAGTTGTATAATATATTAAAAGGCAAAAAATACTATGAAAAAAAGAAAAGAAAAAGCAGGTAAAAGGGGATCAAAAATCCTTGGAGGGGGAACAGTTTGTACTTTTATTTTTTTTAATTTTTTTTTTTTTAAATTTTTTAAAAATATTTTTTATTTATTTCTAGGGGAGAGAGAGAGAAAGACAGCATGAGCAGGGGAGGGTCAGAGAGAGAGGGAGCCACAGACTGAAACAGGCTCCAGGCTCTAAGCTGGTCATCAGCACAGAGTCCGACGCGGGGCTCGAACCCACAAACCGCGAGATCATGACCCAAGTGAAAGTCGGACGCTTAACCGACTAAGCTACCCAGGCGCCCCTGTACTTTTATTTTTAATTAATTTAATTTAATTTAATTTAATTACTTTTAATTTAATAGTTTATTGTCAAGTTGGTTTCCATATAACACCCAGTGCTCATTCCCACAAGTGCCCTCCTCCATGCCTATCACTCCCCTTCCCCTCCCCGCACCCTCATCAGCCCTCAGTTTGTTCTCAGCATTCAAGAGTCTCTCATGGTTTGCCTCCCTCCCTCTCCCCAACTATTTTTCCCCTTCTTCTCCCCCACGGTCCTCCGTTAAGTTCCTCCTAATCCTCCTATACGTGCAAACATAGGATATTTGTCCTTCTCTGCCTGACTTATTTCGCTCAGCAGAACACCCTCAAGGTCCATCCATGTTGCTACATGTGGCCAGATTTCATTGTTTCTCATTGCCATGTAGTATTCCATGGTATAGATAAACCACATCTTCTTGATCCATTCATCTGTTGATGGACGCTTAGGTTCTTTCCATGTTTTAGCTATTGTTGAAAGTGCTGCTATAAACATTGGGCTACATGTGCCCCTATGCATCAGCATTTCTGTAACCCTTGGGTAAATTCCTAGCAGTGCTACTGCTGGGTCATAGGGGAGTTCTATTGTTAGTTTCCTGAGGAACAGTTTGTACTTTTAAATAATATTAGACAAATCTCCTTGAGAGATTCCATTTCAGATACAATTGAAGGATTTAGGGAGTGAGACATGGCTGCCTGGAGGAAGAGCAGAATAGCTGGAACCAATAACCTGAGTGGCATCCGGGTGGCACTGGCATGTTGGAGAAGCAGCAGAGTCATTGTGGATGGAGCCAAGGGATCAAGGGCATGAGTGGGAGAAGGGTACATGACAATGAGAACCTTGTAGACTACTGTGAACACTTTGGCTTAGAATCTGAGTGAAATGAGGAGTCATTGCTGGATTTTTGGCTGAGGAATGACTTCATCTGACATATGACATATTTTAAAGATTTCTGGCTGCTGTGCTGAGAATTGTAGAGAATAGGGGAGGCAATGATAGAGGCATCCAGTTTAGAGATGATGGTGACTCAGTCCAGAGAGTGAGACAAAGAGATGAATCAAGAACAATTTTTAAGATGTTTTTTTTTTGGCCTACAACTTGGAAGGAAAGCATTGCCATGAGTTGAGAAGACTGAGTGTGGGGCAGATTTTGGGAAGAAGAACATCAGCTCTATTTGGGATGTGCTGAGTACTAGATGTTTATTAAACATGTAAGTTGAGACATCGAAAAGGCAATTGGATATATGAGTCTAGAGTTCTGGAGAGAAGTCTAGTTTGGAGAAATAAATTTGAGGGTCATCAGCAATGGTACTGAAAGCCATGTAATTAGATGAAATTACTAAGCCAGTGAATGGAAATTAAAAAAAAAATAGAGAAAGTGGACCAACCCTTGACAGGATTGGGGAAAATAGATTACTGTATGACATCATTGGGAAGCTATCCTTTTGGCAATATAATACAAAACAGCAATATAAATAAAGATGGGTTGATATCTTCATAGAAAATATTCAAAATTCTGAACTTACAGATTCATGGGCCTGGAAGTGATCATTTTAGGTCACCAACTATATTTCCTAACTTTTGGGTAAAAAATAAAAACAAACCCAAACCTATCCGAACAACTGGACATGTTTTTCTTATGAATAACTAATTCCCCAATATTATATCTACAGGTGACATAATTACAAGACAATTCTAGGGAAAGTAAGCCAGTCAGTTTTAGGTATTTACAGCACATAAGTTCTTCTAAGCGTGTTCCTAAGATTTTGTAAGTAACAGGTATGTCTATTTCATTTCAGGAATCTGAATATCCTATTATTCCAACTCTTAGTGATTCCTTGATTACGAGAAAACTAAGTTGAGGGTTTTGTTCAACTTCCGAATTCCCTTGGTTGCATGAAACTTATTCTTTTATTTTTCTGCAGGGGAGGAAAAAAATTTTCTCTCTATCCTTCTGGATTCTTAGCTAAGAATGGCTCCATTCCACCACCAACCCAATAAAGGACAGATTAATAGGAGAAAAACAAACAGAAGTTTAATATCATGTATACCTCTTGTACACATGGGAAACACTCAGGAAAACTGAGCAACTCTCTGAAATGGCCCGAATCATCATCTTAAATACCATCTACCGCTAAAGACAAAAGAAGATGTTGGAGGGTGGGGCAGTTGTCAGGGAGGAAGATCAGTTATGAGAGGTAAACAAGGTATGATTGTTATGCAGATTTAAGTCAATGACTTCTCCACTGATAAGACTTTCTAGAGATTTAGTCATCCTCTCCCTGTTGGAGAAAGAGAGAGAGAGAGAGAGAGAGAGAGAGAGAGAGAGAGAGAGAGAGAGAGAGAGAGAGAGCCTTAGAAATGGAGACTTCTCCTATACATGTGAATTTTTTTTTTTTTACAAAAAGGTAAATTGCCCTGTTTTCAGAGCTTTTTCTATGTCTGTTTCTTAAAAATAATCAGCTCAAAGTAATCCTTATCCCAAAGAAATATATTTTGGGGTAGCAAATTCTGTTCCCCTTCAATTCCTTACATCACATATTGTCCAAAACTTGCATCTTATAAAATTTATATGATCAATGCAATTCTCCTTTATAACTTGTAGAGTCCCAAAGCCCTATTCTGACCCAATCTGGAGGTTACAAAAAGGACAGTTCTTTAAGTAAAATAATGATCAAATGCTAACGTTAGGCAGCAGAACATCTTGTGAAGATTATAGAACAGAGTTATGTACAGAAAATGTCCCCTTCTGCTCATATCATATGGTTTGAAATATTTATTAGTGGATACATCTGTAGGCCCCAAAGTACAATGCTAAATGGTGCTCACCTGTGACAATGCTTTCTGCATTAAAAAGTCTCTTAGGCATACAGTCAAGAGGTAATAGGAAAGTTTTGTCTGTTACCTGCAGGTGCATAGTCAAATGAAAGGCTGCTTTCTAAAAAGCGACATCCAACACTTTGCTACCAGAAGACGGAGATCATATTTGATTTAAAATGTAAAAATCACTTTGAGTAGCTGGTAAATTCCATTCAAGATACGTAATATTAAGCAAATTCCTTAATACATTTGAGCTCCACTTTCATCATCCGCGAAACGGGAATGACGACACAAAACTTGCCCAGGAATGAATGATACAATGCAGGGATCGGGTTTTGAGACTGTAAAGTTCTAGACACATGTTACTTATTTAACAAATGTTAAAATAGCATAACCTGAAAGATTATATGTTTTTAGTAATTTGGACAATTTAAGCTTGCTTAATTAAAAAGGTCTAGGTTTTAGGAATCGTTGGTAAGGCTCAGAGATTAAGTTAGATGTCAGGAGTCCGGTGATGAAATTACAGAACCTGTGCTTATCTGCTTTGGTCCAAGAAGGTCATTTGCTGTCTTCCTCTTTTTGTAACTAGTGATCAAAAGTTGACCCTAAACGATTTCGGCTCCTGGAGGGTTTTTGTTTCTTTTTCCGAACCCAAACTGGCCCTTATCCCCGCTCTCGGCGCGCCCGTCGTTTCCAGGCCCCTGCAGAGGGACTACATTTCACAGAAACCCGTCCAGTGCCTGCAGGGGAAGGTGCTGTGACGTCCTTCCACGCCCGGTCGGAGCCCCCTCCCCCGGCCCCCGGCCCCCGGCCCCCAGCCCGCCGTCGCACCAGCCGGCTGTTCCGCCGGCCCGACGCCCCGGCTCTGGGCAGCGCGGCCCCGCAGCGTCGCCAAGCGCGGCTGCGGATGCCCCGGCAGCGCGCGCCACGGCGCAGGCTCCGCGGCCCGAGCAGGCGCGTCAGCCGAGCTCGGCGGCGGCGGCGCGGGCGGCGGGGACGCGGCTTGGCCCCGCTTTGCGCCCGCCGCACCCCCAGAAGCCACCGCCGTCTGGGCCCCGAGCCGCCGCGTCCTCGCCTGGCGGCTGCGGGCGGGGGCGCCTGGGGTAAGTGTCGGGGGCTCCACTTGGCTGGGGGCAGGGGTGGGGGGCCGGAGAGGCCCGGGAGTGGGCGGCGGCGGTGGTCGGGGGACCAGAATCAGCGCTCTGCGGAGAGACCGGGTCCAGCCTGGGGAGGCGCGGCGAGCACTGCGGCGTGCAGCGGCAGGAGGTGAGCGCTGCTCTGCGCGGGGAGAGGGGCACCGGGCGCCCGGCAGCCGGGTCCCTGACGCGGTGGCGTCCGCGGATACGCTCCGTAAGGAGGGATGCGGAGAACTGGGGGGCACTGGCGGAACGCAGGATTTGCGGGGAGGGCTCCTTGCGTTGTTTTGTTCGTGAAGCCCTTTCGGTCATTGCAGCTGTCCCCTTTGAAAGGTTGGCGGTGAAGACAGAGAGCATAGGGTTGGATTTCCGTGGACCCTTCAGACCGTCAGGACGGCCCTCCTGTTTTCCTGGGGGAAGAGTGAAGGTGGGAGAAGTACGTGCTGCTGTGGGCCAAGGTGTCTGGAAGCAGATGCCACCGTAGGATGGGGGAAGGGAGCGTCCAGTGCTGGAAGTTGACAGAGGAGAGCCTTCTGTTGTTGCTCTTGGCCTGAGAAGCCCCCTCTGTTGTCCTCAGCAGAGAGGACCAGGGAAGAAGCCTTTCAGGCTTCCCTTAGGGGCTGTAAAGGATAAATGGGAGAAAATAAGAATTCCTGGGAGAAAGGGAGATGCAAATGATGACATTGGAGAAGCAGAATTCTAAAAGGTGAGATAGGAATTAAGTTAATGTTGAGGAATATGATAGATCTCGTAGCCTGCAGAAAACGATGATGGAGAAACAATTTATGGTTTGGAAATGAAGGACTGCAAAAGAGGCTTAAATATTCCAGTGTTACTAGACGCTTAAAGTTTTTTGCTTTCTTTCTCTCTCTCTCTCTTTTTTAATGCATTGGATCAGCAAGAATATAATTCTCATTTGAGCATAGACAATGTTATTCAAATAAGACTAAGAAGATTATTTGGAAGGGTCTGACCATACTTGCTGTTTTTTTTTTTTTCATATACTGTTACCTAGAATTTGTGGAGTCGAAATCATCTTGATGATAAATGTTCTTAACATGAAAGTGGGAAAGACAACCAGCTAACTTAAATCAATATGATCTTCTTTTGAATAAAATGTAGCTTGCAAGTTTAATGTGTATAAATAAACAATGAATATCAAGTGCGAAACTTTTGGTTCTCATTGTTTTATCTTTATCAGTTCTTTAATATTTAGAATTACCTTTTACTGTAGAATAGTTTATTATTTGTGAAAAAATGTACATGCAACATTCAGACAATACAGAAATTTAAAAAGGAAATAAGGAATCCACATATATAAGAAGAAGATAACCTTTTAACACTGTGTGAAACATCGTTTCAGGTAGCTTTCTAAACATTGGGGTTGTATTTCTGTGAATCATTATTTAACTTCCGCTACAAGACGTCACATATGTATAATGAAGGCTTACCAGTTAGGTTTGAGCAATGAAAATTTCATATGTTAATGCACTTGTCCTTTGAGTAGTCATGGTCTATTCTTTAGAGTCATATTGTTGTCATTTAATGTAAACATTTTCTTGTTCTCTCTTGTAGATTGATCTCCTGAAATTTAACTTTCAAGATGAAGTTTTTATTGGCGATTGGCTTTTTTATTTTAATATCCTTGTGGGTTGAAGAAGCTTATTCTAAAGAGAAGTCTTCAAAGAAAGGGAAGGGGAAAAAGAAGCAGTATCTATGCCCATCGTACGTTCTTCATGTCTTATATTCTTATATGGAGAAATGTTATTGCGTTTTTTATCAAAGTAAGGTGGTTTATTAAAGCACATTTCAGCAAAACTTTTCATATCAGAATATGGTTTCACAACAGAGGTTTAGCATGTGATATCTAGTTCCTAGTGTTTAAGGTAAAGTTTTATAAAGTTTTATTCATGTTCTGGGATTATATGATTTCTATACATCTATTATAAAATTAGAAAAAGCATTACTATTTCTTCCATACCCTAAATATGCAGCTATCATTAGATATTGAAATTGTGTCATGAGCAAATACCAGTTCAAAAAGATGGTTAAAAAAAATTCCTAAAAATGAATATTAATTTAAAAATTAGGTAGCTAAAGTAGGATTTTAAGGTTTATTAGTTTATATTGATACATGGAAGAAGAAAATTCACATGGTAGATCAGTTTTCTATTTCAGTATTTTTCTGCAAAGGACTTAGATTAGGAGATTAGGGTATTTCTCAAAAAAACCCATGAAAACAGAATCTAAATCCAAATCATCCACTCCTTTTGTGGTTTGGACTTTTTTTTTAACGGGAAGGGTTAATATTACTGGTGGGTAATACCTAATGGTTAGAGCAATTGGACAGTGTGTAAGTAAATAACTTTCAACAATATAATGTGTTTTTAGGTAATAATATATGTGGTGATCTGAAATAAAAGTTAATTTGCTGTTACAGGTCATTTTTGAATTGAGATTACTTAAATGCCAGATCAATGGGTAATTTCAGCATCAATATTTAAAGGTAGACTATTACAGTTCTAGAAACTTTGTAAGAGATACTAAGGTACAATTTAGGAGGTTTATTTTATAAAGAAAGGGTATTAAAATTGGTTTTTTGGAATGGGTATTTATATGAATATGTGAGATATGTCTGGAGACAGTATCATGATCCACATCAAAGCCTAGAATTAAATAAATTTCCCAATTTAGAAGTATCTACTTGTTTTCAGGTTTAATGGTCCTGCTTATTTCAGTGCTGCACAGTGTGATGTCAGGGCCAGATTTCTGGGTGTATAATAGGACGACCCTGAACACTATTCATGTGTCTCTCCTTGGCCATCTGCCTAATTAGGTGTGAAGTATCTGATGGAGCAGGTTCAGGAATAATCACCATCTGCAACTATCACTACTCTTCAGGGTCAAGAGCTTCTGTATCATAACCAGGAGATAAGCATTTTATGGAACTGGACATTGGCGAGTGAATGTGTCCAACTGAAAGGACACATTCTCATGTTTTAGATATTCTTCATATTAACTGGTCACTTGATGAACATTGGCATATTGATACAAACTGTTGCATATGTCTTAAAGTCATGGTCATCCTGTGTGTGGAGTCAAGCCAAATTCAGTCAGGTTTCTCTACATGTGGAAGTTCATAGGGCTCTTTTCCTCTTTCTTCTGCCTCCCCCATCAACTGTCATGAGTTAGAGAGTTCTGCAGATGCCAACACCAAGCCTCATAACTATCACGTATCTTACATGAGTCCTTCAGAAGACATTCTCACCCTTTTCAGAATTAATGCTGTTGGATTGTCTGTATAAACTGACTATATAGTTTTAAGTGTCTATATTTACTTGAGACAGATTTTTAAAATTATATCTAGTAGGTTAAGAGTGAAACAATAAAAGTTCTGTTCTGATGAATATGAATATCTTCAAGTAGAAGGCCCAACATCTTGGTAAGCCCTTATCACAGTGTTTTTAGATATGTGGGTAATTAGTTGAAATTTTATCTTTGAAATTTTCTAACATAACTTAAAACTTCTTAGAATTTTATTTTTTTTTTTATCATGATGAGACTAGTTAAAGCATTGTTAACAGTTGCCATGGTGATGCTACCAAAAATCTGAATTACGAAAATGTAGGTGTGCCTTGGAGAATAAGATTTACATATTTTTTTGCTTGAGCATTTTATTAAGAATTTTGGTTTATTTTTACTGAATTCATTGAAATTCAGAAGACTATAGAGTTTTCTCTATGTTTGGATCCATTACATTAAATTTCTTTGAACGTCCAGATTAAGAATCTCAGTTTTAATAATGTGCGGTGAAAGAATATGCAAATCATTTATATCTAGAGGATGATCCAGTTAGCCCATCTTGTAGAACTTGAGTAAGTACAGAACATTTTGACTAAGAGGAATATTTGAGATTATGAAGGTTAGGTTTCAGATAACGCTATAATACCCTTCAATATGGTGAAATACTGCTCAGTGATTTCTTTATTTAGTTGTTTTTTAGTAGAATTGAGGCAATGAAATTGTATAGGCATAGGTAGTTAATATATGAGTATAGCAAACATGAGGAAAATTTTCTGTTTTACTGTTGTAATAATATCCTTCCCCACAACCAAGACTGTATGTGAGAAGAAAAAGGTTTTAAAATGTAGAAGAAATAAAAGACTTGGGGTCCTTAACATTCTAGAGTTCCATTTTGATGTTGAGCTTGAATTGTATCGTAAGCTTTTCCTTGCTCTTTTGCTGTGTGTGGTTTTTTTTTTTGAAATTCACATTGTTTTGAGATGCTGTTACATAAATTTATGCTATTGTTTTTTTATTGTAAGTGAAACAGCCGTACCACATTGACAAACTATCTGATAAGTCTCATTTCATAAATTTTAGAAATTTAATATATATTAAAATATAAGAAATAAACAATGAGAACATAATTTTCTTTTTTTTCTTTTTATTTTTTTTACAAATAGTTTATTGTCACATTGGTTTCCATAAAACACCCAGTGCTCATCCCCACAAGTGCCCTCCTCCATTAAATCCTGGACACAGTGAGCTTTTTATTTTCCAATTTGAATTTGACATTAACCTTCATTTCTTGGTCTTTCTTCTGGTTGTCTATACAGTTAGCCTGAGAGATTCCGTCCAAATCTACAGCTGTAACTAGCATCTATTCACTGTATTCCTAAGCCTCTCTGTCCATCCCAGACTTCTTTGAAGAATTCCATCCCCATAACTCCAATATTTCTATGTTGCTATCCTTATTTTGACCTCTGACTCAACTTAACATGATAAAACCTGAGTTCAGAAATCCTCCCCACCACCTGAAGTAGTGTTTGCTTTTCCAGCAAATGATACCACTACATGTTTTGCTAATGGAAGTACGAGGGATGCCCTCGGACATTCTCTATCTACCTTAGCATCTTAAAATGAGTAGTTTCTGAGACTTCTCAATTCAGAGTCTTTGTCAGCTCTGGAATATGTCCTTCACTTTTACTCTTATGTGGATACTGCTTTAATTACTCTTCTCCACCTATTTTGGTGAACTTTTTATTAGTCTCTCTGCTTCTTGTCTTCCTCCATCAATTCATATTGAACTGGAGTGAGTTTTCTGAATCTTCAGTCTAGTCAAGTAATTCCAATGCTTAGAGCCCCTTAAGGGCCTCCATAGCTTTCTATAAAAGGTTCTCATTTCTTGGCTTCACACTCAAAGCTCTTGTTAAATTCTAGCAATACCTTTCTTTACTTTTTTTAAAAAAATAGCCATTTGCCACCATTAAAATTTTTTTTTTAGAGAGAGAGAGAGAGAGAGCACATACACATGGAGGAGAGGAGAGGGAGAGAGAGTGAGAGGGAGAGAGAAAGGGAGAGAATCTCTAGTAGGCTCTACACACTGCACAGAGCCTCACACAGAGCTCAATCCCACAACCCTGGAATCATGACTGAAATCAAATGTTGGATGCTCAACTGACTGAGCCGCCCAGGCACCTCCAGCAATATCTTTCTATCCCAGTCCTCCTCCCAACTCAACACATATGAGTCAGGTCTCATGCATACTTTCTCTCTCACACGTCTGGAAATGGACTTTCCTTTACCAGAAATGCCAATGCTTTTTCTTTAGTTAATACCTGCCTCAGCGGTCTTGTCCAAATCCATGGCTGTAAATATCATTTATTCACTGTTGACTGCTCTTAGAAAATAAAACTCAACCAAGTAAATTTGAACATCTAATTGGCTTTCTTAGCAATTCATGAATCAGGCAGCATTCCATCTTGCAAGTAGAGCAGTGGCTCTGAGGAGTTGTACAAAATGGAAGGTTTTTACAGGAAAGAGAGTGTGGCAAGAAGTTATTAGTAAAGAAAGGATTATTTCAGGCAAGGCTACATTCCCTTAGGGGGAAGGGCAGAAGATCTTATTAGATGGATTATCTCATCTTTTGGGGAATGGAAAGGGCACATGTGACAGTTTCCTCATTGATGCTGATCAGAACATTCCTGATTGAGGAGTTAAAACTACATTTTTAGGGGACATTGAAATGTAGTTGGATTAGGTATTAGGTCCCTGTTTGGTGACTTGGCTTAAGTGACATCATTTTGGGCCTGTGGTTTTCTTTTTAACACACCCAAGTCTGTATGTCTGGCCCAGACCTCTCTTTGAAGAGCATCACACCCATATAACCAAATTTTAAGCTGACTGTTCCATAATGATCTCAAACCTTGCTATCTCTTTTGGGAAATCTTTTCTAATCTAAAAGTTTGATTAAGATAATGACACTCCATGCCTCCGTAGTGCCCTAATTGCCTATCATGTTTATAATGCTGTTTGGTAATCATCAGTTGTATTTGTCTGCTTTCCCCTCTAGATTGTAAGCTCCTAGAGAGCAGTGTCTTTTTGAGTCAATCACCAGAGATAAATTTAGTGCCTGATAAAGAATATATACATACAATAAAACTTTGTTTAAAGAACGAATAAAAACTTAAAGATCTTTGGCTTTTACAACTTGTTATATCTGGGTTTTGTTAAGATACTTGAAAAAAAAAACTTATGTAGTCCCTATGGACCATATTTAGAAATATAGTCTCAATATAGGGTAAACTAGATGAATTAACAACTGGGTACTTAGTAGAACACCTCCAACATGGATGATGTTTCTTTCTAAAATTTTGGCCTTATCAAATTTAACATTTTTTCAATGACTAAGATAAGACTGTACAGAGGAAACCTCCAAACTGAGGATCATGTGATTTGAGGACATATAGTGAATATCTGAGACAGAGTTTAGGATCTACTATGATCTTAAAGGGTTAAAGTGATGGGCTGAGTCTAAAAATGGTGGAAATATAAATTGCACTTTTGTCCAGAAATCATTTGTGCAAAGATAGGTTGGGGAAAATATGGTAGAGAACATTTGAAAAAATAATAGATACTACATTAATGTTTATATATGTATGAAATATATATATATATACATGTATATAACATACATGTATATAATATACAAACAAGTATATATTGTAACTTAAATTAGTATTTCTATTTTACCAATTTTATGTTAAAAATAACATATTAGTAGAATGATATTATTTGAAGCAAGATTTACAGAGATTTCTGCATTGTGCAGTCAGTATCACAGTAACAATTGAGATAATTAAAATCATGTTGTATTAGGAAGAGCTGAAGAGACTGAGGTATTTGAAAGTTGTTTTCAAATCATTGAAAAACTCTGATGTAGATGAAAAAGTAGACTTTGCTGCTTGGCACCAAAGCTAAAATGTGTAGTAACTGGAGGCACTTGGCATGAAGGGTAATTATTTGGCAGACATATTTTATAGAAAGTTTGAACAGTGGATAGGTGGTTAGACCAGATGGTGATATTTAAGGTCAATTTAATTTGTCAAATTTTTAAGATTCTTTGATTTCAATATATTGTATTTGATTACAGCCTTACTATTATCCAATAAAATGAGATAGAATAATTTGAAAATTTTTAATCAGTAGAGATTTAAACAGATCTGCTTTTATTTTTGGTGCATTGCTTTGGAAAGCCCTACCATATAAACTAAACATATCTTGATCTTGTGTTAATAATAAGGATTTAAAAACCTTCAGTGGTAGAATTTTTTCTTGGAATTTCATGATCATATTTTTAAAGTATGTCTTTCAAACCCAGAAGATATTTCTCTTCTCTGATCTAAACCAACAGGAAGAAATATGTCAAGCTACTGTTCTTCTCAAATAATGATTGAGGGATGGCAGATGTAAGTGATCTAGTCCTACTTGTTGTAATTTATAAGATGGTATAGGTTTGTAGATTTATGTTTATTTGTGTATTATATATGAAACCAGAACATATAGTATACTTTCAGAATTAGTGATTGAATAAACCAAAACAAAATAGAGTTGTCTCAACAACGAACATTGCTTGTCATTTCTGTTTGTGCTATCAGCAGAAGTAATGACACTTTTAAATACTGAATTTGGCCAGACTGTAACCTCTTGGCCCATGCTGCCATTTTTGTCATCACTGAGCCTGGGGAACCTTCTACCGTTTGTTGAGGACTGTTTGAATTTCAAGTATACGATAGTTTACGGTAAGGGCACTAATTTGTTTGTAAGTTAAATTTAAAATTTCCTTCCTCGCACTTTTGGCCCATACTTGTATCTGAGGTATGAGGAAGCTTAATAAAATACCCTTGATTGATGCTAGATAAGGACTGCTATTATTTGTATTTGTGGGTAGTCATGTTAGCATAAATGAGTCCTGTCTTCTTCCTCCAAGCTGTTGGCACTCTACTTTTAAAATCATGACAAAGAAATTTGGTTCTGTGTGTATAATGGGAAACAATGTGGCTTCTTTATATTACTTAATTTGTTCAGAAACTAAAAAAAAAAAAAAAGTATGCGTAAAAACATTTAGTATGTTATGAGAAATTGTTTTGTCTCCTTTAGAGAGAGATTTTACCATTTAATGATAGCATTTGTATGCATCAGTTTTATGTGGTAGAAGGGTAGATATACTGAATAATCAAAGCTATTACATGTTGTCTGAGTATAATATTAGCTATTTTCTTCCTACTCTCATTTCTTACCTGCTATTGACTATAATAGAGTGGATTGATTTTAGTTTAGTTCCAGTTTCTTCCTGATGGAAACATTCATGATAAATGCATTGGCCAAAAGACGAAAAGCTGATTGCAAAAGGGTATGGGTAATTTCTGTAATGAATACAATTGAAAATTGTCCGTATTATTATTACTATAACTATAACACATCTAGGTTGAATATGTCACTAATGTTTAGTTACTCATTTTTTTTTTACTACTTGTTGAACAATCTGAGCTTAATGGCATGCTGTTCTTTTGCCATCAACTGAATTAATGATCTTCCCTTTCCAAATAATTTCCTAGGTTTTGAAACTGGCATCCTCATTACTCTAGCTACTCAGACATGATACTTAAATGGAACCTGTCTTTCTTTCTCTTAGAATGATTTCCTCTATCTGTCCTGTTCATTGCATCTCCACTTACCATCATCTTCAACTTTTTTCATCAATATTTTTCTAATTATTTGCCCTATTTTTTTCTCTGCTTATTATTATTCATCTTATATATTGTTTCCATTTTCATGTTGTTAATATTATGATCCAGACCCACAATGTCCTCTTATTGCCTGATGGATCCCAGTGGAAACTGTTTACTTTGATTTTCAAGGGTCTCTCTAATTTGCATCCCAAACTCTATGTGAAACTACCCTCTAGTTTTAGAAAGGTTGATCTGCTCTTGCTCCTAAACTTCTCTTGCCATTGTTTATGCTTAGACACGTTTATGTTTAGAATGACAACACCTTGGTTAATCTATGCAGGTCTCAGTAGTCCTTTAGGATTCATCTCAAGTATTACCTTGCTTTATGAAACTTTTTAAAATAATTAGAAGTTTCAGTTGAGAATAAGGTTACTACAAATTAATAGCGTGTGATGGCTGTTGAATACTGATGTCTTGGATACTGATAGAAATACTATTTATAGAAAGAAAAAAGTGTTAATATCCTGGTGGGGTATAAATTCTGGTTGCCACCTTTGTGATGGTTAGACTTTCATGGGAGTTTGTTCAAGGAATCGTCATTAGGATTTGCAGGAACATGAGTCTGTTTTTTGATTGATTGTACTGTGAGTTGTTTTCCTTGAAGAATAGAAGAGTAATTACCTGCTATTTGAGAAGTTATTATACAATATGAACTAGACTTCTTTTGCATGATGTCAAGTTATAGAACTGAGATGAAAGAAAAACTTAGAGGAAAGACAAGTTCAATTTTAAAGGATATGATAGAATTGTCCAAAGAGGAACTGGATTTTTCTGGGCAGTTCTTTGTTGCTAGAGTGATTAAACATGGCTTGGGTGGGGCTCCTACCCAAATCAAGCCTCACTGGGAAGTTACAAAATTTAAAAGTTCTTCTCATCCCCAAGATGTCATGAGTCTATGACTAGAACTAAGGTTAACTCCCTCTTCTTATATCCTTTTTGTCCATACTGTATGTTTTGATGTTTGATTATATTTAATAATAATACTCTTTCTATGATACCTTTTATTTCCTAGATGAATCATGTAAAGTGTTAAATCTAATACATACAGGGGCGCCTGGGTGGCTTAGTCGGTTAAGCGTCCGACTTTCGCTTAGGTCATGATCTCGCGGTTTGTGGGTTCGAGCCCCGTTGGGCTCTGTGCTTACTGCCAGCTCGGAGCCTGCAGCCTGTTTCAGTCTGTGACTCCCTCTCTCTCTGACCCTCCCCTGCTCACGCTGTCTCTCTCTCTCTCTCCTAGAAATAAATAAAACATTAAAAAAAAAATAAATCTAATACATACATATATATACATACACATTTCATCTAATATGTATATATACATACATTTAAAATGTATGTATATGTGTGTGTGTGTGTGTGTGTGTATATATATATATATATAAAGAATTTACCATTTATGGTTAACACAATATGTAGTTAACTCTAACCATATATAACAAATGTATACAGACACACTTTTATTTGGTGTGCATAATGAGGCTCTTATGCAAAGAATCTTGAAGTAGGCAGAATGTGAAAGTTTTATATACATACATATATATATATGCACACACAAATATTTAGTGTATATGTGAAAGTGTGTGTGTATACACACACACATAGTATATACACACATATACAATTTTGTATTCTGCCTACATATAGTATCTACATACATAAACAATTTTATATTCTGCCTACATCAAAATTCTTTACATAAGGGGCGCCTGGGTGACTCAGTTAAGCGTCCGGCTTCGGCTCAGATCATGATCTCATGGTTCGTGGGTTCGAGCCCACGTGGGGCTCTGTGCTGACAGCTAGCTCAGAGCCTGGAGCCTGCTTCCAATTCTGTGTCTTCTTCTCTCCTTGCCCTTCCCTCATCACGCTGCCTCTCTCTCTCTCTCTCTCTCAGAAATAAATAAAACATTAAAACATTTTAAAAAAATTCTTTACATAAAACCCTCACTTATGCCTGCTAAATAAAATGGAATAAAATGGGTGACTGACTATACAAAAAAACATAAATCAATCTTTTGATGGGTCAGTGGCTGACTGAGACTGGAATTAAAGGTAACACCTTTAAAATTCCCTTTGTATGTCTGCTAAATCATGATGGTCAAGGCACCGTAACATAGGAGAAAAAACACTGCTGTATCTCAGAATCTTTGCCAATTGGCCTAATGACATTCAGTAAGTCACTAATTTGGGGGGCCTCTGTTTACTCATTTGTATGTGGAAAAGTTTGTTCTCAGAAGTCTCCCAGTTTCACTCATCTATTCATTATTTATGACCACTGTATCTTTTATGACTTAATCAAGTTTTATTTATCATTCTTTTGGCACCTTTATATTCAGGGTTAACTACTTTTGCTTTTTGTCCCTGTTTTGCTTTCATATACGAAACCAGTCAAGCCAAACCAACAGAAAAGGAATACAAAAAATTCTTTTTCTTGACTAAGTTAATTATAAAGGGATCTAAATTTTAGAGTTGATTTATTAAAATGAAGGTATTTCATTGTATTCCAAAGTAGATTAATGTATGTGGAAGGTGAATTGTTCGCATTATTAGCTTACCAATTTTTTATAAATTAAGAAATTTGACTTACAAAAATGTGCCTTTTTTTTCTTTTGGAGATACAGTAATATGGTAAAGCACAGAGTATATTTGCAGAGATCTTCTCTAATCTCTTCATGTTACTACCAGAAAGAGAGTTAACACTGCTATGTTCCAGAAAACAGTGAACCTTTTACAAATGAGTTCTTTTACCATAGATATTTTATGAAAATCTATACTTATTATTCATGAAGCAAATTATTCAAATTTATGTACATACAAATAGCTCCTCTGAGACATGATGTAAATATGAAATAATATTTCTAGAGCTCTGATTGGAACAACAGCAAAACACTGATTAAATCGCTAATAGAATATGTTGGGTAACTTGAAACATCTGACCTTTATTAGTCCTCTTGTAGGAGAACAATAGTATGGATTCATGACTATTCAGGAAGTTTACTACTATGATTCTTGGGAATAACCTCATAGAAAAGGCCAACCTATTAATGAGTAGATGTGGAGTGAGTGCTCCTTTGCATCAATATATAGCACCATGGGTATGACTGACAAAATGATCCAAATTTTTACTACAACACTTTTCAACATCACTCAGAATTTTGTATTCACTTAACTATAATATTTTTGGCTTAATTCTACAGATATTATTTTATTTATTCAGAATCTGTACTTATTTTGTGTGGTAATCTAGTCTTGGCTGGGTCTTCACTATGTTTCCAATAACCCTTTTACTTGGCCCTTCCTTAACAGTTCTGTCTTTTTCTCTCTCTAATAATTGTTTTATCCTTGATCCTACCCCTTTGAGTCTTGGCATAGAGTCTTCGCTTATTTCACAGAAAAACAGATAGAATTCACTGGGTGGAAACTCTCCTGGTGTCTATCTTCACTCTAAAGCTACCTATCTGATGTAACTGGAAAAGGGACTTCCTTTTGTTCTATCTCATCTACTCTCTCCTGAGACCTATCTCTATTACCTTACCTCTGCTCTCCTGAGTTTTCAATTTGCTTTTCTTTTTTGGTTCCTTTTTTCTAAGGGCTTACCAGTATACTGAAGGGTCTCTTCACTGAGAAAACATATATAGTTTCTTTTTTAAGTTTATTTATTTTGAGAGAGAGAGAGTGGAAGCTAGGGAGGGGCAGAGAGAGAGAGGTAGAGAGAGAATCCCAAGCAGGCTCCATGCTATCAACATAGAGTCCGGCTTGGGGCTTGATCCCACAAACCATGAGGTTATGACTAGGCTGAAACCAAGAGTCAGACGCTGAAACCCAACTGACTGAGCCACCCAGGTACCCCAAATATATTGTTTTTATATTCCTATTTCATTAACTTTGCTTTTTCCCTGTGTTCACTGCCATGTATCTTAAACTAATAGGCTACGATGGTATATACTTTCTCTGGGCTATTCACTATTTCTTTCCTTTCCTTTCCTTGAGTTTCTTTAAATTATGAAAGCCATATGTTATTGTGGTAAGAAATGAAACAATATGTACCACTTAATATTCTTAATATTCAGTCTTCTATTAATATAAACTCCTGTTAGCATTGTCCTTTTTGGTAAAGATATTTTATTCCTTTTAAGCAAGTCTACTGACTTTCTTTTGAGTCCTTCTGTGCCTTGAATAAGGACTAATGATTGTCTTCTACAGCTCAACCCAGTCTCCGACCCTAACCACCCACCTTTTGGCTACTAGCACTTGATTCACTCTTGGAACTTTTTTCCTGACTTAACTGATTAGCCACCTTCACTACCTATCATTTTGAGTGTATCGTGAATACTGGGTTTTACCAGATATTCATTCATGGTCCTTTTACTTCTTACTTATCAGTTTTTTCCCCGAGTAATTTCTACTTGTATCTGTGGTTATCCATACATCGTTATCTCTGGCTGTAACTACTCCTGTGAGTTCCCCATAATTGTTTTCAACTTCCTGCTGGACCTCAGAGTTCATGTATCAGGCCAGCTCTACCATATGCATTTCTCAGCTTTTTACTCCGCCTTTCATGAAAAATGGCAGAAGCATCTTTCTTCCATGAGCTCTCGCCCTGATCATCTCATCAGTTACTTATCCTATTGATTCCTGTTTAGATCTGGCTGCTTCTCCCCATCTCTGCTATTATGGTCTTTATCAGGCTCTGATCATTTCATCTTGAATCTTTTATTGAAATTGCTTACCTAGATGCCTGAACTCTAGCCTGCCTGCCTTCTCCACTTCAGTTCATACTGCACAGCAGTGGTTCTTAAACTGTTGATCTTAGCACCCCTTTGCAATCTGAAACATTTTTAAGGCCACAAAGAGCTTGAGTTTGGGTAAGTTATATCTGCTGATATTGCTGATACTGTTATAAATTGAGGTAAAATTTTAAAATATTTATAAAATCACTTAAAATAACTAACACATTACATGTTAACATAAGCAACCTTATTTTTATGAAAAGTCACTATATTTTCCAAAACAAACAAAAATAGTGGGGAGAGTGGCTATTGTTTTACATGGTTGCATATCTCTTTCACTGCCGGCTTAATGGAAGAAAGTCAGATTCTTACATTGGCTTTGTGGTATATTGTTTTGATTGGAGTAGGTAAAGAAAGTATGACTTCACACAGACATGTAATTCGAAAAGGGAAGAGTATTTTAATAGCTTTTCATAACTGTGCATATTCTTCTTTAATGCCATGCCGAAAGTTAACAAGTGATAATTTCTTAAAAGTTAATTGCAGTGTTAATTCTGAAATTAGATCAGTGAACATTTTGTTCTTCATTACAATAAAATCTACTGGTTTTGCACTTTTTTTACACTTTCATAGTCTTATTACTATTCACATTTTTTTAGTGTCTTAAATTGTTTTTGGAACAATTTAATTTCTGCTTTTTTTCTACTTTTATTGAGGTGTAACTGGCCTATAACATTGTGTTAGTCCAAGGTGTACAACATAATGATTTGACATATATATGGTCAAATGCTCACCACAGTAAGTTTAGTTAACATCCATCACACGTCACATAGTTACACAGTTTTGTTTAACATTTTGCATTGGCCATTAGGAAAATATTGGCTTGCTGGGTTTTGCAAATGTTGATACATTTCATTATACAATATCAAAAAGTCACATCCATCTAAAGTCACTTCCAATCTCACTGGAAAGCCTGTTAAGTATTAGAAAGTATTCAAGCTCATGGTGGTGAATATTAAGTTTTCTAAAATTCCAGTTTTTGTGTGAAAATTTATTATTGGCAGCAAATACTATACTCATTGCAATTTTTCTCAGAGTTAACAAGCTCTCTTGATTCGCTTTTGAAAACTCATTTGCTAAATAACTAAGATTAAATAGCCATATATTTTCTGTATTGTTCCATGAAAATGGTACTTCATAAGAAGTGTCTAGTTGCATCAGTGACCCAAGTGCTTTGGAACAGATAACGTAGTTTGATGTGCAACAGAAGTTCTGTGTGATTACTTCACATTTCTTTCACATAGAATATTAAGATAATGTGGATTTAAATTTTAAAATTCAATAAGATTAGCATTTTTAGTGCTTCTTTAAGAACATTATTTAGGAACACTGTTTTTAAAATTATTTATTCACTTATTTATTTACTGCTATCATGCATCAGTAAAGGACTCTTAATATTTGTAAGTTTTAGTTTTTTTATTTGCACACCAGAAATTTATCCACCATTGCTTTTGTACCATCAGTGTAAATGTCAGTCTAGTGAAACAAAGCAAATAATATTTTTAAAGTTTCTATTTTTGTGAAGATAATTTTGATTGAGTACCTTCAAGTATTTGTGGACTACACCTTGAAAGCTGTTTTATAATGTCAGCAGATCTGTGATGTTCAGTATTATCCCATCATTTATTTCTCTGTTTATGGCTAGCCCTTTCTCTTTTCACTTCTATCCCACACCTCTAGCATGCTCTTGGCATGCTTAACTTGTCACTGATGCAGGCCCCTTTGTGAGTCTGTACTGTTGTGCATACTGTAACCACTGCCTCGAATTTGTCTTTGCTCTCTCCTTTTTACCTGTTACATGCCTCCTTTTCTCTCCATCCCCACCTCAAAAGCCACCTGCTCTTTGAAAACTCTATTCTTTGTGTAATTACATGATTAAAATTAATGCCAAATTTAAAGAGAAATTAGTTAAATCAATAAAGAGGAAGAACAATTGGATTGAAATTCTGGAGAAGAATTGGATTCTGCTCTGTTACTAACTCATGGTGGGTTCTCAGATAAGTTCCCTTTTCATCTTAATTACCCTGATCTGTAAAATGAAAGAATTAGCAATATGATTTATTAATTTCTCACAGTAATTGGGAGAAAAGATCATTTGGGATTTTAACATGTGGAAGCAATGTTGTCCTGAGTCTGAAGACCGTGGTTCTGTTCTACAACAGATTAATACATTTGTGATATTGAGTAAGCAATTGTTTTGCCTCTCCAGTCCTCATTTTTCATATCTGTAAATTGGAAATAATAATCTCTACCTATTTCACAGAGCTTCTCTCATATTATAATTTGAAATTGTACATGAAAGTATTTTCTGAATTGTAAAAGTTCTACAAAGTGGATTTCCTATATTTGTGTATTATTGAATCCTTTTAAAAGATTCAAAGGAATTTTACATATTTTATATTATTCTTGGTCTCATTTTTCTATCATTACTTAAGCT
The DNA here is from genome assembly GCA_017311185.1 of Proteles cristata cristata. Lineage (NCBI taxonomy): Eukaryota > Metazoa > Chordata > Mammalia > Carnivora > Hyaenidae > Proteles > Proteles cristata. The sequence goes on along the minus strand of JAESUZ010002924.1, from coordinate 516,911 downwards.
AATTATTAGAGGTAGGAAAACTAACCATGGATAAAATATCTGAGTCACATTATTAGATATAGCTTTTTCATAGATTCAGAATGCTAGGACTTGGATGAATACAAGGTGTGTGGCACCCTCTGTCAGTGTGAGGGCTGGTGCCATGTGCTTGACAGATGACCCCATTTAATGCAATGAATCTATATAGGAGGCAGCATCCTTCACCCTTTATGTATGAAAAGTATGTGTTGTAGAACATGTTTGTATAGCTTTCTTAAGGTCATAACGTTGGTGGTATTCTAGTTATCTAATCCAGGTGGGTATTTTAGGACTTTTTAAAAAATTTGGTCATATAGCATATCATAATCTATTCCGTTTATTTGGAAGATAAGAAAACTGAGCTCACAGAAGGAAATGGCTTTCTGAAGGCACACCATGGGCTAGGAGCTGGAAGTAAAACAGGTCTCCTGATTCTTGGTGCAAAATTTTTTATTAGCTTTCTTTCCAGTTTATATTCATTTAGTTGTTACTTTTACCAATAGGAACTCATTTTTCTTTGCCTTGATTTCACTTATCCTTTGTATATTTTTACATTTTCAAGTAACACATTAGATTTACTTGTGGGATTTGACTGAAATTTAAAATTCATCAACATTTTATCTAAATAACAGAATGTCATTTCTGAGTACACAGTCTTACAGTCTTTCTGTTCATCGATGTGCATTCCACTACACAAAAACTAGTCATTCTGATTAATGGTGTTCAATTTGGATGTTAGTTACCAATAGAGTTTTGTAAATAAGTCATTCTAAGCTACTATTATCAGGAAACAGGATCTGATGCTCTTTTTCATACTGCCTGTACCCACACAGTAAGATCTACAAAGGCATAACTACAAAGGAAGTATAAAACACAGTTCTCTTTGACTCTGGTTTCAGGAGATGACAAGCAATAGTCCAAGTTCTTCAGAGATGAAGAAGGGACTCATCTTTTAGTGACTGTAACAAATCTGGACACATGTATTTACCTCCTTTCACATAGAATATTAGAGAATTTTAGTTTTATGATTCCAGTGTCACCTTTTAATTGCTTTGTTTAATCTCAGCTATTTGTGTCTGTCCATGTGGGTGTACACACACACACACACACACACACACACAAACACATTTAAACACAAAGGTTGTTTGTGTATTGTTTTAAACATTTTGAAGTCTAATATGGATGTATAGAAATGCACCGATCATAAGTATACCACTTAATTAGTGTTCACATTTAACCATGGAGCCAGCACTCAAATCTAGAAATAGTGGGGTGCCTGGGTGGCTTAGTCGGTTAAGCGTCCAACTTTCGCTTAGGTCATGATCTCGCGGTTCGTGGGTTCGAGCCCCACGTCGGGCTCTGTGCTGACAGCCACCTCAGAGCCTGGAGCCTGTTTCAGAGTCTGTATCTCCCTCTCTCTCTGACCCTCCCCTGTTCACGCTGTCTCTCTCTATCCTAGAAATAATATATATATTATTTATATATATTATAATTTATAATTAGAAATTATATATATATATATATATATAAATATAAATAGAATGTTACTCAAACTTTAGAAGCTACTTCATGTCTTCCAGTTGCTCACTGGCTTCTTGAAGATTACCATACAGTATGTTAAATTTGCCTATTTTTTTGGCTGCATACAAATGGAATAATCTAGTATATATCTTTAATGAGTGGCTTCTTTTGTTTTATCTGTGAGATTCATCAACAGTGTTAAATGTCACAGTAGTTCAGTCACTGTCCTTGCTGCATTGTATTCTGTTATATGAATCACTACACTTTATTTTTCTACTCTCCTGTGAAGACATTTGGGTTGTTTCCAAACACACAGACACACACACCAATAAAGATTTTTATTGAGAAACATAAAAAAATACTTTTGGAAATCATTAAGGAAAAGGCAGACAACCTAATTGAAAATGACCAAAAGAATATAGCCAAAAGGCCAATAAACATATTCATTGGTCATTAAGGAAATGCAGATTAAGATGACAATGGCATCCTATTACACACCCACTAGAATGGCTAAAATTAACTAATTAACTAATGGCTAGAATTAATTAAAAAAGGGAAAATGCTAAGTGAGAATGTGAACTACAACTCTCATATACTGCTGGCAAAGGTACAGACTGGTATAAGATTTGCTAAGTCATTTAGCAGCATCTAAAAAACACCCTGAAATTCATATTCTTTATCACCCAGCTATTCTTTTCTGAGGCATATACTTAGTGGAAATGTGTACCAAAAGATATGTACAAGAATGTTCATAGAAGCACTGTTTGTAATTACCAGAAATATAATTCATTTTGAAGTTTAGATGTGTTTTTTATTGAAAATATTCAAAATTTTAGAATATATTTGGCATTGCAGCAGGAATTAGAACTTTGGTAATACTAATAAAGATTGGGTTGTCTACAATAAGAATTACATTAAAAAGGTAAAATAGACATTTGGAGCTACAGTTAAAATATCCACAATAAAGACTGACTTTTGTAAGTTACTTCTGGAAATGTGCATCTTCTTGCTTATCAAAATTAGGTAGGTATCAATTCTGGCTTATCAATGGAAATGAAGGGAGGAGTCCTATAGGCAGCTTTAAATAGAAGGCACAGCTTTAAATTCTATTTAAATTTAAATTTAAATAGAAAATTTTGAGTATGTTATATGATTATATTCTGGTATTTCCAGTTCGTTCTTTTTTTTTAAAGATTATTTTGAGAGAGGTAGAAGGGCAGAGAGAGGGAGAGAGAGAAGCCCAAGCAGGTTCCATGCTGCCAGTGTGAGCCTGATGCTGGCCTCAATTCCAGGTTATAAGATTGTGACCTGAGCCAAAATCAAGAGTCAGATGCTTAAACAACTAAACCACCCAGGCACCCTGGGATTTCACAAGTCTTAATGCAAATTTTCAACTTAGAGCAAACAATCTCTTTCTGACCCTTAACTGATATACTTTTTTCTTCTTATTTCATGTATTACAAATGAGTCATTTAGTTTATTCAATTACTCTTGGTCGAGCATTTAATATGTGCCAGGCCCTAATCTAGGTGCTTGGACTATAGTTGTGACCAAAGCAAAGTTCTTGCCCTCAGTAAATTTGGTGCTAGTGGGGGACAACATGCACATGGACATGTAGACATGAATTTTTAATATGGCAGGTGATGAGGGGCAGCTGGGTGGCTCAGTTGGTTGAGCATCCAACTTCAGCTCAGGTCATGAGCATGCAGTTCACAAGTTCGAGCCCCACGTCCGTCTCTGTGTTCCAGCTCAGAGCCTAGAGCCTACTTTGGATTCTGTATCTCCCTTTCCCTATGCCTCTCCCCAACTCACACTCTGTCTCTGTCTCAAAAACAAATAAACATTAAAAAAATTAATATGGCAGGCAGTGATCAGTGCTATAGGGAAAATTAGAGTAGGATAAGGAAAACCCTATGTTTCTGATAAGGTAAGATTTGAATAGGGAGATGAAGTAAAGGTGAAAGCCATAGAGATCTCTAGAGGAACAATGAATCAGGGGAAAGGACACCAAATATCAAAGTCCTGAAGCAGGCTTTATGTATTCAAATAACAGTATGGAGACCAAGAGCAGAATGGATGATGAGAAGAGTCAGAAACCTTGTAGGTCATTGTAAGGGTGACTCCCATGTTTTGGGTCTGAGAATAGAAAGCATGAAGGTTTTTTGTTTGGTTTTTTTTTTTTTTTTTTTTTTAATTTACTGAGAGGTCTATTAAAGACAACATTAGGAGTAGATGCGAGGTGAGGGGAAACCAGGAGCTTGATCATGGTCATGTTAATTTTGAGGTCTTCATTAGACTTCAGTGGGGAAATGTCCAATAAGCTTTTGAATATAGTGTCAGAAATTCTGGGAAATGGTGTCTGGAGGTATAAATTTGTGAGTTGTAAATTAATGAAAAGAATGAGGTCACTTAGAAGGTGACTTACTTAGGAAGGTGAAAACATCTGAGAAATGACTGGGGATGAAGTTGAAGAAAGGAGGAGGAACAGGCAAAGGAGATCGGGAAGGAGCAGCTAGTGAAGTAAGATTGGAATTAAAGATCATGTCTTTTTACTTATAACTCAAGTCAAGAAAATCTTATAAGAAAGTGGTAGGGATCAACAATGTCAAGTACTGTGATTAGACCCAGAAAGGTGAACACTGAGAATTGGTCATTGCGTTTGACAACATCATTGACCTTGATAAGGCTCGTTTCTGTAGATGGTTACAAAATCTTGCTACACTGGATTTAAAAGCCATTAAGGGAAGAAATGGGGGGTGAAAGTATTAAAATTCTTCTGAGGAATTTTGATGTAAACGGAAGCAGAGTAATAGTGAGCTATAGTCAGAGGGGATGCAGGGTCAAGAAAAAGATTTTTATAGATGGGAGATAATAAAGCATTTTTGTAAGGTGGTGGAAAGGTTCTGGTAGAGAGAGAACATTTGATGCAGGAGAGAGAGAATAGTTGCTGAAGTGATTCCACAATGGCAGAAACTCACAGATAAGTGGAAAATGTAACCTTAAGTAGCTTTTTTTTAACATTTATTTATTTTTGAGAGACAGAGACAGAGCATGAACAGGGGAGGGCAGAGAGAGAGGGAGACACAGAATCTGAAGCAGGCTCCAGACTCTCAGCTTTCTGCCCAAAGCCCGGCACAGGGTTCGAACTCATAAACTGCAAGATCATGAGCCGAAGTCGGACGCTTAACCAGCTGAGCCACCCAGGTGCCCCAAATAGCTTTTTTTTTAAAATCTCTCTTTTCCCAGCTTTTCTATGAAGCTCACAATGATAGAGGAAAATTAGATAAGCAGTTGTTTTGCTTAAAAATCATATTACATTGGAAAATATAAAAAGGGACTTAATCTGATATCAGTATATGGCACCTGATAACCTTGCCGTTTATTCTGCACTAGACCACAGATACCAAAACAAAATCTTTGGACAGATAGCAGAACACCAACTATGTTTCTCTTAAGCCTCCATCGTATAAGCATACAGGATCTGGGGGCACCTTGGTGGCTTAGTCGGTTAAGCGTCTGACTTTCGCTCAAGTGATGATCTCGCGGTTCGTGGGTTTGAGCCCCGTGTCAGGCTCTGTGCTGACTGCCAGCTCAGAGCCTGGAGCCTGTTTCAGTCTGTGACTCCCTCTCTCGCTGACCCTCCCCTGCTCACGCTGTCTCTCTCTCTCTCCTAGAAATAAATAAAAATATTTAAAAAAAAATTCATACAGGATCTGTACAGCCAACCTGTGCAGGTCTTAATTGACTGATACCCTGTGCCGGGCAGTAGATGACGCTTACAGTTCATAGTTCTCTCTCTGTGGGTTCCGGGAGATTAGCTTACAGAGCTTCAGATTGTCTTCTTTCCATATATGTACTTGTTTGTCTTTGGAGTCCCATTTCTAAGCCGTACTGCACAAATTACCTTTGAATCGTGTGTGAAATTTTAGGGAAAAACCCACTTGAACAGGAATATTTTTGAGATAGAGGTTTTTTTTTTTTAATGTTTTATTTATTTCTAGAGAGAGAGGAGTCACAGAGCAGGCTCCAGGCTCTGAGCTGGCAGTCAGCACAGAGCCCGATGGGGCTCGAACCCACGAACCGCGAGATCATGACCTAAGCGAAAGTCGGACACTTAACCGACTAAGCCACCCAGGCGCCCCTGTTTTTTTTTTTTTTTAACTCCTCCTTTAGAAATGACCAGTTGTTGATTCAATTATTAATTAGGACAAAGCACTCTTATTTAATTAGAAAACCAAGTTATTAAACTTCTAACTGATAATATTCTTAAATCCTCGCTCATGTGATAACTCTTAAATTTCTACTTCAAAAAGTCTGCCCATCTGTATTAATTTATAATCACCTTCGGTATTTGAAAATCTTTTATCCTTATGTTACGTCCTGCCAGAATCCAAAATATAGAAATGATAATTGACTATTTGATATTAAGGAACATTTTAAGTACTTATATTTAAGTTCATATTATTAATATTTATTTTCTCAATTATATACATAATCTAACATTTTCTGTTAGAAAGGACCACTAAGAGCAGTTAAAAGTTAGCTTAGTATATCAGGAAGTTGGAGGAGCATTCTTTCTGACTCAGTTTTTGGCTGAGGCTCCAAAGGCCGAGAACAAAACAATAGGTGCCAAGAACCCCCACATATCAAAGTTAGGAAACAAACCTCTACTGCAGTCATGCCAAAAAGGTGCTAAAAACTGGCTTTGTGACATTTACCTCAGCATTTACCTCAATGGCCTTAAAGTTAAGATTGAAGAGAGCTAGTAGGGGAAATACTTCGGAGGAAATTCTTTAGAGCCCAGTGGCATTTTCCATAATCCTTGTCACAGAAATGGGAGGAAAATGTTTTTCCTTATTCTCAGACCTACTTAGAGGCAGAACTATGTCTGTTCTCTGTATTTGGGGAGACTCATAGTAGACTGGTGTCTGACTCACACTGGAGCAAGCATAAGGCACGGCTACGACTATTGGCTACAGGTGGTAGAACAGAGAGACGACAGCTACCGTGACACGGAGATTTCCTTTCTGTTCGTCCGGGTATTCACTATGACCCAGATTTTGGTCAGATGAGAAAGAACAGAAGTAGACAGTGACAGGGTGAGAGCAGAGCAAGCAAGAAAGTGCCAGTTTGATGTTTAAAACAAAGGAAATGTGGGGAGCCTGAATGGCTTAGTTGGTTAAGTGTCTGACTCTTGATTTCATCTCAGGTCATGAGCTCACAGTTCCTGAGTTTGAGCCCCATGTCGGACTCCAGGCTGGCAGTGCAGAGTCTGCTTGGGATTCTCTCTCTGTCTCTCTCTCTCTGTCTCCCCTCCCTCTCTCTGCCTCTCCCCTGCTCTCTTTCTCTCAAAATAAATAAACTAAAAAAATAATAAAACAAAGGAAATTTGCCCCAAAGGACCTGGGAAGGTGATGGAGCCCCAGTAGTGTGCCTGTGAAGTGTGGACTGCAGAACACCCAGGGTGAAGGTTGGAATCGGGAGTTTCCAGCTGAAAAGAAGCCATGGCCATTTCATAGTAATTGAAATTCGAAGTTTTCAAAGAGAGGATTTTGAGAAACCCACACAAATGCTGGCAACTAGCAAATCTAGTCATGCCTGCAGCCCCTTTCTGAGGAAGACTTTGGAGGAAGGGAGGGGGTGCCGTTTCTGAATCAAGCTCTGAATTGTTATCATTACCAGGGACTGGGCATCTGAATTATAAAAGTGACAATTTTAGTGGGATTGAATGTGCCAGTCTTTTTATTATCGGAGAGTGACTGAAAATGTTATGAGATCTGCTGGAGATTTCCTTCAAGTGCAGTGGAAGTACTAGGTCACATCCAGGAGGATGGATGTCTGGGGTGAAAACATAATGTTTTTTGTTTGTTTGTTTTTAAATAATTGAGTTCTCTAGCTTCTAGCTCATTCAATAAAAAATCACATTGGTTTTCAAACAATAGTTGATAAGAACAAAAAAAAGGCTTACCTTTCATTATCCAGATGCCACCACATATTGCAAGGAAGTAGTTCATCTCACCAAATGACACTCATACTTGTTGCCTTTGTATCTTGTTACGGGATTTTTGTTGGGGACACTTATTGTTCAGACATACGCACCTGTGGATATTTTAATGACGATATAATTCAAAAGAGAGAGTTTTCTTGTCTCTGTATCACAAATAATCTTACACCTTAGAAATGCTGAAAAGAAAAGCTGCAAAGATCAGTTACAGCAGAAACAGGATCAACTGTGGCAGCTCTTCAGCAAACAGTTTCCTCAGCTCATTGGGTTTCGAGACTGCACCAAAAGGGTTTCGAGACCCTTTCTCCAAAGACTGTGCAGTGTCCCTTGAAGCTCTTTACTCTAAAGGGTGTTGAGGCTTAATATTTTATTTCAATTCCCAATTTCTGCTCTGACTTCTCTTTACTTAATATCTTGTTTTTAAGTTTTGGTTTGTAGTAGTAATAAAACTACTTCCTTTTACTAGCTTGGTACCATAATTTCCTAGAGAGCAGTACAATTAGAGTATTGAGTTAGAAAATAAGATGCATGAATTTACAGTATGCATATATGTAAGAAATCAGAATATCCTACATATTTGTTTAACCAGACCACATGTAATAACTTTCACCTGCTTTGGACTCCATTTTTTTCTGACTGGGTTGTCTTATTTTGCAACAGATTTCTTTTGCTTTTCTTATGACACAAAATAAGTTATTATGAATTGATATATAACATGATGTATTATGTATTATTCTAAGTTCTTTACTTAAATTGTCTAATACTGAAAACTAATACTTTCTTTTATTAAGAAAGGATTTTCCAGGATTATTAACCTCTCTGCCTCAGTTAGCTCACCTGTAAACAGGGATAGTAACCCTGGAAAATCACTTCACTCAACATCGTATCTGTAAGATTTCACCCATGTTGTTGGTATAGGAATAGCTCTTTCTTCCTCACTGCTGTGTTGTATTTAATTGTCTTGAATATACTACAGTATATTTGTCCATTTTACTGTCAAATGAAAAACAAATCCATACTTAGGTAAGATTTTATTGGAAAGGATTGTTGCAATAGAGGGATGCTCTGACTTTAAGATTGATAAGCATCTGAAAGGTCAGGCAGAAGGAACTTCTCTTTTATAGGAGTAAATGAGGCCAGAAGGACCCAGTTGTTGAAGAGTGCAGTAAGCAGGTGGCAAAATTGGACAGTTTTCTTTGCTGTGAGCCAGTTCTTGAGAGGAGTCCAGTAAGGAGGTTTTGTTCTGCTTTCCAAGGGATTGCTTTTAATCTTAGGGAGAAGAGAAAATTGACGAGCTTGTGGGAAGGAGAGAAGATTAAGCCAAGTTTGGTTAAGTGAAGTTGCCAGGCGTCTAATTCAGATTGGTCAGTGGTGACAAACAGTTCAGGTACACATTTAGGAGACAAAAAAGGGGAGTTTAGAGAGTTTCTGGTAGGTAAACGAGGGGTTAGCCATGAGTCTTATTTAGGTCACCTGGGGACAAAGTCTTTGAGGTAAGGTGCTTCCCAAAATGCTAAAGGATGGAAGTATTTCTTAACATCTTAGTGTTCCAGGAGTTCAGGTAAAGCTCGAATATTATCATTATTATTACTATTGATGGAAATTCATAATGCTTCTAGTTTAGGGTCATTATTATTTGAAGTAATTAAATGTATTATGAACATTTTTATACATACATTTTGATGGACATAAGCATACACCTAAGAATGAAATTTCTGTGTCATAGGATGTATGGATATTGAGCTTTAGAAGATATGGACAGTTTTCGAGTTCTACTCCATCATTAGTGTATGAGGGTTCCAGCCACTCCACGTTCATGTCCAAAGTTGATATTATTAGCAGTCCCTTGAATTTTAGCCATCTGGTGTAGGTATAATGAGACGAAATGTAATTTTACGTTGCATTTCCCTGATGCAATAATCTCATTGAGCACCTTTTCATATATTGGGCTTTTAGCTATCCTCTTTTGCAAAGTGTTGTTTCAAGTGTTTTCCCACTTAAAATATTTATTTTCTTTTTCTTATTGGTATGTAGAAGTTCTTCATGCATTCTAGATAAAATTCTTAATCCCGTTCATATACTACAAATCTCCTCTCCAATCTTTGTTATCCATTCTCACTTAATGGTGTCTTTTGATTAATTGAAGTACTTATTTTGATAAGCTCTGATTTATTAGTTATTGTTAATGCTTTTCTGTTCTTTTTTAAATCTTTCTTTCAAGGTCATGAAGATTGTCTATTTTGTTTTTTTTTTTTTCTGAGAGTTTTATTGTTTTATGTTTCACATTTAATTGTGTAATCTACTTCAGTTTAATTCTTGTATATAATGTAGTGTAGGGTCAAGACTCATTTTTAAAATAGGCATATCCAGTTAATGAAACACATTTATTTATTTAGTTAGTTAGTTATTATATTTTTTAAAGTTTATTTATTTTGAGAGGCAAAGAGTGTATGTGAGCAGGGGAGGGGCAGAGAGAGAAATGGAGAGGGAGAGACAGAATCCCAAGCACGCTCCATGTTGCCACTGAAGACCCTGATGTGGGGCTCAATCTCATGAAATCTAAGATTATGACCTGAGCTGAGATGAAGAGTTGGATGCCTAACCGACTAAGCTATCCAGGCACCCCATTGCAGCACACCGATTGATGAGGCCATTCTTTCTCTGATTTCCAGATAATAACTGTGCAGATAATTCAATAATCAGCTATTTCATTCCATTTTAAAAAAAGCAAACTAATTTTTGACTTTTTTTTCCTACATTAAATTGAGCAGTAACTCCTTCAAAACCTGTTTTATGTATACACACAGTATCGATTTTTAGGAGGAGGTTGTCACTAGAAATTGTGTTTTTAATTTTTTTCCATTTTATTGTAGTAAGAACACTTAATATAACATGCAACCCTCTTAACAGATTTTCATGTATAATACAATATTATTAGGTATAGGCGCAATATTGTACAGCAGATCCCTAGAACTCATTCATCTTGCATAAATGAAAATTTACCTCTTGATTAGCCACTCATCATTTCTTCTCCAGCCGACTATCATTTTCTTTTTTGGTTCTCTGAGTTTGACTACCTTACAGACTTCAGAGAAGTGGACTCAGGCAATACTTATGAGTCTTTGATTAGCTTCTTTCACTTATCATAATGTCCTCAGTGTTCACCCTTGCTGCATGTTGCAGGATTTTCCTTTTTAAGTCTCAATAGCCCTTGATTATATGTACACACCACATTTTTTTGTGTGCTCATCTGCCAGTGGGCGTTTAGGTTGTTTCTGTTATTGTGGCTGCTGTCATTGCAGTGACTCTTGGAGTGCAGGTAGATACATGGGAGAGCTGGGTTTCTAGCCCAGCTGCTGTGCAGCAAAGTGGTGGGCAGAGCTGTGGTGAGTGTCACTTGTTCTGCTTTGTTCTCTGTAGTCCCCAGGGACTAGCGTGTGTATGCTGGATCCTATCATTGCCCCAGATGGTGAGATAGGAGCTGGCTCCTAGGGTAGATTCAGAAAAACTGGGATATTGGATGTGAGGACTCTTTTCTTCCTCAGGAAGAAGCGGCAGCTAAGGACCCCCTGGCTGGTATTGCATTGTGCTATACTGTGCTAAGGTGGGGATTATGGTGAGAGCCTGCCTTCACTTTTCCTACGTGTCACTGCACCTGCTTGGGTGTAGAAGCCTCTCAAAGAGCTTTTGGATTTCTGACAAAAAGAACTGATCTGTGTGTTGCTACTGAGTTGGTATGTTCAAGAGGGGAAGGAGTGTCCAGAGCTTCCTGTTCCTTTCTGAAGTCACTCCTAGTTAAAGTTTTCAATGGCTATTCTCTCTAACTCTATTTCCTACCCTACCATTCATGACTCTATCCACTCCAATCAGGCTTCTGTCTCTCTCAGCTGAAAAACAGGTCTTCCTTTTGCGAAATCCCATGGGGAGATTTCTATCCTCACCTTAATCTCTCAGCGGTATTTGGTCCTGTTAACCAATTCTGCCATAAAATTTTCTCTCTCCTTAATTTCTGTTTCCACTGCATATTTCTTGGACTTCCTCCTTTTTGGGTAGTTTATTCTTTGTCTTAATTGTTGGCTTATCTTCCTCCATCTGCTCATTGAATGGAGTTCCTCAGGTTTTAATTCCATGTTCTTCTCTCCCTGTAAATTCTCTTTTCTAACAAGTGATTCATCTGACCGTTAGAATATCTGAGGAGCTTTTAAAATCCTGATGCTTGGACTTCATCCTAAACTAAATCTGAGGTGAGACTAGACATCAATAGGTTTGCAGAGTTTCTCAGGTGAATTCCATGCACAGCAAAGCTGAGAATCACTAGACAAATCCATGCGGACCTACAGTATTAAAGTTTACTTATTTATTTTGAGAGAGAGAGAGAGAAAGAGCATGTGCATGTGTAGGGTAGTGGGGGGAGGGACAGAGAGAGAGGGAGTGAGAATCCCAAGCAGGTTACATGCTGTCAGCAAAAGCTGAACGCAGGGCTCTCTATCCCACGAACCGTGAAATCATGACCTGAACTGAAATCAGAAGTCGGGCACTTAACCGACTGAGCCACCCAGGTGTTCTACAATTTTATTTATTAAAAAAATTGTTAATGTTTCTTTATTTTTGAGAGAGAGAGAGAGAGAGAGGGAGTGTGAGTGGGAGAGGGCAGATAGAGGAGACAGAATCTGAAGTAGGCTCCAGGCTCTGAGCTGTCACCACAGAGCCTGATGTGGGGCTCAGATTCATGAACCATGAGATCATGACCTGAGCTGAAGTCGGACACTTAACCTACTGAGCCACCCAGGCACCCCTGTCCCACAATCTTAAATACTAATTTTGAATCAGAATAGCCAACATTTGTATTTGATTCTTAAATGCATAGCCAGCATATGGCACCATGCCTGGCATATACCAAATGCTTAAAAACTTTTGTTCAGTGAATTCAGGAATGACTAATGTGCATGCAAGGGGAGATTTAGCATGCAGATAGTTGAATGACGGTTAAGTTTTCATTGTTCTTTGAGGAGTTTTATTATTTAGTTGATGTTGTGGGTTGAGTTCTCTACAAGACAGACTGTGAGATGAAGATTTACATGCAGAAAGACATTGTGTTTGGAACAACACTTCTACGGAATGAGGAAGCAAGTTCAAGCATGTGAACAATGCCTTTGCCACTGAGGCAAGACGATCCAGGGAGCTCTGAAGCCTGGATGGCTTTCATAGATGCCTGTCTGTAGGAATGGACCTTGAACACATTTGTGTCCCCATATCAAACTCTTTGGGTGTGGGTTGCCTCCAGAGCAAGACCCCTTCCTTCAGGTGAAGGCTATTTGAGAAGTGACTCAGCTCAGAGGCTTAAGCAGCCAGTCTTCCAGGCAACAGCCTCAGTTCTGAAGGCGTGACCTGGGGGATGTGGCACCACAGCCTCTGCTACAAGTGGAACCAGATTATCAACTGAATAAGATCTTACACCTTATTTTAACCTTTGATTTAAAGGTGAGTATACTGAGGTACAGAGAGGGATTTGCCCAATATTATGTAGTAATCTTCCAGTCTGTCGGGTCTAGAATGCTAGTCTCTTGGCCCTTAGACAAGTGTCTCTTCAATTATTCCCACACGTAACTTGATTATGTGTGCCTTGTGTGTTGGATTTATCTTCTCAGCATTTCTGTGAGGCCAGAGGGGAAACATTTTATGTTTATGTTCTGTATGGAGAATTGAGAAAATGAAAGCACCATAGCAGCTGCAGTTAGTATCAGAGTCAGAGGTATCATTATGGATTTGTATCTGGTGCAATACTGTTTCTGCATAGTAGGGAAGATAATTGCATGGTGAATGTCTTGAGGTGTAAGTTTGATTCCTTATGTCATGAGGTTTAGAACAAATTGGTAAACGAATAGAAAGTGGTGAGAATGCATAATGTTTTACACTGTTTGAGAAATATACCACGTAAGTAGATCTTTGTAGTATTCATAGGATGAGTAATCTCATATGTGATATGAAGTTAAAAAAGACCAGAAAGATTAGGAAATTGCTGGTATCCAAAATCTAGCATCTCTACAAATAGATGTTTCTACTTTGTGAAAAATGTTTTGCTTTGAGCCATGGATGATGTAATTCCATTATTGTAAGTAGACAAGATTTGAAAATGTTTCCACAGGATCCAACAGTTCCTTAAGCCCAGTTGAGGGATAAGTGAAATGAATGCTGTGAAGCACTGTTCTTAATTATGATTCTTGGCCTGAAATAACACAGTAGACTTTGCCACACACATGCACATACGCCCATAAACACATTCTTTTCAAATAAATATAAACTAATTAAACTCAACTAATCATGTAAAAGGTATTACTCACTATATTCATAAACCTTCTGTTCACAGTTTAATCTGTGAAAACAGAATGGAAAATAAATATAGAAGCTGTCAAGAGAGGTAATAATAAGTTATACTGTAATTAGGAAAATACAAAACAAATAAAAACACTCTATAATAACCCTGGATTCATGCACAACTACTGACTTAATTTATTACCTGAATACATAAAGTCTTTCTCTGCCTTTGTATGTCTATCTATCTGATTATCTAGAAGAGACTCAGAGAAGGATTTGCCCAATATTACATAATAATCTTCCAGTCTGTCTGGGTCTAGAATGCTAGTCTTTTGGCTCTTAGACAAGTCCTCTGTGCTCTGCCTATTAATCTCCCTCTCACCCCCAGTCCCTATCACCCACTGATCTTTTTATTGTCTCCATAGTTTTGCCTTTTTCCACAATGTCATAAGGTTAGAATCATCATATAGTCTTCTTTCATTTAGTAATATGCATTTCTGGTTCCTTCATATCTTTCCATTGTTTGATAGAGCAAATAATTTAATGCTAAATAGTATTCCATTATCTGGATATAACACAATTTATTTATCTACTCATTTACCGAAGAACATCATGGTTGCTTCCAACTTTGGCAATTATGAATAAAGCTGTTATAAACATGTGTGTGCATGTGTGTGCGTGCATGTGTGTGTGTGTGTTTGTGTGTGTGTGTAGACATTTAAGTTTTTATATCCTTTGGGTAAATACCAAGGAGCGAGATTTCTGGATTGTATGGTAAGAGTATGTGTAGTGTTTTAAGAAACTGTTGCACTGTCCTTCTATGTGGCTGCACCATTTTGCATTTCCACCAGAAATGTATCAGAGTTCCTACTATTCTGTTGTTTCATATCTTCATTTGCATTTGGTAGTGTCTGTGTGGAAATTTTGGCCATTCTAATAGGTATAGATAGTATTTCATTATTTCAATTTGCTTTTTCCTGATGACATATGATGTGAACCTCTTTCCATATGTTTATTTGCCATCTGTCGATCTTTGGTGAGGTATCTGTTAAGGTCCTTGACCTTCTGCTCTTCCCATGCCCAAAAAACTTTTTAATTTTAGAACAATTTTAGACTTATAGAAAGTTTGCCAAAATACAGATATCACAAACACCCTTCTCCTAGTTTCTATTATTAACATATTACATTAGTATAATGCATTTTTTTTTTTACAATTAAAGAACCAGTACTGATGAACTATTATTAACTAAAGTCAGATTTTTTCAGTCTTTCTTAGTTTTTGCCCAATGTTCTTTTCTGTTCCAGGATCCTATTCAGTATATTACATGTAATTTTCATGTTTCCTTAGTCTTCTGTTGGCTGTGACAGTTTTATAGACCTTCCTTTTTTTACATGACCATGATGGCTTTGAGGGGTCCTAGTCAAGTATTTTATAAAATGTTACTTTACTGGGATTTTTCTGTATTTTTCTCATGGTTGGCTTGGAGTTATGTGTTTTAGGGAGGAAGACCACAGAATTCAATGCCATTCTTATCACAGTTTATTAAGGGTTCATAAAGTTAACATGACTTATCACTGTTAGGTCAACCATGATCATCTGGCTGAGGCAGTATTTGTCAGGTTTCTCTGCTGTAAAGTAACTCTTTTTCCCTTTCCTATATATACTCTTTGGAAGGAAGCCACTAGGCACAGCTCACACTAAGAAATGTAGAGTTATGTTCTACCCTGAAAATAGAGGATCTATTTGGAATTCCATTTATTTGGACTTCTTCATGGGTGAATTGTCTGTTCTCCTCCATTTATTTATTTATTTATTTATTTATTTATTTATTTATTTATTCAATCATTTGTTCGTATCTGTGTGGACTCATGGATTTTTATTTTATACTTTGGAATATAACCCAATATGACTTTATTTGATTGCTCATATCATTCAGATTTGGCCATTGCGAGACCTTTCTGTTGGCTTCTGTGTCCCTTTGATACACTCTCATCATCTTTTTGTTTTTTTTTTTTGAGCTTATTTTCAGTCACTACATGATATCTGATTTATTTTTTAATCTTCTCTTTTCCTCCGATTTTGGGTGAAGATACCAATTTGTTTCCACAAAGGAGGATCTCTACCACCTGAGGTGTTCAGGTCCAGGATCCCTCAGCATTGTAGACTTTGTGTGCATTTCTCAGGGAAGAACATAGCTCTTACAAGGTTCTCAGTGTTGTCCGTAACCTAAAAAAGAGGTAGAGAATTGCTTGCTGCCATAAAGAGGAGAAATAATGCAGCCTACACATTTTACATACTTTCCTCTTCGTTTACTGCTTTGTGCTTGCCTGCCTCGGCTCATGTCTGGCTGAAAGCTTTGTGGCTCCCACACCCCAATTACTCATGCTGGCATGTGCCATACTACTTTAAAGTCTGAAAAGGATTTTGATCATTGTTGTTGCATTTATAACTCTGTAAAACTAAAATCATCCCTTTCGACTCACATTCCTAGTTAGGGAGGATATTCAGATAATATATGCTCATACACACTAGTTTTGAAATGGAGCTGTGTAGTATGGTCACTAAAGGGTCAGGTAAATATAAGAATGTCCTTCAGTTAATGGAAAACTGAGTTTCCCCTTTGGAAAGAAATTTCTGGATTTTTCCCTTAGTGCTGGAAAACATTACATCATCCAGCTATACAGCCTGATGCATTCCTTGCATAACTTCACATATTAGTAATGACATCGGTTCAAGTTTAGGCAAGTGAACAAAAGAAGACTGGTTGTAAAAAGGCTTTTGATATAAAACATTATTTTCTCTAGTCATTTGATCACTTTGCCTTAGTAAAGTAAGTTATTTTCTTAAATTAATATCATATTTCTATGCAATAAATCCTCTTTTGTAATAATAACAGAGTTGTTGATAGATTTCTTGAAATAAAACAAAATGGCCCAGTCAAATAGATAAAATATTGTACTGAGATTCAGAATGTAAAGATAATGATGAAATGTGAATTAAGTGTGTGACCTAATTAAATGCATTTAACTCTTCTTATTCTTGGTTACTTTGTGTAAATACTAGTCACTTTAGCAAGTTACAAGGTTATGTATAGTAAAATGCAGACATAGGAAAATATGCAAATTATTTCAGCTCTTTGGCAGAAAGTGGTATATCTTGTAGACTCATAAAATATATTTTTAATGTGTAGAGATGTCTTTAATGTTATTTAGTATTGATTGAGCTAAGGAAGTGATTTCTACTGTTCTTAGGTAGGAAAACCCCTGAATTCATACATGTGAATATAAACTACATGGAGCTTCACTTAAATTTTAAAATGTCTTTGAATTTCTAATATAAAAAAAGGTGAACTGTTGATTAAATATTCATAACAGATTAACTACAGAAGAGTCATGAAAATATATATTGATACAAATAAATAAAAGAGCTATAATATATTTGATGTGTTCCTTTTTATTAATTTCAAGAGATTTTTGTTAGCCAACATTGATTGTTGTTAATAAATAAGAATTTTTGTTGTTGTTTTGTTTTCTGTTTCTTTTTAGCTGTGGAAAGAAATAAAAACTTTTGGAGATGGCTGGAGGGAAGAGTAGCACTGATAAGTTATAGAAAGAGCAAATTCAGATTTTCTAGGACTAATGATTTTAAAAATTAGTGAGACTAATTGATAGAACCTAAGAATATATATGTTATGAGCACACATACATATATACAACATACTTATATATGATGTGATATATGATATGATATGATATATGATATGATATAAATCCTGAAACAATATGTGAATGGATAGTGATAAGATCAGTACTATTTCACTTCTATTGTGGTGAGTTCATAGTGAAATAATAGCTAGGAATCAAGATGACCAGATTTCATCTTTAACTCTATCACCTTAGGATCCTCTCTTAACCTTCCTGTCTTAGTTTCTGTGTGTACCATGTACCTAGTTGCTCCATTAACTCATCTACTGTGTACTCTTATACCAATCAGGATTTTCTCTTTCTCTCCACTGAAAAAGAGCTCTCTGGGTGGTTAATAATCTCTCCTATTTCATCAAGGGAGCACATGTCATTATCAAATGAAAGAATGTAATGGACATGATAGTTGGTTCTTCAGTATCTATTTCATTCCAGTCTATTGATCTGAGCGAATTGTGATTACTTCTTTCTCTTTGCCAGTGATTGGTTCAGCAATGGCCAATGCTGGAAGCATCTGAGGAAAACAAAAACATATAACCACAAACAGCAAAACATAACCTTTATCCTAAGAGGACACCTCAGCACGAAATGCTCTTCATCTGGAAGTGATGTGTGTAACTGCTACCACTATAGCGCACACAGGCATCCTGAGTCTGAAGTCAATTTAGAAGAGCTGGCAAATGTGAAGTGTTTGAGACAGTGTGTATTTCATATTATATAAGAAGTATAGGGAATTACAAAAATACAGAAGCCATGATTCCCTCAAATATCATATTGTGTGTGTGTGTGTGTGTGTGTCTACACACACAGATATAGAGAAAAAGCTACAAAATAATTGCCACAATATATCTATGTTTGTGTTCACTAGAGTAAGCTGGGATGTTTGGGGCAAGATTTCAGATAAGCAGCCATAAAGGACAGGCTGGATGTAGATGAGTACAATGAGAAGAGGAAGTTACAGTGCTCTAGAAAGGAGGATTTATTCTGAACCAGGGAAGGAGGGGAAGGACAAAATTTGGTAGTGGGTTACAAGGGCTAGAAAGTGAATTTGACTGACACAGCATACAGCTGTATGGGAGAAAAGACTCTTTCCTCTATCGCCAGTAACTAGGTCTATGAAATAATAGGCATATTAACAGGAGTAAAGGTATACAAATTACTAATTTTTAATATTACATTCATTGGGGGCATCAGAGCAAAAAACAAGTGAATACCCAAAGGGTGATGAGATTTGAAAGCTGATAGGGGAGGGGATGTATGCCTCGTGAGGGAGAGTTTAGGATTTTTAGGCAAGATGAATGGGCCCTTAGAAGAATAGATGGGAGTTATGACAGTTTGTAACAAAGTTTTTTTGGGTGTCCTCCCATACTTCTAGTGTTCTCTCCTGTGATAAGAGTCAATCTTCTTTAGTTGATGAAACTCCCAGGGAAGGGATTTAGGACAATAAATACTGTTTGGAGGATCTGTCTGTAGGCAGATGGGAGTTCAGAGAGAGCCTCCCCGGCATTTCCCCTTTTTCAAGTGACTTTAGCTCCAAATAATCCATATGCCACAGAGACATCTTCCACAGCTGGAAGGAAAAAATCAGGCTGGAAAGTTCTCTGCTACTAAAATTAGTATTAATAGTTTTTATGTTGTCTGGCCATTTCATTTCTTAGAAGGAATGTACCTGTAAAGGAATTTACATCGAGACACTATAATACAGTCTTTAATTGATCCAATACAACTGTATTTTGTAATCAAACCTGTTTTTTCCCCCATGAATGAGAAACTTTGTAGATGGGTTTGAACACTAATTTGCATCCTAGTATCCAATTTTCCCACATATCCTCATTCTCTTTAGTTTTCAATCTTTGGATAAAGGATGACAAGTGGCTCTAGGGAAGTTAGTTCACCTGCAGTGAAATGGAAGACCTCATTACCAGTCCCCAAGTCCCAGCAGCTGTGATATTGAAGCCGATAAGGCCATGAGAAGCAATTTTAAAAATCCATATAATCTTTTGCACCTTTACGTGGTTTAATTAATTGATTACTTTTTTCTTTAATATTTTGGACTCTGATATCTACTTGAAAGGTTTTCTGTATCAATTTGTAGTATTTTTTGATTTTTATAAACTTCTTAATATCAGTCACATCTCACCTCTAGTGATTCTTATCAGCAGATTGTACCATAATTAACTCAGAACAGAATTGCCTGGTAGGTAAGAGCTGAGATTTCGAAACAAAGCCATTACTTCTAAGTTTGTTTCGTATAAATTAATATTGTTTATAAATTGATACTTTTACCATATGAATACAGAATAGAATAGACTGCTAGATACTCCAAGTATAATTAAAACTTCCTTGTGATTGTCACGAGTGTGTGTGTGTGTGTGTGTGTGTGTGTGTGTGTGTGTGTGTGTGTTGGGACAATGATTATATAAGACTTTATGAGTGGTAAAAGGAACCCAAACAGTAAACTAAACACATTTTTCATTGTATTCCAAGGAAGTGCGTTTTTTGTTTGTTTGTATTTTTATGTGCTTTCAAAGGATACCAATTTAGTCAAGCGGCATTGTTCAAAGTTAATTAAAATAGAAAAATATGGCAGTTTTTTCCTCCTTTTGATAGTTGATAGCAAACATATGTAGAAAAGATAGTTGTAACTTATAGTTCTGTATTTTCCTAGTTTAATTGATCAAGTAATAGAGAAGTTTCTTTTACCATTCCTCCACCCTCCCCAGCATATTTAACTCAGAACATTCTTTAGTTATTTCTTGAGCAATACTATTTTATAAATGTCAACATGATAGTTTCATGAATTCTTAGACTATCTCTCTTGCCATATCCTCTTTTTTTTAGATTTTTAAAAACGTTTATTTATTTACTTTTTAATAGTTTATTGTCAAGTTAGTTTCCATATAACATCCAGTGCTCATCCTCACAAGTGCCCTCCTTCATGCCCATCACCCCCCCTTCCCCTCCCCCTCACCCCATCTGCCCTCAGTTTGTTTTCGACATTCCAGAGTCTCTCATGGTTTGCCTCCCTCCCTCTCCTCCAGTATTTTTCCCCTTCTTCTCACCCATGGTCCTCTCCTTCTATACCTGCAAACATATGGTAATTGTCCTTCTCTGCCTGACTTATTTCACTCAGCATAACACCCTCAAGGTCCATCCATGTTGCTGCACATTGGCTATATCCTCTTAATAGGATTCACATACTCCTTTACTTAGACAGAGATTAATATACATTACTGAAAAAAATATTTTTTGCTGTTTTTATTTTGTTTGCTGTTACCTCATTGTCTGCACTCCCTTTGCGCTTGTCTAGATTTTGATTGCAGGTTGGTTTTGGACAAGGAAGATGTCTGTTTAATTTTATTTGAAAGAGAGTTACCTGGAGTGTTTAAGACAGTGCTTTCATGAATGTGGTTAAGTTAAATGGTAAGATACTTCTTTCATTTTTTATTTTTTATGACAAATATATGTTGGGCACCTGACAATGACTACCATTTTTATTTACTTTATTTGGAAACGCCATGCTGTGGTTGTGAACTTGTCTCAAAAGCATCTTATACCCATTGACAATTACCTATTTCTTTTGCTGGCCATTTCTAAATACTTAATCAGAGTTTTGTTTTGTTTTCTTCTCTAACAGCCAGCAGTCAGCAGAGGACCTTGCCCGAGTACCCGCCAACTCCACTAGCAACATCTTGAATAGACTTTTGGTCAGTTACGATCCCAGGATAAGACCAAATTTTAAAGGTTTGTTTCTCCCCCCACCAAAAGTCTTCAATCTCTGAAATTTAAAAATTATTTTACCCGTATAAGATCATTTAGCTGTGATATTAAGAACAATAAGATGCCAAATTGTCATCTTACTGTCCTGTGATGTGCTTAGACTTAGGGCAACTTAATGACAGAGGTATTTAAAGCTAAGCAAAATATTAATTCTAATAGTTTCATGTGGTTCCCAGTTATAAAAACAAAACAATAGATATACTGTGAATTAATAGACCAACCTGTGTCATGGGTTTTCTGAGTAGTACTTCGTATTCTTAGCTTTACTGATTTAAACTTCAAGCTCTGGGTGCAGTCTGGCTTTCATTCACAGACACCAACATTATCATTTGTAGAATAACCATATACTCATTGGGATTGGACAGTAGTTCTTACATGTATTCAAATTCTTTTAAAATTTTTGTTAGCATTTCATGGTGATAAAAAATGCCTTCTACTCTTTTGCTGGAAAAAGATGGCCATATGGTTTTAAAAAACACATTAACTTTGTGAATAAGAGCAACTATGTTTTCTACCACATAGATGGTTTCTACTCCAATAGAATATTACTATTTATCACACCTTTTCAAGAACCAAAACCATACTTGCAGTAAAAGTCACGAGACGATTATATAGTTGTGCAAACTTTCTTTCCTTCTATTCTTTTTTTTGTTTGTTTTTCGTTTTTTGTCCTTTTGATGAGTTAGGAAAAGCTGTATGAAAAGCTCTCCTCTGGAAAACTATAATCCTTCTTGCTGGCTAAAGACAGGTATTAATGTAGATCAGATTAACATTATAAGGCTTGATATTTTTTTTTCTTCTTCCTTTACAGAAAAAAAAATGTCTGCAGCTGTTTCTAGTCAACTGAAGTTATACAACTATGTTGTAAAAACAGGGTTTTTTGTTCATTACCAGAACCTATTCAGTTACTTTCAACAACAGCCATGGTCTGGGTTGTTTCATGTCTACCATATATTGATTCACCACCTGTTTTTCATCAGTCAGTGGCTCTGTGGCTAAAAAACTAAATTCACATTTTCCCTTTGTTAGCCCCACCAGCAGCCCACAATGAATAAAAAGAATAAAGAAAAAAAGGCAAGCAAGAAAGAAATTTGCAACATTATACCTTAATTCTCACTCCATGAACTTTCAAATTATTTTCCAACAGGTCAGGCAAAAATCTTTATAATGATTATGTTATATGTCTGATTAACTCTGCATATTTATGAATTAGAAATCAAAATATAGCAATTGTAAGTAAAATGTATTGAAAACTGCTTTCCAATTCAAGTAAGATTTGAAGTGATTATAAAAATGCAAAAAAATCAAGCATTTAACAAATGGTGTTTTTTAAATGTTTTACATTTTGTTGAGGTAAATGCATTAACTCAATTTAAAATTTCTTTAAAGGTAAGCAACTAACTCAGTCTCTACAATTTAAGAGATAAGTGTCTGAATAAATAGCATAAGAAAATGCAACTTAACTCATTTTTATTTTTTATGATCCTTATTTAGGAACATAAGTTAATAGCAATTGTGAACATGGAATATTGAAACCATAGATTTAAGTTTTTATATCCCATGTGCATTGGAAAAAATATAAAAATCGAGTGCATAAACCATAAAAATATGAAAATTCTGACCAAGTTTCTTACACTTACTAAACATATTCTTAATTTTTATTCATAGGCATTCCTGTTGATGTAGTAGTCAATATTTTTATCAACAGTTTTGGATCCATTCAAGAGACAACAATGGTAAGACTGCAGTTAATTTAATATTTTTAATTATCAAAATTGTAACTACAGAATAGTGTAAGTCATATTAAAACTGAAAAATAGGAGCACCTGAGAGGCTTAGTCTGTTAAACATCTGACTTCAGCTTAGGTCATGCTCTCACCGTCTGATAGTTTGAGCACCATGGCAGGCTTTGTGCAGACAGCTCAGAGCCTGGAGCCTGTTTAGGAGTCTGTATCTTCCTCTCTCTCTGCCCCTTCCCCGCTTGTGCTTTGTCTCTTGCTCAATAATAAAATAAAACGTTAAAAAAATGTCTTTAGCTGAAAAATAAAAGGGCACCTGGGTGGCTCAGTTGGTTGAGCATCTGACTTTGGCTCAGGTCATCATCTAGCAGCAGTCCCAGGGCTCAGTTCCGAAGTTGGATGCTGTGCTGACAGCTTGGAGCCTGGAGCCTATTTCGGATTCTGTGTCTCCTTCTCTCTCTGCTTCTCCCCAGCTTATGCTCTGTCTCTATCTCTCTCAAAAATAAATAAACATTAAAAAAAATTTAAAAACTCAAAAATAAGGAATAACTCTAAGGCAAAATGCATACTTTCTTGTAGTATAAAATATCAAAATTCCAAGGTTTGTTACCTCAGTGATTTCGGTGCCTATATAATTTTGCAATTCAAATGTAGCCTTACTGCTAGTTAAAACTCACAGAGAAGAATTAATATACTCACTCTGAACAACTAATTGGATACCACCTGGGAAAAACACTCATACAGTGAATATTCTGGAGCAACATTTATTTCCTAGTATGTTTATATGTGTGAGCATTAAAAAGTCAGTGTTCACAGTTTATTTTTCTTCTAGTTTCCTGAGGAGAATCTTCATTTCCTCTGTTGTGCTAATATTGTGATGTTTGGATCAGAGAATTGTAAAAAGCAAAGAGGAAAATCAATTTTTATAAGATCTGGTAACAGAGATGCCTGAAAAAAAAAAAATGTAACAAGGGGAAAGGTCATGGAAAAGCAAAGGAAGAGCCAAAAGATGTGACAGGCCAGCTTCTGTCTTGAAAGGAACAGAAAAGAGTTCAGAGAAGTGGCTGCTTTCCACATGAGTCATACCACAGCCTCCATGAAGTAGTTTTTTATGAATACGTTACTAATCAGCAGATTACATTAGCAGATTTTCTGAAGGATGTGTGATGTAATTACCTCTCAGCTTCTTAAAAGACATTCAATAAAGTCTACTTGCTTTTCGATGTTTTAAAATAGATTCTGTGCTCTTTTTGAAAAAAACATACTGAAATGTACTTCAAGTGGGAGAAAGAAGGCTTAAGTTTTGGTGTTTTTTGGAGATACTTATATTTTTATTAATACTTACATTTTTATCAATATAGCATATGTTTTGGATTGAAAACATAGTAATAAATAAGGCACAGTATAATTTTTCAGGGAATATTTCAGACCAGAGAAAGAGGGATTTAAAATATATTATTCCTCATAGTAGCTTAATGTGTTATAAAAGCAACTGTGTATTGCATTTAATTTATGATGACTATTTTTATATCTAATTGTAATGAGAATGTTATTTATTTTTTGTAGAAGCATGTAGTTAGCCCCTGAATAATTGATTATATTTTCTTAGTGTATAGATATTTTTAGAGAATTATTCAAAAGAAGATTTTGGAATCAAATTCATTTACTTCCAATGACCTTTCAGTTCACCTAAATGACAGAAACCTACAGTGTAGATCACCAGAAGATAGCTGTGAAATAAGATACAGATGACTGTATAGCACTCAGAAGACAAGTGTAGTTAACTTTAACTAAAAATGTGGTTAGTCTGCCTAGCACGTCACTTTGCAAGAAGAGTAGATATCATTTTCTCAAGGTGAAACTTTAAGAGGATCTACTTTGTGTCTGTGCTCTCTTCTGTACCTTCTTTTGTCTTTTATGACATCATTACACTAATCCTAAATCATCTCTGCAAGATATTCTGGCCTGTTGGAAACATTCTTACTGTATCTTGCATTCTGGGACAACTAGTAATACAAGGATATTTGTTCTAATTTGCATAAAGGCTACCCACATGTCCCAGCTCGGGAAATATAAATATATATCTATTCTTTAGTAATCATTGAATGCCTTCCAAATGTCAGACACATAAACTTCCCCAGGTCCCATCAGGAGTTACTTGATTGTATCTAATTGAAAGTGCCTAGGGGAAAGGGACGGTAGAAAAGGGAGAGGAACTGTCTAATAGAATATTTGAGGATTATAATAAAATATTGCATATTTATAATATATTCTTGGTTGTCCTCCTGCCAGGATTCATCAGAGTAGCCGGCCTAGAGTACTTCTTGCTGGAACCAGATTCAACCAATTCTCATCAGGGAGTCTTTGTCCCTCCTATTTATCCCTGATTTCCATCTCTTACCTTCTAATCAGAGCCTTTTATGGCTACTCTGACTCAGTGCTTTCTTTTCAATCCATGTCTTTCATCTTTATCATTTGTTACTTAAATCTGAGAGTTTCTTTACTGTAATTAAATTATTTTTGTGTATTCTTCTTTTATTCTCTAATGGACTGTAACCTTCTTAAAGGCGGAAGTAATGTATCCCACTTCATTTACTCTAATATACAGAAGACAAAGGGTACTCCATAAATAGTAAACATATACATCATTTCTTATATTAGCTAATAATGATAGAATAAAAGAACAACCATTCTGATATTTGCCTAGCACAAAAAGAGTCAAAGTAGCCTTAAAACAATTGACAGAGCAAATGTAAATAATAGACTCATGTCAAGTGTTTATTTGATTAAATAACAGACTGAAATAAGTTATTATTGTGGAGTGTTAATTTTGGAAATTTTAGAGACCTTTATCCAGAGGAGCCAAATTATTTATATTTGCTGGATGAAAATCAATCTGCCTTTCACTTTGTGTTGTATAAACACAGCCTGAAGTTTCACTCATTGAATAGACTTAAATATTCTACTTCATCACAATTATTATGTTTTGCTCAGCTATGTTTATTTCACACATCCTGATAGAACAGTTTCCTAGACATGGCTTTTGAGACTGTCCTGTTTTATAGATTTGCTCATTTCTTTTCAAAAATAGTGTCCTCATACCTTGTTTCTTCCAAGTAGGGAAAGTCACAAGCTATTATAGGTACATAGATAACTTTAAAGTGTCATCTAAGGGAAAACAAGATCTAAAACAAAATTTGTTCTTTGTTACTGGATACAAACACTGATCAGAAATAATAGTGATGGACTTTGGGGAGTAACCGAAAGGATATACAGGATGAGAGAATGTATCTTTTTTTTTCTTCCAATCACCCAGAGTGAGCTAACGTTATTATTATTATTATTTAGCTATATTGAGGTATAATTGATAAAATTGTAAGAGATTTGAAGTGTATGTGATAATTTGATATATGTCTACATTGTGAAAAATAGTACCCTCATCAAATTATTAATACATCCATCACCTCATATACTTAGCTTATTTTTAAAAAAATTTTGGTGAGAACATTTAAGTTCTACTTTCTTAGCAAATTTCAGTTATATAAACAGTATTTTCAACTATAGTCACCATGTTATACATTAGATGCTGACCTTATTCACCTTATTCACCTTATAACTAAAGTGTTTGTAGTCTACCAACCCCTCCCTATTTTCCATACCCCCAAGCCCCTGGCAACCACTTTTCTACTCTGTGTGTATGCTCTCCATGCTCATCCATGTTGTTACAGATAACATAATTTCCTTTATTTTTCTTAAGGATGAATTGTCTTCCATTACACACACACACACACACACACACACACCATTTTCTTGATCCATTTATCCATTGATGGACACTTAGGTTGTTTCCATACTTTGGCCATTCTGAATAATGTTTTGCAGTGATCATGGGAATACAGATAACTCTACAATAGTATAATTTTGTTTCCTTTAGATATATACTCAGAAGTAGGATTACTGGATCTTATGGTTGCTCTATTTTTTGTTTCTTGAGGACCCTTCATATTGTTTTCCACAGTGGTTATACCAGTTCATGTTCCCATCAGCAGCATACGATGGTCCCTTTTATTCCACATCATTGTTGGTATTTGTTATCTCTCTTCCCACTATTTTTTTAAATAATAATCAGAGAGCATATTTCTTAACAACAAAGCAAATTAAAAATGCCCTAAAACAAGAGGTTGGGAAAAAAGATTGTTTCATTTGTCTAAATACAGGATGTATGTTCATGGAAACAATATGGTGGACAGTGTGTAAGCTGTGACATAAGACAGGCTTATGCTTGAATCTGTTGTGTGCCTGATGTGCTATACCCTAAAAAAAGTGAATTAGTTACAAAAATAAAGCAACTGCATTTTGCCTGGCATAGTAGCTCTCAGGAATAGTGACTCTTGGGTTGTCATGCATTTTCAAATTAATGTACTCTTTCACAAAAGAATATCATCTTAAAGGAAATGCTAAAGAAAATGAACTATTTATAAGTTTGTTAATAGCCCCATTGTACAGTTGTAGTTTTGTTTATTAATAGCCTAGAAATTTCCCCTACAAAGATCTGCTGAAATAAAGGAACTCCTAAAATTTGGGAAGCTTCAATATTGCCTAAAACTTTTCTCTACAGTTCAAACCTTTCTACCTCAACTGGCAGTTTCTTATTCTAGAAGACATTATGCAGAACGCAGAGCTTAGGGGTGCATGTAACATCAATAGCTACAAGTCAGGTGGCAGACCGATGGAGGGCAGCTTCTGAAAGAAGAGGGCAACCATTGCTCTCTACCAACAGATAAAGTTGATTATCAAAGAAGTAGTCAGGGTTCCAGGCATTCACATTGTTGTGAGGAAATTTTTTTTTTTTTGACCAGCTTTTTATTTTTTGATTTATTTAAAAAAACATGTTTTATGTTTGTTTATTTTGGACAGAGAGAGACAACATGAGAATGGGAGGGGCAGGGAGAGGGAGACATGGAATCTGAAGCAGGCTCCAGGCTCTGAGCTGTCAGCACAGGGCCTGACATGGGGCTCGAACCCATGAACCGTGAGAAATTTTAACCAGTTCCATGTAGGAACCATTTATTTGTGCTTATTTGGTTTTTTTTTAAATTCAAATGCTAACTCAGATGGCTAAACTAAAAATAATCTCATATTTATTCACACACCATAATTGGGTAGTGAAGGAGAAATTACAGTCATATTAATATTCTTTAAGATTTTTCACATTTCCATGTTATATGCCCCAACAGCTTGTTATAAGATCTCATTTTATACCTTAAAATTCCTATTTCTCATATCTGTGTGTTTATTTGCATTCTACTACCTTATATCTTTTGTAATGTATCATTATTAATACTCTAAGTAGTATTTACTGACGTTAATAGTAATATCACCAAGGGGCGCTTGGGTGGCTCAGTCAGTTAAGCATCCAACTTTGGCTCAGGTCATGATCTTGCGGTTCGTGGGTTCAAGCTTGGTGTTGGGCTCTATGCTGACAGCTTGGAGCCTGGAGCCTGCTTCGGATTCTGTATCTCCCTCTCTCTGCCCCACCCCTGCTCATGCTCTGTCTCTCAAAAATAAATAAATGTTAAGAAAATTTTAAAAATTAGTAATATCACCCAAATTGCCAAATAAATGTAATCATCCTAATTTGAACTTCTAGTTTATCAGTGCTACTGCTTGGGGCTACTGGAACAGCAGCATTCAGAACAGAGAAGCATGATTCTTTTAGCGGCCAGGTGACATCTGTACTATGGTTATGTTTATAACATTTATTGATTCCTTATTCAGTTCTTAAATTTGGCTTAAATCTCTGGGATTTTCATAATTGAAAATGTGAACTAGTACACTCATGGGGAAACAGTTGGGTATTATGGTTTATTATGATAATCTATACACAGACACTTCGCCTCATCAGAAATATGTAAGCACACTTTCATGAAAATAAAAGCCTGTTTATACAGTCCACTTTCTTTCTTTGGTTTAGTCATGCTTCATAATTATATTGAATTACTATTGCACTATAATTCATGATCCTGTCACTTTCTGTGCCTTTCTACTGCATGACTTTTTATTTGTCTTAATAATAGACTTCAGCTCTTTTTAAGGCACCCAGTTGTGCCTATCAGGAAAAAAAAAAGTCGCATTTGGGATCTGCTGAAAGAGCTTAATTCTAATTTGTGGCAATTATTTACGTTTGTTGTTTTAAAGACAATGTTATATATTTTCCCTCTATATATAGCTTTAATTTTTTCCTTAAAACCTGTCTTAGTTTACTATCCCTTTTATTTTGTTGCTTTTATTATTAGCTTTCCAGCATTATTTCATTATAGAATAATATTAGACATATTTGTCCCCCCCCTTTTTTTACTATTTTACATCTTGATACACAAACTTCAAGAGGTTTTATATTTATTTTTTCTCATATGCTCTGTCTTCGGGTTTGTACCCTGTGGTAGGCAGAATAATGTTCCCTCTACATATCCATGTCCTAATCTCAGGATCTGTGGAGATGCTGTAGAGCATTTGAAATGCCTTTCTTTAGTAAGGATCTTGAGCTGGTTGTCCAAGTGCGTCCACTATAATCACCAGACTCCTTAGAAGCAGGAGGCAGGAGAATCAGAGCCAGTAGTAATAGACGTGGTAAAGACCATATTAACTTGAAGTAATACAAGGAAGTGATGTATCATCAGTCAAGGAACATAGAACCTGAAAAATGCAAGGAAATGGATTCTCTCCTCAGATCCTCCAGAAGGAGTCAACCCTGCAGACTCTGTGACTTGAGTCCCATGAAACTTATTTTGATATTCTGAACTCCAGAGATGTGAGATAATAATTGTGATGTGTTAGGCCACTAAAGGTTTGGTAATTTTGTTACAGCAGCAATAGGAAACTGATACACATGCTGATGAATACTTAATATATCCTCGTTGGAGGGTCATCCCAAATGCTAATGGAGGCTCATCCAATTTTATATAGAACTTCTTCCACATATGGAAATGGCAAAATAATGCTTTCTAATTCAGTGATTATTTAAAACTCTCACTTGCTAATCATAATAAGGACATAATTTGAAAGAGAATATGTTTTTAACAGTTAAACAATATTACATTTCTTTCTCTTTTCTTTGTCAACGCTACTTTTTTAGGGTCTGCCTCAAAATGAAGAATAATGTAATTTGTCATGGATACTTTCCTCTTCCCTTTTTTTCTCCTAGCTGTAATTTTTAAAAGTACTGGTGATTAAATATCGTAAGTAAGAGTATTACATCAGGCAATAAGGATGAGAAATATTCAAGTTTTATTTTCTTGTTTCCAGTAATTTGTCATTGTTATCAATTGATATAGAAGAAATTCAATTAGTCATGTGAATAATACTAGAGAAATCTCCTAACCTGGCAAAGTCACAGAAATAGGTATTTTTTTTTTTAGTTTTTATTTATTTATTTATTTTTTTAAATGTTTTTTTCATTTATTCAGCAATTTGTTTTTTTTTCTTTTTTTTCTTTTTTTTTTTTTACAAATAGTTTATTGTCAAATTAGTTTCCACATAACACCCAGTGCTCATCCCCACAAGTGTCCTCCTCCATGCCCACCCCTCCTCCCCCCACATCCACCAGTCCTCAGTTTTTGTCAGCATTCAAGAGTCTCTCATGGTTTGCCTCTCCCCCTTTCCCCCACCATTTCCGCCCTTCTTCTCCCCCTTGGTCCTCTGTTAAGCTCCTCCTAATCCTCCTATACGTGCACACATATGATATTTGTCTTTCTCTGCCTGACTTATTTCGCTCAGCATAACACCCTCAAGGTCCATCCATGTTGCTACACATGGCCAGATTTCATTGTTTCTCATTGCCATGTAGTATTCCATGGTATAGATAAACCACATCTTCTTGATCCATTCATCTGTTGATGGACACTTAGGCTCTTTCCAGGTTTTAGCTATTGTGGAGAGTGCTGCTATGAACATTGGGGTACATGTGCTCCTATGCATCAACATTTCTGTATCCCTTGGGTAAATTCCTAGCAGTGCTATTGCTGGGTCATAGGGGAGTTCTATTGTTAGTTTCCTTAGGAACCTCCACACTGTTTTCCAGAGGGTCTGTACCAGTTTACATTCCCACCAACAGTGTAGAGAAATAGGTATTAAATAGAAGTACATTAGGTTCTTAGTATATATATGCAGCCCAGCAGATTGCTTCTCTTACGGAGTTTATACTTCAGAGAGATACCACTTCACCACCTAGCAGGGACTCCTAATACACATGGAATATTGAAATAGGGCTAGAAGATTTTGAATGTTCATAAGGTGTTATTAAACATTTAACTAAAATGTTTTAATAAAATAACATATTGAGAAATATTGCTAAAATACAACCTAAAAATTTTTAGTGGCATTTTGTTAACTTGTAATTCTTACATGAAGCATCTAACCTCGCTAATGACCAAATTTAAATCCTTTACAAACCAGGCTTATAACAGCTTTGTTGACAGAATGTTAATTCTTACACTGCCAGATGCTATGAGAATTGATTTCCTTTATTTCTTTGAATGCTCATTTGTGTATTATAATGGAAAGACTACACATGAGTTAAAGATTGCATATGTGAAGGCTAGGTAAAAAACAGGAGTAACCAGAATAGCTATACTAACAGTAATACAAAGTATAAACATTTTTAAAATGTTAAAATATCAATAATGCAACTCAACCAATTTTAATGTCTTGTTGTGAAGTGTTTTATTGCCTTGAAGAAGTAGTTGAATTTGGCTGTTAATTGGGACTGAAAATTTTGGAGAATATCCACTTTCTAGATAATGACTAATCCTATGCTCTTTGGAATGAACAACGAGTAGTATTTGTCACTAAGTTCTATAAAAACAATTAAGTAATTTCCCACTGATAAAAGAAGTCTGTTTCTGATGGGAATTTTTCATTGCAAAATAAACGATAAAGCTATAATTATTGTGATTGAATAATTGAAAATGAAAATAAGTAGGTTTCAAAGATAGTTATCTTAATGTAGAGCATTTGAAATGCCAATAACTAGCAATTATTTAGAAATGCCCATAAAACATTAACCAAAGCAACTAATGAGCTTTTATCTTTTAATGAATGTTAAACTCAAATTATTAATTTAAATTGTAAAATTTTAACACATTCTTAAAAGATATGTAAACTTGCTGCAACTTGGATTAAATCATAATCATGTGGCTACATAGCTAAAAGAAAAGCATCTTTGAAGTACTTTCATACTGAAATAATAAGATATAATGACCAAGTCTGATACAATGAAATAAGCAATTTCCAGTGTTTCAGTGACGCTTACTGTAATATAACTCTAAGAAATAAAATTAAGGAAAAAAAATGCTGTAGTGGCTTGAAGATTCTGTGGTATGTCGAGTTTACAACAGAGCAGTGGAAAGCAAGAAGAATAACTCAGCAGATGCTCAGAAGAATATTTTAGCACTGTGTCCAGATTTGTGACCTTGAAGTAGATTATTGTCAAGAATAACTATTAGTTGATCAGCACAGTACATAACAAACTGAATGAGTTACACTATATGCAGAATTTTTTGAGGCAAAAATTGTATTACTCTGTATTACTGATATTATAAAAGAATAACAGCAGCATAAAAGACATATTGTAATAAGGCAATGTGCTTGTTTAACCCTTGGTATGGCCAGGTGCAGAATATATTATCTCATTTAATCCTTATAAAAACCCTGTCTTTGTGTGTATATTATTATTACCCACATCTTACAGATAGAAAACTTTGTCCTCTGTTCACGTCTTAATCCTCTATTATTATCTCATTTAATCCTTATAAAAACCCTATTTTTGTGGGTATATTATTATTATCCGCATCTTATAGATAGAAAACTGTCCTCTGTTCACTTCTTAATCCTCCACAATCTTGCTTTTACTATGTCACTGAATTAAAATGCTTTTGCTAAAATTTTCAGTGGCTTCCTCATTTGCTGAAACCATGATTGTTATTTGAGCCTCTGTGACATCTGCTGCTACTCAAAGCTTTTGCCTGTTTGGGTTGGTGATGAAATCACATTCTCAGGGTTTCTTTTCTTCTCAGTCTTCTAGCCTTCCCCTTAAATGCTTGTCCTTCCCAGGGCTTTTTTCCCCTTGTGTTCCTACTCTAATTAATACTTTTGGACAAACTCTTCATTAGTCTTCTTTTTTGTTGTTGTTATCTTTTCAAGATTTATTTATGCCATAACGTGTATCAGAATTTCATTCCTTTTTATGGCTGAATAATATTCCTCAGTGTGTATGTATATATGAATATACCTCGTTTTATTGCCCTTTGCAGATACTGTGTTTTTTTCGCAGATTGAAGACTGTGGCAACCCACAGTGAGCAAGTCTTTCGGCACCATTTTTCCAACAGAATTTGCTTACTTTCTGTCTCTTTGTCACACTTGGTAATTCTCACAGTATTTCAAACCTTGTTATTATTATTAAATTTTTATAATGATCTGTGATCTTTGATATTAAACTTATAATTGTTTTGGGGCATCAGAAACTGTGCTCATATAAGATGACAAACTTAACTGACAAACGTTGTGTGTGTTCTGACTGCTCCACAAACCAGCCATTTTCTGTTTCTCTCCCGATCCTTGGGCCTCCTATTCCCCAAGATACATAATATTGAAATTAGGCCAATTAATAACCCTACAGTGGCTTCTAACTGTTCTAGTGAAGGAAGAGTCGCATGCCTCTCACTTTAAATCAAAAGCTAGAAATGATTAAACTTAGTGAGGGAGACATATCAAAAGCCAATAGGCCAAAAGGTGCAAGGCCTCTTGCGCCAAATAGCCACATTGTGGATGCAAAGGAAAAGTTCTTGAAGTAAATTAAAACTGCTGCTCTGGTGAACACATGAATGATAAGAGAGCAAAGCAGCCTTATTGCTGATATGAAGAAGATTCCTGTGGTCTGGATAGATCACACCACCACAACATTCCCTTAAACCAAAGCCTAATCCAGAGCAAGGCTCTAACTCCCATCAACTCTATGAAAGCTGACAGAGGTGAGGAAGTTTCAGAAAAAAAGTTTGAAGCTAGCAGAGGTTGGTTCATGAGGATTAAGGAAAGAAGCCATCTCTATCACATTAAAATGCAAAGTGAAGCAGCCTTACTGATGTAGAAGCTGCTGCTAGTTCTCCAGAAGATCCAGCTAAGATAATTCATGAAGGTAGCTACACTACACAACAGATTTTCAATGTGCACAAAACAGCCTTCTATTGGAAAAAGATACCATCTAGAACTTTAATAGCTAGAAAGGAGAAGTCAGTATCTGGCTTCAAAACTTCAAAGAACAGGCTGATTCACTTGTTAGGGCCTAATGCAGCTGGTAATTTTAAATTGAAACCAATGTTTATTTATCATTCTGAAAACCCCAGGGTTCTTAAGAATTATGCCAAATCCACTCTGCTTATGCTCTGTCAGTGGCACAAGAAAGCCTCCATGACAGCACATCTGTTTACAACATGATTTACTGAATATTTTAAGCCATAGAGACCAACTGCTCGAGAAAAAAAAGATTCCTTTCAAAATATGACTGCTCATTGGCAATGCACCTGGTCATCCAACAGTTCTGATGGAGATGGACAATGAGATTAATATTGTCTTCATACCTGCTAACATAACATGCATTCTGCAGCCCATAGATACAGCACTTTTTAGATACTATTAAGAACATTTGTGATTTGTGGGAAAGGGTCAAAATATCAACATTAATAGGACTTTGCAAGAAGTATATTCCAACCCTCATTGATGACTTTGAGGAGCTCAAGACTGCAGTGGAAGAAATAATCATAGATGTGAAGGAAATAGGGAGCAAACTAGAATTAGAGGTGGAGCCTGAGGATGTGACTAAATTGTTGCGATCTCATGATACAGCTTTAATGGATAAGGAGTTGTTTCTTTTGTGTGAGCAAATAAAGTGATTTCTTGAGATGAAATCTACTCCATGAAGATGCTGTGAAGATTGTTGAAATGACAACAAATGATTCAGAATATTACATAAACTCAGTTGTAAAGCAGCAGCATGATTTGAGAGGATTGACTCCAGTTTTGAGAATTCTCCTGTGGGTACAATGCTATCAAGCAGCATCTCAAGCTACAGAGAAATCATTCATGAAAGGAAGCTTCAAACTTCATAGTTATCTTATTTTAAGAAATTGCCACAGGCTGAGCGCCTGGGTGGCTTAGTCGGTTAAGCGTCCGACTTTCGCTTAGGTCATGATCTCGTGGTTCGTGGGTTCTGGCCCCGCGTCGGACTCTGTGCTGACTGCCAGCTCAGAGCCTGGAGCCTGTTTCAGTCTGTGACTCCCTCTCTGTCTGACCCTCCCCTGTTCACACTGTCTCTCTCTCCTAGAAATAAATAAAACATTAAAAAAAAAAAAAAAGAAATTGCCACAGGCACCCCAGCCTTCAACAGCCACCACCCTGATCAGTCAGTAGCCATCAACATGGAGGCAAGACACCCTCCACCAGCAAAAAAATATTAGGACATTAACTACAGATGATGGTTAGTGTATTTTAGCAGTAAAATATTTTTTAATTAAAGTATGTATGTTGGGTTTTTTTAGATATTACACACTTAATGGACTACAGCATAGTGTAAATATAACTTTTATATGTACTAGAAAACCAAACAATTCATTCACTTGCTTTACTGTGATATTCACTTCATTGGTGTGGTCTGAAACTGAATCCACAATAGCTTCAAGGTATGCCTGCATACCACATTTTGGTTCTCCATTCATCTCTTCTGGACACTTAAGTTGTTTCTACCTTTTGACTATTGTGAATAGTGCTGCAATGAATATGAGCGTGCAAGTATCTCTTGGAATCTCTCCTTTTGGTTCTTTTGGGCTCATAACTAGGAGTGGAATTGCTGGAGCATATGGTATTCCTGTGTTTAGCTTTTTGAGGACAGAGTATAATTATTGAAAAGTTAAATATGTAGATAGAGTGAGGACATGTTAGTGATTTATTGAGCTCATTAGTGAGGGATCCAGTGGGACAGTAAAGCTGCTGTAGTGGAGACTTCAGGAGCTGGAAGGGAAGGAATGAAGGCTGAAATTAGACTGCCAAATTAGATACAGGCTTGTTAATGTCTTACAGGGCCATAAAGACATATTCCTTGTGGATGTCTTTTCTACCTGATATAAAACAAAAAGAAGATTTTTGCATGTACACCAGGCAAAATCACTTATAATTTATGAATCTGCTATAGGTTATCTGGTATTATGGAGTCTGGGCCCTAACCAATAGAAAATGGCAAGTCAGAAAAAGTTACATTTTTCCCAAGGAATCCTACGACCCTTAGATGGGCTTGTTAGACAATGTTTCAGCGTGATACTTCAAGCAATCTTTTGTCTATATTTCCACATTTTGCTTTTACTTTATCTCCTGTTCATTCTCTTTCATTTTGTTAATTCTGTTTTGCATTCAATTTCTTTTGTAATGTCATCTTTTCTTACATACCTTTCTTAGGATGAATTACTTGTTGAAATGTATTTACTATTCTTTAAATTTTATATATATTGCCAAATAACCCTCCAGGAAAGATTTTAAATTGATTTTGCCCTCCATGGTGTAGGGATGTGCCAGGTCTCCATGCTTTGCCAGTAATAAATATGATTACTCATCATCATCATTTCCAATTTCATGAGCAAAGGGGAAAAAAATCAAATCTTGTTTTTTACTGGGTATCTTTTTAGTGAGGCAGAACATGTCTTCATGTTCATGGGCTCCTCTTAGCAGACTTCACTATTGAGTTTTCCATGAGAATTGTTACTTTCTTGAAAGAAACTAGTAGTATCAGTGTTTTTGAGAGAATGATCAGATTTTTTTTTACAAATTATGTTCATATTTTAATGGCAATATCATTCTATCATATGAAAATAACATATTTTACAAATCTGGGCCTCCATGATAGATTTTATATTGTTTCTGGGGCTTGTTGTTGCTTTGTTTGTTTGGCTATTACATAGATGTATGCAATAAACATCTTTGAAATGTATTTGTGTGCCAAATGCATTCACTTTTAAAAATAAACTCTATTCTTATTTTTTTAATTTATTTTGAGAGAGAGAAAGAGGGAGAGCACACACAAGTAGTAGGGAGGCAGAGAGAGGGAGAGAAAGAATTACAAGCAGGCTTGGCACCATCAGCTCAGAGCCTGACACGAGTCTTGAACTCACAAACTGTGAGGTCATTACCTGAGCTAAGATCAAGAGTTGGACACCTGAATGACTGCACCACCCAGGCACCGCAAAGAGTAGATTGTTTTAGAGCAGGTTTAGCTTCACAGCAAAACTGAGCAGAATGTGTAGGGAGCTCTCATACAACCCCTGCCCTCCCTGCCCACAGCCTCTCCCACTGTGGACATCTGCACCAAAGAGGTACATTTGTTGCAACCAGTGAACCTATAATGACGCTTCATCACCTAAAGGCGGTAGATTACATTAGAGTTTGCTCTTGGTGTTGTTCATTCCATGGGTTGTGACAAAGGTGTGAACATATGTATCTACTATTATAATTTGATACAATAGAATTTCACTACCCTAAAAATCCTTTGTGCTTTACCTGTTCATCTCTCCATCCCCTATTACACCTGGCAACCACTGATTTTTTTTTTCTTTACTGTACCCATAGTATTGCCTTTTCCAGAATGTCACATAGTTGGAATCAGACAACATATAGCCTTTCCAGATTTGCTTCTTTCTCTTAATAGTATGTCTTTAAGATTCCTGCATGTCTTTTCATGGCTTGATAGTGCACTTCTTTATCATGGTGAATAATATTCTCTTGTCTGGATGTATCACAGTTTATCCATTCACTTACTGAGGAATGAGTTTTGACAATTATGAATAAAGCTTCTGTAAACATAGATGCGCAGGTTTTTGGGAGGGTGTACATTTTTAGCCCCGTTGAGTAAATACCAAGGAGTGCAATATGCTAAGAATATGTGTTGTTTTGTATGGTTTTGTTTTTAATGTTTATTTTTGAGAGAGAAAGAGACAGAGTGCGAGCAGGGAAGGGATGAGAGAGAGGGAGACACAGACTCTGAAGCAGGCTCCAGGCTCTGAGCTGTCAGCACTGAGCCTGACGTGGGGCTCAAACTTGTGAACTGTGAGATCATGACCTGAGCTGAAGTCAGAGGCTTAACTGACTGAGCCACCCAGGCACTCCTTAATGATTCTTTTGTGTTGCTGATAGAATACCTGACCTTCTCTGACCATAGCACCTGTCAAAATTCTGCCTACTCTCAGAGAACCTTCTCAGAATCACATTCTACAGCCTTTCCTGACTGGTGTCTGAAGTGATCATTTATTTTCTCAACAAGTACTGTCACCCTTAGAATCCTTGCCAATCATTTCCTTACTTGTATAATCATCACTTCCTGAGGGTATGGCCCTCATGTTTTATCCATCTCAGACTGGTAGCTCAGAGCTGCGAACAGAGAAAGCCCTTAACAAATTACTGTTTAGTGAATGAACAAATGAAGGAAGAAATGAATGTTTAATCTAGCATATAAAACTAATTGTTAACTGAGCCTCTTTGTAATCATTAAATTTAGTCTGGAAAATAATAACAAGTAGGTATTTTATTTTGTTAGTCTATAAAACAAACTTGCCATTGTTCATTGATGTGTCTAAAGTCTGTGAAACCTGAATATTAGATTAATCATATATTAATAATTAATATTAATAATCAGAAATCGCTGCTGTATTGTAGTACTGTATTGTATTAATCTGTGTGTAACCAGCAACTAATATAGTACTTTGCATCTGATACATGAACAATGCTTTTTAAAAGCTTTAGAAGAATTAATAGAATTAAAGTTAGTTTTGATGTTTGGTATCCGATTAAAACTTACAAGTGGCATCTTTACAACAGTGGAAAAGAAATACTATCAATAGAAATTGTTAGAGGGTGCCTGGGTGGCTCAGATGATTAAGCATCCGACTTCGGCTCAGGTCATGATCTCCCAGTTCATGGGTTCAAGCCCCGCATCAGGCTCTGCGGTGACAGCTCGGAGCCTGGAGTCTGCTTCGGATTCTGTCTCCCTCTTTCTCTACCCTCCTCGGCTCGTGCTATCTCTCTCTGTCTCTCGAAAATGAATAAACGTTAAAAAGATTAGAAAAGAAAGAAAATAGTAGTTGTTAGCCTTTTCAAAATGGTGATAATAGCTATATTGGTAATAATGTTAATAATACATCTAATAAATTAGCTAACTTTGAATACTTCTTTGTTCCAGGTTTCATGTTTTAGGTATAGCATTTCATTTGATTCCTGTGAATAATTCAGGATTAATTTTACTGACAAGGAATTTGAGGCTCAGAGAGATTAAGTGACTTGCTTTAGGGCACATAAAATGTATATAATTCAGACCCAGATCTGTCAGGCTGTCCTGTCTTTCAGGTCCCCGTGTAGGCATCAGTTTGCTTGGTTACTTTTATCTAATCCTGAGCCTAGATTAGATGCCCTGTTGCAAACTATTTCCATTTTTATACCCTTTTTCAAATTGTTTTATATTTGACTGATTGTCAGTATAACTTCTGGGAGTACTGACAGATGTTTCCTTAGTACCCAGAGTTTGGAAAAGAATATATGGTTAATAAATAATTTTTGAATGGAGTAAATGAGCCTACCCATCACCTAGGGAGTTAGGAGGAATTTATATTTATAGAGATACAAATATTAAGATCTATTGGTATTCTTCATCTAGACTAAAATAACTACATTTTGGAGTATATGCTGTTTGACTCTTAGTAATTAATTTTCAATGATATTATATTAATATTTTATAATAATACTCAAGATGTCTGAAAGTATATGACGTACTCTGTAGCTAGATTCTCAAGGATGTTTAATGGAAAGGGAACCAACTTATTTATATAGCAGGTACTGTATTAATCTTATACACTGTGTATTCTACTGAATTATAACATTAGGATATTAATATCCCTGCTTTTTTATATGAAGAAACTGAGCTCAGGAAGGTTAAGAAACTTGCTCAGGATTAAAGCTTTAAGATTCAGAGTTGAAATTTGAGTCAGGAACTTTATATTTTCTAGCACACATTGACTTCATTATACTAGGTTTTATAATTTGACTAAAATAACTTCAAAAAATTATTTATGATGATATATAGAATAAAAAAGTGGTGACATTAAAACATTCTTGTATCATTTGTAATTTTGTTATCTTTTCCCACAGATAGGTTTTATTTTGTCAAAGCCTCTGATACTGTATAGGCTATGCAAGTCTTTAATCAGCTCTCAGCTGGTTAAAATGCTTTGAACTTAATAACTGTTATAAAGATATAAGTGATATAAAGATATTCATGCATTGATGGAAACACTGATTAGACTTCAAGAAAGATTTGAAAGAATGCTCTTCATGTGGAGAAACACTTTAAAAATTGTTATAAAGTTTTTAAAAGAAAAATAATTATGCTGTATAATTTTAGATGAGCTACCCATACCATTTTGAAGATAGAATAGTGGAACATAAAATGTGTGTTTGTATGGGGATTTTAAGGAGAATTCATTGTTTGTTTGTTTGTTTGTTTTTAATATTTTTATTTATTTCTAGGAGAGACAGAGAGACAGCGTGAGCAGGGGAGGGTCAGAGAGAGAGGGAGTCACAGACTGAAACAGGCTCCAGACTCCGAGCTGGCAGCCAGCACAGAGCCCGACGCGGGGCTCGAACCCATGAACCGCGAGATCATGACCCAAGCGAAAGTCGGACGCTTAACCGACTAAGCCACCCAGGCGCCCCAAGGAGAATTCATTGTAAATGCTGGGGTTACCCAAAACATTATAAGGTGACTAAACATCTTGAGTATGATATTATATATTAATTATTATAAAATATTGATATAATATCATTGAAAATTAATTACTAAGAAGCAAACCAGCATATACTCCAAAATGTAGTTATTTTAGTCTAGATGAAGAATACCAGTAGATCTTAATATTTGTATCTCTATAAATATATCTAACATTCTACTAAAATAAGAAAAAC
This sequence comes from Proteles cristata cristata, assembly GCA_017311185.1. Lineage (NCBI taxonomy): Eukaryota > Metazoa > Chordata > Mammalia > Carnivora > Hyaenidae > Proteles > Proteles cristata. The sequence goes on along the minus strand of JAESUZ010002924.1, from coordinate 475,788 downwards.
CTAAGTTAGACTAAAATATCTTGATATTTCTAAAAGCTACATTGGTAGAGTTGTTTAATTAAGAGTGGCATCCAAATAACACTGTCAGTCTCTTGTCAGGTATATGACAATCCATCAATATTATTTTACTTTTCATCCATCTCTATTTCTGGCAATGATTTGAGGTGTATATAATAATTTAATAAAACAAGGAAATATTTGAAACAGGATTCAATGTGCAAGAACCATGCAATGATAGTCATACCAGGATATGAGACATGAAGTATTAATTCAATTGGCTGTACAATTTAGCCTTTACTCCTTAGCTGCCAGACAAAAAGGAAAACATGATGAGATACTTTAGTCTTACCTTCCTGCAGTAGGAAGTGTCTAAGAGAATCAGGAGAACATTTTTACTAATAAACTCTAAGGAGTAGATTTAGTTTTGCAAAGTGCTTAGAGTTAGTTTGCCTAGCACATAGTAAAAACCTATTAAATGATATAGTAATATATATAAAAGCAAATGAAAAATTAATAAATAAAGAATAATTTATTTTGCATATTTTCATGTAATGGTCATTGACCAAAATAAGGGGTCATGGCTTTAACCTGTTTTCAGAATATACATAGGCAACCTCATTTGGTTATTTTTCATATTGATCCTTGACAGCAAGTTATGGACATGTATTTTATCATGGCATGTAAATGGACATTTTAGTAAAAGGTGAAAGATTTATGCGATCTGAAGAGAGACCAGAGTATGTGAATGGACATTTTAAACATAGAAGTTTGAAAATGTAGTTTTTGTTGAATTACCTTTTGACAAGACATAGAACATAAAGAAAGTAATAAAATAGTTTTAGTGTATGTAATTTCAGAATACCAATAATTTTAGCAAGTCATTTCATGGAAACATTTTAGCAAATAACATGAAGTTTAATACTAATAAGTGGTCAAAGTAATGTCAAGTGTACATCAACCGTGTGCTTTAGTGAAGGTAGCATAATTGGTATTTTATTCGAAAATAATTGAACCTAATGTGTATTCCTTTTAAAAGGGAGGGCCATACATGTTTGCCTAGTATGGATAAAAACTTGGGTTGCGAAGAGCATTACATCTGCTGGAAGTCTCACCATGTGATGTAGAAAAGACTTTGTCTTCGATGAGTTTGAGTTAATTCTTGTAGTTGTGACAATCACAGATAGGAAACAGTTAAATCCCATTATGAATTTTAAGATATGTATATATTTTGACAAACAGTTCATGTAATTGTGCAACGTAGCTCTATGTTTTCTAGAGTTCTAGGCCTCCTTTATTCCCTCCTTAATTCCAGATGATTTGATTAAATAAATATTACCTTTTTTTCTGGAGTGGTGCAGATATGTTTAGTGTTAGCTTATATAATCTTTTATTTTTTTAATGTTTATTATTTACTTTTGAGAGAGAGAGAGATACAGAGAGAGAGAGAAGCAGAGAGAGAAAGAGAGGGAGACACAGAATCTGAAGCAAGCTCCAGGCTCTGAGCTCTGAGCTGACAGCCCAGTGCAGGGCTTGAACTCATGAACCGTGACATCATTATCTGAGCTGAAGTCAGATGCTTAGCCTTCTGAACCACTCAGGAGCCCCAGTTATATAGTCCTTGGTTTATTTGACTTTGGTACTTCAAAACCATCTGCATATGATTTTTAAGAACCAATTTGTGTTATATATGTTGAAGTCTTTTTTTTTTAATGTTTTATTTATTTTTGAGAGACAGAGAGACAGCGTGAGCAGGGGAGGGTCAGAGAGAGAGGGAGACACAGAATCCGAAAAAGACTCCAGGCTCTGAGATAGCAGTCAGCACAGAGCCCGACGCGGGGCTCGAACCCACGAACCACGAGATCATGACCTGAGCCCGAAGTTGGACGCTCAACCGGCTGAGCCACCTAGGCGCCCCTATGTTGAAGTCTTTATAAACCTTAAGTTTAGAGTAGCTATGAGATATAGGTGGGTTAAGTCTTATCTTCCTGTCTATACTTAAGTGTGTGGATATTGTTACTGTGTGCCTTTACCCTTCTACAATTACTAGGCAGTCTGAAGATCACATGAGAAAGTAAAATGTCTTAGACTGCTCCTTGCTTACACTTTATTTTACACATATGTAGAGCATGTGCATTTATGTTTTATAGAAATCAATTAAGTCTTAATATTTAGTTAAGGATACCTATAACGTCTTCCTAGTTATTATTGGATTTCGATTTAAAATTTATGATTTCATTCATTTTGATAATATCAAAAGAGTATATGGATAGACAGTATTTTGTGAGATTCGAATGACTGTAAATAAGGAAGCTGAAGCCCAATGCAATTTATGCTTTAAATACTTTTGTGCATGTTCTGAGTACAGTATATAAAATTAAAATGAGAAGATGTGAGCGTTATGCCTAATGTTATGTTTGTATATAGTAACAACCTGATTTGTTCTAGATCCCAATTTAACTAGAAGATAATAAAATGTATTAAGGTATTAAACATGTTCCTAGGTTCACATATTCTTATAATTCAATTTTTATGAAATTTTAAAATGAAAATTTTAGGAGATAGACCAAAAATCAAGTAAAATAATCAGCTATTTATTAGATTTCAAAATTCTACTACAATTGAATAAAATATATCATTTACAAATTTTGTTTTGTTTTTATTTTTTTTTAATGTTTTTTATTTATTTCTAGGAGAGAGAGAGAGAGAGACAGCGTGAGCAGGGGAGGGTCAGAGAGAGAGGGAGTCACAGACTCTGAAACAGGCTCCAGGTTCTGAGCTGGCAGTCAGCACAGAGCCCGACGCGGATCTTGAACCCACAAACCGCGAGATCATGACCTAAGCGAAAGTCAGACGCTTAACTGACTAAGCCACCCAGGCGCCCCTATCATTTACAAATTTTGATGTATCCATCTCTTTTGCAGCCAGTGCAAACCTCTTTTGACTATCTCAAATTCTCTCTGCAATTGTACGTGTATAAGTTTTAAAGGATAGTTTTTCTTTTTCCTTCTTGTGTATACACATATACATATGTGTGTTATATACATATATACATAATATTATATAATGTGTATGTTTTATATAAATGTATATATTATTTTTGTAGTTTGCTACCTAGTTAAAGGCAAGGAGTAACATTTTTCTTTGCCTTCCTATTTTTTTCAGCTTTATTGAAGGTATAGGAGAAAGAGTAATTAAAGATGGGTATTAAGTTCAGTGAGTATTGGAAAGGCACATTTCATAAACAAAAGAGAAAAATATATTTTAGGTATATTGACACAATATACAGATATATTGATTAATCATCTCAGGATTTTTTGTTGTTGTTTATTTTGGTTTTGTATTTTTTAAATTATTTTTTATAATTTAAAACCAAAGTAGTTAACCTGTACTGTAATGATGATTTCAAGAATAGAATTTAGTGATTCATTGCTTACATGTAACGCTCAGTGCTCATCCCAGCCAGGATCCCGCTTAATGCCCCTTGCCCATTTAGCCCATCCCCTCACCTACTTATCTGATTTTAATTAAATTTTATTTTTTTTGGGGGGGGGAAGAATAATGGCAATATTTAAGAGTCTCATGATAATACCACTTACCCCACTGGCATAACTGGCATTTGTATAAAGGTAAAGCAATTATTGGTAAAGTTATATTCTGATGTTGGAACTAGCAAGTGCTATTGGAATGTCTATAGAGAGTAATTAGATGGACACAAGAATCTTTTTATACTGCTTTTTGTATTTAGTGACCAAACTCTTTTGATCTGGTTGATGTTGTAAGACCAAAAATATTTGTGCTGCTAATCAGTGAAACTCTCTTTATTCTGGTGCAGAATATATCTTTCAAATAGCAGTAAACACACACATGCACACATTTTTTTTTACAGGACTATAGAGTTAACATCTTCTTGAGACAAAAATGGAATGATCCCAGGTTGAAGCTCCCCAGTGATTTTCGGGGCTCTGATGCACTGACAGTGGATCCCACAATGTACAAGTGTCTGTGGAAACCTGACTTATTTTTTGCAAATGAAAAAAGTGCCAATTTTCATGATGTGACCCAGGAAAATATCCTTCTGTTTATTTTTCGTGATGGAGATGTTCTTGTCAGCATGAGGTACTTGTTAATATTTGTACGTATATATATATATTTTTTTTTTTTTTTTTAAGTCCATATATCACAGAGAAACATATTAAGTGACTTCTAAGACCTTTGTTTCTACTTTCAGGTTATCTATTACTCTCTCATGCCCTTTGGACTTGACCTTGTTTCCCATGGATACACAACGTTGCAAGATGCAACTGGAGAGCTGTATGTAAACGAGACCCAAAGTGACTATAGCATAAAATCTATATGTGACTATATGCTTAAAATCTCTAGGCAATACACTCTACTGATATCTTAGATAACAAGGGTAAAATTGATGTTTTTGATTACAAGTAGTCCATTAGAATAATTCATTTAGGAAAATTATAGTTATTCTTTTACTGTAATCATTACTAAGGCAGATCCTTTTGGTACTAGTTTTACTTTCAGTTACGTAAGTGTACACTTTTAACTTATTACAATCGTCAGCTTCATTTGAGTTAGTATTATAAGCAAAGCAAATGAGGAGGCGTCTGGGTGGCTCAGTCGGCTAAGCATCTGACTTCAGCTCCTATCCTGATGTCACTACTAATAAGTTTGAACCCTGTGTTGGGCTTGGTGCTGACAGCTCAGAGCCTGGAACCTGCTTCGGATTTTGTGTCTCTTTCTCTCTCTGTCCCTCCCCTGCTCGCGATCTGTGTCTCCTTCTTTCAAAAATAAGTAAACACTTAAAAAAGTAAGTAAAGTAAATGAGAAAATTATGTCTTAACAACTGTTCTGCTGCTAAAACCACGTGTTCAGAGCAGAAAATTTGAAAACATTGAAAAACTGTGACTAAAACCTGCCAAGTAGTTATTTTCTATGAATGTAAAAAAATTTTTTTTGACAAAGTTGTCCTTTTTGTGTTTCTATGATCGTATGTTTTTCAGTTTATGAAGGATGTACTATATTAAAGTATAAAGTATATCAATTGAAATTATTATTGAAATGACTATCTTTAAAATATATTAATTCACTATGATGCTTATATTTTGAAAATAAAATAGGACATAAAACTTGAAAAATGAACTAACTAATCCATGGAATCCTTAGCCTGAATACCTATGTATCATGAGCTATTTCAACAAAAAGTAAAGAATAATAGCCTTGTAAAATATCTTATATATACTTGCTAGATGACATGCTTTAAAGATACTTTGTGGTTATTTGTTGTTGTTTTTTTAAATGTACTGACACTGGATGCTACATTTGTACAGTATCTGTTGACTTTTAAGTATAAAATGAGATTTTGCAGATATAAGCGTGTGTATGTACATTTTTGTGTATGTGTTGTACAATGTATGCCTGTGTTAATATGTATTTGTGTAGAAAATTCCAACTGTATTGCTTTGAAAAAGCCATATACTTTATGAATTGAATGGTAGGCTACTATATGCTGTAAAACCCTATAGGATCCTTGAATTGTAGCCATATTACCTAAGCCCAAAATGGGTACTTCAGCTGTAATGACATCCACTTGAGACATTGTTTTACTGCTTTCCTGTGGTAATGTAACTCCTTTAGGGAAGTTTGTGGTTATATCTTCAAAAATAGAGGTGATTTCATGCTTAAATTTTTGTTTTTTAATTTCCAGGTAGCATACTGTATAGTTGTGAATGTAGATTTGCAGAAAGCTAGAATGACTTATTCATTACTTTTTATTGATGACAGTTCAGAATTTTGACATAGAGATTTGTGCTATTATATATGATGCTGTAGGATTGTAACTGCAATATGCTAACTATTTTGGCTTATTCTTTCTTTAAGTGAATTATTTGTAAATTTGTGCTAATGTTTTCATTAATGGTCATAGATTTTATGTTTTTACATTTTTAACAAAAATTTTATATAAGCAGGGCCTATGATCTTACCATTGCTGAACTTAATAATTGGACTATTAAAATATTTTAAAAGTATTAATTATATTCCAAATTAATAATTTTATTTATTTACTTTTGTTTCCAGTTGGCTACACAACCGATGACTTACGATTTATCTGGCAGTCAGGGGATCCTGTACAGTTAGAAAAAATTGCATTACCTCAGTTTGATATTAAAAAGGAAGATATCGAATATGGTAACTGTACAAAATACTATAAAGGCACTGGTAAGTAATATTCTTTGAATTAAACAAAACTAAGTCCTATTTCAAAGATTCATTTTAATTTTAATATATGCTAGGAACAAGATAGAAAAAACTTAGTTAAAAAGTAAGTTTGATTTTTACAAGCAGTTTATCATATATTCATATATTTAAATTATATATTTAAATCTCTCAGAAAATTACATTTACCACATTTTTTATTGCTAGTTTTGCTTTTCTTTATGTAATTCTAGATAACAAGAGGTTTTCAAGTTTTTATTTTGGTAATATGTACTCTCCTAAGCAATTGTTTGCTTAAGTATTGTCAAGAAGCTGCTTCTGGCAAGATTCAGTTTGGAGCCAAACATTATGGATTTGATCAGTGTGATCCATATACATTTGTCTCTTGTCTTTTAGGCAGGTTTTAGATGTTGGTTGACCCATATTCTTAGTTTTACAAAGCACTTATTTTTATGTTGTGCAGAAATCAATAGCATGTGAAATAACTAGACATCAGTGAACACTTCTTGTACAATATTCTTGGCCTACATTATGGAACAGCTAATTGTGAAGCACATAACAAATTAACCTTATTCATTAAATTAACTTAAACTTTGCAGAAATGAAAATATAATACTCACTAATCAGTGCTTTAATAATATGATTCATATTTAGCCTTTGAGTCACAACTGATATTTATAGTTATTGAGAGTCTTAGATAATAAATATAATAACATTGTTTCCCTTAGTAATATACATAAAAGGATTATTGAATTTTGATCATTATATCAAACTAATTATCATTTCAACTTGCAAATTACCATACAATTCTAATTTTCTATCAGGAAGTAAACAGAGATATGACAAAGATATTCAGAATAGATATAATAATAATGAAAGTTTAAATTTATCACAACATTTATGTTGGCTTGCAAAAATAAAACATGTATGGTGTAATTGTGTAGAATTCAGAGAGATCAGATGTTTGAGCAAAAATGCTGCCAACATAACATCATCAAAGACTAAATATAGTATTAAAAACAGTAGAGTGAACATTTGCATATTTACAGTGCTACAACAAATGCAACACTTAGGCAACTTGGAGATTAAGTTACTTTAAGCATCTGTTGTTCACTTTCACATTAATTAACAGATTGTATAGCATTTATATATAAAGAGTTCCTTCTCTTATAGAGCTTATATATTTTAGAACAGGAGAGATAATAAGGAAATACACTGTGAAAAGAATTCATGAAGGTTTTTAAATGGAAAACCTGAGAGCTCTTAAAAATTGGACCATCAAAGTACTCAGTGAAGAAGTTATAGATACATGGACTGCTAGATACGGAAGTGATCTTATTGACAATTCTGAGCCAGCCTCTTTATTTAACACATAAAATAACTGCAGAGCAGGGTGACTGAGTGATTTACCGAATGTTACAGGCAATTCGATGTCAGCCACTGCACTAAGCATAGTATTGCTTTTCTCTACTCACTCAAATTAAGGAAAGGAACTACAGTGTTTAGATACTTTCATAACTCACCTAGTAATGAAAAAAAATAAGCTTGAAAGCCAAGAAACAGCCTTTTGGGATTGTTGTGTAGAAGCACGTATTAAGTAGATAGCTCTTTGAGCTCTTGCTTTATGTCAGGCATTATTTTAAATGCCCTCTGGGAATTCTGCATCTTAACCCTCACAACAATCTGATGACTTCAGTACTTTTCTTCTCTCTATTTTACATGGTAGAACCATAAAGCAAAGACACTTACCTATGTGAAGCCCTGGAATAGTGGGTCTGGTATTGCTATAATACCTGTGGAGTCAGCCCCGGTATACTTTGCAAATAGTTACCCACCTCTAGAGCATATGCTTAACATTTCAAGATGAATAGTCTTTAAATTGTTTTAAGAAATTTGAAATAGACCCTAGTGAAATTTTAAGTTTCATCTAGAGATGAAAATAAAACTGATCATTTTATTTCTGACTTTATGTAATAGCATAAAATGATGAGATAGCATTAAAAATCCTGGGATATTTATTTTTTCACCTTTAAGCCCTACATCTTAAGCCCTACATCTAAAAGTCTCCTTTTGGGGCTGCAGCAAGGAATAACAGAGAGGTCCCTGCCCTTCTATAGAACTGTATCCTAGTATGGTACACACATAAAATATTTTATTTTTAAGAAGCAAATAAGATGCGCTGTGTAGTTGAGTGATTACTTACGATAATCACTTATAATAAGTAAAGGTTTTGTGATATTTTTTGAGTTATTGTAAATAATTCAAACTGACCTCTCATTAGCTGCAGAAAACAACAAAAAAACTTGTTTACCATCATAATAATTGTCATTTACTGTGTTTCAAGAAACATGCTTTATCATCAGTGTTTACATGAATCATCATATGAATATTAGTAAATTATTTTAACGTTTCGAGAATATTTAGAAATGTGCTTAGAAGTATAGAGTCTTCTAAATATATGGAATGCTTAGTAATGTAGCATAGTGAAAAAGATATAGACAGCAATGTATGTAAAATGATGGACAATATGTTCTTTAACTTGTATAGAAATAATCAGATATAATAATTTGGCTTTAACTTTATTAAAAGTTACAGTTTTTTTAAATAATTGTAGAAGTTCCAAAGGAGGAGAAACATACAGGAAAACAAGTATGCAAAAATACTTAAATTGCAAGCCTAGGTGAATAATAATGAAATAAAACTCCACAGGAAATAGAAAGTAAATTGAATTTGCCAATGAACATTTATATCAATTAGCTGCCCACCTGCCTCTCATAAATGTAACAATACTAGGAAAAGATCAAAAAAGATCAAGAAATGTTTCTCATAAACGTTTATGGAGCAAATCAGTATAATATCCAAGCATGTATTTTACTGCCAAATTCATCCAAGTCTTGGGAAGCTCCCCTAGTGGGTGCCTTCATAAAAGGAGGGGGTGGAAAGTTGCTTCTGAGTACAGGATTCCTGCTATTTAGGCTGCCATTTAAATATGGTGGGATGGAATGCAAAGTTTGTCTTAAAGTGAGCAACTCTATAGTAGATCGTTGTAACATTTGTGACAATTCAAGTTACCTGAAAATATGCAAGAAGTGAGAGACCCCTAAAAATGGAGAACAAACTGTGAGATAATGGGAGGGGGATGGGCTAGATGGGTGAAGGGTACTAAGGAGGGCACTTGTGTTGAGCACTGAGTGTTGTATGTAAGATACATCCCCAAATTCTATTCCCGAAACTAATATTGTACTCTATGTTAAGAAATTAAAATTTAAGTAAAAGTTTGAAAAGAAAAAATGATAAAAAATACATTTAAAAATATGTAATAAACACATATATGTTGTTGTCTATCTCATGTGTGCTAGGTAAATGTAAAATTAAACTGAGTAAGTGATGCTATTGCAAAGCCAGGTACTTTAGAACCACTTTTAAGAAATACTGTGAGCCTCTTAACTGCAGAAAATTAGACTTTTAGAAGATTCTATTTTGGAAATTTTGCACATAATTGTTAGTTAGAAACATATGTTCTTGTTTGTCCAGGCAGGAAGTTAAGAGGAGTGGTGGGGAACAGAAAAGGGAGGGAGTTTTCATTATTTGACCTTTTGCATCTTTTAAAAACCTTTGCACAATTTGAATTAATTGCCTAGTTTTAATTAAATTAAAATTAAGAAAAAAACATTGGGAAGTTTTTTGTTTTTGATATAATTCAGAAACATTTGGCGTAATTAGAATTTACTGCAGTTCAAATCAACTATTTTTGTTACATATTTAGTCCTAATATCTTTGTAATCTCTCAGACATGGCAATAATTATAATTCACAGTGGAGTAAGGATAGAGTTCTAATCTATGTTATTTAATAAGAGTATATGAATAGCTATTCTTTTATTTAATATTTTTAAGACCTTATTATGTGAAGGTACTGCCACAGGTACCATTAATGAGTAAATATGAAGATTGTTCTAGTGACAGAAGTATATATATTCTTCCTAACTAGGAAAATTAGATAAATATTACTTTAAAAACTTAAAATAGATAAAAGTAATATTGTCCTTTCCCCACAATTACTTTATGTATTCATTTATCATTCATTTGTTTCCACATTTTAAAATAACAAGGTTTAAGCTGAACACAGTTGGAGATATTTTAACTTTTTGGTATTTGCACGTCACCTTGCTTTTGTATGAATAGCAAATGACAATTTTATCAAAATCAAGCACTCTAGGCATTAAATACTGCATTTAATTTGCTCACTGAAAGAACATTTAAAAACATTTAAAAAATAATCTCAAACATCTAGAAGTATTTCTTCTATTCCAGTGGTAGGAGAATATTTTGTCACTTATTTTGTTTTTCAAGTCAGCAAAGGCTATTATGAAGCTGCCCATAATTTGTGATTAATCTGAGGGACTAGTCGTATCATGGCATCTCTAGAATTATGCTGTAAAGCAATTTCTGCATTAACCTTGCTTGTGAAAATGAGGTCCTCTGCCTCATAAAACATGTTTGAGGGCCTAGAGTGGAGGAAGGGAGAGAATTGAGAGGAATGTTAGATATTTTCCCTTTATAATCTTAAAAATAAATTGAAAACAGTTACTTCTTATTGTTGCTAACATTTACTTCCAACACTCTTAATTTTTAAGGCTTACGTACACATAGGAGTTACTGTAGACTGCCATACTTTCTATAAAAGCAGTGGTACATGTCTCTGAAAACTTATATTGACAATGCATAGTCGTGGAGTGTTTCTTTTTAGACTTGTTCCACTTTGATTTACTACTCCCTATATGACTCCTTTAGATCAACTGCCCAGAGACAGCCCATGGGTAATGAAAAGTTTAAGTTCATTGCAAATTCTCTGAACAAAGACTTGAAAGCTGAGATGCTGACCTAGGGACGCAGCATGTGGTATCTATTTCTCAATGCCATAATAGAGCTGTGAAAGGTCAGGTGAGACAGGCCCCATAATGTCAGCCTTTTACATCAATGAATTATATATTTATAGAAAAAGCCTTTTTTTTGTGGAATTTACTTTGGGAAACTGCCTCAAATAGAAGTGGCTTATACTTTATAGGTACATTATTGATTTTTGCAGTTGCACGTGGGTGAGCACCTCACGGGTCTAACGTGTTTGTTTCTGAAAGGGTACTACACGTGTGTGGAAGTCATCTTCACCCTGAGGAGACAGGTCGGGTTTTACATGATGGGTGTCTATGCCCCCACCCTGCTGATTGTGGTTCTCTCCTGGCTTTCCTTCTGGATCAACCCGGATGCAAGCGCTGCCAGAGTGCCCCTGGGTAAAGTATTCTGTGCTTCTCTCTCCTGTCCGAAATGGGTTCTGTCCTTGCCTAACTAACTGTATAATCAGCTATTTTAAAACAGAGTTGTAGAATTGAAGGCAATCTTTTTCTTTGCTTTTTTTTAGACTTCTTTTAATACTTGACATTGAACTAGGTTTTCTCAGTGTTTATGCAGTCCATAGTTAAACTATGCTTTTTTTTTTTTTTTTTCATATCTTTGGGTATTTTAAACAGTTAATCTGTCTGACATTGACTCTTGTGAAATAATTATTAAGAAGTGATTTTCTCAGATAACTAAAGTAAAAAATCCTCAATAGTACAAAACTTAAAAACAAACTGTATTGATGGGCATCTTTCTAAATAATATTGTATACTATCTCATGCTCTTCACTGGGGAATATGTGGTACAGTTTGTCTTTTTAAAAATGACTTTGCATTATTTTCTCTTTTTTTTTTAAGTTTTCTTAGTGTTTATTTTTTAGAGAGAGAGAGACAGAGACAGGAAGAGAGAGAGAGAGAGCAGAGAGAGGGAGACACAGAATCTGAAGCAGGCTCCAGGCTCTGAGCTGTCCGTACAGAGCCCGATATGGGGCTCGAATCCAGAAACCGTGAGATCATGACCTGAGCCAAAGTTGGACTCTTAACCAACTGAGGCATCCAGGCTCCCCATTTTTGCATCATTTTCTTAAACATCAGGTATTGTGTGCTATATCATCAGGAGTGGCTAGGGAGAAGAAGAGCTGGTGATCCATGCTCTCTGATTTGTTATTTTTAATGCTCTGTCACATAGAAACATCATTAGCCAGTCTTGAAATTGTGTCTGTATGGGGGTGAAAAAGTCTTTGCTTTGTGAAGTAATAAAGAGCCCTTCTAATGGGTGAAGTGAATACTCTTGAAAATAAGGACCTTGTTACAACAAATTTTGATTGTTTAGAAAGTTTTAAAATGTTTCATTACCGTGTGTATGTGTATATGTGTGTGTGTATGTGTGTTCTGACTTTCACCTGGAACTTATATTGGGTAAGGTTGTGGTATATTTGACCTCTTGGTGACTGATTGGTTGCAGCATTTTATTTTTTATTTCCATCAAAAAGGCTTTGTGCAAATCTCCCTCCTGACTTGTTAGGGGAATTAAATGAAATACAGATTTTTAAAGAGTAGAAAACCAGGAAAGAAGCAGTGAAAATGACAGATTTACTTGAATAAGACATTCGATAATTTACATTTAATAAAAACCACAGAGACCAAATCTACGTCTTAATGGCCAAAAAAATGTAGGAAATTTCATCCTAATGGTTGTGTATCTATAATGAAGACAATTACAACTCATAGATTAATTCCTTTAGGGGATGAAAATTAACTATGTAGTTTGTTGTACTGAGAATAAAACTCCTAAAAAACTAGATTTGTATTCTTAGACTTGTCAAAAATATCAGGCATTTCCCCCAAATAGTCAATTTTTTGCTTATTAAAAATATCTTACTCTCATGCAGTGATATAAATTGAAACGTCAGACTTCCAAGAGCACTCTGGTGACATTTCAATCCCTGACATATCCTTGAAGGATTTTTCTCTGTAAATCACCATCTGTTGTGAGGTTCTGACATGAAGTCCCTGAGCTGTCCATTTAACATCCAGTAGACCTGTTGTGTGGAGCAGAAGTGTTTCATGGTTGAAAGTCAATCTCTTGAGTTCAACCTGGATTTCAAACAGGTTTAGATAACAAACAGATCTAACCTCTTTAAACATACTCTGTTGAAATGTCAATAAGGATAAAAGAATACTCAAAGGGTTGGTTACTTGGAGAGCTGAAAATATGAGTGTAAAGTGCTTATTACACATTCAGGAGTTAATAATATGGCCCATTCATAGATTACTTTATAGTTTGTAAAGCACTTTTACACATTTGATTCATTCAGCAGGTGTTTAGTGTGTGCCAACTGTGTACAAAGTAGTATTCAGGAAGATAGGCACATAGCTAGTAAAGTAAATAACTAATAGATAGTTAATAAAATAGATTAAACAAAAGAAAACCTCTAAGCCTCAATGAATGTGCATTTTCTTGGAAAGAAACAGACATCAAATAAGTACAAAATGTAATATGTAAGATGGTGACATATAACTTCAGTTAGAAAACAAGTCATGCAGATGAGAAGTACAACATAGGGGATACAGTCAATTCTATTGTAATAACAGGGTGTGGTGACAGATGACAACTATACATAATTATGATGAGCATTGGGCAATATGTAGAATTGCTGAATCACTCTGATGTACACCTGAAACTAATATAACATTGTCAACTACGCTTCAATTTTTAAAAAAATCCTAATACCTAGGGTATGTAGAAAGATAGTGACATAGGAACAGAGAGTTCAGGGACAGCAGCTTGCTTGTCAGGAACTGTTGAGAGAGAAGTGATATTGGATAAAGATGTGATGGAGGTAAAGAAATAAATCACTGTGGATATCTAGGAAAGATTGGGTTGGGGTAGTGATCACCAAGGCTAGCATTCCTGAGGCAGGAACATGCTTGGAGTATTTTGGGAATACCAAGAAAGCCAGTGTGGCTGGAGCAGAATGAGTGAAAGGGTGACATCAGGAAGACAGCAAAAGTGAGGAGACTTTGTAACGTGTCCTAAGGCATTCTGATGATTTTGGCTTTTATTCAGAGTGAAATGGAAAGTCCTTGAGGGCTTTCTGCATGATGTGCTTTAGATTTCAACAGATCTCAGGGCACCCGGTGGCTCATTCAGTTAAGCATCAGACTTGATTTCAGCTCAGGTTGTGATCCCAGGGTATTGGGATTGAGCTACCCTGTGTTGGGCTCTGCACTGAGCTTGCTTGATATTCTCTGTCCCCGCACCCCACAGTCAATAAATAAAATAAGTAAATAAATAAATTTTAACACATTCTCTTTGCCTACTTTGTTTAGAACCCATTAAAAGGGGGCGTGGTGGAAGCAAGGAAAGCAGTTAAGAAGCTATTTTAATAATCCAAGTGAAACGATCATGGTATGAGCCAGAGATAGAGATGCTCGTTATAGGTGATGGATATAGTAGAGATAAAGAGATTTGTAGATGTCTTGTATGTATGATTTAAGAAAGTAGAATTGAAGCTGACTTCAAAGGTTTTTTTGGTTTTGGTTTTTGTTTGTTTGAGAAACTAGAGAGATGAAATTGCCACTAAGTGAGATGGGAAATGCTGCATGTAAAGGAGGTTTGAGAAGGTGAGAAGATGAGGAGCTTGGTTTTGGACATGTTAAGTTTGAGATGTCTTTTAGATAGAGATATCAGATAGTTGGCTATACAAGTATGGAGTTTTTAAGAGAGATCAAGGCTGGAGGTACGAACTGTAGATTTGTAAGAATATAAATGGTCTTTAAAGTGAGGCAATTGGAGTGCAGGTGGACAAGACATATAAGGGTTAAACCCTTGAGACTGAGAAGATGAGCAATCAGTGACCTGGGGAAGTCACTGGTGTTCATGATGAGAACAGTTTCCATAGAGTGAGGAGAAGAGAAAAGCTTGATTGGAGTGACTTCAAGAGAGAAGGGTGGCAGCTAGGGAGGAACTAGAGGCATCCAGTATAAACAAACCCCTGGAGATCATCAGCTGTAAAAAGAAAAAGAGAATGGGGAAATAGCTGGGGTGGAAATAGGAGTCGAGAGGGTTTCTTGTTTTTGTTTTGAAGGTGGACAAAAATCTTAGCATGTTTATTCTTAGAGGAAAACAGCCAATAACAAAGGAAAACATGAGAGATGGAAGAAGTGCAAAAGCAGAATTCTTGAGACATGAGAGGGGATGAGATCAGATAGACAGACTGGACTTTGCCAGGACAAAGTGAATTTGTCCCAGGGATCAGCAAATCCTTCCTGTGAAAGGCCAGGTAGTAAATATTCTATGTTTGTAGGCAGTATAGTTTTTGGCGCAACTCCTAAATCTATTGTTGTAGCTTTAAGGCAGCCTTAGACAGTACATAATTGAATGGGTTACTTATGCCTCAGTTTACTAACTCCTGGTCTACATTATCAGGAGAAAAGGGAGAGTATATAGGTATAGACAGAGATAGGTGAGTAGATATGATAGTGGGGGCTTGTGAATGATTTTGTTTTCTTAATAAAATAGGAAGAAAGGCCATGAGTTGCAAGTGAGATAGGATAGACTGTTGTGAGTTTGAAGAGAGAAGGTAGTGAATGGACAAGGGAAATACACTATGCTTGCTGTGATTATGGGCTTCCTGAAGTTAGTGATGATAAATTTCAACTAAGATCATTCAGTATTTTGGAATGATTATCTCTAGCCATCCTCACTAAAAGAAAACTAGAGGTTTTAGGAATATATTTATGTTTTTGAGATGTATCCATGTTGTTGCTTGTATTTGTACTTGCTGGGCAGTATTTATAGTTTTATTTTTCCATTCCTCAGTTGATGGACATTTAGATCGTTTCCCAAATGTTACTTTGAAATAATTGTGTACAAGACTCTGTATGGACATACATTTTTATTACTCTTGGGTAAATACCCAGAAATAAGATTTCTGGATTTTAAAGTAAAACTATGCCTTAATTTTTAAAATTTTTAAAATTTTGTTTTTACTAAGTTTTTAATTTTAATTCCAGTATAGTTAATGTATAGTGTTATATTAGTTTCCGGTGTACAGTGTAGTGTTTCAACAATTCTATACATCACTCAGTGCTTATCATAGTCTACTCTTTGTTCCCCATCACCTTTTTCACCATCCCCCCCTAATCCACCTCCCCTCTGGTAACCATCAGTTTCTTCTCTATAGTTAAGAGTCTGTTTCTTGGTTTGCTTTTCTTTCTCTCTGTGTCCTATTTTTTTCTTTTTGCTCATTTGTTTTGTTTCTTATATTCCACATATGAATGAAATATGATATTCTTTCTCTGACTGACTTATTTCACTTAGCATTGTACTCCCTAGCTCCATCCATGTTGTTGCAAATGGCGATTTCATTCTTTTTTATGGCTGAATAATATTCCACAATATGTATAGGTGTGTGTATAATGTATACATATATATATTATATACACATTCTATATATATGTATATAGTGTATATGAATAATATATATATAGTGTATGTGTGTGTGTGTACTTATACACCGTGTATGTGTATGTCACATACCACATCTTTATCTTTTCATCTATGAATGGACACTAGACACTTGCGCTGCTTCCATCCATTATCTGGCTTTTGTAAATAGTGCTGCAGTAAACATAGAGGTTCATGTATTCCTTTTAATTAGTGTGTTTTTTTTTTTTTTAATTTTGGGGTAAATAGTCACTGGTGTGATTACCGGATCATAGCGTAGTTCTATTTTTAACTTTCTGAGGAACCTCCATACTCTTTTCCACAATAGCTGTACCAGTTTGCATTCCCACGAATAGTGTACAAGGTTTGTTTTTCTCTACATTTTCACTAACATTTGTTGTTTCTTGTGTTGTTGATTTAAGCCATTCTGACAGGTGTGATGTGATAGCAAGATACTCTTACTTTTATATATTGAAATACTATTTATCAAAAAGATGGTACCATTTTGCATTCTTGCCAGTTGCTTCACATACTCCCCAACATTTAATTGTCTTACCTCATTGTGGGATCTGTAGTATAATGTTGAATAGAATTGTGAAGAGATGGCTTATTCCTGATTCTAGCAGAAGCAATAGCCATTCGCTATTAAGTGTGATAGTAGCTATACATTTTTTGTAGATGTCTTAATTGGGTTGAATAGATTCCCTTTTCTTCCTAGTTGGCTGAGAGTTATTTTTGTCATGTGTGATAACATTTCATTGGATTTAAACTTGATTGAACTTTGCCAAATTCTTTTTCTGCACATACTTAAATATTTAGATGGCTTTTCTTTAGTTTGGTGAATTATATTGATTGATTTCTAGATGTTACATGAGTTGCAAAAATTATTAACACAAAAATATTTTTATAATATTCTCATATCCATTTAATGTCTGACTATTAGTGGTATCCCAGATTTAATTCTTGATATTGTATTGTGAAAATTGTAAATTTTCTTTTTTCCTGATTATTCTAGCTAAAGGCTTATAATTTTTTTTGATATTTTCAAAATATCAGTAATCATTTCATTTTTTTTCTATTTTCCTTTTGGTTGATATTTAGCTCCTTATTAATGTCTTCTTTTTAATTACTTTGGACTTAATTTGTTCTCTTTTTGATGCTTAAAGTGGAAACTCAGATAATTGATTTTAGGTCTCTTTTTTTCTTTTTAAACGGAAGCATTTCAAGTTATAAATAGACATCTTCTTTCAGTTAAAAATATTTTCTGATTTCCCTTATGAATTCTTCATTGGCCCATGGATTCTGTTTGATTACCAAATATTTAGTTTTAATAAGTACCTGATAATGATTTTAATTTTATTTTAATGATTTTATATTTTGTTAGAGAATATGATTTCAAACTTTTTGTTTATTGAGATTTATTTTTAATGGCCTAGCCCAGCATATGTCTCCTGGTAATCATACCACATTCACTTGCAAAGTGTATTTCTCATTGTTGGATATAGTGTTCTGTAAATGTCAAGTTGGTTGATAGTACTGTTGAAATCTTTTACACCTTTTGTCTAGTTATTATTACAGCTATTGTTGGGAGAGTTGTCAAACATCTCCAACTATATAGCATTATGCGGTAGGTATTTGGAAGCTCTGTTATTAAACTTATATGTGTTTATAATTTTATCTAAAAAAGAAAGAGTATTACTTTAATGTATCATATTATTTTAGTAAAATGATATTCCATGAAAATGTAAACAAAAAGAAAGTTGAGTAGCTATACTTATATAAACAAAATAGACTTTAAAATAAAGACTGTAATGACACAAAGAAGGGCATGACATAATGTCCTTATCTGTCCTTATCAGAAATAAAAGAAGAAATAGACAACAGTCCATAATAGTAGGGGATTCTAATACCACCATTTATACCAATGGATAGATCACTGATACAGAAAATCAACCAACATCAGCCTTAAATGGCATGTTAGAACATGTGTACTTAACAGCTACTTACAGAACATTCAGTCTTAAAGCAATAGAATACACATTCTTCTCAAATGTGCATAGAACATTTTTCAAGATAGATCATATGTTAGGCCACAAAACAAGTTTTAATAAATTTAAGAGGACTGAAATCACTCAAGCAGGTTTTCAAGCCACAGCAATATGAAACTAGAAATTAATTACACAAAGAAAACTGGAACGTTCACACATTTCTGGAGATTAAATAACATGTACAACCAGAGAGTCAATAAAGAAATCAAAAGAGAAATTAAAAAAATACCTGAGACAAATGAAAATGAAAATGTAACATACCAAGCTTTGTAGATGCAGCAAATGCAGTTTTAAGAGGGAAGTTAATAGTAATAAATGTCTACCTCAGGAAACAAGATAAGTCTCATATAAACAACCTAACTGTATACCTGAAGGAACTAGAAAAAGAAGAACAAACTAAAGTTCAGAGTAAGCAGAAGGCAGGAAATAAAAATATAGTAGGAATAAATGGAGACTAAAAAGGCAATGGAAAAGATCAGTGAAACTTAAAGCTGGCTCTTTGAAAACATAAACAAAATGGACAAATCCTTAGTTAGACTCACCAAGAAAAAAAAGGGAGAGAAAATTCAAATCAATAAAATCAGGAAGGAAGAAGAGGCGTTACAAGTGATATCAGAAAACACAAAGGATCCTAAGAGACTCCTACAAATAATTACACACCAACAAATGGACAAAATCAAAAACCTCCGAACAAACAGAAAGTTCCAGACCAGACACATCACTGGTAAGTTCTACCAAAGATTTAAAGAAGAATTAATATCAATTTTTCTCAAAGTCTTTCAAAAAATAGAAGAGAGAAGAACTCCTCTAAACATATTTTTAAAAGTCAGCATTACTCTGATACCAAAACCAGATAAGAATATGACACGCAAAAAAAAAATAAAATAAAATAAAATAAAATAAAATTACAGGCCAATATCCCTGATTGATATATATGCAGAAATTCTCAACAAAATTTTAGCAGACCTATTTCAATAATACATTAAAAGGATCAAACACAATGATCAAGTGGAATTTATCCCAGGGATATAAGAGTGGTTCCACATCTGTAAATCAATCAGTGATATACCACATTAGCAAAATAAATGATAAAACTCATTTGATTATCTCAATAGGTGCAGAGAAAACATTTGATGCATTCAACATCCACTTACAATAAAACACTTGTAACAGAGTGGATATAGAGAGAATATACCTCAACATAATAAAAGCCACATGTGAAAAGCCCACAGCCAATATTATACTCAATAGTACTTTAAGACCAGAAACAAGACCAGGATAGCCACTCTTGCTATTTTTATTTAACATAGTATTGGAGGTATGAGTCAGAGTAATTAGGCAAGAAAAAGAAATGAAAAGCATCCAAACTGGAAAGGAAGAAGTAAAACTGTCACTATTTGTAGATGACATATTATATTCATAAAACTATAAGAACTCTAACAAAACACTGCTAGAATAAGTGAATTCAGTGAAGTTTCAAGATACAAAATCAACACATAGAAGTCTGTTGTTTCTTTACACTAATTATGAACTATCAGAGAAATTAAGTAAATCCTATTTACAGTTGCATTAAAAAGTATAAAATACTTAGGAATAAATTTAACCAAGGATGTGAAAGAGCTATATATTGAAAACTGTAAGTCATTAATAAAGTAAATTGAAGACAGTGCAAATAAAGGAAAAATTGTTCCATACCCATGGATTGGAAGATTTATATTGTCAAAATGTCTATACTGCAAGCAATGGGCAAACTCAGTGGACTCTCTATCAAAATTACAGTAGTATTTTTAAGAGAAACAGAATAATCCTAAAATTTGTGTGTAGCCACTAAAGATCCCAAATATCCAGAGTAGTCTTGAGAAAGCGAAGCAAAGCTGGAGGCATCCATACTCACTGATTTTAAACTATACTACAAAGCTGTAGCAATTAGACAAGTATGGTATTGACATAAAAAAAAAAAAAACAGACACATACTTCAGTGAAACAATAGGGACCACAGAAATAAACCCATGTATATATGGTCAATTAATTTATGACAGATGAGCCAAGAATATACAATTGGAAAAGGTTAGTCTCTTCAATAGTGTTGGGAAGATTGGACACTCACCTGCAAAAGAATGAAACTGAACCATAATCTTATACCACACACACAAATTAACTCAAAGTGGATTAAAAACTTGAAGACTTGAAACCATAAGTCTCCTAGAAGAAAACAAGTGGTAAGCTCCTTGACATAGATCTGGGTCAATCTTGATGATTTTAGCAAAAGCACCAAAAGCAAAAATAAACAAGTGAGACTGTATCAAACTAAAAAACTTTTGCACAGCAAAGGAAACCATGAATAACATAAATAAATAATCTACTGAACTGAAGAACATAAATGCAAATCATATATCTGATAAGAGGCTAATATCCAAAATATGGAAAGACTCATACAACTCAAAACAAACAAAAAGAAAAAAAGAAAGCAGAAAAAACAAACAAACAAAACAATCCAGTTAAGAAATGGGCAGAAGACTTGAATGGACAACATGCAGATGGCCAACAAACACATGAAAAGATGCTCAGCATTCTCCCAATATCATCTGAATTGACCTTTTCCATTGTTAACAAATGTGAAAACTCCCTCTATGAATTTTAGGGAAAGACTTGTCTTTAGCTCCTTCTCTATGTATGGAAGTAACTATGGAAGTAACTTTTTGTAATACTATAAGTAAATTATGCATAACGCCCCCTTTCTCTGGTACATACAGTACTTGAATTGCTTCTAAAAGGGAATTTTTTTAAAGGGAGTTTATCAACATATAACTTTCAGTTGAAGTGTAGAAAGATTAATAATTTAGGTTACAAAGCAGACCTCCAGCAGACCATGCATGCATACATTCTTTCTTCTACTCTTATCATCTAGAACAGTGTTCAAGGATTATAAAGACCTCTTACAGAAATGTCAAAAAGTTGTTTTAGATTCCCACATGGTATTGATAATAACTTTCCTTTTCGTATCCTTTGAATAAAATGTCATGAAATGATAACATGCTAATATAATTTAGTAGTACTTCTAAGTGAGTTTTCATTTTATTAATCACAATTCCACATGTATGAATTTGATAGCTTATCACACTATGAGATAAAAATTATTTGGAGTTTACAGGTATGTGAACACTTGCAGTTACTCCTTGACCTCTGTTGGTTCATGACATTTGTTATTATATTAGCATTATACTCTCTAGCTTCATCCTTATTGCTGCAAAGGGCAAGATTGCATTTTTTTGTGGCTGAGTAAAATTACATTGTGTGTGTATATATATATATATATATATATATATATATATATATATATATATACACATTGTGTATATATAAAATTACATTGTGTATATATACACACATATATATATATATACATCTTCTTTAACCATTCATTTATCATTGGACACTTGGTTTGCTTTCATATCTTGGCCAATGTAAATAATGCTGCAATAAACATAGGGTGCATATATCTTTTCAAATTAGAGTTTTCACTTTCTTTGGGTAGATACCCACTAGTGAAATTTCTTTTGATTGGTTTATAAATTATTAAAATTCAGACAAAATTTCACTATGCATTCACTATGAATTCACTATTCACTATTAATATCTGGAATTCTAAATACCTCCCTTCCCTCCCCAGAAAGCTATTAATGTCATAGCCTTCCTTTAAAAGGGCAGTCCATTGTCTTTTTCTTTGGTCTCCTTTTTTTGACATTCCAGAATCTTTTCCTCACAAGGTTTTCTACATTTTCAAAATGACCTTCATCTGAATAATATTGGCTAATCTTTTCTTTTACAAAATTCTCAAGTGCCTCGTGCTGTGTCATGGTCATCGGGGTTAGGTTTCTTGGCCTTTATCCTAACCCACCTCAGTGTTTTCATACCGAAGTCATTTTCTTTCCTACATCTCCTCCTCCCATCTTTCATGGGTATTTTTCTAGTTATTTCATTCTTCAGAGCTTTTTTTCCTTCTTCCTTCAATCAGTAACCAAGTGTTTTAAAATGTCTTCTCAAAATCCTTTTACGTCAGTTCTGTTCTTCATTCCCTCAAGCTTTGTTTCTGCAGCTACTATTTGTCCTTTCATACTCTCTTTTATGTATCCCTGCCAGAGTAATGTTACTCCGCATTCCTTTGATAATGCATTTCTCTTCCCCAAATTTAAAGTTTCTTAATATTTTCTGCCAGGTATTGTAAATTCATTATAGGCTTTCAGAACTCTACAATCTGCCATTATTCTCCCTTTTCTTACGAAGTTTCTAAGATATCAGGAAATATTCAGGTATAATATTCAGTTTACAACAGTTTGATATATTCTATGTTATTGACGAACATGAACTGCTATGAAAACAGAGAATATTGTGTCAGTTTATTCTAAAGGAATAAGTAAGGTTTAAGGAATTAAGTAAGGTTTGCTTTTGATTGCTAGATTGACATATAGCATTTGATTAAAAATAGAAAAATTGATTTGGAAATATGGCTTGCCGAATTAATGCCCATAGGTATAACTAATTGCAGTTTAGGACAATAAGTGATCAGATCTTGTTTTTTTATGTTAGTTTCCACTTCCAGGTTAGAAACATTAAGACCTATATTAACTTTTAAAATGTAGTCTTACTAATTAATTCTTAGTTTTCCTCAGGACCAAGGGTAATTAATATAACAGTAAATTAGATGCTTGTGAAGTCTTTATATTCTAAGTAATATCATTTCCATCTGCAGAAGTTACTATATTTTGCTAGAAACCTTTCTTTCTAGTAGAGAGTCTGGTAGCTCTTGAATACTTACAAAAAGAACCAAACAATATTGACACCTCTCAATAGCCTTTGAAACAATGCAACTGATGGAATATATTTTTCAGTGTTTTAACTGTTTATTAATACTAGTATAGTGCTTACCATATCCCCAAGGCAAGAGACAAGAAAACTAAGTGAATCTTTATTAAGTTGATATATTTGTTAATTCTCTGCGGTGGTCAAATCTAGGAATAAAAAAGTGCACTTGGCCCCATAAGTGCATAGCCAAGGCAAACCTGTTTCCTTCATGACTTAACGTGAGCCTCCTTTGACATCCTAGAAGATTTTTTTCTGACACAGGGTGTCACTGGTAGTCAGTGGAAATGTGGCAAGTGCAAAGAAAAGGAAGGAGGGATATAAATTATTGCAATTTTCCTTTTGGATTTTACAGTTATTTGACTTAAATTGATATATAACTAGTTACCTTTCCATAAATGGTTAATATTACAGATAGCAGAATATTATTCTTTCCTTGAAGAGCTGAAATAATTTGTTTCCCCTTAAATAATCAGGAATGCTTTATCTTTGTCTTTCTATTAGATTTTTCTAAATTCTTAGACTTATCAGAAAATTGTTTTATATATTCTATTCTTGTTCAGATTTAGTTGTTCATGGGGCAAAATGCAGTTCTGTAACTGTCTAAAATAAAGCTGAACAATGAAATAACTAGAGAGCTTTGTGGCTTCCTCTGAGATACTACAAAAATAGTTTCAGACATCTTTAATATTTAAAACAGATCTAAATTGTGTTTTTATACTTTGGTTTAAATTTCTGTTTACTTTTCAATATTAAATACAAACATCTTGAACTACATTAAATAATCCTTACATAAAAAGTATGTCAATATTATTTTCTCTACTCTTTGAGATTGAAAGAGACCTAATGAGCATTGGAAGTTAACTACAGAAGGATAGTGTCAAAAAGTAATGTTTGCAGACATTTCACAGGGGTAAAAAACAACTTTAACTGCTATTTCTATTTCTGTAGGTATCTTCTCTGTACTCAGCTTGGCCTCAGAATGCACAACCCTTGCTGCTGAACTTCCGAAAGTATCCTATGTGAAGGCCCTTGATGTGTGGCTCATTGCTTGTCTTCTCTTCGGGTTTGCTTCTCTGGTGGAGTATGCTGTCGTGCAGGTGATGTTGAATAACCCCAAACGAGTCGAAGCAGAGAAAGCCAGAATTGCTAAGGCTGAGCAAGCAGACGGAAAAGGTGGAAATGCAAATGCTGCTAAAAAGAATACTGTGAATGGTACAGGGACTCCTGTTCACATTAGCACTTTGCAGGTAAGAATGACACTATCCGGCGAAAGTTTTTCCCCCATCCTCTCTGCACTTCAGGAGAAAGATATTTTTCTGTGGGTGTGAGGGTTGATAGAATTGGTGCCACCTCATTCTTCTCTCACAGATAAAAAGGAACTGAAACACATCAAAACTTTTTGGAAAAGAAATAAAAAATACTTAGGTCAAACATTAAGAAAAAGAAATCAACACCTTATCAACCTTCTATAAGACTTTCTATGGAGTTTAATGAGACATTATTTCTTTGATGGGTACCATTGAATGTAGAGATCTGGCCAAAGCTACAGACCTTCCTGTTCTTTTTCAATTGACAAGCTTCACTGAAAGGTCAGAGGATTGCTGGAAGCATTGACCTTTTGCCAACATGGTAGATTTAGGAGAGCCCACACTCTTGATAAACTCCCCTTTCTGTTCCCTATCAAGTTAGAGAGTTCCACACAGAATATGTCAGGCAGACTACTTATTTATTAGATATCTGGCCCATAGGGAAATTATACCATAGTTTGGGATCTGTCCAGCTCAGTGGTGAGTACTTGGAGAAGAATTGGACCTTGCCTTGTCACTTGACCATTGGTCTAAGAATAATGGGCAATGCCTTTAGATTCTGATAAATTACAGATCAATAAGCTGTTTCATGAATCTAGCAAAGCTATCCACTTGCCCCAAAGCTCCCCTGATTGATACCTTCCATTTGGGACGACCAGTAAACCTGGAGTCTATTTCCATTGAGCTTATCAAGTGTGGTAGGTTCCACAGGAGACTAATAGGTTCTCACCATCTTACAACCTTGAAAATCTTGCCTGTATTTTGGCTCAATATTACTCTTTTAGGTTGTTAACTACCATTACACCCCTTACCTAGAATGTTAGACAAATATGCCATATGCATATCTTTAGATATAAAACAAGCAAACTACTTTTTTTTTTTAGTTTTTTTAGTTTCTTTCTTTGTTTGTTTTTACAAATAGTTTATTGTCAAATTAGTTTCCACATAACACTCAGTGCTCATCCCCACAAGTGTCCTCCTCCATGCCCATCCCTCCTGCCCCCCACATCCATCAGTCCTCAGTTTTTGTCAGCATTCAAGAGTCTCTCATGGTTTGCCTCTCTCCCTTTCCCCCATCATTTCCCCCCTTCTTCTCCCCCTTGTTCCTCCGTTCAAGTTCCTCCTAATCCTCCTATACGTGCACACATATGATATTTGTCCTTCTCTGCCTGACTTATTTCGCTCAGCATAACACCCTCAAGGTCCATCCATGTTGCTACACATGGCCAGATTTCATTGTTTCTCATTGCCATGTAGTATTCCATGGTATAGATAAACCACATCTTCTTGATCCATTCATCTGTTGATGGACACTTAGGCTCTTTCCATGTTTCAGCTATTGTGGAGAGTGCTGCTATGAACATTGGGGTACATGTGCTCCTATGCCTCAGCATTTCTGTATCCCTTGGGTAAATTCCTAGCAGTGCTATTGCTGGGTCATAGGGGAGTTCTATTATTAGTTTCCTTAGGAACCTCCACACTGTTTTCCAGAGGGTCTGTACCAGTTTACATTCCCACCAACAGTGTAGGAGGGTGCCTATTTCTCCACATCCTCGCCAGCATCTAGAGTTCTCTGATTGGCTCATTTTAGCCACTCTGACTGGTGTGACGTGGTATCTCAGTGTGGTTTTGATTTGTATTTCCCTGATGAGGAGGGATGCTGAGCATCGTTTCATGTGTCTGTTGGCCATCTGGATGTCCTCTTTGGAGAAGTGTCTGTTCATATCTTCTGCCCATTTCTTCGCCGGGTTGTTTGTTTTTCGGGCATGTAGTTTGGTGAGTTCCTTACAGATTCTGGATGTTAACCCTTTATCTGATATGTCATTTGCAACTATCTTTTCCCATTCCGTTGGTTGCCTATTAGTTTTGTGGGTTGTTTCCTTGGCTGTGCAGAAGATTTTAATCTTGATGAGGTCCCAACAATTTATTTTTGCTCTTGATTCCCTTGCTTTTGGGGATGTGTCAAGTAAGAAGTTGCTGCGGTGGAGGTCAAGGAGGTTGTTTCCTGCTTCCTCCTCTAGGGTGTTGATAGTTTCCTGTCTCACATTCAGGTCCTTTATCCATTTCGAGTTTATTTTTGATCATGGTGTGAGAAAATGATCTAGTTTCATTCTTCTGCAGGTTGCTGTCCAGTTTCCCCAACACCATCTGTTAAAAAGGCTGTCTTTTTTCCATTGGATATTCTCTCCTGCTTTGTCAAAGATCAGTTGGCTGTATACTTTTGAGTCCACTTCTGAGTTATCGATTCTGTTCCATTGGTCTATGTGTCTGTTTTTGTGCCAATACCATACTGTCTTGATGATGACAGCTTTGTAGTAGAGGCTAAAGTCTGGGATGGTGATACCTCCCGTTTTGGTTTTATTTTTCAGTATTACTTTGGCTATTCGGGGTTTTTGTGGTTCCATACTAATTTTAGGATAGTTTGTTCTAGTTTTGAGAAGTATACTAGTGGAATATTGATTGGGATTCCATTGAAAGTGTAGATTGCTTTGGATAATAATGACATTTTAACTATATTTACTCTTCCAATCCATGAGCATGGAATGTTTTTCCATTTCTTTGTGTCTTCTTCAATTTGCTTTATAAGTTTTCTGTAGTTTTCATCATACAGATCTCTTGTATCCTTGGTGAGGTTTATTCCGAAGTATTTTATGGTTTTTTTGTCCAATTGTGAATGGGATACGTTTCTTGATTTCTCTTTCTGTTGCTTCATTGTTGGTGTATAAAAATGCAACCGATTTCTGTACGTTGATTTTGTACCCTGCAACTTGGCTGAATTCTTGGATCAGTTCTAGTAGGCTTCTGGTGGAGTCTGTCAGGTTTTCGATGTAGAGTATCATGTCATCTGCGAAGAGGGAAAGTTTGACTTCCTCTCTGCCAATTCTGATGACTTTGATTTCCTTTTGTTGTCTGATGGCTGATGCTAGGACTTCCAGCACTATGTTAAACAGCAGTGGTGAGAGTGGGCATCCCTGTCGTGTTCCTGATCTCAGGGGGAAAGCTCTGAGTTTTTCCCCATTGAGGATGATGTTAGCCGAAGGCTTCTCATAGATGGCTTTGATGATGTTTAAGTAGGTTCCTTCTATCCCAACTTTCTCGAGAGTCTTTATTAAGAAGGGATGCTGTATTTTGTCAAATGCTTTTTCTGCATCTATTGACAGGATCATATGATTTTTATCTTTTCTTTTTTGATATGATGTATCCCATTGATTGATTTGCGAATGTTGAACCAGCCCTCTAACCCAGGAATGAATCCCACTTGATCTTGGTGGATGATTCTTTTTATGTGCTGCTGGATTCGATTTGCAAGGATCTTGTTGAGAATTTTTGCATCTGTATTCATCAAGGATATTGGCCTGTAGTTCTCTTTTTTTGCTGGATCTCTGTCTGGCTTGGGAATCAGAGGGATGCTGGCTTCATAAAATGAGTCCGGGAGTTTTCCTTCGATTTCTATTTTTTGGAATAGCTTGAGAAGAATTGGGATTAATTCTGTTTTAAATGTCTGGTAGAATTCCCCAGGGAAGCCATCAGGTCCAGGGTTCTTATTTGTTGGGAGATTTTTGATCTCTGATTCAATTTCTTCACTCGTTATGCGTCTGTTCAGGTTTTCTATTTCTTCCTGTGTGAATTTTGGTAGTGAGTGTGTGTTTAGGAATTTGTCCATTTCTTCTAAGTTGTCCAATTTGTTGGCATATAATTTTTCATAGTATTCCCTGATAATTGCTTGTATTTCTGAGGGTTGGTTGTAATAAGTCCATTTTCATTCATAATTTTGTCTATTTGGGTGCTCTCTCTTTTCTTTTGGATAAGTCTGGCTAGAGGTTTGTCAATTTTGTTTACTTTTTCAAAAAACCAACTCTTGGTTTCATGGATCTGTTCAATTGTTTCTTTGGTCTCTATGTTGTTTATTTCTGCTCTAATTTTTACTATTTCTCTTCCTCTACTGGGTTTGGGGCGTTCTTGTTGCTCTGCCTCTAGTTCCTTTAGGTGAGCTGTTAGATTTTGGACTTGTGCTTTTTCTAATCTCTTGAAACAGGCCTGGAGAGCAATGTACTTTCCTCTTAGGACTGCCTTTGCCACATCCCATAGATTTTGAATTTTTGTATTTTCATTTTTATTTGTTTCCATATATTTTTTAATTTCATCTCTAATTGCCTGATTGGCGCATTCATTCTTTAGAAGGGTGTTCTTTAACCTCCATGTTTTTGGAGGTTTTCCAGACTTCTTCCTGTAATTGATTTCAAGTTTCAAAGCATTGTGATCTGACAATGTGCATGGTATGATCTCTATTCTTTTATATTTACTGAGGGCTGCTTTATGTCCCAGTATGTGATCTATCTTGGAGAATGTGCCATGCACACTTGAGAAGAAAGTAAATTCCCTGGCCTCAGGATGTAAAGTTCTAAATATATCCGTCAGATCCATCTGGTCCAATGTGTCATTCAAGTCCATTATTTCTTTAGTGATTTTCTGTCTGGTTGACCTATCCATTGCTGTAAGTGGAGTATTAAAGTCCCCTGCTATTAGCACATTCTTATCTGGAAGCTTGTTTCTGTTTGTGATTAATTGTTCTAGATATTTAGGTGCTCCCATATTCGGTGCGTAGACATTTATGATTGTTAGTTCTTCCTGATGGATGGACCCTGTAATTATTATGTAGTGCCCTTCTTCATCTCTTGTGATTGTCTTTAATTTAAAGTCCAGTTTGTCTGATAGAAGTATCGCTACTCCGGCTTTCTTTTAATTTCCTGTAGCATGATATATATTTCTCCATCCCCTTACTTTTAATCTGAAGGCATCTTCCAGTCTAAAATGAGTTTCTTGTAGACAGCATATAGATGGATTTTGTTTTTTAATCCATTCTACTACCCTATGTCTTTTGATTGGAGCATTCAGCCCATTTACATCCAGTGTTATTATTGAAATATGTGGGTTTAGAGTCCTTGTATCTTTTGTAGTGTTCATGTTTGTGGTGGTGTCTCTGGAATCTTTGTTCCTTGCAACCTTTCTTTCAGAGCATCCCCCTCAGGATTTCTTGTAGGGCTGGCTTCGTGGTGACAAATTCTTTCAATTTCTGTTTATTTGGAAAGGTTTTTATTTCTCCTTCTATTTTGAATGACAGGCTTGCTGGATAGAGGTTTCTTGGCTGCATATTTTTACTGTTCATCACATTGAAGATTTCTTGCCATTCCTTTCTGGCCTGCCAAGTTTCAGTAGATAGGTCTGTCACCACTCTGATAGGTTTCCCTTTGTATGTGAGGGCCCTTTTCTCCCTAGCTGCTTTCAAAATTCTCTCTTTGTCCTTGTATTTTGCCATTTTTACTATGATATGTCGTGCAGAAGATCGATTCAAGTTACATCTGAGGGGAGTCCTCTGAGCCTCTTGTATTTCCACATTTACTTTCTTCCCCAGGTCGGGGAAGTTCTCTATAAGCAAACTACTTTTATGTGGTGCTGCCTAAAGCTGTATTTTTTAGAAAATTTTAATTTCTTGTTAAGTTACTATACTCATTTTCTGCATCTGCAGCCAAGATTCTGTGTAGTGTTAGTTGCTACCTTGTGGGAGGGTTTTTCAGGCCTTTATGACTCTTTCATACCCTGTCTTTATGATGAATAAGGCTAAAATGTTCATTAATACAGAACTATCATGACCTTAGAGAAGTCATATATTTGACATATCTTTTTCCACCCTTTTCCATCCAGCATGTCTAAATCATATTCAAAGTGACTTTCTTGTAGACAACATATAGAGTTGATTTAGGGCTTTTAATCACTCTACCACTTTCCTGTTTTAATTGGTATATTTAGATGATATAATTTAATCTAATTATTGATATGTTAGGGAAATAAATCTATTGTTTTATGTTTTCTTTTCTATTTATTCCGGTTTTTAGCTCCCTCTTTTCTGTTTCTTGCTTTCATGAAGGTTACTTAAACATTTTCTAAAATAACGTTTTCTGAGTTTTTTATATTGGTTTTAAAAGTGTATCTCTTTAACTATCTTGTTTAATGATAGTCCTAGGTACTAATTATATCTACATAACTTATCAAAGTCTATTGGTGTCATTATTTTACTAGTTTGTGTAATGTGTAAAAATATTACATCCTTTAATGTCCCTTTAACTTTCTGTTTATGATAGTCTTGTAAATATTTCAGAGAACCTAATTAGAAAGTGTTCTGCTTTTTATTTCACCATTGAATGTACTTTAGGAAACTGAAAGGGTAAAGGAAAGCTTATTGTATTAATTATATTTTTTGTTCACCATATTCTTTCTTTTATTCTGTGTTTCATTGTTTTCTTTACTGAGAGAATTTCCTTTATCCATTATTTTGGGGAACACTGCTGGTAACAAATTCGTCTAGTTTTCCTTCTATCTGAGAAAATCTTGATTTCCCCTTTATTTCGGAAAGATATTTTGACTGGGGATAGGATTCTAGGTCAACAGTTCTTTTCTTTTAGCATGTACACAACATTCTGTCTCCTCCCTCTGTCTGACATCCACGGCTTCTGATGAGAACTCCTCTTCATTCATATTGGTTTTCCCCTGAGGGTAAACTTTATTTTGTCTAGCTGCATTCAAAATTTCTTTTGGTCTTCAGTGTTCAGAACTTAAATTTTGTGTTTTGGTGTGGATTTCTTTGGGTTTATCCTGTTCGGTATTTATTCAGCTGATTTAAAAATGTAGGCTTATGTTTCTTGTCAAATTTGCAGTCTTCAACACTTACTTTTCTTGAGTACCCTTTGCAGACCCACCTTCTTTCTCCCGTCTCTCGGAGCCTCTTATGACACAACTGTTAGATCCTTTTTTATAGTCCCACAGATTCCTGTTGCTCTCTTCTTTTTTTTCTAGTCTAATTTCTTTGTTTTCTTCAGATTGGATAAATTCTTTGAATATATCTCTAAATTCACTGATTCTTTTTTCTGCCCCTTCCATTTTGTTGCTGTTGCTGCTGTTATTGTTGAGCTTATTCACAGAGATTTACATTTTGCTGAATGTGTTTTTTGTTATAAAATTTCCATCCTGCCTTTCTTTCTTTTTGCTGAGATTTTGTATTTCTTTGCTCAGGTTTTCTACTTGTCAGTGGTTTCAAACAAATGTTCATAATACCTGACTGAAACATTTTTTTATCATCCATGTTTTAAAACCTTTCTCAGATAATTCTAACACATTTTTCATTTTGATATTGGTTTCTACGGACTCTATTTTTTTAAAAAATTCAATTTGAGATCTTCTGCAGTTCTTTGTATGATGAATAGTTTTCTGTTGAAGCCTGAACATTTTTCATATTATGTTGTGAGACTCTGAATATTTGAAGTTGAAACTTTCTGTGTTAGTTGGCTTTCACTGTCTCTGTCCTGCCGGAAGAAGGAAGGGTGCTGCTTGAGGACTTCCGGTGGAAGTAGTAGTCCAGGTCCTCACACAGTGAGGTTGGGGGCTCTTCATTATTGGAGGGTATGATTGCTAGTTTTTAATTCCCCATGTTCACTGCACTGATACACACTGTCTGTGGGGAAAGTGCCCTCATTACCGCTTTGTGGTGATAAAAGTCCTGCCTCTCAGCTAGGCCTCCTGTGACATCACCTCCAGGGTGGAAGAGGAGAAGCAAGTGTTTCTGCTGAGTGGGCGTGGAAGTCCGTGCTGCCTACACAGTCTCCCCTAATGCAGTGGGGGAAAGAGGGTCTGGTTGGTGGTCTATAGAGATGGAAGTCCTCACTCCTTATGTGGCCTTCTCTGATACCACTGCAGTGGGAGTGTTGGGCACCTTGTTACAGCCTCTTAAAGGTGGAAGGCTCAGCTCCCCACTCTACCTTTGCTGGCATGGATGGGGATGGGTTCACATTTTTGTGTTTGACTAGAGTAGAGAGAACATTGTCTAAAAGTTTCTGGTCTTAGGGTGCCTGGGTGGCTCAGTCGGTTGAATGTCCAACTCTTAATTTCAGCTCAGGGTCATGGGTTCAAGTTCCATGCCTGGGCTCTGCACTGAGTATGGAGCCTGCTTGAGATTCTCTCACTCTACCTCTGCCCTCTACCTGGCTTGCTTTCTCTCTAAAATTAAATAAATAAAATTTTAAAAACTGAAAGTTTTTTTGTCTTGCTAAGCTACTCTTTTCTTTGTCCTTTGGCTAGAGGAAGTAGCTTTTTATTACAGCTATTTTTATCTATACCAGTTTCATTTTCAATTTCAGCTCCTTCAGCTTCAAATCTGGGATATATGAGGCAAAAAGGACACATAAGAATTCACCACCATGTTGTTCCATGGGTCTGAAGGGCCCCAACTGGAGAACGGTTGTTTCTCCACTGTTCACAGCCTTCTTAGGTTTGTTTTATATAATGTCCAGGATATGGCTACTACATCTTCCCGGGAGCAGAGCTCCCCAATACTCTTTTCAAGTCTCTCAGCACCCTCACTGAATCTGTAACCTGGCTGCCACACCCCAGTGATTAGACACATCAGTGAGCTACTCTTAGCACTTCAGTTATGTTGTGGTTGCTCTACCTATTGGGCTATTTCAAACTTACTGCACTCCTGTACCAGGACACACCTTTTCAGAGAAATATTGGTTCTTTTCCCTAGTATTTTACTTTAGTTTCTTGTATGACCAAAACCACCAGATAGTACCTTGGAAGAGCTCATGGCTGGTTAAAGGTGCTTCGGCACATCAAAAAGCTGGTATTTGAAGCATGCTAGCTCCTTGTGAGAGACTTTGCTTTTCCTCCTGAAACATACCTATTTTTCCATTCCAGAAATAGAAGGAGGAATACTTGAGCCCCTTTTTATTATATGGACATGTTGTTATAAGGACTCCTTGAATTTGTGGCTCTAGCTATCAGTCCCTCCATTTATATCTCCTAGTCTTACCACTTTCTCATTTTTCCTGCCTACTAATCCTCCTGGCCACTAACTTGAAAGCTGGTTAAGTGATCTGGAGACAGAAAACAAAGTTCTATGGAATAGGTGTTTGATTTTCAGTAGTGCCACAATCAGTTCCATTTTCTGGTATGTCATGGGGCCTGGATAATTGCAGAAATTCTCTAGTAATAGGGAACACCTACGTGCAAGGGATTTGGAATCTTAATATATTCTATGCAGTGGGACTGACATAAAAGATTCATTGGAAGCAGATTTTCAGGGTAGTATAGAACATATCATTATTATTTAAGAAAATAGATACAAAGATAAATAGGGTGTAGAACATTAGACTGAATTATTTTATTTAATTTTTATCAAAGAATTATTGATACACAGTATTGAATTAGTTTCATATGCACAACATAATGATTTGATATTTATATACACTGGGAAATGCTCAATACAACGAGACTAGTCACCATCTCTCACTTTACAGAACTTTCACAAAATTATTGACTTTATTCCATATGCTGTAATTTACCTGCTTTGTCTTACTTATTTCTATAAATGGAAGATTTTATCTTTTAATTCCTTTTACCGATTTCGTCCATCCTCCTGTCCCCTCTCCTCCAACAGCCATCAGTTTGTTCTATCTATGAGTCTGTTCGTTTTTTTTTTTCTGCTTATTTGTTTTGCTTTTAACTCCAAAAATAACTGAAATCATACAATATTTACCTTTCTCTGACTGATTTCACTTAGCATAATACTCTCTAGGTCCACCCATATTGTCACAAATAACAAGATTTCATTCTTTCCTGTGGTTGAGTAATATTCCGTTGTATGTATTTACCACATCTTCTTTATCCATTCATTTATCAGTAGACACCTAGGTTGCTTCTGTACATTGGCTATTGTAAATGGTGCTGCAATAAACATTGGGATAAATATGTCTTTTTGAATTAGTGTTTTTGTTTTCTTCAGATAAATACCCAGGAGCAGAATTTCGGGATCAAATGGTAGCTATCTTTTTCATTTTTTGAGGAACCTCCATGCTATTTTCAGGAGTGGCCACACCAATTTACATTCCCACCAATGATTCGCAATGATTTATCTTCTCTGTACATCTTCACCAGCACTTGTTATTTCCTGTCTTTTGATACTAGCCATTCTGACTCATGTTGTATGATAACTCATTGTGGTTTTGATTTGCGTTTTTCTGACTGTTAGTGATATGGAGCATCTTTTTATGTGCCTGCTGATAATCTACATATAGTTTTTGGAAAAATGTCTGGTCAGGTCTTCTGCCCAGTTTTTAACTGGATTTTTTGGTTTGGTTCTTTGTTTTTGTTTTTTATTGAGTTATTTGAGTTCTAATGTGAATGTTAGTACATTTGATCTTGTCCCAAAGGTCCCTTAAACTATCCTATGTTTTAAAATCCTTTTTTCTTTTTGCTGTTCATTTTGGGTTATTTTCACTATCTTGTCCTCTAGATTGTTGATCTATTATTCTATATCATCTAATGTGCTGTTTATTCCCTCTAGTGTATTTATCATTTCTGTTATTGTATTCTTCAGCACTGGTTGGTACTTTCTTATATTTTTTATCTTTGTTGAAGTTCTCACTGTGTTCATCCATTCTTCTCCTGGTTTTAGTAAACATTTTTATGACCACTAATTACTATGAACTCTTTATCAAGTAGATTGCTTTGCTCCATTTCATTTAGTTCTTTTTTCTGACATTTTGTCTTATTCTTTTATTTAGAACATATTCCTCTGTCTCTTCATTTGCCTGACTCTCTCTATTAGGTAGCTCAGCTCCTTTTCCTGGTCTTGAAGGAGTAGCCTATGTAGAAGTTTTCCTGTGGGGCCCAGAAGTGCAGTTCCCCCTGGTCACCAAAACAAGGTGCTCCAGGGATGTCCCGTGTGTAGGCTGTGTACACTCTCCTGTTGTGGTGGGGACATGACTACTGTGGGTACATGATAGGTGGTAGTGGCCCCTGGACCAGCTAGCTACAATGCCTGACTGTCATTGCTGTAGATGCACTCGTGGGTGGAGTTATTGTGCTGTTGGCTGTAAGGCCTGGACAATGCCCAGGCTCGTTTGACACTTAGGTGGGTCATGCCCTCCGGCATTAGCTGTCTGGAGGGAAAATTCCAGAATGATGCTCACCAGTGCCAAATCAGCATGGCAGAACAGAATGGTAATAATGGCTGCCTCTAGTGTCTCAGTTCCTGGGGAGAGAGAGGCCCAGCTGTCCCCTCCCTCTCGAGTGGATGCATTAGTAGTAAGTAGGCCTCCTTCACCTGTAGACTATGCACTTTTGATCTTATGTTCGTGCCCTGATTTCCCTGTCAAGGGAGTCAGCATTTGAGCTTTTAAAAAGTGGGTTATTCTTTCACTACAGTTTCATAGTTTTCCTGGACATATTCCTTGTTAGTTTTCAGAGTTTGGTATTTTGGGGGGCTCATCTCTCCTGTGCAGAATCTAAGGGGTGATGTGCCTGATGTGGAGCTCAAATCTTTCACCCCTCAGGGTTAACCTCTGTATCTTTGGAATCCCTCCAATCCATGGAATGCTGCACCTTGGATGTGGTTTTCCTTAGCAAGACAGTGTCTCTGCCTCTTCTACCCATCTTGTTGTGGTTCCTTGTTACAGAGGCTCTGTTCATCCAGTGTCTCAATCCCCTTCATTGCACTGCTTTCCATGTCATGTGATTTAGCACCTCAGCTTCTCTATCCAGAGTCTCAATCCCCTTCAAAGGAATTATTCCATATG
The DNA here is from genome assembly GCA_017311185.1 of Proteles cristata cristata. NCBI lineage: Eukaryota > Metazoa > Chordata > Mammalia > Carnivora > Hyaenidae > Proteles > Proteles cristata. The sequence continues at coordinate 439,367 of JAESUZ010002924.1, read as the reverse complement.
CAGTTATGGATTTGTTGTTATGTCCATGGGAGGGGGTGAGTTCAGAATTTTCCTATGCCATCTTGAACACTCCCCCAGAAGGATATTATTTAAAATTTAGCTTTTAGGCATAAAATAATTTCCCAATGAAGAAAAGTTCATCATATTTAAGAACTTATGTATTTTAATTCTCTGTGTTTTGGGTTGCTAATAGAAACACAGGTGTCTGGATTCTGAACCTGCTATGTATTGCTACAAAAATCATAGAGTGATACTTAGGAAGTTTAAAAGTGGACCAGAAATTTTAATCTCCAGAAGTAAATGTAAATTACTTTCATTGCTTAAGCCAAATGTAATTTCTTTTTTAAAAAATTAATGTTTATTTATATAAGAGAGAGAGAAAGAAAGACAGAGTGCAAGCAGGGGGAGGGGAAGGGACAGAGAAAGGGGGGGGCCGAATCTGAAGCAGGCTTCAGGCTCTGGGCTGTCAGCACAGAGCCCAGTGCAGGTCTTGAACTCACAAGCGGTGAGATCATGACCTGACCTTAACCTACTGAGCCACCCAGGTGCCCCTAAATGCAGTTTCTAAAATAAACATTGTACCTATGTAGTATTTGTACCCTGAGAAGATTTCAGAGTGCAAATGCATCCAAAAATAACTTAGCTTTAATACATACATCAAACTTAGAGCAAATGTGTAAACTCGATAAACTCGGTTTATAAGCTTGATAAATTCAGTAAGATTATTACACATTAACACATAAGAGTATACAAAAAGAAATTTAAGAATTGTTTCCTTTTTAATTCATGGTTTTGCTGTGAAAAATATAGTTTTTGATTTCAAAATGCATTTGTATTTTGAAAATCCAGTGTATTTTTCTTTCAAATCACAAACTTTTGCTAAGTCATTTCAATGAAATTTTTATCAAAACCACTCAAAAGACAATACTCAAAAGACAGGTGCTGGCTGTAAAGGAAAGATTGCTTTATTTAGGGGCCTGGCAAATTGGGGAGACGGTGGACTGGTGTCCCGGGGCCATCCCCGAGGTTCCAGGAGCAGGTGTTTAAGGAGCAAGTGTTTAAAGGAGAAATTCAGGGTAGATGACATATATGTTGATGAAAAGGGAAGGGAAACTTATGACTATTCATGAGGAAAGGTGGAATACATACACTGAACAAACATACATGGAACATACATCCTATGTTCACATGGGGATGGGGACGTAACACAAGAAGAGACAAAATTCAGCTCCCGGCGTCAGCCAGGAGGTTATTTTAGGCCAAGGAGAAGGGGATATGGGCATGTTCCAAGAGCTGGTATAAACTGGAATGGGGTCTTAGGCTCATTATCTCTGTTAAGGAATGCAGGGTCTTGCTTGTTCACAGGCTGGAACCCTATCAGTTGACCTTGAGTTCAGACTTCTGCAGAAACAGCTACTGGATTTGTTAGTGGGGTCTGAAAAGACACAATAGCTGATTAGGGATAAACAATTCTCTAAAAAACAAGCTTTAATCTTTCTGCTGGTTTCAACCTCATTAACCTTGTGGGGCATGGTTTCAAAATGACATGTGATTCATATTTAGACAGAATAGGGATAGTCATTGATGGAAGCACAGTGAAATTTGCATTATAGGAAATTTTGATGCTGATTATTAAAATAATACTGTCCTTGCTAAGGAAAGGAGAGATAGAAAAAAGATCAATGATCACTCAATCTAGGTTTTAACATGTTTTTATAATTTTACCTGCATATATAAATCTGTCCTCATACATACGTAATTGTCCAGGTAAATTTAGGACTCCTTCAACCATTACAATATTTTGTTTACTAATTTGTTGGTTCACTCACACATTTCTTTCTTTAAATTTAACAAAAACATTGAGGATCTACTTTTGTTAATATCATCCTCTCCCCAATGCCTAGTATGTGCCATGTGCTACTCACAAGAAAGTTGGGCATTAAAGACAAAATAATATCCTTGCTCTCGGATTTGATTAAATTGAAAATAAAATATGCTACTCATGCTTGAATGAGAAGGTTGTTTCCTATGGTGATGATAAATTTTTAAAAATAATGAATGACTTAAATTTGGCAAAATATATAGAGATTATTCCCTTCTGAACATATTTTTATCAACTGCAGAAGTTACCATTACCACCATGAAATCATGCATAAGTCTTCTGGCCAAGAAATATTGCATAGGTGATTTGCCTTTAAATGTGTGACTCAAACTGAAAAGGACCACAAAGAAAGTCTTAAAAGCTTCAATTTGAAATATTAGGAAGTTCTTCTCTGCATCATTTTTTATTCTTGACAGTTTCATTATTCTACTACCTCATTTTTGCTACCAATAATTTTCAGGAGTGACAAGTTTATATGATGAAGGTAAGTGAGACACATATTTATGTGAGGAAAATTGAGAAATTATAGATTGGAGATTAATATAACCAAGATCACTTTTAAGAACGTGTTATGTAGAGTTACTATCTTATTTATAATGAGTTTATTGAATCCCTCTTCATGTGATATTATAATTGCTTAAAATACTTTCATAAATACTTTTGTACCTTTATGTACATATTTGATATGATAATTATGTGTGAAGAGTATTAACTAAATAAAAAGTTATGTTTGTATTTAATCTCTGATAACTGGGAAAAGGTGAGACCAGGCAACTTGTTAATGAATCTTGACCAATTTAAGGAATCTGAGGACTTCTTATTTCTTTTTCAATTGTGTCACGTAATTAAAAAATATTTCTGTAGTAGAGGGTTCTCTCCGTCAGTACACACACACACACACACACACACACATACACACACAACTCTACTCTTTTCAAATAGAAGAATCTTCTAATACAATTCTAGAAGAGGTTTTAATAAAATGATTAAAGATTTAGTATAACCGAATTGAAGCCCTTTGGAGTACTTTTCTATTTTGTTATTTTAACACTGAAGAAATTATTCTTCTCTACTGACATGTTTACTATATTTCAATAAGTTCTCTGAATAAATGTAACATCCTATGTCACATTTTGAATAAACCATGTAGACAAATTTCTAAAATTATTAAAATTGCTAGCAGAATCTAAGAATATGTTTATGTAAATAAACATTAGAAAATGTGAAGTATTTATGTGTGTCAGGTTATAATATATAAATTTGATAACTTGTTTAGCTATTTATAGATATTACAACTATACCTATAGCTATGTAAGTATGTATAAATATGATTTAAAGTAACTGCATTTCTCATGTAAATATGCACATCTTTCTTTGTGAAAAAGTAAAATAACTGATGAGAATCATGCTTTTTAAGTCTATGGCAGACACTGGAATACTCCTTTGTTTTGATAAGTGGATTCTAAAGCACAGTTAGTGAATCTAAAACTTTATATTTTTTAGAGAATTCTAAAGAGAGAAAGACTGGGATATCTACAGAGTCCCAGATTTTGAAGATTACTCTGAGAGTCTGAGAATAATGCAAAGATTTGAGATGTAGATCCTGTTCTCAACCTCTGTTCCAGTCAGGGTAGTAATTTTACTCTTTACAAAAGTTCACTGATATCTACTGAGACTGACTCCTCAAATAACACTAGAAAATTAGAGCCTTAAATGTGGGCTTGTTTCTGGCACATTTACAAGGAAGGTGTGTGAGTGTGAATATGAGTCAGTGTATGTGGTATGAGTCTGTCATGGTGGTGGACCTTAAATGACAGATTGCTTGCTGAAATGGCCTTTTGAAATGTCAAATTGAGGAATTTAAATGGAAGGTCTAAAAGTAAATTATATATATATAAAATATATTTTCTATCATATATAGTCATTATATTTATAATTCATAATATTCAGATATATAGTATTTATGTATATAGTCAAATGTTTATATTACTCATACATAGATATTCATGAATAATATCGATATGATTTCCCAAAGTCATATTTAAATCATTTAGATCTTAGTTGCTACCTTTGCTCTCTTTCTCATTCTTCAGTCTCTATTTTTTGCCAGATATTGTCCTAGACACAGTGCACAAATTGATGCGGACTAGACACTAGGCCTATGGTTGCTCAGTCATAACTAGATACCTCATCAAAGCACAGTCACTGTTCTAAGCTCAGCTGAGATCTGACAATTAGCAAACTGTAACTGCACATTAGCAAAGGGGTGGGGACCCTCTTTCTTAAGGTTGGCAACTCTTAGCGAAAACGAAGTCCCATCAAAGCAGGATGGAAATATGTTTCCACTTGGGCTATTTTATAACAAACATTCTCTAAATACGTTAATATATTGGCACTTCACACCCTTTTTTTTCTTGTGTATTTTTGTAGAATTATATTTATATAAACATATTTTAAAAAATTCTTACTCAATGGGATTGTACAGATATCTATGTGGTATAAAGTATATATAATAAAGCTAACACTTGCATTCCAGCGTAACAAATAACAGTACCAATATATGTTCATAACTGAAAAAAAGGAAATAACCTACATGTGTAATGATAGGAGATGCATAAACACATTTTGCTTTTTTCCACTCACTGTATCTTAATTATGTGTGCTGTCCACCTCTAGACACTGCCATCTGGCTCTGGCCCAGAAAATATGTCTCAGTGTTTGTTCAGATAAAAGATAGGGTCCTGCTACCTGAAATACTTCTAGGAAGTAATGTGTTTTGCTTCTTGGATTAAGCATCACTTTTACCCAGCCATAACTTAGTAAGGGTAAATAAAATCCATATGTATTATACTAATAAGGCAAAAGCTACAGTATACTGACAATATATAATGACATAGTTTCCATTTTCAGTAAAAGCAGTAAGTATCAATAATGGAGATTCCAAAGGCAAAGCATAGAACTCAGGAGTAAGAAGAATGGGAAATTAAGCAGTAAAGTCAAAAGCTTACTTTTCTGTGGCCTTTTGTAGTATCAGTGTTAGCCTATACCTCTGTTTTTTCTAAGAGCATTTCTGGTTGCTAGAGTTCAATGTAATATACTTATTTCGTATATTATAAGGAATGGATTCAGATTTAATAACTCAGAGATTGTCAACTGAATAATCTCTGTGTCTTATGATCTGGCTGAAATACACACAATTTCTTTAGATTCTCTGAGTGTGGTTTGCTATTCAACTTTAGTCAACAAATTAGGAATGAATGCTTTTCACCAGTAAATCTTTGGTTCATGATAATTGTGACCATCTTTTAGTTCTTATTTGTGATTGTGGTGTAGAAATAGAGTCTGTCTCATTGAGGAGATAAATGTCTCAGTCATTTATAAACCACCCTTTTTGGAAATAGAATCCATGGGGAAGTCAAAGGTTAGAAATACCAGATTTTTCCGTAATCCATGTATTGTGGTAATATGGTCTGTGTTATGGTTAAATATTGGATTTTTATTCATTGGTATTTCAACTGAGAACTCTCCAAGCCTGGGAGCACCTAAGATAAATGTTGATTTGCGCTTTGATCCCTTGGCACAAAATAACCTGTCAAAGGTTTATTCCCTGGCATAAGCCTTGTTATATGGGCAACATTTTCAAGCCCTAAGTGTTCAGGTATTCTGATGGTCTTATCAATTACTATTAAATTGTTTTGCCCAACAGAGATAATAGTCAACTAATTAGACCATCATATTTTTAAAATATCCTTTTGAAGAGATGTTTTATGAATAGAACAATTTTAAATATACTCTGTCCTTAATTTTTATTCTCAGGTTGGAGAGACGAGATGCAAAAAGGTTTGCACATCTAAGTCCGACCTGAGGTCTAATGACTTCAGCATTGTTGGAAGCTTACCAAGAGATTTTGAATTGTCCAATTATGACTGCTATGGAAAACCTATTGAAGTCAACAATGGGCTTGGCAAATCTCAGGCAAAGAACAACAAGAAGCCGCCCCCTGCCAAACCTGTTATTCCAACAGCAGCAAAGCGAATTGATCTTTATGCGAGAGCGTTGTTTCCTTTCTGCTTCTTGTTCTTCAATGTTATATATTGGTCTATATATTTATGATAAATCTTTTCCATTTGTGTAAAATAAAACCCCATTTCATTGTGACCAACCTCATTCAGAAACGCCAGTCTGAAAACTTTTGCATTTTCATAGCAATATAGTGCATTTTGGATGCCATTTGATTGTAATCAAAATGTGGCAACTTACTTTTGAATGGCAGCATGATCTTGTTACGTCTGTGCTCTACTGATGATGTATATAATGTATAGCAAACATACTGCTTTAGGACTAAATGAAGGATAACATACTACATAAAATAAAATCTAAGCCGTTCCCTTCAGTTAGTGTAAATTGCAAATATTTCACATAATTCTGATAATAAAATAATGTGCACGCTGGATCCTGTTATGATGACCATTCTAATGTATGTAATATTTCAAATTTCCTCCCTTGTAACTTTCAGAGAGAGCCATCTTATTCTTGTATAATTTTAGATGGTACTATCACAGATTAAGCAAAATTATATTACATATTGTTTAAACCTTGTAAGTAGAAATATATTAACTATAATTATGTGGGCTCTGTGGAGAAATAAAGTTCAAAAAAATACCAATTTGTAAAATCAGCTCATTTTAAAGTGTGCCTGTGTTGTCAAAATGCCAGGTTATGAAACACAGTAAGCATTTTTGAAACAAAGGGACATCTGGATTTACATAAATTCGTACTGAATTCTGGCTTCTGATAACAATAAAAGTAAAGGATAAATACATTGATTAAATGTTTCTGACAAAAGAAATTCTATTTAATCCACCTTAAAGCCTAAATATATTTTCATGGATTTCATTTTGTTGATACAGAGTAAACAAAATCATTGTGCCTTAAAGAGTCATAAATGTTTTAAATTGGAATCTAGTAATGGATATATGATTTCACATAAAATTTAAAAACCAAGAGGAAGATGCCCTATTATTGGAAGTAACGAGTTTGGGAAAAAAATTTTGAAGGATTTTAACTTCTTTATTTTGTTAAAATGCTTACATATTTCAAAGTAAAACTAATTTTTTAAAAATTCATTTCTTTTTTATTTGAATATTTTTTGGATTTGTTATAAAACGTTTAAAGATTAAGTATATAGTGTCTTTGTCTATGTTAGGCCTGCTTTCTAGTTGTATTTTTGTTTTTGCTAAAAGTCTAGATTACTTAGATTTATTTACTTTGACCTATTTCAACTTAAGAATAGGCACTTTCTGGTCTATAAGTTTCCCATTTCCTAGTGATATCAACCCAGTGTACCTTTTTATTTCTCCATAGTTGAGAAAAATTAGAATTATCAGTGATTCATATAACACAAACATGAGACCAAATAAGTATATTTACATTATTTGGAGAGTTCTGTCACAGATGAGAGTTTATATAGTTATATGATTAATTCAATAATAAAATGTGTTTAAACATTGTTTATGCAAATTGCTATATGTAATTCAATGCTATTTTATTAAAGACTTTAACTTTTAAAAGATTTTCACGGATTACCAAATTTTTAAAAAATAAGACATAATCTGATCCTCTGTAGTCCTTCAGCACCCCCTAGTTGTGAAAGCTTAGCCATCTGAACAGTTTTAAATGCCACAAGTAACCCTACTGATAGACTTCAGTATCCTGCGAGGACACAACGTTTGGATGGAAACATGCTAGGAAGAAAATGCCTTTAGTAAGACTTAAACCATTTACAATGTTTATTTGTAAAAATTACATTTGCTTATAATACATTCTTGATAGTTTTGCAAGTTTTATTCATATGCAGGAGTTTGATTTAGATATAAAGTTTTAAGTGGGAAATGTACCAAATGGAAGACAGATTTCATTATACAAGAATTTATGTACTGAAAATAATGTGAAGGAATTCCTTCTGTAATATTTTAGTCTCATAATATCAGTTTTAATACCCAACTGTAAATAAATAGCTGTCCCAGGATTAAGTGTGTATATAGAACTTCAAGTGGAACATTAGACAGTGATCATAACAATGAAGTACAATTAGTGTCCACTTACAGTTGTTTTATAATTGTTTTCTCAAGGATTTCTCACTTAACCCCAGGGTAGTTCTGGTCTGTGTCTTTAAATATTATGTCTTTCTAGGAGACTTGCAGTGTATCTACCTGGATATCAGTATCTCAGATTCAATGTCTCCAAAATAAAAATTATCTTGTCCTCACAAATCAGTAGGTTCTCTTCTTCCCTATTCTGGTTAAAGCCATCTCTATTGCGGTCAGCCATATTCAGTCTTCTTTCCTTCTCTCACTATACACCCCTTCAAGTACCAAGGCATATAGATTCTCCCTCTCACACCTACCACCTTGTCTTCTCCGTAACTGCTGACACAACCCTAATTCAGTTACCCTTTCTCATTCTTTATCAGACTGCTACAACAGACTTGCTCCACTATAACTCAGCTTAATATTTTTATTAAGTAGGCTTCACACCCAATGTGAGGCTTGAACTTATGACCCTGCACTCAAGAATCACATGCTCCACTGAAGCATCCAGGCGCCTCATATCAGCTTATTTTTTAACTGTGTGACAGTCGTTTTTTTTTAAATTACCCAAGTAAGACATGGATAGCTTGATGCATTAGAAACCAAGATGCACTTAGAGTGAACACTCAAAGTTGCTGTCATGGTAGCTTCTCTTCAAGCTCTTTTCTCTTTTCCCCAGAGGTCACCACCTTAGGCATTCATTTACCTTAGGCATTTACAACGCTATCCAATTTTTAATTTTTAAAAAGTTTTCAACACTTTTATTTTTGACACAGAGAGCGAGACACAGAATCCAAAGCAGGCTCCACGCTCTGAGTTGTCAGCACAGAGCCTGAGTTGGCTCTCAAATCCAGGAACCCCAAGATCATGACATGAGCCAAAGTCAGACGCTTAACTGACTGAGCCACCCAGGTACCCTTATCCAATTGTGTTTTTAATGTTTATTTATTTATTTTTGAGAGAGAGAGAGAGAACACAAGTCAGGGAGGGATACAGAAAGAAGAGGCACACAATCCAAAGCAGGCTCCAGACTCTGAGCTGTCAGCCCAGAGCCCAATGTGGGGCTCAAATCCATGAACCATGAGATCATGACGTGAGCCAAAGTTGGGCGCTTAACTGACTGAGCCACCTAGTCACCACCCCCATCCAATTTTTAAATATGAAAGATAATTTAATATAATGGGATTTAACATAAAGGGGATTTTTACCATGTGTGTACTTTTGCAATTACTTAATTTTTTGTTTAATATGTCTTGGAGATCTTTCTGTGTGAAGACATATTGGACATTCATAAGTCTACTGTCTCCTATTATTTTATAGCATGAATGTGCCTGAATGTAGCTTCTTCTTAAGAAGAAATTTGTGCACATATAAGTATACTTCCATGAGACAAATGCCAGAAGTGAAGTTGCTGAGTTGAAAGATGTATACATTTTAAATTTGGGGGAGTTCTCCCATATTTCCCTCCCAAAAGCTACAAATGTAGATTTTCATCATGATATACCCAAACTCTCACAAACTAGTCATCTCTTAATCTGTATTATGTCATCGACATATTACTTTTATAGTTTTTTTTTTGAAATTGTTTCAGACTTTTAGAAAGCTTGTGAAAATTTTCCAAAAAATTCCTGTGTAGCATTTTTCCAGATTCCTCAAATGTTAATATTTTATCCGACTTGCTTTATTTCCCACTACTGTGTGTGTGTGTGTAAGTGTGTGTGTATGTGTTTGTATGTGTGTGTGTGTGTGTCCTTGAGACATTTTTTTTTTTGAAACGCTGAAAATAAAGTTGCAGATATGATGATGTCCCTTTACCTCTTGAAACTTTAGTGCATGTTTCCTAAACAAGGACATGGTACCACGATAGTGCCAAGTATCCATATCAAGAAATTAACATTAATAGAATGCTATAATCTAGAGACTTTTTCCAATTTGCCAATAGGCACACTTTTTTGTTTCTGTTTTTGTTTTTTTGTTCAAGATCCAATCCAATATCACATATTTCACTTAATTATCATGACATGAAGTTCCTTAAAATAAAGCTATGATCATGGTATTTTGGTCAAAATCTGTAGTGCCTTGTGTTGTCCAAAGAGAAGTAAAAAATCCTCTCTCTGACATGAAAGTCTTTCCTGTTAAATGTTTAATTTATCCCTGAAGCTGTCTCTCATAGTATGCCTCTGCTCACATTTTGAACTCTAAGCTGATTTTGACCTTTTTTTTCTTTTAATATTTTTTATTTATTTCTAGGAGAGAGAGAGAGAGACAGCATGAGCAGGGGAGGGTCAGAGAGAGAGGGAGACACAGACTCTGAAACAGGCTCCAGGCTCTGAGCTAGCTGTCAGCACAGAGCCCGACGCGGGGCTTGAACCCATGAACCGCGAGATCATGACCCAAGCGAAAGTCAGACACTTAACCGACTAAGCCACCCAGGCGCCCCTGATTTTGACCTTTATGTATCATATTTAGCAATGACTGGTGTGCTAAGTTCAGCCAGGTTCCTTACCTTATAGGAAAGTGGTTTATAGAAAAGTGGTTTCTTTTATGTTTCACTATTTCCTTTAAGTGTGCCAGTCTTGGATGTCATGTCTTTAAATACTCATTTTAACTAATATGTGTTCATTCAATATTGTCTTTCAGTCATATGGTCACATCTCTATTGAAAAGTTAAAATATTTCCCATTACATACACAGTGTTCAAATTAAGACGCTCAAAAAACAACTCAATTTATCCTCTGCATTACTGAAAACTTCAGCTTACTCAAATAGCTTAATATAAAATTTTGAAGTACCAAAAACTAGAGGTGCCTGGGTAGCTCAGTCAGTATACCCTCTGACTTCTACTCAGGTCAAGATCTCACAGTTTGTGATTTCAAACCATACATCGAGCTCTGTGCTGACAGCTGGGAGCCTGGAGCCTGCTTCAGATTCTGGGTCTCCCTCTCTCTCTGCCCTTTCCCCCCTCACACTCTGTCTCTATCAAAAATAAATAAACATTAAAAAATAAAATTAAAGTACCAAGCCTAAAGTGATAAATAGTTAGAAATATTTTTTATAACTTTAATCAAGGCTTTCTTGTTAAAATATTATTACCTTCCTTTAGAATAGCAGATTTATTCTAATTATATTTTCAAATTAAATGCATATGTTTATACAACATATTAATAATTTAGCATTCACTAACTCACCCCTACTTTTAAACTAAACAGACTTTCTTGTGATTAGTATTAATGGTAATATGAATGTTATTTTCAACGTTGTTATACTCTTTATGTATATGCATATATACATAAATTTAATATTTTATATTTAATACATTTTATATTTTCTCTACATATATACACATATATTATTATCTATTCATTCATGTTATTTTATTTTGTCTTTTCTCAGCAAGAACAATGAAATATTGGAATTTCTGTATTCCCAATAATGAATACCATTTACTTTTCCACAAGTACTTTAAAATTTCTCAGATCTCACATATCACACCCCAGTTAATTCTTTCTAAACCCTCTTAGCCTAGAATATGAAAAATAATGTAGCTCAGTAATGCTTCTTGGGTACTTAATATCTTAATACTTGTTAGCCAAAAACTATGAAGACAGGGACTCCATTCCTAAATGAACAGTATGAGAGGGAAATATATGTTAAATTCACAAATCACTGTAATACAAATCAGAATGCATAATGCATATTCTCAAAGCATAAGAAGGAACAAAATCATTCCTTTACAAAGGAAAAACTCTGTATTAAGGAAAAGTAAGAAATACTTTAATATAGCTAAATAAAGGTCATTTTACCATTGATCATAGAATTTTGAAGCTAGACATTAACTTAAAAAAGAAATTACAATATGTAAAGTGCAGAAACATTGCAATTAAAATGTTAAAGTGTTACTTGAATTTTATTTCCTAGTTAGCATTGCTGAGGAAATAACGAACAATAAAGGAAAGTTTCCTTAGATGGTGATGTAATGCACTTTACCTAGTGTTTGTTTCTTAACTAAAACTCCCATCTGATCTTAATCCTATAACTTGAAACATTTTTCAGTAAATCCCAATTTGCAGCCTGAGGCAATTGCAGTTCAATTAATATCATTCACAGTGAGGCTGTCAGAAGGAGTCAGAGCCCTCCACCCCCATAGCAAGAATGCAGTCAAAACTACAGGTCCTTTCCCAATTACCTCATCAAACGGGGATTTTATTAGTCAATTAGCATTGCCTCACCCTACGACACCGATGACACATAACAGAAACCCCATTTTGTGAAACAGTAAACAAGATGAAGAGGCAAATGATTTTAGTTTTTGAAAAGCTCAGTTCAGTTTACTGTATGTTCCCGTGGGATATTCTTTTAAGTGTTTATTAGAGTTGGAAGTATAGCAGGAGGAAAATGGCATTTAAAAATAGTAAACACCCGTCCACTTCTCTTTGAGGACTGCGACCTCACGCCATATACCTTTTAAGGATCTCCTCCTTATGACACAAAGTTAGCACACAATCACATCCGCTTGCTTTACTAACAAACAGTTTTCTTATAAATCTAAGTCAGAATTTTCAGGCTTGTCAGCTACAAAGATGATCTTCAGCTTATTAACTGAGAGAATTATATGGAACTCATTAAGAGGGAATACCTAATAAAGTCTGCCTTGGACTATTATAAAGCCTCATTCTAAACACAGCTGCACTTGTCTGGTTCATTCATTTGTATTCTCAAAAGCTCTTTCATTCAAAAATCACTGGAGTTTCCAGTCAGTCCACTGGCATCTTAGAAGCTTTCAAATTTCTAGATGAGTTAAGCGTCTAAAAAAATGTGAAAATTTCCTAATGAATATATGTGGACATGCATCATATAAAAATAATCATAGGGCCTAAATGAAGACAAAAGCCAATTATTGCATTGTAAACATATAGGGAGATGGGGATGAGTTGCAGAAAGACTAAAAGTTATAGTACCTAGGTTATAGTTCTGAGTTTGCCATATACAACCCTGAAAACCTTCTCAAAGAATCTTTTACCCCGTTACCCTATTTTTAAAGAGGAAATGATAAGAATATAATAATGATCAATTGTAACATATAAGTTTGCCTTTTATAGCCCATTATAGGCAAGGATTTGGGAACATATAATCTAGGGTAGAATCCTATTTACTAGTGTAAATCTTGATAAGTTATTTAACATCTGTGGGACTCAGTTTCCCTATTTCTAAATCACGGGTCACAATGACAACCTCATAACATTATTGGGATGTTTTAATGTATTATTATAGGTAACATGCTCAGCAGAGTCCCCAGCACGTAGTAGTACATGCTATAAATTACGGTTATTATTATCTCATTTTACCTCTTACCACTATGGCTACACTATTTTTAGCACTAACACTATTGCTAAGGAAGTTGTCAGTTTTCAAAATTTCTTTATTAAAATAATGAGTATTGGGTTAAAAAATACACTGACATTTTGACAATAGATGCACATTATGTCTGTCCTTCAGGTATTTTAGCTTTCATAATCATTGAGATCAATTTTGAATATAAAGTAATTTAAGAATAGAAACAACATCAGGAACTATAAATCACCTATTAAAATATTCTTCGAATGTGTAAAAAAATTCTTTGGACTGTTTACTTGGAAGTCCATGATTTAAATTTTAGATGTGGGTAACAGAGTACAGTAGTGCCAAAAATGCAGAATCCACATATTTAAGGGTCATATTCTATATTTATCTTATACAAATAGATAAATGAGAATATTTCAGATTTTTTTAAAAGAATACAGAAAAGAATTTCCTAGATATGTTACCCATATTGTTCAAGTTGAGCTCAGTCTCTTATAACCTATGCATGTGTGGCAGTAATACAAGATAATTAAGGCTCTTAATGATTATCCTTGAGAACTGCATGATTCCGAAGTTCTTTCTGAAACATAGAGGGAATACGAAATTATATTAAGTAGAATTTTCATTTAAAATATTTTATTATACTTTAATTCTTTGAAGATTGATAACCCAACTATGTACTGAACATAATGGTTATTCTCAATTAATCCAAATATCCAATTAACCCAATTCTGTATAAGTGATAATGTGTTGCATTCTGAAATTCTATTAAAAATGCATGAGGCCAACCTTTAAGTAACAAAATTATATTGAACATCTTAAAGGCAACATAATTTATATGATAGCCATAATATTTATTCATTTATGAAGAAACTTTTGTTAAACACTTGACACCTAACAAGTGCAATGCTGTGAAGATACTAAAGAGTATATGTTTGTGTGTATGAATAGGTGTAAGGGTACACACACACAGACACACACACACACACAGAGTATGGTAGCAATTGGTGTTTTATTTGCAACTAAGACACAGCATATTTTGCCCTTTAGGAAGTACTAACGGGTACCTACCTATTTGATGCATATATGGAACAGTTTCACATTAAGATTACATTAGAAGCTCTTTGAGAGAATGCCTGTTTAGGAATCAAATAAAATTGGTGTGTGCTAATTGATATGAACCAGATGTCTCACAGAGAAAAGCTTAGTCTCAACAGATTGTTCCATTTACTTATTTGTGTGCTATTCACTGAAAACACTCCCATTCTTATATATGCTCCAGGTTCATTCTGCCCCACCTCATAAAATGAACTATGGCTTCCCCCTACATCATTCTATACATCAAGAACAACTGTTTTCTACATTCCAAAGGGTTCAGGAAGGAAACACACCCAGCTGCCTCCCCATTTCTCTTAGTCCAGTTCTTTTGAGTTTGCACATAATTCAGGATGAATTAACTTGAACTTACTCCTTCCACCATACTGGGTCAGCCCTGTCCTCCAAGGCAGGTTGGCACTTGCAGAATATCCTGTCTTGGTGGGATTCCTTCTCTTGGTATCTGTTCATGAGTCATCATCCTTGCTCCCTTCTTCCATTCTTCCACGTCCATGGCTCAACCTTCTCTCATGCCTGTGGGTCCTGTTTCCACCTGTTGCCTCTGCTTCCTCTGAAATGCCCATACTGGTATAAATAAACTTTAATATCCTTAAGCTGTGTGTGTGTGTGTGTGTGTGTGTGTGTGTGTGTGTGTGTGTGTGTGTTGATGTTTATTTATTTATTTATTTATTGAGAGAGAATATGAGCGATGGAGGAGCAGAGAGAAAGAGAAAGAGAGAGAATCCCAAGCAGGCCTCCACACTGTGCAGAGCCGGACATGGGGCTGGAACTCAGGAACTGTTGATCATTACCTGAGCCAAAACTGAGGGATGGTCACTTAACCAACTGAGTCACCCAGGCACCCCTGTGAGAATGATTTTCTTAAATGTTTATTTATTTATGATAGAGAGTGTATGCATGTACATGAACAGGGGAGGGGCAGAGAGAGAGGGAGATGGGATTGGAAGCAGGCTCCACATGTCAGTGCAGAGCCCAGTGCCCGGCTTGAACCCTAGAACCATGAGATCATGACTTGAGCCACAATCAAGGATCAGAGACTGAGGTGCGCCTGGGTGGCTTAGTCGGTTAAGCGTCAGACTTTCGCTTGGTTCATGATCTCGCGGTTCGTGGGTTCGAGCCCCGCATCGGGCTCTGTGCTGACTGCCAGCTCAGAGCCTGGAGCCTGTTTCAGTCTGTGACTCCCTCTCTCTCTGACCCTCTCCTGCTCACGCTGTCTGTCTGTCTCTCTCCTAGAAATAAATAAAACATTAAAAAAAAAAAAGAATCAGAGACTGAACTGACTGAGCCACCCAAGTGCCCTGAGA
This sequence comes from Proteles cristata cristata, assembly GCA_017311185.1. Taxonomy (NCBI): domain Eukaryota; kingdom Metazoa; phylum Chordata; class Mammalia; order Carnivora; family Hyaenidae; genus Proteles; species Proteles cristata. The sequence continues at coordinate 423,636 of JAESUZ010002924.1, read as the reverse complement.
ATGATTTTGTGTAGTAGATAACTATAGGTAAAACATCTGCACAAGTAAAAAAATTAATTTATAATACAAACCTTTTCTATAGGATAACTATATCAATTTACATACCTTCTAGCATTGTGTAAAAGAACTTATTTTCATCCCCCAAGCAGCAAAAGATACAGTCAGAATTTAACATAGGAAATTTACCAACCTAAGTGCTAAATATACTCATTTTCTCAATTTGACGCTATTGACATAATTATATTTTTTCTTCTGTAAGCTATTATGTAGTTATTGTATTAAAAGATTTTCTAAATTGAAATAATACCTGTATTCCTGAGATAAGCAGTTTTGTCTGTGATGTGTTAATTTTTAGCATGATCCTTTTATATTTAGTATAGTCTTTAAAAAGTTTATAAAATTACTATATTTGTATTTATATGTGAGATTGGCCAAAATAATACCATTTTCTTTCATTAAGAGAATATGTCATCCATATTCTCTTAATGCATCAAGGTTACACTAGTATCATAGAATGAGTTGAGTATCTTCCTGTTTCTTTCTAGAGTCTGGGAGAAATTAAATAAGCCCAGGATTAATGGTTCTTTGAGTTTTTCTAGAACTTCCGTAAAAGTAACCCAGTCTTATGCTATTGATGATACATTGGGGGATATATATAAATCTGACTGCATTTGCGTAAAAAAGTATTGGTATATTGGGGATTTTTCCTGGTTACATAAATTTTGATAATTGCACTTTCTCTGGGAAATTACCCACTGCATTTAGATTTTTGTTTTTGCTCTTTTATAGTTTTTTAAAAATATTTATTTATTTTGAGATTTTATATATATATTTAGAGAGAGAGAGACAGAGAGTGAGCAGGGTAGAGTCAGAGAGAGAGAGAAAGAGAGAGAGGGAGAGGGAGAGGGAGAGAATCCCAAGCAGGCTCCACACTGTCAGCACAGAACCCGATGAGGGGCTCGATTCCACGAACTGTGAGATCATGACCTGAGCTGAAACCAAGAGTCAGATGCCTAAACGACTGAGCTACCCTGGTGCTCCTTTTGCATTTATATTTTTAAGTTATCAATAATTATGTGTGAATTCATGTCTTTTGTGTAAAAATCTCTATTATGAACTGTATCACTTTTTTATAAAGTAAAAAGTGATTTAGTTTTCACTTATGTTGTCCTTTTCTTAATTGCAATTACATACGTTTTCAATTTTGTTAGCATTGTTGGGGAATCTGTTTATTTCTTTATTAATGCTGATTGACTTATTTTGTATGTGTATGTACTACTCATTAATTTCTTCATTTATCTTAATTATTTTCTTTCTTCGATTTTGTTTAGGTCTATTTTGTTTTTCTTTCCTAAACTTCTTGATTCAAATGTTCAGTCCATGTTTTTTTCAATTATTTTCATTTTCCAATAAATACATTTAAAGCTACAAATTCTTCTATAGGTACTTTAGCATGGCACACATTTTCACGTACATTTTAGTTGAGGTTCAGTTATAAATGGTTTTAAGTTTACTTTTTTATTTATGCTGTGACCTGAAATTATTTAAGAGTTTTTACTATCCAAACTTGCAGAATATTGGGCTACCATTTTGTTAGGAATATTTATTTTTTGACTGTCGCTTAATTAGTGATTTCTTATCTTACTAAATATGATTGATGAACATGATCTGTGAGAAAAATTCTTAAAAATTGTCATTTATTCCATGTAATTCTATTGATTTGGCTTTCTATATTTTAAAACTTTATTCGTGTGTGTGTGTGTGTGTGTGTGTGTGTGTGTATGCATGTGTGTATGTATATAGTATATATAGTATATAATTGGTCAAGACTGACATTTTCTGGGGGATTATTGAATTTATTTGCATAAATTTTGTTATTTAATTCAATTTCATGCCTCTCCCCTTTAATTTCATATTTTATTTTGCCTAGTTTTAATTTTGTCACAAAACTTTCTCTTTGCCAAACTTTTCATTTTTTTGGTGTTGTCATTTATGAACTACGTATACCTATACTATATGAACTTTTTAAAAATCTAACTTGAAAACTATATTTTATTTAATTGCATAAAATTCATTTATTTCTATACACTCTCAATAATCCATTAGAAAATGAATATTTTTTTCTTATGAGCAAAATCTTATTTTTATTTATTTTTTAATTTCTTTTTTATTATTTCTTTTTTAAAATTTAAATCCAGATTAGTTAACATACAGTGTAATAATAACTTTAAAAAGAGAATTTAGTGATTCATCACTTGCATATAACACCCAGTGCTCAACCCAGCATGTGTCCTGATTGATAGTCCTCATCCCTTTAGACCTTCCCCCTCCACCCAACACCCGGCCAGTAACCCTCAGTTTGTTCTCTGTATTTAATAGTCTCTTATGGTTTGTCTCCCTCTCTGTTTGTAAATTATATTTACTTCTCTTCTTTTATGTTCAACTGCTTTATATCTTAAATTCCACACATAAGTGAAATTGTATAATATTTGCCTTTTTCTGACTGAGTTATTTTGCTTAGAATAATGTAGTCTAGTTCCATCTACATAGTGGCAAATGCAAGATTTCATTCTTTTTGATTGCCAAATAGTATTCCATTGTATATATATACCACATCTTCCTTATCCATTCGCCAGCCAATGGACATTTTGGGCTCTTTCCATACTTTGGCTCTTGTCAATAGTGCTGCTATAAACATTGGGGTGCATGTGCCCCTTTGAATCAGCACCCTTGTATCCTTTGGATAAATACCTAGTAGTGCAATTGCTGGGTTGTAGGGTAGTTCTATTTTTAATTTTTTGAGGAATCTCCACACTGTTTTCCAGATTGGCTGCACTACTTTGATTACCCAGCAGCAGTGCAAAACTGTTCTTCTTTCTCCACATGCTCACCAACATCTGTTGTTGCCTGAGTTGTTAATGTTATTCTGACCAGTGTGAGGTGGTATCTCATTGTGGTTTTGATTTGAATTTCCCTGATGATGAGCATTTTTTTGATGTGTCTGTTAGCCATCTGGATGTCTTCTTTGGAAAAGTGTCTATTCAGGTCTTTTGCCCACTTCTTCACTGAATTATTTGGTTTTTGGGTGTTGAGTTTGATAAATTCTTTATAGATTTTGGATACCAACCCTTTATCTGATATGTAATTTGGAAATATCTTCTTCCATTCCATCGGTTGCCTTTTTGTTTTGCTGATTGTTTCCTTCACAGTGCAGAAGTTTTTATCTTAATTAGGTCCCACTGGTTCATTTTTACTTTTATTTCCCTTACCTCTGAAGACATGTCAAGTAAGAAGTTGCTGCAGCCAAGGTAAGAGAGATTGTTGTTTGTTTTCTCCTCTAGAATTTTGATGGCTTACATTTAGGTCTTTCATTCATTTTGAGTTTCTTTTTGTGCATGGTATAGGAAGTGGTCCAGGTACATTCTTCTGCTTGTTGCTGTCCAGTTTTCCCAAAACCATTTGCTGAAGAGATTGTCTTTTTTCTGTTGGATAGTCTTTCATGCTTTGTCAAAGATTAGTTGGCCATATGTTTGTTGGTCCATTTCTGGGTTCTCTATCCTGTCCCATTAATCTTTGTGTCTGTTTTTGTGCCAATACCATACTATCTTGATGACTACAGCTTTGTAACACAGCCTGAAGTCTGGAATTGTGATAACTCAAGTTTGGTTTACTTTTTCAAGATTGCTTTATCTATTCGGGGTCTTTTCTGGTTCCATACAAACTTTAGGATTGTTTACTCTAGCTCTGTAAAGAATGCCAGTGTTATTTTGATAGGGATTGCATTGAATTTGTAGATTGGTTTGCATAGTATCAACTTTTTAACAATCTTTATTCTTTCAATCCATGAGCATGGAATATTTTTCCTTTTTCCTTTTTCTTTTTTTTTTTTTTTGGTGTCTTCTTTAATTTCTTTTGTAAGCTTTCTATAGTTCTCAGTGTATAGATTTTTCTCCTTTTGGTTAGGTTTATTCCTGGGCATTTTATGGGTTTTGGTGCAATTGTAAATGAGATTGAATCCTTGATTTCTCTTTCTGCTGCTTCATTATTGGTGTATAGAAATACAACCAATTTCTGTACATTGATTTTATATCCTGTGACTTTGCTGAATTTATGTACCCATTCTAGCCAGTTTCTGGTGGAGTCTTTTGGGTTTTCCACATAGAGTATCATGTCATCAGTGAAGAGTGAAAGTTTGATTTCCTCTTTGCTGATTTGGATGCTTTTATTTCTTTGTGTTGTGTGATTGCTGAGACTAGTACTTCCAACACTATGTTGAATAACAGTGGTGATAGTGGACATCCCTATCGTGTTCCTGAGCTTAGGGGGAAAGGTGTCAGGTTTTCCCCATTGATGATGATATTAGGTCTATGGCTCAAGTTCACAGGTTGTTGTGTAAATCCTCAAATCAATTTCCTAGGTTTGGTGCTGATCTTTCAGTGTTTCAGGAATGAGACAAGCTCAGGGTCCCCATGCTGCTCTGTCATCTTAACACCTCTTGAACACTGTCTTAATTGCAATAAAATATTAGACAAAGTAAAAATGAAGGCTATTCTATGAAAGGCTTGAGCAGTAATCTTCAATGGTATCAATCATGAAAAACAAGGGAACTATCACGGTTTGGAGGAAACTAAGTAGTGATAACTAAATGCAATTTGGCATCCTGGATGAGATTCTGGAAAAGGCACATCAATGAAAAAATTGGGGAAGACAATGAAATCTGTAATTCTGTTAATAATATTCAACTAATGTTAACATTTTAGTTTTGATATATATACTATGGTTATATAAGATGACAACATTAGAGAAAGCTGGAAAAAATGGCATTTGGGACTTTTTCTGGTAATTCTTTTGTAGAAAAAAATTGTTTCAAAGTAAACAGTTTACAAATAGCATTTGAGTTTCTCTATTAATAGGTATGTTTAATTCATTTATATTGATTGTTTTCAGTTATATATATGGACATATTTCTGCCATTTTATAAAGCATATTCTTACAATTCTCTTTCTATCCTCACTGTTGATTTGATCAAATTTCCTTAATTCTATTTTTTTCTATCACATAGAAATATATAAATTGCATTCTTTACATGTAGGATTTTAAATGACATATATAATTGTTTTCCTCCTATGCCTAAGTGTATCAACTATCCCTATTTATTCTCTGACAAAGACAAAAATATTAACAAATAGTTTCTTCTTTCAATATTTTTTATCAACTCCTATATTAAAATTGCATGACATTTTAATTCTACAATACTATTAAAAGCATAATATATAGCTTACATTATATCTTTCAAGGGAGTGATGTAATCCATGTATTTTGGATTTGTTAACCAAGATTAATTCTAGACAGACCTGGTACATCCTCCTAATAACATTCCATAGGTAAAAACTCATGCTATGAATGTGTTTTCCAGGTGATTTGCCACTAGTTTATAAGGAGATTTTATTAGTTTCCTTTCTGTTTTGGACATTCATCAAAAAGGGAGAGAATCTAATCCAGGTCTTCTGAGAACCTCTTCTTTTTCAGTCCACCTTCTAACTTTTCAATATCTCCTTGACACATACTTTTCAGAAGCTTTTCATAAAATTTCATGTTTCATTTTATGGACTATTTTATATTAAATAATAACATTCCCAAGACCCTTTGACCACCATTTTAAACCATTTACTGCATAAGAATAATTCTCTCTATGAAACACGCTGTGACCATATCATTTCACAGTTCTTTGATATTTATTATGAGCAATTTATTGACAACATCTGTAGTTATTACAAATTTTAGAAATTCAGGTACATTTTTAATATTAAGGAAAATGCATTTATTTTTTCTGACAAATCTTTTATGAGTGATTATATCACTTGGTTTTTCAAATCTGCCTCTCAAAATATTTTCTCATTCTGGATGTCATCATCTACAATAAATATGGTTTTTATTTAATTCTACCTATAGTTTACAAATCCTTTGTTGTCTAAAAAATGTAGCAGATAAAGAAAGGGTATATTTGGTACATCATTTGTAAATATCTGATATATTTACATCAGTAAAGTTGCAGTATCATTTTCATTTCTTCCTAACAGTAACCACATTTCATAATGTGCATACAGTCCCAGCAACTAGAGTAGAGGCTGGAGGCCTTTGTTGAGTAAATTGTGGATCTAACTGGCCTGTGGGCATAACCATATCTCATTTATGGTACAGCTTTTCACAGAGCCTGACATATAGGGGTCAGGTGTAACACTGCCCATCTTTCCCCCCATGGATAATATTATATTGCTTCTTTATCTTTTCAGTTCTAAGTAGTTGCATCACAGAAATGACAATATGGTTTTTACTCATGGTACTGAACCATTAAAGAAAACAGTAAAGGCCACCAGTTCTGTCGCATCTTGCAATAACTGAGGTTTGCCACAGATATTTCCATGAATATAGCACACTACTCAAACCCCAGCATTCCCAGAACTAGACTTTAAATACATCAGATTCCATATGATTCGAATATCCAAAAATCCTTCCTAGGTAAAAATGCCAGTCTCTATCATCATTGGTGACAAGTATGGAGTTCCTTTAGAGTTCTTATTCAATTACTTGTGATCTTATAATCTAAAAACAATAAATTGAAGGGTAGCTAGAATGAACTACAGGTAATTTGAGTTATCAGGGTATTCTGTGTCACTGTTTTTCCCCCTTAATTTTTCAGGTGGAATTCATTGGCAGAACTTATATATTAACAAGAGTCAAAGTTCACTTCTCTAAAAAGAATAATAAGTTCAGGATTTTCCCCCAACATTAGCCACTAGTCAGTGCCAGGCATGAGAGCATTTGGTAAGAATAGACACTCTTGTGGAAATAGCATGATTGCATTCCCTCCTGGGATCTTGAATCACTTATGAATTCTTATTCCATTAGTTATTATTTCCCATTGTTTCCATTTATCACCTCTCTTGATCAGTATTTTCTAGCTCACATGTACATTCACCTATAGAGCTGAGGAACAAGTTATTTAAACATCTAAGCCAAACTTTCAAAGTGTTTCTCTTTATCTGTATTGAATAAGTATTTTCATTGTCTATATAACTTAAAAATTTAAAATATAGTAGCTCTTATAATATTAGGTTTTCTTTTCCATTTCTGCTTATTTGTAGCTGTCCAGTGCTTACTGATCCTGAGGACCAAAATGGTAGACAATTTGTTGTTCCAAACTTTTAATTGTCTTCTCCAAGTTTGTTTTGGCTGCAGGAGTAGAAAAGCCTAAAATAGACAACTCACAGAATGGTAGAAAATATTTGCCAGTCATATATTTGTTAAAGGTGAAAGATTTATGCGATCTGAAGAGAAACCAAAGTATTGCCAGTCATATATTTGAAAAAAAGACTAATATTCAGAATACATAGAAAACTCCTAAAACACAACAATAACAAAAACACAACCTTTTTCAAAACACCAAAGAACTTGAATACACTTCTCCAAAGAAGATACACAAAGGGCAATAATCATGTGCAAAGATGCTCAACATCCCTAACCACCAAGGAAATGCAAATCAACACCCACCATGACATATCTCACATCAATTAATATGGCTACTATTAAAAAAATAAAATAACAAGTGTTTGTGAGGATGTGGAAAATTGAAACTCTTGTGCACTGTTGGTGGGAATGTGAAATGGTATAGCCACAATGGAAAACAGTATGGCAGTTCTCCAAAAATTAAAAATAGAATTACTATATAATGCAGTAATTTCACTTCTGGGCATATACCCAAAAGAATTGAAAGCAGGGTCACAAAGTATATTTAAAAACCCATGTTCATCACCGCATTATTCACAATAGCTTCAATGTGGAAGCAGCTCAAGTGTCCACTGACAAATGAATGGATAAGCAAAATGTGTTATATATATACTATGGCATATTGTTCAATCTTTAAAAAGAAGGAAATTCTGATGTTTTCTATAATATACATGAGCCAGTCACCAAAAGACAAATGCTATATGATTCTACTTACATGATATACTTAGTCAATATCAGAGACAGAAAGTAGAATGGTGGTTGCCAACAGCTGGAGGAGATGGAATGGGGAGTGATTTTTGTTGTATTTTGTTGTATTTTAATGTGTATAAAGGATTAGTTTTATAAGATAAACAATAGGGATACATGGTGCTGATGGTAGCACAACATTAGAATGTATTAAATACCACTGAACTGAACACGTAAAAATGGTTATGATGGGGGATGGTTATGATGGGGGGCACCTGGGTGGCTCAGGTGGTTAAGCACCTGGCTCTTGCTTTTGGTTCAAGTCATGATCTCCTGGTTTTCTGAGTTCAAGTCCTGGATTGGGCTCTGCACTGACAGTGTGGAGACTGCTTGGGATTCTCTGTCTCCCTTTCTCTCTGCCTTTCCCTCACTCATGCTGTCTCTGTCTCTTTCAGAATAAATAAATAAACTTCAAAAATGGTTAGGATGGTAAATTTTGTTGTGTGTATTTTACCACAATAAAGAATGTATAAAAAAAAAGATATTTGTGAAAGGAAGGAAGGAAGGAAGGAAGGAAGGAAGGAAGGAAGGAAGGAAGGAAAGAAGGAAGGAAAGAAGGAAGGAAGGAAGGAAGAGGCTCAGTTGGTTTAGCATCTGATTTAGACTCAGGTCATTATCTCATGGTTTGTCAGTTCGAGCCCTGCATGGGGCTCTGTGCTGGTGGTTCTGAACCTGCTTGGGATTCTCTCTCTCTCCTTCTCTTTCTGCCTCTTCCCCACTTGCACTGTCTCTCTCTCTCTCTCTCTCTCTCTCTCTCTCAAAATAAGTACATAAACTTATAAAGCAAGAAAGAAGCAAGAGAAAGAAGCTTATAAAGCAAGAAAGAAGAGAAAAGAAGAAGAGAAAAGAAAAGAAAAGAAAAGAAAAGAAAAGAAAAGAAAAGAAAAGAAAAGAAAAGAAAAAAGAAGAAAGAAAAGCCTAGAGTTGAAATTGTGTCAATCCCAGTCAAAACCATTTGTAGACTGTGAGGCTCCTGGTTGAAATTCAGTATCTATTCCTTTCCAATTGACATTAGGTACAGTTTCTTATTACATTAGCCATTTCATCAGGTGCCAGAAGACATGACATCTCTCAATCCATGAGTACTTGGCCTGAACACCCACATGCCTGCTTGTTCATAAAGTCATGAGCTAACTAGACATCTACCCCCAATTTTTAATCTCCTCTTTAGATGACAACAGTGTTTTATTGGTAAGCATCTACATGACCCACTTCAATTCCTCCTCTAAATCCCCATAGATAATTTTATAACCAAATTATCTATATGCAGTGATTTTTGTTGTTCAGTATTGTGGAGTCCATTTGCCTGAACATACAGCAAGGACTTTGGCTACAACCCAAGTCTATAAATATTCTAACACTCTTCAGAGGACCTGAGACTAATTCCAATTCCTTTTCTGCTTTTTAATTAAACATTTCTCAGTTCTATTCATTATGTATGTGAACTTGCCCTTGCTTGCTTCCATCAAAGTTTTACCATCTGCCAGGCATATTATGGCTGATTTCCAAACAGCATTATGGCTCTAAGACTGGGAACTCCCTAGATTGAAAATTCCATAAATTTGGGAATTCCCACTAGTGACCAGAAAGCCTATTTATTTTTTTTAATCAGTAGAGAGAGAACAAGGTTCTGACTAGATAGCAATGGGGGCAAAGAGTTCCTCAGAGGTCATAAGATCTATGAACAATGAGACAGTCCATTAGAGTGTGGTATACCACCCTGAAAACCCCCACCTTTCTGCTGTTCTTAAACTTCCATTTTATGAGTGAACTTTGCTGTGATACTCTCATGTCAGTAGAAAGCTTAATTCTATTAGACTGTTTCTATGACATCACCTAAATCATCATCAGTATTTATGGCCTTAACTTTATTGACCCTTCTGTGGTGGGTAAAATTTTAATTAACATCCAATAAGAAGCCAACACTATCCTTTAAAGTAGGTTAGAATTAACAACAGTCTTAGGCAGTCCTCAGATCCCAAACCCATGATGCCTCTGCAGGCTAGCCTTATTCAAATTTTGCCAACGGTGTAGTCTGGATATATTCTGGTTACAGATACCTCTAATGTAATGTGAGCAGCCAGGTCCTAGGGGTTTGATGGGATTGCTTGTGACACCACTCTTGGTAATTGTTTGAATGATTGTTTCTGCTCAGAGCCTAGTGCAAATTCACATTTCTCTGTGGTGACTTTGTGATTCAGAAGCAATAGGATTCCTAGATGAGACTTTGCCTTTACATATCAAGTAAACGGAATGAATCAGAGGGTTAACCACATTCAGTCCTTAATAATCTGCTGTTCACCTTTAGTATCTGCCTAATATACTGGCTAGACAGAGTTATTACAACGGCAGCTAGTGGGAATCAAAATTCTCACTTCAACCAGTTCCTTAATCAAAGCAACGATAACTTACTTCCCTTCTGGATTTTTATCTTGCTTAATAATGTTTACTCTTGAAGAGAGCTCAGGTAATTCCCAAGTTCCTGCTTCTCGTGGCCAATTTAAATTGGGCCAAAGGCGGTCTAGATTTATATGCCTTGTGAAAATCATCCCTATGTCTCGTTCACATATAACACCTATCCCAGTTATGTGCGTGGTTATGGGCAATGAGGCCACAGGATAATGTATCCATCCACAATTTCCAGTTTGTACCTCTATCTCTACCTTAATTTTCTCTGCTCAGCATCTATGTACCCTCCAAGTTTCAATCTTGAGCCCTTGAGAGCACATCCTTTTCCCCCATAGAACCATCCCCATCCCCCATGGGGTAACTGTGCTTTGAGCCATGGGCAGGGAGGCTTTGGCATGTCTCTGACATCTTAGTCCAGAAGCCTTAATTCACTGTTAACCGATTTTCCACATCATCTCCTGTATTGATTTCCTGGTCATGCATATTTATGGAAGAATATGTTAAGTAGTATTGCAGATCCTACTCGTGCATTTGCCAGATCACCTCAGATCGTTTTACCGGTTCCTTGGACCCATCCTTCAGCTTTGATGTGTTTCTGCACAAAGATCACACTTGAGGATGATGGCTCTTTGGAAGATGGCTCTAGAATATTGAGGTGGCCTGATGAGCTGCAAATGCCTGGACTTCACATCTCCTCCTGAGTTAGGGCCGCCTGATGCTAGTGACAGGCTGTATGGGCTAACAGAATCCAGATCCTTCGCTCTAAAGTGGAACTTATGTTTTTGAGCTCCCAAAGAGATCCGACTGAGTCTGGGATTTCACGTGAAGTTCCATTCCCCAGGGCTTATTCCTTTTCTTTCTCTAGCTCCTTGCTCCTTTGTTAGTTTCCCTTGGGAATACTTCATTAGTCACTTACATTTGAATCTTTGGCCCAGGTACTGCTTCTAGGAAATCTGACTTAATATACCTAACTAGTAATATCCAATTCTTGTTATCCTTCTGGGTAACATTTATGTCTTAGAGAAGGAATGGCAAATGGGTTATATTTTGCCACCAGGCTCTCTTATGAGTTCCACTGCTGTCACTTATTATCTCCATTGCACATATCATAGTACCTTTCCTGCTGAACTCAGATGCAGGCTTAGAATTCTCTACAACACACTTTAGAAAAGCACAGATAAGGGGTGCCTGGGTGGCTCAGTCAGTTGAGCATCCGACTTAGGCTCAGGTCATGGTCGCCCAGTTCATTGGTTCGAGCCCCGCATCAGGCTCTGTGCTGACAGCTAGCTCAGAGCCTGGATCCTGTTTCAGATTCTGTGTCTCCTTCTCTCTGTGACCCTCCCCGAATCATGCTGCCTGTTTCTCAGAAATAAATAAAACATTAAAAAATTTTAAAAAAACACAGATGAGCCTTAACTTTTTAACCTCGATATAAACAACAGCAATAAATAATACCAAACTTGTCCTTTTAACACTCAATCTCCCAACCTCACTGCCTAGAGAATCTTATTCATAAACCAGATTAAATCCGTGCTATATTCTCTGCTGCATAGTCTACATAGAGGTGAGTGTGTGTTTTCTTCTCTGTTTTCATTAGAGAGTTTTAAAGGGATTCTCCAGCTATATGGTCAGAGGGAAATAGCACATTATCTTGCTGTAAGGACAATCATTCGGATGTCCTGGAATGGTCATCAGTTTACTTGGAGCATGCCTAGCTTTGGAATTGCATAAACCCTTAATTGAATTTGGAAGTAAGTGTACTGAAAGATGCAGTTCTTCCTTCTACTCCTTCCTAAAAAAGCTTCAACTTGGCTCCTCTGATGACCATTTTTTTTAAAGACAGTTCTTTCTGTATCACAGTGTGTCTGTTTAGTTTTTGTTGCTGTTGTTGTTGCTTATCATGATCTATAACTATTTTGCAAACATATATTAATGTATTATTGTTAGTATCTCTAATTATAAGAAAATGCTAAATAAACTTTTCATAAGAGCGGGACCTCATCTGACTTGTCTGCCATTGTATTTCCCACAGTGTCTTGCCTGGCACTGATGAGGAATTCAACTAATATGAGGTGAGCAAGTTAATGATGAATGAAAGTAGGAAGCAGTTTATGTGAGGGCTGCTGTGTGTGGTTGCTTGTATGCACACTGCAGAAATTGAGAATCACATCGTATTCCTCATTACTATGATTTTATTATGGCTTTGCCTTATGGGATAGTGAATCACACATAGTTCTTGGAGTTAGACACAACCTATGCTTGTATTCTTGCTCTATCACTTACTAGTTCAAGGTTACTTGAATTTCAGGGCCAAATTTGTTCCTCTTTAAAACAACATTGTGCTGAAAAGAGTTAAAGGGAGATAAAATGAGGCAAAATACTTAACATCTAGTATCTGCCACATAGCAGTTACTTAATAAAGATAACTGTTTCCAAACATACAGCATATAACTTTTTAAAATATAGTTTAGGAATATAAATGGAGTAAATAGGTATTACTCCTATATGTAATATAATTACACACACTAATGTGAACCCAAACTTGCTTATCTGAATAATAAAATCATGGTTCTAAAAAATTTTTTTAATGTTTCATTTATTCCTGAGAGAGAGACGGCATGAGCAGGGTAGAGTCAGAGAGAGAGGCAGATACAGAATCTGAAGCAGGGTAGGATCAGAGAGAAAGAGAGACAGAATCTGAAGCACACTCCAGGCTCTGAGTTAGCCGTCAGCACAAAGCCCTAGCAGGGCTCGAACTCACGAGCTGTGAGATCATAACCTAAGCCGAAGTCAGGCACTTAACTGACTGAGCCACCCAAGTGCCCCTAAAATTGTGGTTCTAAAATGTGATGTAAGCGTGGAGGTCATCCTGCCCATCATTCCATTAGACAGTAATTAAGGTTTGTTGTGCATATTTTGGGGGCAACTTATAAAATAATTTTGATACATGGCTAGATTTTTAACAGCTGCTGTGAAACTTATACACCAAATATATCAAAAAGTAAATACTAAAATACCATTTAAAGAATACCACGGATATACGTGGCTTCTTTAGACCCAAAGTCTCTTGGTAATCTATAGAGAAAATTGAGCTGTATAAATTTCATTCTAGTTAAATTTAGCCTTCTCCCAATTCCTTGAATTTATTATAACTGAAAAGCAAGTAGTTTAATTCACAAAAGTTTATTATATCATAAGAAAAAAGACAAGATTTTTGATTTAGGTGCTTGCCCCTCTCCAACATTAAAATAGCAATGTCTAATTGGTATACTACCAGTTATGGATTTTTGCATTTATCTGTACATAATAGAGAGTATAGCAATCAGACACTCCTACTTAATGCTGGAGCACAGGGAAGCAAGCAAACAAACAAAAAGCAACTGAACAACTAAAACAAAAATCTCATCTTTTTTTTGGTTATAACCAATACAATTTTGTTTATTTTAATTTTTTAAAATAGCTATCCAACCATGATGTATTTTAGCACAGTCAGGTAAAAAACCTAATTACTGTTGCCAAAAAAGAGAATGCTGAACAAGGATGTTTGTGGGCTAAAAATTCCTTTTATGGAACTCATTAGCAGCATCAGACACAAAAATATTTATGATGTTATAAAGCTGCTGAAAACAGAGGGGGCATTCAGTGTAGTCTAGAGTTTATTCGGGCCTCAAACTACTTTTGTAACATTGAAATTCTCTCAAGTAGTGTATATTGTAGCAAATGATATTATTGCAAGTGAGTTTACAGTGTTACCAGAGTTTATCCAATGTTCAAAGAATGGACTTTGAAATAAGTAGAATGCTACACTCATAGAAAATTATATATAAGTGATCAAATTAATTTAAGGATTTCTAAGATTAGAGAAGCATATTTCTGTATAAACCAGAGTTTTTCTTTGTTATTAGAATTAGCCTTATTTCTTTCCATATCTATCTACTCTTGTGGGCATGCTTTTCTCTCTGCTAACTGTTTCTTTTTCCCTCCTTCCCATTGTTAAGAGTACCCACACACTCCATTAACACCTATCTTTTGTGGAGAGGGAGAGAGAGAATCCCAAGCAGGCTCTATGCTGTCAGTGCAGAGACTGATGCAGTTTGATCTCATGAACCACAAGATTATGACCTGGGCCAAAATCAAGAGTAGGATGCCTAACCCATTGAGCCACACAGGCACCCCTTGAGTTTCAGTTCTATGAATTAGTACATTTATCTTATTTTTAAGGTGATTGGTGCTGGAATTTTTATTGTTATTTGTATTAAACTTCACAGACTTAGCAACCAAATTACTCTTTTTAAAAAAGGGAACTGTAATTTCTTCCTGACTCATTCAAATATAAGAACTTAAACATTGTCACATTGAATTTGATTAATTTTTTCTTTAGCCTTTAGTCTCTAATAGTAATATAGGTTTTCCCCTTTGAAAAACATGTTTTCCAAAATGTGTGACAGCATTGTAGATATTCTTTTGAATATCCAAAATCTTTGTAGTAACTTTTCCCTGCTCTCTGCTGATGCAGAAGTGGAACTCAATCTCCATAGAAAGGTTTCACCAGACATTAGGGGAAGGGGAGGCTTATATCCAGCTGTACAACTTAACATGAAATCTTAGACTCCACTTTTTTATTAATAAGTGCTTTGTGTCTTCTTTCCCAGGAATGTCAGGCCACCTTCTCTGCAGATCCTGGCTCTCACCATGCTGTCTTTCTTTGCTTCTCTGTTTCTGGGCCACTTATATTGGGTATCTTCTGGAAATTCAACTTTCTCCTTTAAAAAAAGAGAATAATTTATCTTTTTCAGCCTCTTAGCTGTAGATCCCCCTTTGCATATCCAAGTACTAATGTGCTGTATTAAATACAATATTAAATATTGTATACAAATATCATATACAAAATTAATGAGAGTCAAGCTTTTGTAGTAGAAACTAGTAGAGGCTTTGCACTTGAAGTCCTTCTAACTTTGCATTTCCACAATACTCTGTGGAAAGATAAATACAGTTTCAACATCATTTGAATTATGCCTCTTCTCCTTAGGAAAGAAGCAACTTTATATAACACTTTACCCCTTTAATGCAATTGTCTTTCTCACTAGAATGTGAGCTACCTGAAGGCAAAATTCATCATATTAACTTTGATTTCTCATGTAACCAGCACATTGGTGATCAATAAATATTTGTTGAATGGATAAAAACATAATTGAGCAATAAAATTAAAAATTTAAGAATATAAGGAATTTAAATTGACCAAATATCATAAGTATCTGCACAATACTATCCAAATATTCCATCTACTTATTCTCCATGTAATATTTCTACATTTAGACTATTCATCCTTTAATATTATTTGACGTGAGTTGGCTTTTTAACACCCCTTAAGGATAATTGCAAGAATAACAAATGTGATACATGGATTATCCTTGCTATATTCCAGAAAGAGAAACTACCAGAGGGTAATTTTTTTTTGCACTTATTAGTCTGTGTTGAAAACAATAGAAAATTCATGGCCTTCTTAAATATTAAACTAGGATTATATTCCTATCAATAAAGTTATATCTTACAAAATAATTTCAGATCAGACTAATTTATAGTTTGGTCACACAGGAAAGCTAACCAATTCTCTGAAAATTTACCTGATATAGTGGAAGCCATGACAGGTTTTGTTTCTTTGTTTTTTTTAAAGCAAGTGCCTGACTTAAGCTTTGATTGCATAAGCATTTCATTTCAAAGAAGCCTCTCTTGAATAAATATGGTGCCAGCCACACAATTAGATAAAGGGTCAGGCCACCTCCCCTACTGAGGCTCCTTTGTTTTGGAGATCTTGGTTGATTTTGACACCTAAGCATTTGAGTAACTTATTTTTTCTCTTTCAATGTTGTAAATTCCTGCTTTTATGTTTTAAATTCACCAATAAGAATGAGACTGTGAAACTCCAGGCCCCTAACCTGGATCCCAATAAAAGCAGAACCCCAAGTCCTGTGTGCGCTCTCTCTCTTTTTCTCCCTCTACAGAAGACCTCCCTTTGTAACCCCAGCTGTGTTGTGTAATTTCCAAGTCTTGTAAGCAATAAACCTTTATTTTTCATAATTTCCTGATGGTTATTGCTGATGGGTCTTTTGCGATCGTAGTAAGAATCACAGGGTTAGTCTAAACACAACAGTGGTTATTGATAGGCTGAGACCAGCACAAAACAATTGTGTTTTCCAGGTCTTTTCAGGCTGTGCACTAAAAATGGATAATTTGTAATGGTAATGTTTAAAATTTCACTGGCTCTTGACTTCTCCTGTAGAGTACAAAAACTTAGCCCTCCAAAAATTCTTCCTCTGTCTTCTGGAAACCATGTGTGTACATAGTCCTCCCAGGTTCTTCAGGTCTGATGCTTCATCAATATCTGATCCTTATAAAGCCACTTTATGATGTACCTTTCAACCTTACTCTGATGCTGGTGCTATTGTGAGACAATCTATGTACTCTGTAAGATGTTCCCATAATGACAAAACCGCAAGCTGTCACAGTACATAGAATTCCTTGGATCTTCATTCTGATGTAGTCATATCATGATACAAGCAAATTTGGAAAGAAGGTGTGGGAGGAAGAGTGGGGGAATTGTAATCCAAAACGGCACTAACTGTACCATACTGTCTCCGAGAGACTCTTGTGAAATTATCTTTTTTGTTATTTTTTTCTATCTCTAAAGGAATACTCAGCCTATCTGAACTGAGGTCAGACAGATGTTATGCTGTCTTTCCTCTAAGTAGTCTTGCAAAGTCACCCAAGCAATCTACTTGCCAACTGTTGGTAATGAAAAACAATGTCTTCCCCTTCAATAGGTGTTATGAAGCACAATTTTTGGTGTTTCTGCCTAGTAGTTCATCTTATATTCTAAGATTTATCTGAATCTTCATTAAGTTTAAGAACAATGGGGTGCCTGGTTGGCTCAGTTGGTTGGGCATCTGACTTTACCTCGGGTCATGATCTTGTGGTTTATGAGTTTGAGCCCCATGTTGGGCTCTGCTGACAGCTCAGAGCCTGGAGCCTGCTACTGATTCAGTGTCTCCCTCTCTCTCTGTCCCTCCCCTGTTTGCACTCTGTCTCTATCTCTCAAGAAATAAATGAACTGTAAAAAGGAAGGAAGGAAGGAAGGAAGGAAGGAAGGAAGGAAGGAAGGAAGGAAGGAAGGAAGAATGGCAGGGCACCTGGATGGCTCAGTAGGTTAAGCGTCCAACTTTGGCTCAGGTCATTATCTCACCATTCATGGGTTCGAGCCCCGTGTCAGGGTCTGTGCTGACAGCTCAGAGCCTGGAGCCTGTTTCAGATTCTGTGTCTCCCTCTCTCTATGCCTTGCCCCTGCCGGCTCTGCCTTTCTCCGTCTCTCAAAAATGAATAAACATTTTTTAAAAAAGAAAATTTAACATAAGAATGGCCAATGTGTCCTGTACACATTTGCATTTCCTTTTCAACTTTACTTGCTCTCTTTCTCTGTCCTGCCTTCTGCTTCAGGTGGCTGACCTGTATGAGCTGCATCAGTGGCTTTCCTCATTCTGACTTTCAGTTGACTTTTGTTATCGGGGAGCCTGGTCAAATGATTTGAAAAAGAAAGCAGAGTGAGGTTAAAATATATTTTCCTCTGTCTTCCTTCTGATACGTCACCTCGGCTGATCTGTGTCCTTCAATGAGAGATCATGGCATCTTTCAAGATGGCTTTCTTCTTTTGACTCTCCTTTTAGATTCAGGTACTGGATTCCTCCTTCATTCCTTTTAGCCTAAGGATGTCAGTAGCCCTGCTGCTACTACCCTGGATTATTGTGCTGAATTTTTAGTTTCCTTTACTCACACAAATTTCGAAAGTAGACTATCTCTGGATCATTCTTTTGGCATAGGTCTTCTGTTTTCCAGGCTTGGACCTGGATATAGAGTAATTCACGCTGCAAATGGCCCTAGGAAATAGAACCTCACAATGGGATTCAAGTATTAGATTGCTCACATATTTGAGGAACAGGGGTTACACTCTTTACAAGGGAGGAAGAGTGGAACTAAGTGACTTATGGCACATAATGCCATCGTGATTATGAACATTTTCACTGATGGTAGCACAGGATGAAGTGGAACTGGAGGGAAATCAGGTAACTTTGGCATTTTGTTGTTATGATGACAGTAACGACTAGAAATATTGGAGTCATCTGGCTTCTTTCTCCAGCCCCCGAGAACAAACACAGGAGATACGAGAAATTAAAACCTATGAATATGCAATGAAGAATATGCATAGAGAATCAAAAGGCCTTTTTGAAGTTTTGATTGAGTCCCTCCTGTCCAATTTATGGCTTGAGGAAACTTAACAAACAATTAGGTGCTCTACCAATTAAATATAGATACTATATTAAGTGGTAAATATGTAAGTATATATTAAAGTCTCAGTATAAGAGACTGTATTGTCTCTAATATAATAATGCTGGTAGGCAAGGAGTGGAACTCTGGTACATTGAATAAACACATTTGTACAGACTTGCACAAAGCTAGGAGCCCACAAATTCTGGCTTCCTCAGAATTTCTGTGTAAACAGAAGCAGAAGTAAACCTTTCAACTCTGCAAGGGAGCCATCTCCCACGTGGGTGAAAAAAAATAAAAGCAAACAAAAGTTAATGTCTGTGCATGGAACAGTTGATTCCCAGGATGAAGCCAATTCTTTCTCACTCCAGCTCTTCCGTTGTCTCCAGGCCAATAATAATATATATTCCCCAATAATATTTATCCCACTATATCCTCAAGAGAGGTACAGGCACTGCTGCTCTGGGTGTGAATCCATAGTAGAACAGGACACTGATACATTTATTGATGACGCAATATTAATTGGGCCTGAAACATAAGAAGTAGTAAGCCGCTTAGAGCCTCAGTAAATCTATATATGGCAGAGTGTGGGAGATAAACCCCTCAGAAATTAGAAGTTTTTCAAGCATCAGTAATCTGGAGCTAACCATGTTTTTACCAGCCAGCACAAAGGAATAAGCAAGGCTTGGTAGATTCATCTGGATTTTGCAGGCAATGTGCACCACACTTGGACATGTTGCTCTGACACATTTACTAGTATTAAGTTATAACGTTGCCAGTTGGACTGAAAGAAATAAACTACAATGGCAGTTTCAGACTGAAGTGCAAGTTGACATTTAAGTCTTGAGACCCAGTAGACACAATGGTATTTGAAGTGTCTGGGGTGGACAAAGATGTTGATACAGAGAATATGGCAAGTTCCAGTAAGGGAATCTTAGCACAGATGCCAGACATTTGAAGTTAGACCTTACTCCCCTCTGCTGGCATTTCTTTTCCATTTTACAAGTAGCTTCTGACTTGCCACTAGGCCCTGATACTTACTAAGCTTCTGTGCAGAGGATACTGCACGATTTTACAACCTGATCTCCCAATCCAGGAGAAAAGACATCATTTGACCATTGTACCACAGAATTACATGTGCAGAGCAGCACATTATTACAAAATAGAAATGGTACCTTCTGGACTGGAGGGGAAATGTGGTATGTAATGGAGTAGATGAGGCGGTTCACTACTCACTACAGTTCCTCTTAGTATTCTCTTGTCCAGTGATCAGACAAAAGAAAACTGTAGAGCTCCTTCTCCTCAAAAGAAAAGACAAGAACATCAAGGATTCAGACACTGCAGGAATGAAAATTTGGGCCACGTACAACAAGTAAAGTATTCTGTCTTGCTGAAGTGCTGACTAAAGTAACAGGGATTTGGAAGGAGTGTTTGAAAAAAGTGGCTGAGATTACGTATTTATGTATCATAGCCAACTGCAAGATTAGAAGTGGTTGTAGCTGTGTTTTATGCTGTTTGTTTTCTTTTTTCTCTCTTTTGTCCCCTCTTACATTATGTGAAAAGCACAAGTGGACGCCTGCTGCATACGTTTGGCTCGCAGCTTGCCCTTCTAATTTCCGCCGTCACCCACTGAGTGAGAGTCAGGTGTACTTTAGAAAAAGAGAACATTTTACGATAATCAAATTTGATACTGTGACTATGCAGTTTGGTTAAGATACTTTGTAAATTCACGACATGTTAGAAGAGAATTGTTGAAAACCATATGGAATATTCTGTAAAGAAACAGTAACGCAAGTAGGTAAAAAAATTTTATTCTAGCTAAGAGTGAACAAGACTATCATAAAATATGAGAAAAATCATAAAAATATGAAAAAGATTTAGTATTCAGATTTCTTCACAAGTATTATTAAGTTCTATCTCATTTTGAAGAGAGTAACCATGGTCAAGGTAATGGCCTGGTCTCACTTCAAATGACGGAAGATGATTGGACATTTATCAACCTTAAATGAAAGCAGGATTTTATGCATGTGTCTTGTCTTTCTTCAATTTTTTGTTTTGGAAAATGTCTTTTCCAAGAAATAGGAACTATCATATAAAACACCACAGGCTGATAATATTAACTTCTCAAAGTTAAACTTCAGATGAATTCTCTTCCCGTGAGTATCAGAATCAGGGTGGCAACTGCTAATGCAGCAGCTTGAGCAGATGTGTCCAACAGACCCTTTAATCCCACATGCCCAAAAGTGAACACATCACTTGCCTACATATCTTCTTTCTACTCTTCTCTATGTTTCACCCTTGGGTGAGACAATGATGTCCTGAACACTTGGCCCAGTATAGGAGTCGGCTTTGTTTCTCCATATCCTCTACTCCGATCACATTCCCATTCACTAACAATTTCTACTAAGTTTCCATCCTAAATATTTCATGAAACTCACTTTTTCTCCCTATCCATACTACTATTCCTTTAATCCAGATTCTCATCATCCCCACCAGGAAGACAGCCTCCTACTTGGTCTCCCTACATTCAATATGTTTCCCCATAAATACATTCTCCACACAGTCTCCAGAATGTTCTATCTAAAAAGAAAACCTTGAGAACTAATCTTTCTACTTAAAACTTTCAAAATGATTTCCTTTTCCTTTTATAAACTACCTATTTCTTACCACGATCTAGCTTATTTCTGTACTCCTTGACTTATACTTCTCAGTCTAGAAACACTACATTTCTTGGAATTCCTGGACAACACACATGCCTTTACTGATGTCATTGTTTTTAATTGAAGTATTCTTGAAGTGAACCAAGATGGTGAAAAGGAAGTCTCTGAATTCCCCTCATCCTGTGAACATACTGAATGTATAGCTACACATGGAGCAATTATCTTTAAAAGAAATCCAGAAACTGGGCAACTTCTAAACATCTAGTGAATGAGGAAAATACCCACATCAAAAAGGACAAGAGAACCTGAGACACACTCTTGCCATAAGTCCCATTCCCCCATTACAGTGCCATATGATGAGGAAGAAAGTCCTAACTTTTCACTTGTCTCTGTGAAGTATAGGATTCAGAACTCATATTTAGTTGCCCTAACTTTTAAGATTAGCACTTGAGGGATGGGCCTCCAAAACATCTAGTTGTGAAAGCAAATGAAGCTTGCATCATGAAGACTCAAAACTATAGTTAGAAAAGAAAAGAAGAAAAGAAAAAAAAAAGAAAAGAAATGGAAAGGAAAGGAAAAAGCCATTTATAAGGGGTGATAATGGGTCTGTGGACAATTGCTGCGCTATCCCCCTCAGAGTTCAGCATGGAGGGAGCAGGCAAAAATGAAAGCACTCCATCTGGATACTTTAAAAGCTGTTTTCCGAAGGTCAAGATTCTAATTTAGCAACACATCTAGGGTCTGGCTAAGATCCTCCCTGGAGACTGGGGAAGCTAGCAGCCCTTCCCTTACCTTCTTGCTCTAGCCCACTCCAAGTCACAAATATCATCCTAGAAAGAGCTTGCATACATTATCTGGTATCCCAAGCTTTTGTTATTGCTGCCTGAGAGGAAGGACTGTGGATCACTTGGCTTTGAGAGCCAACAGGACTTGCATTTACAAGCCCCACATAACTGTAGCAAAGAAAGAAGCAGTTCTTAATGGGTGCAGAAGCACCCTCCCTAACTCCTTTGGCTATATGCCAGGGTCTAACACAGAAAGAGTGGGTAAAAATGGCATCTCCCAGTTTCCCCCAGGAAGGGACTTGACTACATACCTTCCCAGCTGTTGTCTGGGGACCAGCTTCCAATCATCTTGCATCTGGGTGCAAAACCTGATCCTCTCATTTGGGACAATGATTGGTTTGAGCATGTTCCAAACTACTGTAACCACTAGGAATGAAGAAGATGGTTTGGATAATCACAAAGATTTGAGAAACAACCAGAAGCTTAGGCCATGATAATTGACAGGGTTCATCTCTTATACAAGACCACTCCCTCAAGACTGAGAAAGGTGGCTATTTGATTTAATATGCAGAAACCAACACCGACAACCGAATAAACTGAAGAAACAGGCACACGCCTACTAACCAAAAGGACAAAAGAAACCTCCAGAAACAGAAGTTAATGAAGGAGGGATAAAAGATTTGCCTGATATAGAGTTCAAAATAGTGGTCATTAAGATTGAATTATGAAGAAATAGAAAATATTAACAGATCTATTACTACTATGGAGATTGAATCAGTAATCAAAAACCTTCCAACAATGAACAGTTTAAGACCAGATGGATTCCTCTGGTGAATTCTACCAAACATTTAAAGAGTAGTTAATACCAAGCTTCCACAAATTCTTCCAAAGAAAAAGAAAAGAGAACACTTTCAAACTCATTTTACAAAGCCATGATTATCTTGATACCAAAGGCAGAAAAAGATACTATAAGAAATAAACAGGCCAATATCCTTATTGAATATAGAGGCAGACATTCTCAGCAAAATATTAGCAAAGCAAATTCAATAGTACATTAAAAGAGTCATATATCATAATCAAGTGTGATTTATTCTAGGGATGCAAGGTTGGTTCAACACCTGCAAATCAATCAGTGTGATACACTGCATTAACAAAATGAACAAGAAAAATTGTATGAACATAAAACATACAAAGTTGACATTAAAAACTGACACATAGAACAGAATAGAGAAGCCAGAAATAAAACCATGTATACATGGTTAATGAACTTTAGACAAAGTAATAGAGAACATACAATGGGGAAAGAATAGTTTCTGCAGTAAATGGTGTCGGGAAAACCAGATTGCTGCATGCAAAAGAATGAAAGTAGATCCCAATATTACACCATACACAAAAATCAACTCAAAATGGATTAAAGGTGTGAACATAAGATCTGAAAACATAAAACTCCTAGAAGAAAATAGAAGGTAAGATCCATGACATTGGTCTTGATAATGATTTTTTTTTAATTTTGATTTGACACCAAATGCACGGATAAATAAGTAGGCCTACATCAAACTGAAAGGCTTCTACACAGCAAAGGGAGCCATCAACAAAGTGAAAAGGCAACCTGTGGAATGGGAGAAGATATTTGTAAATCATATATTAGATAAGAGGTTAATATCTAAAGCACATAAGGAACTTACCCATCATAATAGCAAAAACCAAAAATAGGATTAAAAAATGAGCACAGGATCTCATTTTTCTTAAGAAGACATATAAATGGCCAACTGGTATGTGAATATTCAATATTACTGATCATCAGGGAAATGCAAATCAAAACCATGATGAGATTTCACCTCTCACCTTTTGTTACGACTAGTGTTAAAGATAAGAGGCAACAAATGTTGGCAAGGATGTGGAGAAAAAACCATTGTATACTGTTATTGGCAATGTAAATTGGTGCAGCCCACTGTGGAAAACAGTATGAAGGTTCCTCAAGAAACTAAAAATAGAACTACCATACGATCTGACAATCCCCTTTGGGTATATATGCAAAAGAAAGGAAGCCATTATCTTGAAGAAATATCAGTACTTCCATGCTCATTGCAGCATTATTCACACTAGCCAAGGTATAGAAACAATCTAAGTGTGTGTCATTGTATGAATGGGGTATATATGAGATATATATAATAATATACTATTATTCAACCTTGATATGGATGAATCTGGAAAGTATTATGCTAATTAAAATAAGCCAGATAGAGAAAGACAAATGCTGGGTGGTAACACTTATATGTGAAATCTTAAAAAAAAGGTGAACTCATAGAAACAGAGTAGAAAAGTGGTTGCCCGGAGCTGGAGGGTAGGGGAAATAGGGAGACATTTATAAAGGGATACAATTTTCAATTTTTAGATACGTAAGGTCTCAGGATTTAAAGTATAAGATGATGATATGGTTGTTAACACTGTACTTTATAACTGAAATGTGCTAGCCGAGTGGAACTTAAATGTTCTCAAAATAAAAAAAAAATATGTGAGGTGATAAGTACATTAACTTGATGGTGTAATCCTTTAATTTATGTATACATATATCAAGTAACCACATTGTACACTTTAAACATCTTATTATTTTGTCAATAATAACTCAATAAAGCTGAAATTAAAATTTTAAAAATGTTCCCCTCACCACTTCTCCTACCATTCACCTACCTAACCTCTACTTGACTCAATTCAGGTGTCAGCCATTGGGGACTGTCCTCTTCTCTGAGCTCCAAAATAAAATAGATTTTTATCTTTTTTATGCATAATAGATTTTTCTTTGCCTCACCATATTATCTTAACCGTATGCTTACTTGTTTCATTTTTTATTGCCCTTCTCACATGGTCTTAATTATATGATTACTTGAATGAAGTATGGGAGCTTCTTTTTTTTTTTAATTTTTTTAATGTTTTATTTATTTCTGAGAGAGACAGCATGAGCAGGGGAGGGTCAGAGAGAGAGGGAGACACAGAATTTGAAACAGGCTCCAGGCTCTGAGCCAGCCATCAGCACAGGGCCAGATGCAGGGCTTGAACCCACAAACCATGAGATCATGACCTGAGCCGAAGTCAGACGCTTAACCGACTGAGCCATTCAGGGGCTGAAGTATGGGAACTTCTTGAAAAATTCTTCTGCTGTCCACTTTTTATCCACTGTGTCAACCACATTATTTGGTATACTGCAATCCATTATAGTTTGTGGAATTAATGGATGAATTGAACACTGTTTTCCAATAAATATTCTTGGTATAGGTTTGTTATCTATTAGAGTAAAACTCATTAAAGTCCATATAATCAAATCTCATTAACAACTTAAAATGAAAACTACTTCTTTTCACTTTTGGACATTCTAAATTCATTACAATTAGAAAGTAAAAATGCCTAACTTGTATACCTTTAGATACACTGTTTGGGTTATGTAATTGATCTTACTGAATCAGTGATTTATAATTTTGCTGCATAAAATAAAATGTTGTCTCAATCTGGTATAACTATTAATATTATTCTTTATCTTAATGAAAGAACTGAAACTCCTTTTTTTTAAAGTTTATTTATTTTGAGAGAGAGAGAGAGACAGTGTGCATGAGTGGAGCAGGGTCGGAGAGTGTGGGAGAGAGAGAATCTCAAGCAGGCTCTGTGCTGACTTTGGGCTCCATCTCATCAACTGTGAGATCATTACCTGAGCAAAAATCGAGTTGGAAGCTTACCAGCTCAGCCACCCAGGCACTCCAAGAACTGAAACTTTCATTTATAGTCCTGAGTGATTAAAATCCTTATGCTTTCTCTTCCATGTCTTTATTTGCTTTGTTGTAGCCAATAATGTTTCATATCTGGAACCTGGGCTCCATGTGCAGGAAGTAAATGTTGTTACCTTCTGATAAAACTAGCATGGTCCTTCTTTCCTTTCTATTGTTGAGTTGCATCCAAGCCTTTCAGATGACCTAGAATTTGACAGTTCCAGACAACCAATAAGAAGAAAGGTAATGATCTCCACTTTGGTAAGACTTTGTCACTAGGAAGTATGGCATTGACACTTATAATCCACTTTTGATAATGAAATCGGCTAAAATTTGCTCTACCAGTCATTCAAAAATGATTTCCACCACACACAGTGACTTTCCTTCTTTTATGCAAAGCCTTTTACTATGGAATACACATTAAAACTATGCAGAATGAGGAATACATATAATATCCTTAAGCATTTTAAAGCAGATTTAAAAGGAAAACTATTGTTTGCCATGTTGAAACAAAGGGTAAGTGAAACAGAAGTTGAAAGTTTACACCTCATTTCTACTCCTAATTCTAAAACTTCTATTTAAACACATGCAAAGGGAACAACAATAACAACCAACCGAGAATTTTATTTCTTCCATGTTTTAACGTAATTTACCCGAGCTTAAGAAACAATGTTTATGTTCTAGTTAATTACAAAAGTTGAACAGCAGAGGGCAGAAAATAGCAAATTCTGTTTCTCTGAGTATGGTATTCTATTCAACTATAGATATCAGTTTTGAAATTTTCAAAATTGATTTTACTACTATAAATCTGAGATATATTTTTGAAGTGAGAAGTTCCTAAGTATTCAAAATAAATTCTAGTATTTTTATGCCTTTTCATAACTATTTACTTCAGTCAATTTAAATTTATTACATTTATATTGACAGTATGCTTGAACAATATAAGCTGTATAAATATTATACTGAATTAGAAAAAGGTCCATGAATGATAATATTAATACAATGACGCTAACATTACAGGAAATGTATCCAGTTATGTTGTGAAATGTTCACAGCTTTGTGAATGACACATTAATAGAATAGCAGTTGAATTATAAGTAATGCCTACTAAAGTTTGTATTCTTATGTTATATATGAATTATAACTGGGCATTAAACTGTAATATTTAACCCAAATTATTACATTATTTACTAGGGAAAATTATCTATGATTCAGCAAATTCTTACTTTATATCATTTGCTTTTATAGAATGTAATTCAGTCATTTTGAGTTCATCTTTGGCTATGAATTTGAAATAGATTAGGAAGAAAATAGTTTTTGAAACATTTTTGAGAGGGAAAAGCCAATCAACATTCAATTAACATTGACCTATACTTTAAACACCATTGTTTCTCCACATTTAAACATCTTTCCCTTTCTTTCTGTTTTCATTCCAAATTACTTTGTTTGAAATTGAAGTTCTTCTTGTGGAAAAAACAGAATGGAGGGAAAAAAAGAAAATAGCTGGAAATGGATTTTTATTTTGATCTGAGATCTTATTTATTCATTTATATATCTTTTATAGATATCATATATTTCAAATAGGGAATAATTTCAAGCCATTTTTTGTGCCTTACCTCACAACTAGTAATTGAATAGTAAGGATTAATTTGATTAGTCTTTATATTGTAAAAGGATATATTTTTATTTATATTTCTTTTACTGTTTTTATTCTCATTTAATTTTTAAAAAGCTAAATGCATTTTAATTCACAGGCCTATTTTACATATAGCAAGTTGTTTATTAACAGACTAAAACAAATTCTTGGTGATAAAACCAGGAGGTATTTTTACCTGTAGTAAATAAGCTGAAAATAGATTGTGGCTATTTAGCACCTGGCTTAGGAGTAAATATCTAAAATCAAAAGCAGTGAAAGATCATAACTTGATATCACAGAATTATAAGATTTGAGAGCCATCAAGGCTACTTGGACCATCTTTCTCATTTCTAAAGTGGGAAAATCAAGGCCTGGAATGATAAAGTATGAGATAACAGTCAACAAAGAGGCTGTAGGAATGATATTAATGCAGTAATTGCATAGGAAGGCAGCATGATAGACCAGCTCTTTTCGCATTCTGAAATATTAGCAAGTTATTCCTTTAGTTTTGTGGGCTCTAATCTCCTGCCTTCTGGAAATTGTCCCTTGTACTCAACCTTCCTTTATTTCTGTTTAAACAAACAAACAAATAAATCGTAAAACTTAGGAATTTCGGAGGCAGCAGAAAGAATTGCCAGAGCAGGTTCCCAGGCATCTGCTTGGCACTTGTGAAGTGCATAAATTCCTCAGGGGAACGTCTAGTCTTCCATCATCTTATCAGCTCTCTTCCCACAAACTTCTAATCCCAAACCTCACCTTTTCTTTCCCAGTGATCTTGAGCTCGTGGGTTTAAAGTGATGAAACTTTTTATTTTATTTTATTTTATTTTATTTTTTGAGCAGTGATTTCTTAAAACTCAGAGGCAAAACGTGGTGGAATATTTGGTTTCTCACCAAATCCCTGGGAAAGATTCTGCAGTTCAGTAGCCTTTTAGATTTATTTAATCTTCTAATTTCTTTCTCC
The DNA here is from genome assembly GCA_017311185.1 of Proteles cristata cristata. NCBI lineage: Eukaryota > Metazoa > Chordata > Mammalia > Carnivora > Hyaenidae > Proteles > Proteles cristata. Next base: position 395,075 of record JAESUZ010002924.1, on the reverse strand, counting down.
TGTGAGCCTTTCCTTCAAACAGAGTCTTTTGCTTTCCATAAAGAAAGGGCTTCTTCTTAAGAGCCAAGTCTACATGTCTTTACTATGGGAGGGAAGTCTGCGAGACTTGCACTCATCTGGCTCTGCAAGTTGGCATGAAGACCCAGTGGAATACACTCTAAAGATGAGATATCCATGCAAAGTATCTCAAAAATTCTATCTTGATCTCCTCGTATCTCCTCGGTGTTAGCCTTTAAAGATAGAATTTTGTTTTTTTCTCTGGGTGCTGGCTACCTCACATTTGGCAAAACTTCACAATTTTGGAACACTTCTTCGATGGGTATTTTGTTTTCTTGTTTGCTTTTGACTGGGTCAGGTAAGGTGTATAATAGTGTTTCTATGTTGCTAGGTGAGTTTTCACAGGTTATAGAAAATGAAACTAAAAATTACTTTCAATGTAAAACAGCAGGGCCTGGTGAGGGAACGCTTCACCGGCAACAATTAGCAATTCGGCTTCTGCACAGCAGCCGGAAATCAGCTTTGCTGCGTTTGGTCCAGGCTGGAGCATCTCAGCAGCGGCTGCAGCGGCTGCACAAAGGGTAGCGCGAGGCTAGGAGCGGGTCGCTGTCCTCGGTGCTGAAAGGCAGAACGCTCGGTGGGCGCGACAGCTCGCGAGACCCGAGCTAGGACTAGCGGCGGCCCGGCTCTCAGCGCGGCGCACGCGACGCTGCCAGGGCAGTGCGGGGTGCGCGGTGCGGGGGAGGGGTTGGACGCGCGCGCCAGCCGCCTGCCGCGAGTCGCGCACGCGCGCCCGGGACTGCCTGCTCCTCTGTGACTTGCGTGTGTGTGTATGTGTGTGTGTGCGCGCGCGCGCGCGCGTGTGTGTGAGACAGAGGGGAGAGGGAGAAGGGAGCGCGAGAGAGGGTGAGTGTGTGTGAGTGCATGGGAGGGTGCTGAATATTCCAAGACACTGGACCCACAGCGGCAGCTCCGCTGAAAACTGCACCCAGCCAGTCCTCCGGACTTCGGAAGCAGGGACAGGGCGCAGGGCATCAGCAGCCACCAGCAGGACCTGGGAAATAGGAATTCTTCTGCCTCCACTTCAGGTTTTTAGCAGCTTGGGTGCTAAATTGCTGTCTCAAAATGCAGAGGATCTAATTTGCTGAGGAAAACCGCCAAAGAAGGAAGAGGAGGAAAAGGGAAAAAAAAAAGGGGGGGTATTTTGTGGATGATCTACTTTTCTTGGAAATGCAAAAGATTATGCATATATCTGCCCTCCTTTCTCCTGTTTTATGGGGACTGATTTTTGGTGTCTCTTCTAACAGCATACAGATAGGTAGGTACCCTTTGTGCTCTGCTTTTGAATTGTGCATAATTTGGTGGTAATCTTTGTTCATAGTGGACAAATTAATTCATGTCATGTAGACTTATGTCATACCTTGACTGCATTCCAGATTTAAACTGCCTAGAATATACATGTTTTTCTTAGCATGTATATTGGGTTTGGTACAAAAGAGGAAAAGGTGTTTTCCTTTCTGATCTCCAAATTATATTAATTCTGTCTTAAACAACATTTTCCTGTTTGTTCAGATTTTCTAGACGGTCTGAATGCAAAGCTTGTGATTACCAGGAAAGGCTAACGTTTCTGGCCACCTATCTTGCCCTCAGACTCTCTCATCTGTGTCTTGACCCTTTAGCTAGCATTTGGACATCAGTTCCCGGCTGCCCGAGTCCCTTGATGTGTTTATTCGGCCGATTAGGGTGAATAAGAGACTCCTGGGCTGTTGGGAGCTACTGGGCTCCCCTCCTTCCCTTCTCTGGCTCTGACACTATTCTCCTGCTTGGTGTTTGTTCTTTGCAGGGGGGCTATTTCCCAGGGGCGCCGATCAGGAATACAGTGCATTTCGGGTAGGGATGGTTCAGTTTTCCACTTCGGAGTTCAGACTGACTCCCCACATCGACAATTTGGAGGTAGCAAACAGCTTCGCAGTCACCAATGCTTGTAAGTAATGAATATTCATGTTTTTTGGATGCCGCACGCGGAGCGCCCGCGAGTGTGAGTGTGGGGTGGCGTGTGTGTGTTTCAGTGTGTGGGTGTGAGTGACTGCACACGCGCGTGCGTGTGACGGCGTAGGGAGAAAGTGGCTGAAATCTCGGGGACCCCCGCTGGCGGGGGGGAGGGTGGTTGCTGAAGAGGGACCGAAAAGCGTTGAAGAGTGTGCGCACTAGGGATGTGGGGTGGTGACTGGAGCTGGAGGGGGCTTCCTTGGGGTCGGGGGTTCTAGTCTTGGATGTTCCACGAGAGGCCCTCCTGTTCTTCCGTCCTCCCCCCCACGAGCTCGTGGTGGTACCCTGACCACAGAGAACGCGCTGTTTTCCTAGGCGCGCTGTCGAGCTGCCGGATAGGTCCCACGGGGACTGCCCGAGCCCGGCCGCCTGCCCCGGCAGCTACACGTCTCTCCTGGCCCGGGATTGAAATCCACAGGCCCAGCTCGGATTCGTCGTATGGACCCCGGGAGCCCCCTATCCCCCACCTCGACGGGACAAGTTGTTAAGATGGTCCTGGAGTTGGGTTCGGGGCTGTTACGTAACGCCCACCCGAGGGGCGCGGCGAGGAGCGGGACTGACGCAGGCCCAGGGCCCGGCTGGGTCGGGTAGGGGTGGAGGGGGAGCGCTGTCCATTTCTCACGGCTCTGTAGCGCTTCAGCCTAAGTTGAAGGGGGCGATTCCGCCGCGGGCGCCGCGGTCGGTTCGCCGGCCGGGCGCGCTTTGTTCTCCGGGAGCGGGGCTCCAGCCGCGGCGGCGAGAGCAGCGGGACCTGACCGCTGCTGGAGCCCGCCGAGTTTGGAAACCCGAAGAAGTGGCTGATCAGCCATTTTAGTCTTTGCAGTTATGCGTATTGGCCCCAGCGCTCGGCGCAGGGTTCCGGGACACGCGACGAGGCTCTAGCAAGGCTTAGGACAAAGTATTAGAACCCCAGCAGTTAAACGGGTTCGGTGCAAGGGCTCGCGGGCTCGAGTCCTGGCGCTCCCCCCTCCACCCCCCGCGACGGCGTGGGCAGTGCCGCCGCCGCCACTGAACCTTCCTGCCCCTTCCAGCAGCTGCCATCATTTCCTGCCTACCGGCTGGGGAGCCTCTTTCCTGTCTTACTGTTCTCGGTTTTTATTTCATAGTTAACGGTTTGGAGGGGTGGGTTGCGGATGGCCCACCTTCCACTTTAGCTTCGGTGTAAAGGAGCGAGCGGAAAATTACCCCGGGAAAAGCCCAACTGCAGTGTTCCCACATTAGACAGACTGATTGCCATCTCAGTTCCCATACTAATCCTTAATCATAGAGTCGATGGGTTAGCTTGATTACGGTATATCAGGAACATCATCAACTCATTTTGAAACTACCTATCCCACGGCTGAAGAAATGAAACGATGTTCCTTTACTGATAGAACAGGGGCATTATTTTGGTTGTATTAGGTGTCTACAAGACAATTATTTATAAAGAACCTATTTAAGAAGGTTTCAGTGCTATCTATATCTATCTATTAAATATAAATATTATATATATCTATCTATATATATTATCTATATCTATATCTATCATCTATCTATCATCTATCTAAATTAAGTGTATATATTAAATGTAGATATATATTTAATGTTAAAAACAAGTGAGAAAAGAAACTAAAGCCCGGGGTGGGGGGGAGGTACAGGAAGAGAGAGAGAGAGACAGAGTCTTAAAGTGGATTTGCAGCTTTAAAAAAAAACTCCGTGGAAAAATATTAAGTATAGTTAGAACTTTAGTACATGTACACATACAAAGAAACTACTGTAGTTTAATTGTTGAAGGTTTTTATATTTGACCTATTGACCTACCAGATTTAGGTTATTTATTTGTTTTGATATCAAGTTTCAATTTTTTTCTCCTGAATTAGGAGTTTAATAACATTATGCCTGTGCTAAGTATATGACTGTATGTGATTGTATACTAGTATGAAAATGCTGTGAAAGTCATGAAACTAAGGGCTATGATTATTGCAAGTGTGTAGATTTTTAATACAGGGTGAAAGTAATTGACAGGTATACTTGGGAAAATGGTCAGTGTTTGAAAAGTTCACTCATTGACGAAAATAATGAGAGGGCCTGAGTGAGAAAATGACAGATATGTCCACTGAACAAAATGAATATTCCTTGATTCTAAGAGGTATTGAATGACTGTTGAAGCTTTGTAAAGATTAAAGATTATTTTTAGTTTAGATTTTAATTTAGTTAGGTCCTCAGTCTCAATATTTTTGAGTAGATTTATTTTTAATATAATTTTTATCGAAGTAAGATATGCATACAGAAAATGTATATTAAATACATATATAACTCCATGAATTTCCACAAAATGAATACATCCATGGCACATGGTTTTCATTGAAAGCACACACACACACACACACACACACACACACACACACACACACACACACAATTTGTTTGACCATGCATCTGAGAAACTGGGAAAATAAAATCAACATTTTTCACAGATTTTTTTGTTTTTCTCAGAAAATGAAGCTGAAATAAAAATGTATGTCTCCATATCCCAAAATTACTCTCCCATCAATTATTCTAAGACACTAAAACAAATTATGGTAAAGAACTGAGTGTGTTTTCAAGTTTGGCATGTGCTGCTCCCGTGTTGTAAGTAATCTTACTGATTGCTAAAGAGAACTAGTGAGGGACTGTTACACAAAAGAAACACATTGTATAGAATTTTCTGGAGTTGACATTGACTCATTGAGCAAATAACATTTTTTGTGACTCAGTTTCTTCATTCCCTTAGGAATTTCACAATCTAGAGATTGTAAAATGAAATGGAATGTTTGTGTCCTTCTTCATTTCTTTTCATTTTTCCAGCGACAATAGAAAAGGTAAAATTAGTTTAACTCTTTTATGCTCAAGGAAACTGCAATCATGAAGTCAGCAGTCAAGAAATGAATGGAAATCTTGAATATCAAATTTGTGAAGATCAGTCTCGATCATTTAAATCCTGCTCCAGGTTTTTCTCCAATGCTTAGCCTTTGTTGACTTGCCTCTTCTGTCAGGGGAGTCCATGATCCTTTACTATGTGAAGTGGAAACGGCATCAAATATGGTGATAGCTAAAACCAAAATGGCTTTCTCTCATTTACACCAGAAATCTAAGGAATTCAACTTAACTCCATTATTAAAATATGTATCATCAGTCAACGTTCATAGAGTAGCTTCTTGTTTCGCCTAGTTAAACTGTAAAATTCTCATAGAGTTGCATTTATATGTTAAGAAAGTGGGGTTTTATGACTTCGTAATATAATTTCAAAGTAGGAAAAAAATTAGTCTACTAATTTAATTTTATTCCTGAGATGAAGGCACTTATTTGGAATGTCTAGGTTGACACTGATTTAAGGATCCAGCAAGATCCACCAAACGGGTTAAGGTTATGCAAATGAAATGAAGTCATTATATTGTGAGCTGGGTAAAGTGACTGTGCACTGAACTCCCACGTCTTCCTCTTTCACAGTCACAGTGGGATGACGAAAGTACCTGTTTGTTCCCATTTGTTTCCATGGGTACCTGAGGACCTAAGGAGGGTTTTCCAATTCTTTCTTTTGCTCTCTTTCTCCTCTCCCCCCTCCCCCTTTTCTTTCCTCATTCTCTTTCTTCTTAACTAGAGATACTACTAAGACTTTTTTCCCCTGAAAACTGTTAACACATAAGCCTTTAATATGAGAAAATACAAACCATAAAACCAGAAAAAAAAGAAAAAAATGAAGACTAGCATCGGATCTGTTCAACAGTTCAGACTAGTGATGGGCCTCAAGAATTCCTCCCTTTCCCCCCTCCTTTCCTCCCTCCCCCCTTCCCTCACTCTCTCTTTCCCTTCCTTCTTTTCCTCCTTCTTTCCTCCCTCTCTACTCCCTTCCTTCCCTTTTTGCAATATATATTGAGTGCCTTCTAGTTGTTAGGGAATAAATGAATACTTTTCTCGTAGAAATTCATGTCTTCTTCTAACATTTTTCTTCTATTCTCTTTTGAATAGTTTTGAATAGTTTTCAAAATCTTGTAGGACTTCAGTGTGCACTGGCCACTGTGGTCTTCTCTAAGAACCTTAGTATGAGGATATAAAGATATTCTAATAGTTCTTATATAAAAGCAATATATTACAGTAACTAAAATTTTTTTGTAAAATAATAAATCTGATTTGGGCATATGTGTACACACCACTTATTTTATATAATTTAACAAGACAGATTTTAGGAAAATACTAAATATTTTCACACTATCAAAACATTTAATAAACTGTTGTTGTGCTCGTTCCTAAAATTTCTTTCAAATAAAACTGTCAAATACTATAAATATGAGTATTTGATCCCATAGAGCTATAGAATGAAAACGTTACAAAAGTTTTTTTTTTATAGTTTGTTTATTTTTGAGACAGAGAGAGATAGAACATGAGTGGGGGAGGGGCAGAGAGGGTGGGAGACACAGAACCTGAAACAGGCTTCAAGCTTTGAGCTGCCAGTACAGAACCCCATGCTGGGCAAACTGAGAGATCACGACCTGAGCCGAAGTCAGATGCTTAACCGACTGAGCCACCCAGGGGACCCTGGAATGAAAACTTTTAAGGATTAAGTGTCCTCTTCAAAATCTTTCTTTTCTATTTCTTTTCACAATTGACTTTGACAAATTGCTATTAGTCTATTTTAAAATCATTTAATAATTTTATATTTCAATTCCATAAGATAAATTATAAAAATATTTCAAGAAATAACAGATACAAATCTACTTTTTCTCTAAGCCAGCAGATGGGGATGTTGGAGAAAATATTCTTCTTTCGTGAAACTGTTGCACACACTAAATATCTTTTGAAACATTATAAACACATTTATTTAGAGAAATGGAAAAAAAATATATAAGTGGCATCCACTTAAAAAAACTTCACTTCAAATTCTGTTTGAAAAATAACTCAATGCCTTTTAAAAACAGTGCCTTTGAGTTTACGCAGATTATCTTAAATATCCTTGTAAAATTGATTAATAATAACTACTAAAGGCATCATACAACATTGACTGTAAATGCTCTTACAAGAGAGAGAATTCTAAATTTGTAGTTTTTCAGCTTTTAAACATGATTCTGCAGATATCATTTTTGAGGTATATTTATTATCATTGAATTTTAGTTGTGAATTATTAAAATTGTGTATCAGTGTTCATCAATTAATTAATGTTTGCTAAACTTTTATTACATTTTGCATGAATGTGACTGTGGGTACGTATGTATATATATGTGTATGTGTGTGTGTGTGTTTATGTAGAGTTATAGATTATAAGTGGTTATAGATGGGCTTGGCTCTCATGTCTTACCCTTTTTACTGAGGTAATCACTAAAACTGGAGTTATCAACATATGCAAAAATTTTGTAGAACCAAAATCAACTTGGATGCTATTAAGCAAAGATAAGAATTCATGGTGTGAAGAAAACTGGGCACATGTACCAGAACACCATACCTTTACAACCTGGTGGTGTAAATATTGTTATGTTCAATTGAAGGTTACAAAGAAAGAAATAGCTCTTTATATGTAAGAATAATCAATTTGCCATTAGTTTTTTTGTAATTAAACTTTCATACTTACCACAAGAGAATTTCAAGAAAATGATACATTATGCTACACTATACTACACTATACAATCAAAGAATGGTATCGGTTGACACATTCTATTTTAGGATTAGAGACGTTAAATATTTAAGTAAAAATACTATATGAAACGATAGAAACCTGAAGTTAAAGAACATTTATTCCTGTGCTATTCCTTTTTGAGGTCTTGCAGGCTTCAACCTGCTGACTCAAGAAGTATGGAGAATTTCCGTTTCACATCAAGCCTTTAAAGTGATAAGGTCATTGCACTGTGACATTATGACAATAGAATGCTGATTCATGCTCAGACCTCGGATCCTTTTGTAATCTCTTCCAATAACACTGTACAGACTTTTCAACTTCCTAGCTGCACACCCCCCCCAATTTTAAGGAAGGATGGAAACAACAGCTGTTTCCTAATTATTCCAGCATGTTTTATTATATTAATTGAGTTTTCAGAGAGTCTATTTTTTCCTTCTTCCTTTCTTCCTCTCTCTCCTTCTGTCTTTAAAAAAAAAAAGTCAATGGAAATACTTAATCTGCAAAGCAAATGCCATTACAGAAAATAAGATTTAAATTTAAATAGAGATTTTTGTTTGAAATGAACAAAGACTACATTATACAGAGTTAAAATCTTGTATTAGATTTAAATGTTTTATTGGGATTGGTAATGGCCACTGGGCAAATTATACTTCCTTTTCTTTTTCTTTTCCAACTGGATCCCACTGAAGTTTCCCTAGATGTGATTAAAATACTAGCTTTCTTAATTCTAGTCATTTTCAGTCAAAATTTCTGAGATTTTTCTCACTGATTTGAATAAACAACTGCCAAACCTCTTAGATGACTATGTCTCTTCAGTACAATAGGATAACTAGTAGTTGAATTCAGAGTTAAAATTTCAAAATTTCCCCTGATTTAAAAATTTTTAACATCAAAATGTTTTTCAAAGCAGATTTTGCTAATTTGGGGTAAAAAAGATGAATGTGGTTCTTACAATGGTTGATTAGGAATTTGATACCTATTATTTTTTAGTACTGTTCAGTTTATTTTGTCATTTTTGATAATTTTAATTCAGAGAATGAAAGCATTTAAAAATTAGCATGGGGAATGAGAACGTGGCCTTCTTAAAGGAGGCAGAATCATGCCTTTGTCGTTTTTTCTATCCTTGACAAACTCTGGATCAGTTTCTAGTACATTGAGTGACTTAATGATTGTTTAATCTGTTAAACACAGTTAATATTATAGGAGATTTTCTTCTTATAGAATAATACTTTTTAAAGTCAGAATTTTGCTTTTCCTCTTCATTTTGATTTCAAAAGAAACCATTTACTTGGTGGACTGCCTCATATCCTATTTAGACAGAGGTGTAATGTATTTTTCATCTCCATCTACAAGCTACATATCTTCAGTGTTATCATATTTATTCCTTAAGGTACACTGCTGTATGTTAAAATGATTTGCCGAAGGCGCACCCAGGTGGCTCAGTAGGTTGAGCGTCTAATTTCAGCTCACGTCATGATCTCATGGCTCATAAGTTAAGGCCCCACATGAAGCTATGTGCTGACAGTTCAGAGCCTGAAACCTGCTTTGGATTTTGTGTCTCCTTCTCTCTCTCTGCCCCTCTCCCACTTGCTCTCTCTCTCTCTCTCTCTCTCTGTCTCTCTCAAAAAAAAAAATAAAAATAAAAATCATTAAAATGATTTGCTGAAGATAAGTAGAATACACACTTTAAAGAGGATTTAGGAATGCTTTTAGGATGATGCCAAAGCCATGTTGGCAGTGGTCAGAATGCAAGACTCATTTAAAAAGGTCCTGACACTTTTGGGTGTGCCAGCTTCCATTTTAGTTTTGGATTTTCCATAAAGTGTGACTATACATATTCCTTGAATGGCCACAAAATTGTCTTAGTCTCCCCCTGCCCCCACAATATTTTATACCACAATTTTCTATGTTAATCTTTTAGTGCAATTTTTTTAAAAAGAGTATGAGGAGTTGATGGGCACAGTTTCTTGTGGACTAATTGTGTTATATTTGCACTAATGTGTATAATTTTTTATATGCATGCCTTTTGTTTGTTTTTTGTATCAGTGGTTTACCTTTAGGAGTTATTTTCCAGCGATTTAGCTTTCTCCTGTTTTCATTCTATTGGTAATTTGCTTCAGCAAAAATCCCTCAACTTGTCATTCTAGACTTTTAGTTTTTGTACATTAATTAACATATTGAAAAAATTGGGGCGCCCGGGTGGCTTAGTCGGTTAAGCGTCCGACTTTCACTTAGGACATGATCTCGCGGTTCGTGGGTTCGAGCCCCGCGTCGGGCTCTGTGCTGACTGCCAGCTCAGAGCCTGGAGCCTGTTTCAGAGTCTGTGTCTCCCTCTCTCTCTGACCCTCCCCTGCTCACGCTGTCTCTCTCTATCCTAGAAATAAAATAAAAATATAAAAAAAAAAACATATTGAAAAAATCATTTAAAATACTACTGATTTTTAGCTTAAGGTCAAAGACAGTTTTAAAATTGAGAGCCTTGACGTTTATAAGTGTCTTCACCTGAATAGAACAAATAGGTTTGGAAGATAATCGGGTTAATTATAGGAAGGGAAATTATGAGGAGATAGTTTCTTAGATTGTTTTAGTTTTTGTATTTTTTCATGTTTCTCAAATAAATGACATATACACCCCTCATATTTTTACTATTTATTTTTTTTAGTTTACTGTATTGTTTTATGTAGCTCATTAGGGTTTGTTAATTCCTCTCCTTTTTCCTATTTCAGTATTTAAAATATAAGCACAAACTGGGTTGAATTGAGTGCCTAAATTTTAGTATGTCCAAAATATTTTGAATATGTCATCATATTTCTATGGCATTTATTACCCTTTCATGTGAAATTAATTTTAATTGATAAATACTGTGGTATTCACTTGTTTTATGGTCTTCCAATTGAATTTCAGTTAACCCCAGAAGATAATCCTTCAAGGCAAATGTTTTTTGTCTTATCTTTATAAATACCCAATTATACTGATGGAAATGATAGAAATACAGTTAAATAAGCTGAATATGCCATCTGCTTATTATTAAAATATAATGAAGTGTTACCGATTCCTTATCCTTATGAGAATATGGCCTTAGTCAATCATTTCTAACTTCAGCATAAATTAATTGAAACTCAAGTTACATAACTTGATTAAAAGAAAAAGTATTTTCAGGGTGCCTCCGTGGCTCAGTCGGTTAAGCATCTGACACTCGGTTTTGGCTCAGTCATGATCTCACAGTTCTTGAGATCGAGCCTGGTATCAGGCTGGATTCTGGCAGGGTGGACCCTGCTTGGGATTCTCTCTCTCTCTCTCTCTCTCTCTTTCTCTCTCTCTCTCCTTCTCTGCCCCTCTCACACTAGCATGCTTTCCAGAGTCTGTGCACTCTCTCTCTCAAAATAAATAAATAAACATTAAAAACAAAGATTTCCTCAGCCGATAAGCCTTTGCAGCTGATATTAAGGTTTCACATTACAATCTTATTCTCTTTTAGTTTTAGTTTTCATTGTACAATTTCCTAGCATCTGTATTCAGTCCATTGCAGTTAAGGATGTCAACAATTTGATTATATATATTTTTTATTCCTTAGGCAAGACTAAAAGGATAGGATGAAATAAATATTTTGAAATAAGTATCTTCAGCCAAAGGGGGAAAGTATTTATTTTTCTTTACTGCAAATTGAAATTGCCAGATTTCTTAAAGTGTGGGAAGAGGGCCATGGAAAAGTAGGAGCCTCCAAATGTTACTGTAACTTGATGCACTAGGCAGGGCAGTAGGAATTTGGAACTGGAGATTCTATTTTTTAAGCTTCTCTTTGTTATGGAGTCCCCCGAATTGCACATCTATTGTCAATCTTTATCGACAATGGCATTGGGCAGCTATAAAACAGTGAATTCTTACACAATATTACTTTTGACATATAGAAACTATTAACTACCTCTCAAGGGAGACAAGAAGGAAAAGAGGCATTTTGCATCCTTTTATGCAAATCATCAATTTCAGGCGCATTATCCTTCTGAGCTGGTAGAAAGATATGCCCTTGGTAATTGTGAAATAAAATACTGACTGAAAAGTTTTGGAAAACACTGTAGATAAAAATATGTAATGTGGAACATATTACTAGATTTCAGTTTAGGAAGGGCATGCACTGAGTCATGATAAACTTTACCTCCTGCTTGGGGTGCCTGAGACATTGTAGCAACGAAACAACTGCTTGATAAATGGTGGTTGCGCTTATCAGTAGAACACAGGAAAATTTGTCTTTTAGTTTATGTTATCTGGTAATGATACATTCTAGTTCCTTAACATCTATATAACATTTTAACAATCCCAGATATATTTAAAAATATATTAGCATGCCTTAGAAGAATATTCAATGAAAGTAATAATTCTCAAACAATATATAATTTTTGTCATTAAAGTTAATTATTTAAAAATTCTTAAAGGGCAGTTTGTCACAGAAATGCAGAACACAATGAGTAGTTTCCATCTGAAGAGTAAGGGTTATAAGGTATAGGATGATCAGTTTGGTCAGTATATTTGAAAATCTTGTCATATGTATTTTAATGATGGTAAATTGGAACATTTTTAACTTATTCCTCAAGGGCTTCATGTAAGGTATTTTTGGTGGATTTCAGATATTTAATGAGACTATCTGTTTTCGATGATCCAGCTTCCATAGAAATAGCTCCTAAAACTCTAGAGTGGGAAGAGGGGCTTCCTTAAAAAAAAAAAAAATCTCTCATAACAAGCCTTTGGCGAAGAAAGTTCTTGAAGTGATGATCTCTAGGGGCGGTAGGAAAGATTTGTGCTTTGCTAGCCTTTCTTAAAGATACATTTCAACTTATGTCATGCTTTTTATTTGTCTCTTGTGTTTGCAAGGGATTGAAAAATTTCAATCTTGTTCTTAGTTTCTGTATGAAAGGGAGACATCAAGCTTGTAATTCCCAAGCACTTTCACAATTGATAGCTTTATTTATTTTAACAGCTTTCTAGTCTTTACAAATTTATGGTCTCATTACTAATTGACATATGGATAGGAAATTTTAGGAGGAAAGGCAACGATGCACAGGGAATATCAAGGAACTATATAGTTTTAGTTCTTTGATGGGAAAGACTATAAATCCTCATGTTTATACTCAGAACACAGAGAGTCAGTGATTGTCATCTTAATGCTTTGGCTGTGAAAATAAAAAAAAAAAAAAAGCTTTGATTCTTTGCAGCCTTGATATCATGAGAGACAGAGTAGCATTGGTTAGGAGTCTGAACTTGGAACCAAATTCTAGTCCTATTGTTAGGTGTGTGGCCTTAGGTAAGTGTAATCTAGGTAGGTCTTAGTTTCTATCTTTGAGAAAGGGAATCATCTATTAGAGGACTGTTTTGAAGATACACAATAGACATAAAACACAGCATACTATTTGACACTAAGTACATGAAAATTAGCGAACTTTTATTATTACTTTCTGTGTTAGGATCTTTAGGTAGTTTTTTTTTTTTTTTTTTTTAGAGACAGCGTGAGCAGGGGAGGGTCAGAGAGAGAGGGGTCACAGACTGAAACAGGCTCCAGGCTCTGAGCTGGCAGTCAGCACAGAGCCCGACGCGGGGCTCGAACCCACGAACCGCGAGATCATGACCTAAGCGAAAGTCGGACGCTTAACCGACTAAGCCACCCAGGCGCCCCTAGGTAGTTTTGATACACGTTGCTTTAAGAGGAGGAGGAGTGCCTGGATAGGCTCAGGTCGTGATCTCCTGGTCCCTGAGTTCAAACCTGCATCTGGCTCTGTGCTGACAGCTCAGAGCCTGGAGGCTGCTTCAGAATCTGTGTCTCCCTCGCTCTCTGCTCCTCCTCCATTCACGCTCTGTCTCTGTCTCTCTCAAAAATAAATAAACGTTAAAAATTTTTAAATAGAGAGAGGGAGTGGGATAAAGAAAAATGCATTTCTAGTTTCTTGTTGGAATATTTTTCTATTGTTTGTATACCAGGGCAGGCATATGGTGTTTGGTGGCAAAGAAGAGACGAGCAACATAAGCTATAAAGCCTCTTAAAGTTTTGCTTGGTGCCCTAAATTATGAAACTGATTTTTAAAGACTGAGGTGCTGAGAATCCAGTGGTATTCATCTTTCCCTTCATCACATGTCACTAACATTTAGGATGTCCACAATTCAGAATTCTCTTATCCCTGGTAGATCTTTCAAGCACATTATTAAGATATTGTCTGATATCTTTTTGAACTGTACACATTATAGATTCCTAATGTTTTATGTCATTAATTAAATTATATTTATTTAAGTGAAAAGCAGCCAAGAAAACAGAGGCTTTGCATTCAGCAAAAATGAGTTTGTACTATGCTCAATAAGCTTTCTGATGCAAAGTATGTTTTTTTTCTCTTTGTAAGAGGCTGTTTCCTCGTCACGCCTGATAATACTGTTAGTTTAAATGAGAAAATAAATGCCTTGATTAGTTTGTCATACATGATGTAAATATCCCCTTCCTTTCTGCATCTTAGGCCCTTATTGTGAACTAAACAGCATTCTTAGAGCAGTGGAGGAGAATAAAATTGTCACCTTCAGAGAGCTTATGTATTCGATAGTCTTACCTTTATATATAACTTTCATCTTTTCAAAACACTTTCACATCCTTTTTGCCTTTACTGTAGGAAGCTTTGTAAAGTTTATAGGCTAAATGGAATTATTATACTGATTTCCAGGTAAGAAAACAGAAATTTAAGTGAATTAAGCAGGTTTGCCAAGACACTCTCGCCTGGAGAAGCCCGCTGCTCCCCAGGCCACAGAGCTTCTCCCCAGGCCTAGGTGGCAAGGCAGCTAGCTAGTCGATTAAAATGAGCAGACGTGGTTTGACATTATGGTTCTGACGTTTAGCAGTTACATGACTCTGTATGTTATCAGTTACACGTTCTAAGCCTGTGTTTTCCTCTGTAAAATGACAGTCACTGTAATACCTGCCTCATAATATAATTGTCAGATTTCAGTGATAAGAGTTGCCCAATATAATATAGTGATTAATGTTGTTAACTTTAGTGATTTCAATCCTTGTTAGTGTACATTAGTCACCTATACTTAACTCCATACTTTTAGATGCGTGGAGAGGAAAGTAGGTAAGGAGAGCTAATGTAGCTCTCTAGGTAATTTTCAAATTAATAAGATTCTTTAAATATAACCACCCCAACCAATATTAGAGGCTAGGGTTTTATTCTATTATCATTTTTAGGAAACTGGTGAACATGCACGTCTTACAAGAATTTAAGATGCTCTTGGTTCACACACCCTCTGTGTGTGTGTAATTTTGACTGATAAACAGAAACAACTGAAAATTATGAATAAGTTAACAAAATGTAGATTCTGGTTAGCATTAGTTGTGAATATTCGATTCTATCCGGTTACTACTTTTATCAATATATTGAGCAAGTAAAAACGATGGTGGATATTTCCTATGTGTAACATTAAACACAGGACATGTTCATTGTCACTTCTTCCCTGTGGACCAGTTGTCTGCATCTTGCTGCTGGTTGGTTGGTCGCGACGTCATTTTCCTTAAAGTTCCTTCCACAGCATGAATAAGGGAGGCTCTCTTTGCCTGTTCCTGTTCTGTTGAAAAGGTATCAAAGATTTAAGAAACTCAAATAATTCCTTCTCTAGAGACCACTTACTTTGGGCAATGGAGAGACGCTTTCTAAGGGGGTATATCCACTGACAATAAGTAAAAGTAAGGAATTCTGTAATGAGCAAAAATTTTCTTTGGTCCTAAACTCTTCACTACCTCATATTGTGTTGATTTTTATTAATCTAATGCTGCCTCATGTTGCAGTTAGCAGCATGTGAACTCTTTCATGTAGTCTTGTAAGAATGTGGGTCCAAAGTATTCTTTTAAGCAAATCCATGTATTTACAAGATACAGTTATATTGATGATTTTTGATTTGGGACTTTTGATTTGGACCTGAGGTAGAATGCATTGGGTAAAAGTCAAGTGTTTATCTCCAAAATACTTATGTCACCTTTGTTAGAAGGCATCAGAACTTATATCAGGGTTTTCTTCTTTATCTCTTTCCTCAAACTTTTAATAGATACCCGTTCTATGCCAATTTCTTGACAATAGCTGAGGTAACAAAGAAAGATAAGTTTTCTATATTGGAAATTACTCATGAATCCAAAATCTTCTTTTTTATGGCAGAGGTAGTAGTTAATCTAGGTCAGCTAGGTGATTTTCCTATTATGTTAGCATGTGTAGTGTAGTAGTGGTTTCTGGGTCATTTATAAATATTATTCTGTACCTTGGAACTAGATTTGAATCAAAGTATGTTAAAAGTAGAAATGGTAATTCTAAGAATTGTGAAGAAAACATAAAATTCTCTTGATGGAAGCTGAAAAATAATTATCTTATATCGGATTTAGAATATTGTTGAAAACTGGGTGGTCAAATGAGGAACCAGTGATAGTAACTGTAATGTGAGTTTAAGGTCTGTCAAAAGTAATGTTTTTAATCAGATTTAGAAATGGTAATTTATATTTTATTTTGCATGATTTTTCTTTTTTTCCCCCCTCTCTGCCAAAAGCTTTTAAGTTCAGTTGGAACTGATATAGACTATGGAACTGCTGGGTGTCCTTTTTATAAATTAATTAGATATGGGCTATATTATATAATTATTATAAATACAGTTTAAGCTTATTACTGATGACATAAGTTACAATTTTTGCAATAGAAAGTTTTATGAAGTAGTTAAGAATGTTATTGTGAATAATTTGAACAAACACATTGGTAGTTCTCTTATAACGTTAAGACAGATTTTATATAATCTAAACTCTGATTGTTACAGTTGTTCGAGAATTTCACGTGGAAAATTGTAATTGTGTAAAAAAAAATTGACATAGGATTGGGGTCCCTGGGTGGCTCAGTCGATTGAGTGTCCAGCTCTTGATTTCAGCTCAGGTCATGATCCCAGGGTCTTGGGATCAAGCCCGATGTTGAGCTCCACACTGGGCATGGAAATTGCTTGGGACTGTGTCTCTCTTTTCCTGTGCCCCTCGTCTCTGCTCACCATCTTTCTCTCTCTCTCAAATAAAAAACATATGTAGTTTTAATGAATAGAAAAAATAGAAAATAATTAAAATATTTGTGAATAATAACATTTTAGTATTGTGAATGATTTGAAACTTAAAATGTGGAAAAATTAGAATATAAATTCTTAAGGTCTTTATATTTGCGGTTTAAAAATTCTGATGAAGTTAACTCTTGTATATGGTAATTTTTTAAAACAATGTTTATTTATTTTTGAGAGGGAGAGCTTGAGCAGGGGCGGGGCAGAGAGAGAGGGAATCAGATGATACGAGGTGGGCTCTGTGCTGACAGCAGTGAGCTTGATGTGAGGCTTGTACTCATGAACCCTGAGATCATGACCTGAGCCTAAGTCTGATGTTCAGCCTACTGAGCCATCCATATGGTAATTTTTAAACACTACAAAAGGGAATATAATAAATATGAAGTCCTTTTTCCTCCCCCAATTCCACTTCTTTCAGATTATTGCCTTTACGGTTTCCAGAAATTCCAGTATAACATATGCACTGTGCTGTCTGTATCTTGATTGTTTCCAATTTAACAAAAATTGAAGTGCTTCGTTTATCTGTACATTTTCCGTTTTCTTTGTAGTCACTGTATAATATTCCCTTGTTATTTAGCTTTGTCTTTTGTTGATGATATTTTTTTCTATTTTTTCTTATCTGTTTTGCTCTCACGTGCAAATAGATTTGCGAATAGATTTCTGTGAATGGATTAACGGAGTCAAAAGGTGTTTGCATTTAAAATTATGCTAAATGTCCAAAAAAGGTATAACAATATACAGTCCTACTTAGAGTGTATGGTGTGCCCATTTTTGCCCAATCTTTTTGGTAGTGTACAATATTACATTTTTTTAATTAATTCATTTTCAAGTTAATTAACATACAGTGTAGCGTTGGCCTTAGGAATAGAACCCAGTGATTTATCTCTTACATATGACACCCAGTGCTCATCCTGAAAAGTGCCCTCCTTAATGTTTAACCCACCCCTTCCTCCACAACCCTCAGTTTGTTCTCTGTATTTAAGAGTTTCTTATGGTTTGCCTCCCTCTCTGTTTTTACCCTACCTCTATGTTTTTAAATGTTTAAATCTTTGCCACTGGCATTTAGTTGCTTAAATTTACAATAATAACTTTTTGCTAATGCTGAAAAGTTTTTTAACATTATTGTTTGCATTTCTGCATGTGTGTATGTATGTGTGTGTGTGCTCATGAACCTGTTCATAACCTGGTGCCCGATTTTCTATTAGTGGTTCTCTATTACTTATGGAGATATGTATATATATACATATATATATTAAAGTATCCATATACTTTGTTGGTTTTGTGGCTATTTTTATTTTCCTTTTAACCTGTTTATGATTTTTCAGAGTCAAGATTTCAGTTCATGTTTTTAAGAGCACACATACTCTTATATTTTAGTCAAATTTAGAAATTGTTTATTTTATTGCTTCAGGATTTTTATGCCTTGCTCAGCAAGACTTTTCCCACTTAAAGTTATTTCAAGAAGAACAACTGCTCATTTTTAAAATTAGTATCCCTCTTATTTTGGTTTCATGATTCAGAATAAATCTTTGATCCATCTGGATTTATTTGATAGAAATACTAAAGTAATGATCTTGCTTTAGTTTTTCCTTTATAAAGTTAGCTAATTATCACAACATATACCAAAAAAATACATTTTTTTCTCTTTCAAATGCCATCAGATTTTCTTCTTGAGTTAATAGTTCTTTAGGGAGTTAAAAGCAAACAGGGAGTTTACCCAGAAAATGAAATAAACAAGATTAAAACTCTATTACAGACAAAGGAATGTAAAGTAGTGCAAGGCACTTATTTCCTGAGCAGTGCTATTCTTATAAATTGTGCTTTTGTGTCACTGGGTCTCAGATCAATAAAAGAGGATGTCAGATTTTGAACATTAACTGAGCCCAGAGGGATAAATAAAGGATTTTGTTATGTTTTTTGGCTTGTGTCACAGCACAAATATCCCTTAAATGAACTGCTCATTTTGCATATTTCTTTACCTGCATCAAGGTTTAAGTAATGGGTTATGACTATGACTTGGCTTTTGAATATCACTTTGAAATTAATTCAGTGTAACAATCCATATGTGTTCACAAATAGAGTATTAAAGCCAAGGACTGCAATCCATATGCAATGAAGAAAGGTAAAAGAACTCATATACTCATGGTTTTATTAGCTAATATACAGTTTCATCCTCAATTTGTCCTAAGAACTAGTTATATGGACTCTAAAGCCAAATATCAAGCTGTTTATGATATAAATATTGTTTAAACTGGAAAGATAAATAAAACACTAAACTGTTACTTACATCAATAAATACTTTGTTTTATGGTATATGACATGCATGTATATTTTTTGCTAAACATCACGGAAATTTATAAATCTTTAATCATTGAATTTTGTAGAACTCTGAATTTATTGTGGCCCTGTCATGCGTTTTCTAATACTTTCTCTTACCATGGTCATTAAAATGGGAAGATTTTCACTTTCAAGTTAATGAGTTTTTAAAAAAATTTTTCGATGTTTTATTTATTTTTTGAGAGAGTGGCAGACAGCGTGAGCAGGGGAGGGTCAGAGAGAGAGGGAGACACAGAATCTGAAACAGGCTCCAGGCTCTGAGCTCTGAGCTAGCTGTCAGCACAGAGCCCGACGTGGGGCTGGAACCCACGAACCGCGTGATATGACCTGAGCCGAAGTCGGACGCTCAACCGACTGAGCCACCCAGGGCACCCCAAGTTAATGATTTTATAAAATGTACTGCATTAAATTTCTGAAAGACACTAGTCCTTTGTTTATGTTTTAATATATCTTTTGGTGAATAGAAGAATTATACCTGGAAAAAAATTATACCTGGGTGAAAATAAAAAATAAAAATCAACAACAACAACCCTTACATCAGTAAAGCCACAGTATTAATAATTATTTATATTTAAAACATGTAAAATTAAAATAAGATTTAAATTAAATATTTTGTAAATACTGGCTTAGTCTCATGCCTTCCCTTCTCTCCTAAAGGCAGAGGAAGATGATAAAAAAAATCCATTTGATGCCACTCTACTAAAAATGGATGAGGTACACTAAAGGGTGTACATAATATAGTTCTGGTGTCATAATGGAGCAGAATGAAAGTAGACTAAGGAAGGAAATTTTTCAAGAAGGCTCTATGGAACACAGACCCTGTTGTGTTTCAAGGAATTACTTCTGCTCTTCTTTTGCTGTTTTCTCCCTTGTGTCTACATGGCTATTACCATATGTCATAATAGTTTTTGTTTTGATTTAAAACTTCAAAGGTTATATTAGCTATTCATTTACTTTTAGTTTTCTTTGAAAATTTGCGTTTCAAAGCACTCAATCATATTTACCTCTGTTTATCTTCATTTTTATTTATTTCTAAATTCATTCAAGGCTCTTGTATGTCTTAATTTTTCTGAAATGAATCTAATTCAGGAAATATTTATTGAAAGATTTCTCTAACTCTAAGCAAAACGAA
Organism: Proteles cristata cristata; assembly: GCA_017311185.1. Classification (NCBI taxonomy): domain Eukaryota; kingdom Metazoa; phylum Chordata; class Mammalia; order Carnivora; family Hyaenidae; genus Proteles; species Proteles cristata. The sequence goes on along the minus strand of JAESUZ010002924.1, from coordinate 374,835 downwards.
ACAAATGAATAAACAAAAACAGAATAAGACCTGTAAATACGGAGAACAAAGTGGTGGTTGCCAAGTGAAGGGAAGGGAAGTGGCTGGGGGGATGGACACAATGGGTGAACAGGAATAGGAGATACAGGCCTCCAGTTAGTGGAATGGATAAATCATGGGAATAAAAGCACAGCATAGAGAATACAGTCAGTGACATTGTGATAATGGTGTATGGGGACAGGGGGTAATTACACTTGTGGTGAGCATAGCATAATGTATAGAAAACTGACTGACTATGTTGAGCACCTGACACTAATGTAACATTGGGTCAACTATATTCATATTTAAAAAACTCCAAAATTAATGTAAAAACTTTTCCTAATTATGAAAGTCACAGGTTAAGAAATCAAAAAGAAAAATATCATCACTATTTTTAGCCAAGAAATAATCACTTGTTAATAGTTATGTGTGTTTTTCCCACTGCTTTTGTTCTTGAATTGGGTGACAGTGGAGACATTTGTAAACTTAAATTCATAGCTTCATAGTATTCATCCTAATAATTTAGTTAATCATTTTCTAATTTTGCTTGAATCCATCTCTTATCCATTATAAAATATTGCTGCAATTGAAAATCCTTCTGCATATGTATTTCTCCTCATTTCTGATGACTGAAGTATAATTACAGGATCAAAGGCCTTGAAGAATTTAATTATTTCTGATATACTCTAAGGAAAGTCCATACCAAATTATAATCCTATCAACAACCTATCAAACGTCTCACAGACCCTCAATATCATTGTTATCATTTTTTAAATACCCTTATGTATTAGAGAGCCAGAAAAAATCCTCTTTATTAATAAAAGTATTTCATGCTCATTACACACTTATGTTTCTTTTTTCACAAATAATTTATTAAGATCTTTTGCCCAGTCTTCTTCGCCACCTTGGTATTTTTTCCCATTGACTTGTAGGAGTTATTTATCCAAGATAATTGTGGCTGGAGAAGATGGGGCCAGGGAGTCTAAGATCTAGTAACTAAATGCTTTGGTCCACATGAGGGCTGTGGTATTTCAGCTTCCTGTCATTGGTTAAAATTATTCAGCTGGCTTCACACAACTTAAGGGAGTGCAGACTAATCATCCTTGTGTCCAGAATCTGAAAACTATATACTGGTGAATATTATTAAAGTCAGCTATGGAAACCTATTTCATTATTTGCCCTTTCACATTTGTATACAATTCGTTTTTTAAAATATCATTTCAAAGAAGTTTTTCAAATCTTCCCCCCCCCCCACATCTGCACATGTTTTAAGCTTGTAAAGCCATAGAAAGACAGAATGGAAAACAATGTTTCTATCCTTCTGTACCTGTCTCTAGTTTCACTCCTTAGACATGACCACTTTTAATGTTTTATCATTTTTCTAGTGGTTAACTCTAATTACTAACGTAATTATATTAATTTTGTATTTCTCTATTGTTTTTCATTCTAATTTATAATAATATGCTTGAATCCCTAGTTGTTATTTCAGCACTTACCGGGGCTGCCTTTCAACTGCCTACCTTATGGGTTGATAATGTTTTTGAGTCAAGATTGAGAAAATCTACATTCTACTCTGTATTTGTAATTAGGTGACTCTATAGCCATGTACTTTATAAGCAGGGTTATCCTTAAAGCTAAAAATTAATATGCATTATTTAATAATTATATATAGATGTGTGACCATTCTTTCCTGCAGAGCCAAGTACCGTGATCTTTTTGTGCTTTCCCTTTAACAGCTTTGTTTCTTTCCCGGGTATTTGAAATTCCTAATGTTTCTTTTGTGTTATATGGGCTTAGTATATTTGTAGGCTCTTGCTGTCAAATGTCTAGTTCATGGATTCTGGTCTTTCCAAAGACTTCCTTCCATCCTCCTCATGCAATTTGTGTTGGTTGCTCTTAATCCTTCTTACATCCTGAGATGGCGCTGTCTTTTTTTGTGGTTGATCACATATCTTTCTGTTTCTTGACTTGTTTCTTCATATGCATTAAGTCTGTTTATATTGATCACTTATAATTCCCTTTTAAATAATTTTGTGAAAATAATAATAATAAATAGTAAATTAATATATTATAAACATAATAAATAATAATAAATAAAATAAAACTATCATACATATGTATATATATATCTTTGGTAGATACTGATTTCTAGGATGAAAATCACATTTCCTTGGAACTTGAAAGGAATTATACACTTATCTTCTATTGTCAGATGCTGTTGAGAAGTCTAATTCTTATTTATGTGTGTATTTATTATTTTCTTTCTGGAAACTTTCAGGCTCTTCTTTATCTTTAGTCTCTTAAAATTCACAGTGATATACCTGTATGGAAATTTTTTTCCATCCTACTCAGCACTCTATTTTTTTTAAGTTTATTTATTTATTTTGAAAGAGAGACAGAGTGAGAGCAGGGGAGAGGCAGAAGGAGAAAGAGAAAGAGAGAATCCCAAGCAGGCCCCATGCTGTCTGTACAGAGACCCGTGGCTCAATCCCACAAACCATGAGATTATGACCTGAACCAAAAATTAAGAGTTGGATGCTTAAACAACTGAGCCACCCAGGCACCCTAGCACTCTCTTTGAAAACAGATTCTTCCTTAAGATTTGAGAAATTCTTAGCTATAATACTCAGAGAATTTGCCCTCCTCCACTTAATTATTTCTCTCTAGATAGCTATTTAAGTTTACTTTTTTCCTTCTCATTTAGAATTTATTTAATGTAAAACAAGCATTTGAAAGTAAGCCATCCATCAAATTTCTTCATATTATACCTTTAAAGATTAATTTTACTAGCATAATGCAATTAAAATAAAATATAGCATTTATTTTGCTATATAGAATGTCTAACCAAGTCTGAGGTTGTCTTGAATGATTATACATACTTAAAGTATCCTAAGCCAGGTCTTCGCTTTTTCCCTTTCTACTCATTGCATGATTATTTAAAATAGAGCTTTTGTGGCATTTTGGAAACCAAAGAAAATCACTGGGTAAGAGACACATAATTGTGAGTGATGATGGAAACAATACAAAGATTACACATTAAAATGAGGGAAGCAAATAAGCAGGACACTGTGAGCAATCCAATAAATAATAGATAGTTGGCTTGCCCATTTCACATTACTGATTCTTGTGTCATCTTGGTCATTCCCTTTCTTGTATTTAATTATAACTTGTTTTACTTTCCTCTTTGCAACAGTTCCATAAAACCTGTGTATTCAGAGTTTATCCTTGCCATTTCATTCTTTTGAAAGACTCTTTATGTGGGCAACATAGTTGAATGTTGTTCATCTTTTTGATATTTCATTTTAGGTATGTGGCTTTTCAATTTTGAATGTGATGATCATGATAAGCTTCATTTCTGGTTCTTAATTCTAAAAATCAGTCATGTTAAAACTTTACCTGTGGAGGCGCCTGGGTGGATCAGTCAGTTAAGCATCCGACTTCAGCTCAGGTCATGATCTCACAGTTTGTGAGTTTGAGCGCCATGTCGGGCACTGTGCTAACATCTAGGAGCCTGGAATCTGCTTAGGATTATGTCTCCCTCTCTCTCTCTGCCCCTAACCCACTCGCATTCTGTCTCTGTCTCCCTCAAAAATCAATAAACATTAAAAAAAATTTTAAACTTCACCTGTGTTTTAACAGATACATCACTAATGATCAGACATGAGTACTCAGTAGAGAAAATATTAAATATATCTGAGAGAAGAAAAAAACTTGGAAGTTTTAGGAATGTTATTTTTTACTGTCAACTTTTCCTTGTTGATAACTTTTCTTAGCCTCAGAAAGTGAGAGTACACTGAACAAGTTATACAGTACTGGCTGGGAGAAAGTGCAGTTTACTAAATAACTTTTTTATTTTCTTGATGAAAATCGAGAAGATTGATTTGTATACTTACTGATGATAGAGGTACTAGTGAGATTGCTAGTCTCATGTGACTCATCAGAAGACTTTACTACCTCTTCCTTAAAAAGTATCTGTAGTTGATTCTCATTATTCACAGTAGTTAGTTCTATGAAATCCCTGTGACTACCAAATTAGGGAATACTGAACCATCTCTTCTAGGGAAGTACAGAGTTAGTTTCTTTGGTTACAATGTTTTCATCAGCCTGATTGATACGTAACTTTTTTATGTGTATTTCTGTTTCAGACACCTTATTTAATACATATTGTTGATCCACTGACATTGAACACATGTCTGAACAGTTTATATAACACATCCATTTTCTCAGTAAGGCACATTACAGCCTTCTTTTTTTTTTATAGTTTATTTATTTTTGAAACAGAGAGAGACAGAACATGAGTGGGGGAAGGACAGAGAGAGAGGGAGACACAGAATCTGAAACAGGCTCCAGGCTCTGAGCTGTCAGCACAGAGCGAGACCCAGGGCTCGAACCCACGAACCATGAGATCATGACCTGAGTGGAAGTCGGACGCTTAACTGACTGAGCCACCCAGGCGCCCCACATTACAGCCTTCTTATACCTAAGAACATTTGACAGTTGGGACCTTTCCTGGTACCATGCCCAGCATTATTATGCTGGACATTAAAAAAAATTTTTTTTAATGTTTACTCATTTTTGAGAGAGAGACAAAGTACAAGCAGGGGAGGGGCAGAGAGAGAGAAACACACACAAAACCTGAAGCAGGCTCCAGGCTCTGAGCTGTCAGCACAGAGCCCGACCCAAGACTCGAGCTCAGACCACAAGATCATGACCTGCGCTGAACACAGAGGCTTACCCGACTGAGTCACCCAGGGGCCCCTATGCTTGGCATTGTAGACAGCAAAATCACCAACAGAACACATAAAACTGGAGAAAACTTGGTACTAAATAAGCTGTACGCAGGCACTTTTTATAGCCTGAGAGCTAACGAGAAGGCAGAATGTTGCTCTGTTTGGCCTCGGCAGGGCAGTGTGTGTATTAAGCAGATGCTCTGCGCATTGGTGCCTGACTGCAACTCTGCTGCCAGGATTGATTTGGGGGTTACAGATGAATTTTAACGAGTGGGTGAATTTGCAAATGCAAAATCCACGAATCCTGAAAATCGACTGTATTTGTTTTATTTGAGCCAGTTTTGCAATTCATGGAGCTTTTCTGTTACTTTTCTTTTAGTAGTAGTCTGATAAAATTTAAAGAATTCCACCTTGCTTTGAAATGTTTATAATTACCTATGTTGATAAATCATCTTGATTTGAAAGGATAAGAAACTGACACTGGTTTAAACTCTGTGGAGGAAATTGAAGGGAAAAGAAAATGCTTATTTCCACAAATTCAAGTTCATGATGGCACAGCTGAAGGACAAAGCATTTTATTTTATTTTTTCTTTAATGAATGTCCTCTAAATGAGAAAGGTCTAAAACACCAAAGGACATTAAGCTCCTTTGAGGTGTTTAAGCAATAATTTTTCTATTGTGTTGTCCTAGCTTTTTTCCGCTTGTGTTTTGCCAGTCTTTGCACTGGTAAAGTCCAAGTGTTAAAGAAGACAGAGAAACAAGAAGTGCAGATGGCCACTGTGTGTATCTGCATCAGGATGAATATAGACTTCGCAGGGGTTTAACAGAATCTACGTACCATTCTGCTTCCTTTAAAGGATTTTTCTAAGCACTGAGAAGATTGTGGTGAGGAAGACGGGAAAGGTGTACACACTCATGGAACTGACATTAGAACGGGTTGAGTGAAAATAAACCGATCAACAAACAGAAAAGAGGCAATTACGAGTTGTGCTACATGCTTTAAAAGAACTCGGTAGCCACATGTGGTGGAGGGACTAGATGAAGTCATGTGTTAGGTGCACTCTTGGGGGAGGTGAGATCTGAGCAGAAGCCACGCAGACCAGAACTGGCCTGACAGATGAAGGAGGGTGGGCAACCATCCTTGGTAGAAGGAACAAGAAGTCCAAAGGGCTGGGAAGAGAAAAGTCTTGGTGCGATTACTCTTCAGAAAGCCACAGTGGTTGCAGCTTGGGAAGAGAACAAGAGAGTGAGCAAAAGAAGCTGAGAGATCAGTGCCGGAGGCACAGCACACAGTTCTTTGGAGCCCGTGGTAAGCAGCATATTTGTTAATCTTTGCATATTCAAGATTCACATACATTTCAAACTGGAAGTAAAACAATAAAACAATAAAAAGATCTTACTCCTTTTTAAAAAAAATTTAATGTTTTTTTAATTTATTTCTGAGAGAGACAGAGAGAGAGAAAGCGCATGAGCAGGGAAGGGTCAGAGAGAGAGGGAGACACAGAATCTGCAACAGGTTCCAGGCTCTGAGCTGTCAGCACAGATCCCAATGCAGAGCTCGAACCCACAAACCATGAGATCATAACCTGAGCCAAAGTCGGATGTTTAACCGACTGAGCCACCGAGGCACTCCTAAAAAGATCTTACTCCTTAACAATTTACCTTTATCAGAGTGAATGTCAGCAAAAGTATTCAATTGTAATAAGACAATACTGTTTCCATACTCACAGCATCATTGTAGGAAACAAAATTATTTTTTTTAATTGGATTTGGATTTGCCTTTGTTTTGGAGGAGGACATCTGTTCAGTATGGACAGTTCCTAGAAATGTCTTAGGCAACAAAGAATTTCTATGGTTACAGGGAATTACTGTCTGTTGTATTGTGAATTGCCCTATATAAATGAGGCTATTGATATTACGGTTAAGTTGTAATTCAGGATCTTCAAAGTTTGTCCCTTACTTGGTGCTGAAACTATTTTCTGAACTATTTTGACTTCCAAAATTCTTGATATTGAGAAATAGGAGAACACAAATGGGGAAAGCCTGGCCTTGGGGGCAAGGGAGGGGTCACCATTTCCCTCTTTAGCTCCACAGTCTGAATCAAAGTTAGTTTCTAGTTGTGAGGATGACAGAGGTCCGCCCTGAAGCCATGTTGTTGGCTCCATGAATACTCTTCCCTCTGAAAGCACGTGTGGAGAGAAATGTGGAACTTAATTTGCCCATCTGCTAATCTGTCCTCATTGCCTTCGCCAAAACATGAATCTCCTTGGTTGAAGAAAAGAGCTGCTTAAAAAACACATAATACCAGAAGGGTTGCCATTTTCTAAAAATTTGGTTTTGCCCCATTCTTTTGTCTAATGGACAAAAACGGTCATCTGCATAAGTATGAAGTGAGTATTTTCATATTTTTAAAAATGGTAGCAGGCAAACAGTGAAGTTATTGTTTTGGGTCCGCTAGGCCTTCTATGGAAACGATGATCCTCACTGTAATTCCCAAGGTGCACTGCTGATTTTATTTCCAGGTAATTAAGGTGGTATCATATACTTCAGTGTTAGTTTATGATGCCAGGTCCAATATACATCTATGGAGTGAACTCTGCTTTCTTTGTGAAAAAACAAACGAAAAAGACAAAACAAAACAAACCCATGACAAACACTCTGCTTTCCTTTCTTTTCTCTTCATCTGGGTGATAACAGACTTGGAGTTACATACCATTCAAAAGAATAGAATCCAACCTAAAACAGTCCCCTTGAATCTTCTTCTATATGCCTCATTAGGATATTTATGTTGTGTTTATTTATATTTATATTTTATTTATATTTATGTTTTCTGAATGGCTTGAGAACAGGGTTTCCTTGGGGGGAAGCTGTTAAAATTCAGTAACTTGGTAAAACTGAAAGAGAAGAGACTTTGCTGTGTTACTAGAAACTTGATAAGTGAAATGAAATCTAACAATAAAATATCAGGACCTCAGAACCCCGGGATGGATGCCATGCTAAATAGTAAAGGTAATAAATTGGCAGTCCTTGGAGAATGCTTTCTAGGGAGAAAGATTTCAAGATCTCTCCAGATAGTCTATTTGTTCACAAAATAACTCTTCTTGACAAGAAGTTTTGTGCTATGTCTAACTTAATTTGTCCTACTGTAATTTAAATATCCTTTCTTTCATTCAAGCCTCCAGAATGAACAAAAAATTCTCTGCTTCCTCAGCATGATAGGACTCCATAAACTTAAAGGCAATATATAAACCATTCATTTATTTTCTAAGTAGGGGACTCAACTCAGGCTTCTCACAGCACATGAGTTCCTTCTCTGGTTTATTTTTCTCATCACATATGACTTCATTTCTATTTTATTTTATATTAAAAAAAGAATTGAGGCCTATGAAGGTATAATAGTATTAGTTTCTAGGTAATTTTGCTGATGGTTTAGGCATATATCAAGATAATATATTATTTAATATTGAACACATTCTAATATTACATTTAGGTTTTGAAATACCTACGTCATATTGATGATACTCATTCAATATGTAGGTTAGGATCTTCCTGATCTTTTTTATTTTTTAAAAAATTTTTAATGTATTATTCTTGTATTGGTTAGGAATCCTAACTCTGCTACTTGTTAGCTACGTAGTCTTGAACAAACTAGGTAGCCTCTCTTAGCTTTAATTACATTATTTGTGAAATATGATACAATAATATTGTCTCTGTAAAAATATTTCATGACATACTAGGGATGTAGAAAATGCTCAGCAAATGCAAGTTTTCTTCCTGAGTACATTTAAGTTTTACATGTATTATTTAAAGCTAATATACTTATTCATAGTGAAATACGACGTTTGTTCAATTTTGTTTTTAATGAACATGTTCTGTGATGTGACCATGCTACTTCTAGTTCAGTTTCATACTTTAGTAGTGATATTACTTCCTTCAAACATAAATTATATAATGGGAATCAGATTTATGGAGTTTGGTTTTCCTTTTACAAATTCACTTTGGCATCAATTCAGGATTTACTCTTCTAAAGGACTTTGAGCTGCATATCTTATGATGTCCTCCATAATATCAAATATTGAAATTAAGATGATGTTATCTATAGTTGCTATCTTCTCTGTAGTTTGGTAGGGATTTTCACTTTTGAGATAGGGCTGATTTTTTCCAAAATATCAAGTAGTCATTATTTTTAAATTCGCTATTTCTTAAGTATTTAAAAACATGTTCTCAACCTCCCATAAAAATACATTGTTTCATTTTTAATTTTTCATTTCTGTTTATATTCATCTTGAATTTCTATATTTATATTATACAACTAGTGATAAAAATTGAAAGCTGTTTCTTTTTACAATTATAATTTACAAATGTATTAATTATGCTTTAATTCATTTCCCTTCACTAGTCGATGGGAAGATGTTTCTTGCCTATTCCTTTTATATTGTCTCATCCAGATAAAAGTGAAAGTCTGTAACGCTTGGGACTCATCAGCAAGTTTCTGTTACATGGCTGAAAATTTTGCCTTTTCATAATTAGTAAGTACTTTTCAGGTGTATTTCCTGGGACTCTGTGTATTTCCTGGGAACCCTCTGAGGAAACAAACCCAGAGTCACCTTCTCATGGCATGTTATAAATAGAGTAGGAGAAAAAAGACAAACACACTAAAGATTTGAAGATGGAATACTTATGTCCCTAAATATATGTAGTAGGTGGATATAGAAAATGCAAAGATCAGTGTGATTGGTGAAACTGAAAAATACCCTGTATTTGGTGTTAGTGTGGAAATAGAAGAAAGGAGGTCATGGTCATAAGCTGTGACTCAAATTATTAAGATGCTCAGAAACATACCTTGCATGTAGAAGGCAATGAGTGAAGAATGTGATATGAGGTCCAAAGAATGGCTGTTTTCGACTGTGCAGGCACATACATAATCACTCAGTAGGACTGGACTTGGGCCAGGCAGGCAAAGCAGGTCAACTGAAGCTGAGTGCCGGCTTGACTCTCAGCTGCGTGATTATTCTGGGGAGGTAGGCCACTCGCAGTTCTTGTGAGTCTGGGGAGAAAGCTGAGATCAGTGCTGTCTAACCAGAATGGAGATACAAGTACCATTCTGATTAAAAGGAAATTTCACAGGAATTTACGTGCAGGAGGTGGATTTCAGAGAGGGAGTTAGCGAAGCAGGCACCAGCAGAAGCAGATCACCCTGCAGACAGCATCTACTCTTACTGGAAAGAAGCTGTTAGGTTTTGACTCTGGATTACAGGGTGGAGGTGCCTGATCTTTGCTTTTATCACCCGCACTGGGAAATCACCTGTTACTGGTTTATCAGGTTTACACTTTGCCTAGTTTAAAAAGTTCTCCACTAACATTATGTACTCCTTAGATAATAAACTTTCCCTGCCCTGGTCAATTGTCCCTTTCTTCCACAAATATTTTTAGTATCTACTTTGTGCCAGACACTGTGCCAGTGGGTAAGAAACTGCCCTCAAGGGGTCTACAGTCTATGGAGGCACCTTATGAACCTTCAAGGACATTTTAAAGTTTTTGCACACTTCCTAATGGAGTGCCTTCAAACTCTCTTCCAACTATTCAAGAGCTTGGCACCACTTACATATATATAATTCTTGCCAGTCATACCTCACTTAAATGTACTATTTTATTATTCTATCATTTATTCTTTTATTATTAACATTTTATATTATTTATTATATTCATTATTTTATATTCTATGTGGTATATATAAAAATTCTTAGATCCATCCTTCAACACAAACTCGAAATTCTCATGCATTGTAAAGCTTCTCTGGAACATTTTAGTCTTCCCTCTCCTAGTGTCCCCAGAACTTAAATCTATTTTACTTATTTCATGAAATTATAGACTCATAGCTGAAAGAGATTTAGTATTACTTATTTAATTATTTCAAAATATGGAGAAATGAAGCCCCCCGATACAAGGTGATTTAGCTTAAGTTAACACAGATGTTTATAGAACGAGCTGAGGTTTGTACCTAGATCTTCTGACTCTTAAATCAGTCAGGTGTCTGAAAAAGTGCTGGGGTATAGAAGATACTCAATGGATGATGGCTGTTATTCACTGAGTGTGAGTCTTGTTCCTCACTATAGTTTCTTTAAGAATAGTATGTGCTTTACACTTGCTTTGTGTATCCTGGATTAACAGCACAGAACTGAGCCAGTTGTACATGCTAAGCATATGTTTACTGATTAATTATTATTAGAAACCTCTTTCATATTGCCTTCCTATGGAGGAAGTAGAAATCGTGAAAGAGAACCACCATATTAATGTCTTTATTGTGAAGAATATTTATGGTTCTTTAGCCTTGCAGTTGAGCGATGGTCATGTGCTGGATCCATTACTGTAGTAAGAATGAATAATGATTGTTTATATTGCAAAGAACTGACCTTTGTGATCTGCAAATACCTTTCAAGCTACCATGAAGCAGCCACTCCTTAAATTGGAACTAGTGATTATGGGAATGCCAAAAATCATTGCATCCCACAAATCAAAGGAAAACGGCTCCCTTTTTGTTAATAGATATTTAAAGCTCCAAGCTTTAAGGCACAAGTTTAACTGCTTCACAGATAAGGAAATATTGTTCCAATGGAAAGTAGAATTAGAAGCTTGAAGCCTCATGTTATTAATGTTTTCCTTGCTGAAGAATCGTCTTTAGTTGATATAAATCTGAATTTAAAGCAAATACTGTCCTTTATACTAAGGACTTAGGAAAAAATACTGAGCTTTGCTGTATTCTATCATTGGGACAAATGGAGGTTAATTATTGCATCCTGGGGTGATACCTGGAGCAAGATCAGTTTTCACAGTGGAAGAAATGTTATAATGGTGGGTCTTTCCTTCTCACCTGGGCAATGCATATATTAAATTAATATCTAGAGATCCTTCCTTCTTACACATTCTAAAAAGGATCATATTTAGTTTTGAAGGTTTCGGTGGGCCCAGTCCCTTTTAATGTTTGCAAGTACAGATCTATATAGAAGGCAGAGGTACAAAAATATAAAAATTACATAAACACCTCCACTCCCAAGGCACCTGTGTGGCTCAGTCAGTTGAGTGTCTGACTTGGGCTCAGGTCACGATTTCACGATTCAGGAGTTCCAGCCCCATTTTGGGCTTTGTGCTGATAGCAAGTAACCTGCTCTGGATTCTCTGTCCCTGTCTCTCATGGTCCCTCCCCTACCCTCTCAAAACTAAATAAACACTAAACAAATTTTTTAAATAACCCACCATTAAATCAAGAAGGGCTTCTTGAAAAGAAAATAAATAAGGAAAATGTTCTAATAACTGATACACAATAAAAATGTTTTCTCCATATCGTTTTACAAAAAAACCTCAATCTTTATAACTTATCCCCAAAACAAAATCTTCCTCATCCCCAACATACTTCATGATCCCAGGGGACATGTTACGACATCAGCACATTTACCAGAAAGTAACTAAGGAGAGTGCTTCACACTATCCAGCTATATTTACTTTTCTTCCTCTTGATCTCTGTTTCTGTCCCATCCCTTAAATTTTCTTCATTTCGCCTTTTTTTTAGAAGATGAGTAGTGTGAAGGAGGATAACCTTAGAAAGATCAACAAAAACTTAATTCCTAAATTACCTGGATTTGATGGATTATGGCACCTATTAAAAAGCCTTATATATCTTCCAGTTTTATACTTAGAAATGTCATCTTAAATATAGGAATGCAGTATAACAACTAGGAGAAAAAGTTAAACTCATGTCATTGCCCTGAGAGATATGGAGAATCATAGAAAAGATAGATGCCATGGAAATGTCTTAAAAATATTTAAAGCCTTTGAAAACCATTTTCTGACAGGGTGACTTATAATAAGAGAAGTAATGTCATCCTAGGATTCTGGGAAGGGCAGAACCAAAACAATATGAATTCCTAGCTAGCATTTTTGTTCTGTTTTGTGTTTTTTGAAAATTTCTTTCAGTCCATTCATTCACTTAATTTTTTCATTGGATTCTGTTTAATTAAAATCTCTACCTTATGAGTTATTTTATTCCTGTATTACTTTTTTATTTTATTTTATTTTTCTTGGCCCTGACAGCCTGCTGATGTCCACTATTAACGCTGATATTATGAATGGCTTGTGAAGCCAGTGTAGATGCATATCTTTTTTTTTTTTTAATATTTTTATTTATTTCTAGGAGAGAGAGAGAAAGACAGCGTGAGCAGGGGAGAGTCAGAGAGAGAGGGAGATACAGACTCTGAAATAGGCTCCAGGCTCTGAGCTGGCAGTCAGCACAGAGCCCGATGTGGGGCTCGAACCATGAACCACGAGATCATGACCTAAGTGAAAGTCGGACACTTAACCGACTAAGCCACCCAGGTGCCCCGCATATCTTTTAATAAAGAAGAATAAGTAGAGCTGAATGCTCTTCCAGCAATACTGCTAACAGTGGAAACCAGCACAATAAAATGCCCATTTTTGAATACTATTTTTTTTGTTTCATATAATTGTAGATCTGAAAATGCAGTGGAAAATTGATCTTCATTCATTCATTCATCTTAAGAGCAACACAATCAGTTGTATAATTAGGGCAAAAGTCTTATATACTAGTCCAGTGATTCTCAAAGTGTTATCTGAGGAACTTGGATTCTTGATACCCTATAAGAGGGTCCATGAAGTCTAAATTACTTTCATAATAATGTCATGATATTGTCTTCCCGCATTGTTTACTTTGTACTGATGGGGCAAAACATCCATTAGAATGAACGAAGGCAGTGTTACCACACTGTACTAAGTAGCCACTACATTCATCACTATCACACACTCACACACACATATAAAAGGTTTGCTCAAGAATGTCTATCATAAAGCAACAAGAAATGTTAATTCTGCTGAAAGTAAGTTCATAAGTAGACATCTTTTTTGTATTCTGTGAAATTAGTGAAGGGAATGTGTGAAGCACCTGGTTATGTGTTTATTTCATAGGCCACCTCCTTAGTTGAAAGAGCAAATGACAAACTAGGGTTACTCAGATTTGGGAATTTCACCAGCAGTTTCTAGAAAAGAACAAAGTAAGTCTGTCATTTTAAGGGAAAACAAATGACGGTTTGGAGTGCCAATTACAAGATATAAGCTTTTATGTAAAAACTCAAATTTTGGAAAATTCATATCTGTCACTATGAGTTTGTCATCTTCTCAATAATTAAAGGCTTCTCAGGTAAGATTAATGATAATATTAAAGATTGCAATATTTTGATATTACATAATGAGATTTATCAACATTTGGAAGATTTGCTTAATTTATTGATTCATATTTTCCAAATGATCAATGTTTAATATTACAGAACTGTGCATGGGTAAAAGATCCAAAGCACAGTATAGACCAGTGTATTTTAATGGAACAAAGTTCCAAAAGTTCATTTATATGGTTTTAGATTCCACATTACAACTAACCTTTCAGAAACTATCAGTTACCAGGGCACCTGCATGGCCCAGTCAGTTAAATGTCTGACTTTGGCTCAGGTCATGATCTCATAGTTTGTGAGTTCAAGCCCCACGTTGGGCTCTGTGCTGACAATTCAGAGCCTGGAGCCTGTTTCAGATTCTGTGTCTCCCTCTCTCTTCGCCTCTCCCCCACTCACACTCTGTCTTTGTGTCTCAAAAATGAATAAATGGTAAAAAAAAAAAAATTTTTTTAAAGAAAGTTTTGTTATTGAGGAAAAAAGTTACAACAGTCTACTGATGATTTTGGGACAATTAGATAGTTATTTGGAAAAGATAACATAAGCTCCCTACTTTCTGTTTGTAGCTTACGCACACATTGAAATCTTTTTACAGTCTAGAAATGGAGGTAGTCTTTTGTAGCATATATATAAAGAGGATGAGGCATCAAGAAAAAGATTAGTAGATTTGATGACATAAAACTTAAAAAAAACCTTCATATTACTCATTTGAAAAATTAAAAGAAAAACAGACTGAGACAATGTCTCTAATATATGCAGTTGACAAATAGTTCATATCCATAGCACATAATGTCTGTAAAGAGCTCCTACAAGTCAATAAGTAAAAAGCAAACAACTCAACATAAGAAATGTTAAAGACCAGGAAATACAATAATAAGAGATCCATATTTTCAGTCAACATATGGGAAATTTGTCACAATGACAACATTATAACATGGTCCCATTCAGAGTTGAGGGCGTTTCAAAGACTGTCATGCCTAGTTGGAATGATTTTAACTTGGTCATATGTGTGTGCCTAACCTAGAAATTCCATATCTAGTGATTTATCCTTGGGATATTCATATCTGTGCTCAAAGATATAAATAAAGGATGTTCATTTTCTTCAATGGTGAAAATTTGGAAGCAAGTTAAGTGGTTATAAGTCATGAATTAGTTAACAAAATGATAAGTCAATTTGACAAATTTTTGTACAGTCATGATAATATATGTAGTTCTATATACAGTGAGAAGAAATATCATTATATGTTAAATATAGAATACTGTGGTTATTTTTGTAAAAACTGTATGTGTGTGTGTGCATATAATATTTGTCTATATGCATTTATAAAAAGTCCTTGGAAGATACACACCAAACTAGGGGCGCCTGGGTGGCTCAGTCGGTTAAGTGTCTGACTTCGGCTCAGGTCATGATCTCATGGTTCATGGGTTCGAGCCCCGCATCGGGTTCTGTGCTGAAAGCTCAGAGCCTGGAGCCTGTTTCAGATTCTGTTTGCCTCTCTCTCTGCCCCTCCCCAACTCGTGCTCTGTCTCTCTCTCTGTCTCAAAAAAAAAAAAAAATACACAGCAAACTATTGAGAATTACTGTACATCAGTGATGTGGTTATGAGATTTTCACTTTCTTTTCTGTTTGATTTATGTCAAGTTCAGTGTTAATTAAATTGAATTTTCTGAGTGTGATTTCCCCTAGTTTCAGTTATAAAATCTTTCATTATCGTCATACAGGAGAGTGAGGAAGTGTCAACCAGCTTACAGGGGCAGCTCTTCAATTATAAGACATTGATTACTTAAAAGGAGGGAAGAGCTCACAGACCTTTTACTCCCTAAAACTCAAAAGGCCCGGTGTGACCATAATTTAAGAATTAATTTCTGGGGAACCTGAGTGAGTCAGTCAGTTAAGCATCCAACTCTTGATTTCGGGTCATGATCTCAAGGTTCGTGGAGTTCAGCCCCACATCAGGCTCTGTACTGACAGTGGGGACTCTGCTTGGGATCCTCTCTCATTCTCTCTGCCTCTCTCTCTCTCTTTCTCTCTCTCTCTCACTCAAAATAAATAAATAAACTTTAAAAAGAAGAATTAACACTTGGTGTCATATGTAAGAGATGAATCATTGGGTTCTACTCCTGAAGCCAAGACTACACTGTATGCTAACTAACTAGAATCTAAATTTTAAAAAATAATAAAAATAATTAATTTCTATCTCAAATCAGTAATTTGGGTTGTATCCGTCTTGTGAGCTGTTTATATTCTTTGAATTTCACTAGGAGAACCATATTCAATGTTTTTAATTATATTTACCACTAATACTTTCTTATTGTAAAATTTAAGAAAAAATGGGAAGGAAAGAAAGAAAGAGTATGAGCATTGTACAGGCAGTATGTGAGTTACCAAATAATTATAAGCCAGCAGGAGCTACAGCTCCAGAGATGCATGAATTAGTTAAACAAATGATAGCAAATCAATCTGACAGATTTTTGTACAGCCATGGAAGTATATATAGTTTTATATACAGTGAAATTTCATGATATATGGAGTGTAAAATATTGTGGTTATTTTTTATAAAAATACCGTGTGTGTATAATACATTGTCTGTATACAATAATCTGGAATATGGACACTGAGGGGGAAGAAATTAAGCTGGGTCTGGGACAACAATTAGGATTTAGTTCAGAGACAGATCTTGGACATCCTGAAATAGATTCTGGAAATAACAGAGAAATTATCAGCAACTCTCCTATTCACTTGTGAAATATTTTCTGTTATATTTGATGAATTAAAAGGGTTTGCTATAATGTTCCTGATAATGTTGTTACCTTCTGAGTTTTTAAATATCTTACCTTATGAATAAATGAATAAAAGCTAAACCATTATCCAGGCAGGTAATTAGCATTTAAAGACATATTTTCCCCTTCATTTTATGCATTTTTATTATCATATCAGCAATTCTTTAAAAGCTTGTGTGAGGGAACTAAAAGAAATTTTTATGCATCTACCATCAGCTGTTAGCTTCCTTTTTCCTTACGGAAACACTGCTGTGGGTCTAGTTACCTTTGACCTTTGTTTTATGAATGAGGAGACTGAGGCACAGGAAGGTTAATGTCACATGCTGTAGAAGAACTGAGATTGGATCCATCATTCCTTCACCCCAGACCCTACGGTCTTTTTACTGTGCTATACTGCTATCGAATATATCTTGTGTTTCCTTCTTTCCAATGTTTAATTGCTCTCTGAGGTTGTTATTTGTTCACAGAATTTATTTTGCTCTTTCACATCACTGAAGGCAGATTTTTATCTTTAGTGCTTTGGAGCCTGAAAGCGTGAATGTGTCTTAAAAATGTAAGTCTATCTGCTTACCAAGATCAATGAACCCTTGATGGCATTCTCTAAATATTATTTATGGTAGATGTTTGGATTGTCTCCTTGACAGAAACGCAAGAAATAACAATGTGAAAAGCAATGAATTTGTAAAAATCTACAGGATTCATTTCAAAAACTATCATTTGTCTTAATGCCTCAGCTTTACTTGTGAGACCAGAATACGATGTTTTGTTTTGTTTTGTTTTTTTTAGTATTGGTCTTTTAATCTGAAAAACTATGACGATAATGCTTTTTTTTTAAATTTTTTTTAATGTTTTATTTATTTTTAGGAGAGAGAGAGAGACAGTGTGAGCAGGGGAGGGTCAGAGAGAGAGGGAGTCACAGGCTGAAACAGACTCCAGGCTCCGAGCTGTCAGTCAGCACAGAGCCCGACGCGGGGCTTGAACCCACGAACCGCGAGATCATGACCCTAGCGAAAGTCGGACGCTTAACCGACTAAGCCACCCAGGCGCCCCGACGATAATGCTCTTGAATAAAATGATAACTATAGAAGCAAACTAAATTTTCTACTATCCATAATTTTATCCAGTGCAATTGAAGAGTATGAAAAGCAAATTGTTATGGCCTCTTGCTGACTGAACCTCAGTATCACTGATTCTTGAAAAGTTATCAAGTTTCCAGTGGTTCTGAAGCAGAAAGAAACAAAGAAACTTTAGAAGATAAAGAACTACAGGGAAGGGGGAAAGAAACCCTTTAGATTACTTTCACTAGGGTTTACAAATTATTGGGCACCAAATTATGGCCCAGCACACTGGGAAAGGAGAACTCTGTCATTCTAGTGAAGCTTTCCTGAATAAGTCACTCTATCCCTTTACATGTCACTTTCCTTAACCTTGACAAATTGGGTTGGTCCAGATGACCAATGAGTCCATCGTTCTGTAGGTAGATTATTTTACAGGCCATTTGGTGCTTCAAGGTGATATGAACCGTACGTTCCATTCATCCCATATGCTAGAGGAAGAAGAAAGCATTAAAGTAATTTACGAGAAGAATGTCATGATATGCTTCTGTTTCCCGTTCTCTTTATTTTAATACTATATGATCTTCCTTGTCTGTTTTGCTTACTACCAGTTCTTCCACTGCTCTCTATTTGTGAATGTACCTGATACAGACACATGTCTCTAACTCCTTGTGTTATTCCACACTTGTATTTCCAGTTGTTACTTAAATTTGATTAGAACTTAACACATTTAAAAAGGATTGCTTACATCCCACTGCCAGATAATACCCTTAAGCCTGCATTTTCTTTTATATAACTTCACTTAAGATTGTCTTTGTTTATAGTTATACTTTTTTTATGTCTCCTTCTTGCTCACAAACACCCCTCTCTTACTAATATTTTTGAATACTTGCACAATTCTGTCATTTCTATCTCAAAATTGAAGATTACTCCTCATTCTTATTCTAACTATTGTGGCCACAACTGTGTCATATTTTTGTTACAAATGAGTGTTCACTGTCTTTGTGTTCAGTCTTTCTTCCTTATAATGTGTTCTGCACACTTTATTTTCCTAATGTACATATTTGATTATGTCCTGCTTCTTTCCGAAGCGATCTATGGCATTTCATTATTTCATATAGAAAACAATACAATATTCTCAGTCTAGACTTTTCAGGCTCTTCACTTTTTGGCCTCATTCTTCTATTCTAACTCTCTACTAGACATATTGTTGTTCAGTCATATCAGACAGGCTACCATTTTTAAATTCATATGACTAATTACATATAGATTTGGCTTTGTGTAAAAAAGACCCCATATAACTGTGACTTAAGCAGTATAAATGTTTAATTCTCTGTCACATAAAAACTCAGATACAGATGGAAGAGCTGATCTGATCTGATCAATCTATTCCATGTGGTCATTTAGGAACCCAGACTCTATACCACCTGAAGCATTTTGCTCCTTTCAGCATGATCAATGGTAACTCAGTACTATGGCTCCATTTGCAGTAGCATGAAAGAAGTGAGGAAGAACATGTCCTCTGCATTTGAAACATATTCTGGAATTTGCACAGATCATGTCTTCTTACATGCCATTGGCCAGAACTTAGTAGCACTTATTAACCTGATCGTACTAGTTGCATAGAAGGCTACAAAATATGATCTTGGTACTAGCTAAATACATGCATAGTTAAAATTGCTAATACAATGGAAGAAAGGGAAAACCAGATAAGTGGTGGCCAGGAGTCTTTCTCATACTCCATGAGTTGTTGATGGTGGTCTTCTACTCCTCTTCATCCTCTTCCTTCCTTCCCTCTTCTTCCCTTCTCTTTCTCCACTTCTCTCTTCTTCCTCCTCCTCTCTCACCTCCTGGCCCTTCTCTCCTGAGCTCCATGGCTTTTCTTTTCTTTTCTTTTTAAGTTTATTTATTTATTTTGAGAGAGAGAGAACATGAGCAGGAGAGGGGAAGAGAGAGAGGGAAAGAGAGGGAATCCCAAGCAAACTCTGTGTTGTCAGCACAGAACCCCACGTGGAGGTTGAACCCACGTACTGTGAATACATGACCTGAGGCTGAAATCAAGAGTTGGGTACTTAACCAGGTGTCTGTCTGTGACTGTTTTTTTTTTAATTTTTTTTAATGTTTTATTTATTTCTAGGAGAGAGAGAGAGACAGCGTGAGCAGGGGAAGGTCAGAGAGAGAGGGAGTCACAGACTCTGAAACAAGCTCCAGGCTCTGAGCTGACAGTCAGCACAGAACCCAACGTGGGGCTCGAACCCACGAACCACGAGTTCACGACCTAAGCGAAAGTCGGACGCTTAACCGACTAAGTCACCCAGGCGCCCCTGTTTTTTTTTTTTAAATAATTTTCTTTGTTGAGATAGCCTTTCCTTTAGTTCTACCTCTGTTGTTGAAATTCTTATTCATTGTTCAGATCTGCACCAATACCATGCTCTTCAAGATTCTGTAATTTGTAAATCAATCCATTTTCCTCTTGATTTCCATTTGTATATAATGCGCTTTAATACCTAATATACTGGTTTTCATCTTTAAGTTTTCAGAATGTGGGCATGTGCTAAATCTTATTCATAGCTTAGTTCTATAATATTTATCTACATTGCTTGCTCTATAGATATTAATATTTGAGAAGTAAATATTTTGGCATCTAATATGCTCTAGGTGCAATAGGACTCAGAAGTTAAGTAACTTGATTAAAATTCTTTAGCTGGTAAATTGTGGGGAAATATTCTAATTCACCAAATGATAAGCTTACCATAGCCAGTTTGCTGAAAGACAACCTATAGAAATGAGATTGGTTGAGTTATTGAGGTTCTTCCTTTTAAAAAGTTTATATTTCCTAGAGCTTCATAGCATTTCATTTGCTTCATGTTTTTCCAGTCCAGCTTGATTGAAAAAAATTTTTATGTCTTTACATTGTTCTTGTATTTACTATTTTTATGAAGGTATGTGTCTTTTCTATAAAAGCAGTGTATTATCTTGTACCTTTTGTCCACTTGTCTCACCCATGTTCCTGATTTGGCCTTTGAATCAGTTTTTGCAGGTCTCTGGAAGACCTGGGTTTTGATAAGACTCCAAAAAGTTATTTTCTTCTTTCCGTTGTACCATTCTGCCTCATTGATTATGTGTTCAAAAGTCTTGCTGACGTAATTGGAAACCTCTTGTTAGGAAATGCAGCGTAATTTATCCATGTTAAAGAATAATCTTTTAATAACTTGTTAATTTTTTGTGACCAAAGGTAATGTCAATAATTTGGTTCTAACTTAGAGACCAATATAAATATCAAGCTTGTCTGAGTCAAAATGTTCCATTGCAGAGGGGGGCTCATTTGTAATCTTCACAAATAAGGAGATCTTGTGAACGTATTATCTAAATCTTCATATGGAAGTTTAAAGAAAACAACCATGAGTTTTAATCAGTAGAGCCAGAGGCTATTATTTCTCGTCCCTTAATAGCTTTTTGTGCCCATATGTTTCTCAAATAATAGTAACTTTGGCTATTGGATGGGCTCTGACTTTAAATCCAGGCCTGTACCAGTTTCTAGACCAATCATAACAGAGCTATCAGCAAGATCCTTACTTTTGCTAAGCCAGTTGGTGGACTTCCAACAAAGTTATCTTGCTTATCATATCTGATACTTTAAGGGTGTCAGGAATGAACCCCAAGTGCCCATGTGGTTTCTGAGCTATAGTCTAGCCTTTTTCCAAACTTTGCCCCTAATTTTGACCTAATTCACTAGACTAGAATCTATTTTAATTACCATTCAATTGACTCCCTTTTGTCTCAACTCCAAACAAACATTTTGGTATATATTGGTGTTTCACTGACTATCAGAGACACAATATACCCTCGTTTATGTCCGTCTTTAGGTCAGTCTTCCTCGTTAGCCTTCTCTCCTTTAACCTCTCAAAAAAAGCTCAGTACAAAGATACAGAAACAACCATAAAAACTTCTTAGGAAAATCTTTCCATTTTAATTTCCCATTTATGTTATACTTCATATAAATGATTCATCACGGATCAAAGTTATTTATGTTGGATGAGAAAAAAGACATACAAAGCCAAATTTCCAACAGCAGCCAAGTTACACTAATGTATACAAGACAGGAAATGTAAACTCTTATTTATTCAGCCCACAGTAGTTACCACATACTAACTTAAAATGTGACTTTTCTGGTTGTCATTTAAATTTGTCAAGGTCAACTAAGAATAGCAAGGTTCTCATAAACTAGGTCACAATCTTACACAGTTATTTCCTTGGCATGGAAAAGCAGAAAATATACCATGTTAAGTGCTTCAGTTCAAAATAGTTGATGTTACACTCTTGTATCTTCCAAGGCATCTTTTCTGCGTTTCATTCCCTGGTGAATACCCAAAGCAATAAGCAGACATTAACATTTTACAGTGACAGTGACTGTTTCATATTGCTTTACAGAAATGATAAATATTTAGACTGTTCCAAATGAGATAATTTCTACTTTTTGGATATCTCCATTTGGAGAGTTGCCTCTGTAGTGGTTCAAGTATTTTATATAAGTGATTTAAGAGCTTAATACACCAAATAATCCATTCTCATTCGTGTTCCTATTTAAAGAATGCAGACCTCATGTATTATAATTTTATTCCATTTTATTGGACTTAATTCAGAAAATATGGCCAACCAGGTGGCATCCAAGAATTTTGCTACTTCTGAAAAGATTAGCATATAAACACATCATAACATATGGTTAAAGGTTCATTTACAGGTGTGACAGCTTCTGTATCTTGTTGCCCTAAATCAATTGAATAGTCAGTGCGCTGGGCTAGCTTCCTTAGAAGAGGTATTTAGCTGTATAAAAAACTATGCCTACATGGTACAGATTGTGTGAGTATCCATTACAATTACAATAAATTCAATAGATCTGTTGTTTCACTAGGGATTAATGAGGTGAAATTACCTTCTCCAGGAAAGTCAAAGTCATAGATGCTGATCTTTCTGGTGGGAATTGCCACCCAAAATGCCTTGAATCATTAAGTTTAACTTTATTATTTCTTCTAATATTTTCTTTTCTTTGCACTTTTGATATTTACTATTAGTTACAAGAAAAGGAAATATTATCTCTTTCAGTGGCAAAATGTTTTAACAAAGGAATATAGAATTTTAATGATTGTTAATAGAAATATCTGAGTTTAATACAATAAATCCAAGGACCACTTCAGAAAATATAACATGTATTGTTTTATTATTATTATTATTATTATTATTTTATTTGAGAGAGAGAGACAGCACACAGCAGGGTAGAGAGAGAGGAGGGAGAGAGAGAGAGAGAGAGAGAGAGAGGAAATTAAGCAGGCCCCCCACTCAGTGCAGAGTGCAGAGTCTGATGCAGGTCTTCAATCCATGACCTGGGGATCATGACCTGAGCTGAAATCAAGACTCAGTTCAGTTGAAATCAGTTCCACCAACTGAGCCACTCAGGCACCCCTCATATGTTGGTTTTTGGAACTGCAGGTATGTTTATGAGTAAAAAAAAAAAAAAGAAAAGAAAAAAGATTATGAGATGTATTTGTTTTCTGTTGCTACTGTGGTACTGTAACAAGTTACCCAGACTTCACGGTTTAGACATTCCCAATTTCTTATCTTATGGTTCTGTAGGTCAGAATCTGAATTCAGTCTCAGTGAAGTAAAATCAAGGGCATTAGCGGGGTTGCATTCATTTTTGGAGGTGCTTGGGGAAAATTTATTTCCTCACCCTGTGCATCTGCTGGAGTCCACCTGTATTCCTCTGCAGATGTCCTTCCGTGTCAACTCGAGCAGTGGCAGGTCAAGTCCTTCTTGAATTCTTTTTGTATTTTTCAGATTGTGTCCTGCTGGTGCCTTCCTTCCTTTGCATTTATCATCCACTTATAAGCCCTTTGTAATTAAACTGGAATATCCGATTGATCCAGGAAAATCTCCCCATCTCAAAATCAGATGATTAGCAAGCAACCTTAAATCCATCTGCAATCTTAATTCCTCTTACCATATTCATAGACTCCAGGAATTAGGAAATGGGAATCTCTGAGGGCCCATTATTCTGCCTACCACAGGTGATGGAGATTTTTTAAAAAAGAACAAAAAAAGTAAGAAGGTGTGAAGGGGCAAAAGACAGTTAGTCAAGAAAGCAGGTCTCTAGTACCAGCTTTGCAGCCAAATAGTAAAGAAACTCAGAAAAGCTATTCAGTTTTCCTCTTTCACAGTTTATCATTTCAATAAATTAGTAATAAATACAGTCTACTAAGAACCTCTGATATACTATTCACATTTTTACATGTATTATCTCATTTAACTCTCAAACCAACACTACCCCACTTGGTAGATAATCACACTGAGGCACACAGAGCTCATGCAACATTTTCGTGATCACTCAGCAGTAAGTGGAGAGGCACGATTGCATTCATAAAGTCAGACATAACTTGGAATTTTTACCATTAGGCATATTGCCCCTCACTGAAATGGGATGGTGATAATTTATCTTTTCATTTATTTATTAGTTAAACCAGTCAATAAATGTCAATTGGGCACCCACTGGCAGATCAGAAAATCTGGTAGGCATTGGAAATATCCTGGTAAATAACCAAAACATAGGTTCTGTCTCTGTGAATTAGAAAATAGATAAGATGAAATATAAACATCGTTCCTGTTCTATCATAAACCAGCCCAAAACCTGGTGACTTCAAACAACAATTATGTCGTTATCTCTTAGGATTTTATAAGTTTACTGGTATCAGCTGGGCAATTCCTCTGTCCCCGTGTAAATTCAGTTGGGTTTCATGCTGCTAGAAAATCCAGATGGCTCACTTTTATGACTTGGAGTTGATGCTGGCTGTTGGTTGGGAGCACCATGTGACTTGGGCTTCTGACTGCATGATGGCTACATTCCAAGGAGTGTCCCAGAAATGAACATTTCAAGAGGCAGTCAACAGAATGTGCAGCCTTCTTTAAGACTAGGTCAGGGACTCCTACAACATCACTTCTGCTGTGTTCTTTTGGTTAAGCAGCCACAGAGCATGTTCATATTCAAAAGAAGGATATACTTAGATCTTTTATGGGAACAGTTACCAAGAACTTGTGGCCAACTGTGGTCCATCACTGACTAGAACATAGAAAGTAAGCAAGAGAGTTTTATGAGGAAATCAATGACTAAGTCACAGGAGGAGTCATAAGGATTTGGGAATCTAAAATTCCTGTAACAGGAAGACTTTGAACAATTTTAAGCAAGGCAATTTAACCATAATTCAGAATTAAATCATGAATAAGATCACTGTGGCTATAATATGGAGAATGGAGTAAAATTCTAGCAATATAATGATGATGACTTGGACCAGGAAGGTAAATAAGCATGAAGGGAGTCAGATTTGGATGATATTTAGAAGGCATATTTGACAAGGCATGGTGATTGATCCTAGGTTGAAGATGAGGTAGAAGGAAGTAAGGATATGCATTCTATCCTTAAGAATGGTAGCTCTTGAATTAGCTCACGTTGGAAGAAAAGAAGGTTCTGAAGGAGGAATGATGAGCTCAGTTTTAGAATCATTCATTGAACTTAAAGTCCTTTGAAATGTGAAACCGAAGTTGTCTAGAAGCCAATTGGATATATGGTGTGGGATTCAGGAGTAAGAGTTAGGTTGGAGAGAGAGATTTTGCAGTGTTCTCTATGGGCATAATTGAAGGTGTGATTATGAATGAAGGTACCTAAAGAGAATGTGGTTAGAAAGAAAAAGTATGCTTAGGACAAAATTCTGAGGAGCAGCAACATTAAATGGTCAGAGAGAAAGTCAGAAGAGACAGAAGAAGCATTTAGAGAGGTGGGAAAATGCTTAGAGGGAGGTGAGGAAAATGCTTATGACAATAAAAGCAGTTTCAAACAGATTGTAAGGATCTGTCTGGTGTGTTGTTGAGAGATTAAGGAAGAAGGAATGTGATCAACAGGTTTGTGAGATGGAAAAACAGGACAGTTGGAAACCTTAGAAATGTGTTCAGTAAGGTTTCCTAGACTCCTTCTGATACGCTAATGAAGGATTGGAAGTGGGCAACTGGCATGCAGCCTATGAATTCATTTGAAGATATTTGGCTGTAAGTGAAGAGTGTGGGTGATGGAAGTCTGAGATGTTGAGTAAGATTGGTTTTGGTTTTGTTTTTATCTTTTTTAAAAAAATACTGTTTATTTTTGAGAGAGAGATAGAGAGAGAGAACATGACTGGGGGAGGGACAGAGAGAGAGGGAGACACAGAATCCAAGGCGGGCTCCAGTCTCTGAGCTGTCAGGACAGAGTGCAACACTGGGCTCGAACCCAGGATCCATGAAATCATTACCTACGCTGAAGTCAGACACTTCACCCACTGAGCCACCCAGGTGCCCTTGTCTTTGTTTTTTTTAAGTTGAGAGGCATGAATGGAAGGAACCAGAATAAAAAAAAAAGGACGGGGGGAATCTAGGTGAAAGAGGATGCTAGTTTTGTGCTAAAAGTATTGTTTTTAATCTTTTAAATCTCAAGTGTGGAAATGCCGTGAAAAACAGCATTGCTAATATTCTAAGAGGTTATTCCAAGCATTTTGTCATCAAAGACCTATCATTTGCCTCTGATATTCATATCATTCTAATTAACATGAATAGCATTTTATGTATTTATTTATTTAAAGATTTGATTTATTTCTGAGAGAGAGAAAGAGAAAGTGGGGAAAGGGGAGACAGGGGCGGGGGGTAGGGGGACAGAAGATGGGAAGTGGCCCCGCGGTGATAGCAGTGAGCCCCATGCTGGGCTCAAACCCACGAATCCCTTGGGATCATGACCTGAACCAAAGTCTGACACTCAACTGACTGAGCCACCCAGGTGGCCCCATAAATAGCATTTAAAATTTTGTATACTAAAATTTCAAGATATGAAGATGCCACTGACTTAGAAAATATACGAGTGGTCAGGGCTTTTTCTTTTTCTTTTTCCTTTCTTTCTTTAGAGCTTTTGAGTTAAGAAATGGACATAGTGCATTTTGCATTGGGATTTTTTTTTCCAGTGCCATTTATGAGAGTAGAGAACTATCTCCAAATCAGAACTTTTTAACTTTAGAAACACTTTTTTAAAATTCTTCTTGACATGGCTGCATAACAAGTTTCTGGATTCCTTTGAAATTTTAGGACTTTGAAATTGAAACTGTCTCAACTCTTGAATTTTTTATCTAACGCATTTAAAAGAACTCTTTGTCTGGAAAGTCAAAGTGTTGAAAAGAGAAATGATCAAAGTTTCTAAAACTTGGAAGAGAATAAACAGGAACTCATTCACCAAATTTCATAATATTACAATTAGAGGACACCCTTGAAACACAAAGGAAGAGGTTAAGGAAAATCAAAAGAAATACTACTTTAAACAGTCTGTTTTAAATTAATGAAATATTAACCTAAGAGGCGAGACAGTGTGAAAATACAAATAGATTAAAGGGGATTTATGAACAAGATAGGTCTTTAGTAGTTTTTGAATTGTTCGAGGTTATAGTGAACATTTGGCATATGGCTTCACATGATTTCACAAAATTGTTCCTCCACATGACTCTCAGATAACAAATTACATATGGCCTAAGGAGAAGTGTGGTCTTTCTAGTATGGGACTGATATTTCATATGTTTTCATGTCTTAGAATTTAATAGTATATTACTGAAATAAGTAGGCCCACTGCCTATATTATAACCTCATTTCTGTGGCTTATTAAATGTGTGTTGTTGGGCAGATTACTTCACCTAGCTATGTCTCAATGCCCTCATAGTGAAAATAAAAGGTCTCCCTTATAATACTTTTATGAAATATTAAAATAGGTGTATTAACATAAGTAAAGAACTTGATGTCGTTGTTGTTGTTATGCCAAGCTACTGTAGTACTGGTTTTGTTGAAATGGCGTTTTAAGTAAAATCCGAAGCAATTTTAAACTGAACTCAATACTTCTACTTATATTACTAGGGGACAGGGCTAATACTCCAGGAAGACATTTCTTTTCCAAAAAAATACAGTTTGTTTGTGAGTCATCAAATTTGTTACTCCACCAGATCATATTTAGCATTTAGTTAGTAATTAAATTTGATTCTATTTGCATTATGATTCAGTTTTAAATTCAGAGTATGATTTTTTCTGAAGTGCAAGTTTTCATTCTTTAATAATGATTTGTGGAAAAAATTAGAAGTGAAGAAAAGAATTTAGAACCAAGATAGAAAAGGTCATATAACAGACATATAAGTAGGTCCTTTCTCTTTCTCTATTAAGAAAATGTAAGTATGAGAGAATTAGAAGAATAGGAGGATTCCATGTAATCCCCTTTCTACTATAGATGTAGCATGCATCTATGTATGTAAATGTACACACATATACACTCATGTAATGTAGGCTAGGGTTTCGTGATAGTAGTCGGGGGTATGGATGGTTCAATTCTCTCCTCACTTCTTATTCACTCAGTACTTTCATCCCATCTGATGTCACAGGGGAAAGTGGATGAGAAATAAATAGCATGGGAGGCAGAAACATTGTTAGAATTAAGGGAAACAGCCCAAAATTAGGTTTCCCACTTGGAAGAAAGAAAAAGACAAAACACAAGGGTATCTCTAGGTCCTAACTGTGGTCTAAGGTAAGTTTCAATAGCTATTCATTCAAGTTTTGTTATGCTTGCTTCCAAAGACAGTTCTAAAACACAATAATATAATCTGACAGAATAGGAGGGAACTATGAAAATGTCTGTAACAACTTCTTTTTATAAATTAGTAAACTTATGACTTAAAAGTTTAAGTAACCTGCCCAAGATCTTGTAATCAATTCAAGAGCTGATAGTAGAATCCTGGACTTAGGACTGGTCTGAGCTACTCAGTGTCATCACTGTTACATTTGCTTCAGAGGCATGGCATCAAGTTTCAAATGTGTTTTTTTTTTCTTTTCTTTTCTTGGCAGTAGACTTATGCAAGCCCAGGTGTTTCTGTATTTAATGACTGTATTATGCTTTAGATATCAAGTCAAGAATTGACATTCTATTTTTTGAAATACATTTATGGATTTCTTAAACATTTTGAGATACAAATTTAAATATGTTTATAAATTCCAGTTATTTAAAAATTTACTTTTGGCATCTACAACTTTTTTCCATATAGGTGCCTTTTCTATTGAGGTGGATAACAAATGATATGTTTATGAACTTTACTTATGTTCAGGATCTTGAAAAGTAAATTCTTTACAATTTGATCCATATTTTTCTGTCTTTTATAATTGAGAATTTCTTTCTGTTAAGATATGACTTCTAGTAAAAGCAGCTTCTTAAGAAGCTCTATTTAAAATGATTTTAATAAAATTCTTCTTATAAGTATAAACTGATTCCATAATTAATTCAAATAATGCTCTTTTAATGTGTACAACTTTAATTTTTTATTTTATAATTGTTTTAATGTTTATTTTTGAGAGAAATAGAGAGATAGAGCATGAATAGGGAAGGGTCCTAGAGAGACTCAGGAGACACAGAATCCGAAGCAGGTTCCGGGCTCTGAGCTGTCAGCACAGAACCTGAGGCAGGGCTCAAACTCACAAACCATGAGATCATGACCTGAGCCTAAGTCGGATATTTAATCAACTGAGCCAGCCAGGCTCCCTAATGTGTGTAACTTTTCAGTTAATGTATAATATTGGGTTTCCTGAATGAGGGTCAGGGCTTTATCTGGCTGAGGACTTTCTAGGTGAGCCGATTATATGTGAGACTTACGTTTAATTCCTTTTGATGATGATGATGATGATGATGATGATGATGATGATGATGGTGATGATGATGGTGGTGGTGGTGGTGGTGGTGGTTTTAATCACACAAGCTTCTCTCTTTTTGTCCTTGTGAAGAAATATTCTTACTTGAGTATAAACCATTTCAAGTGTTTCTAGCCTTGTTCTGCCTTGTGCATTTTCAGGAACTTGGCACGTGTTCCATGTAATGACTCTCTTAGCGACACCTGGAAGTTTTGGTGCTCCAAAAGGCAATGTGCCATTAGCTTCAAGGTACTGGCTCATGCTGAGAACACACCACCTGGCAGCCTCCACAGCTGTGCTTTCAGGTTTTTCTTTGGCATGGAACTCAAGGGGCTCACTGTGTGTTAAAATTTTTTTTGAAGATATAAAATGTGTCAGGGATTGGGTCATATTTTTCCTTGATTTTAAGATAATTTAAATAGCATTTATTTTCTCATTATTCCCTTCTATAATTCCAGATTCTTAAAACTTTTCAGACCACCTGTTCTAGGCCATTTCTTGTGCTAGGAATTGGAGATGAGAAAAGTAAATTATATCCTCCTCAACTCCAACTCATAATAATCTGGCCAGAAAAACATGCAAGCAAATTGATTATTAGGCTGTGACACCTTCACAGTCACGGGTAACACAAAGTACTGCGACAGTGCTGGGGGCATTGGGACTCAGATCAGATGTCAAGAGAGTTCAGATGGGAAGTGAAACCCTAGGATTCATGTTGAAGCATGAAGAGAATTTAGTCTGTAGTGAAAACAGGGAATGGGATGCATGAGGAATGGGAAGAACTGGTCATTCTTTCAGTGGGTTAAAAGAACAGTGTACATTATAATGCAATTTATTTTTATTTTGGATTATACACTTTAAAAATGAGCTGTTAATTTCCATGGCGTATTTTTTTTCAAACATTAATAAACTCTATTGCTTCAGAAAACAAGATATTTGATTCATTTTTAAAAATTTTTTAATGTTTTATTTATTTCTAAGAGGGAGAGAGAGAAAGCGTGAACAAGGGAGGGTCAGAGAGGCATGGAGATACAGCATCTGAAACAGGCTCCAGACTCAGATCTGGCTGTCAGCACAGAGCCCAATGCAGGGCTCGAACCCACAAACCGTGAGATCACAACCTGAGCCGAAGTCGGATGCTCAACCGACTGAGCCACCCAGATGCCCCAATTTGATTCATCTTAATGATGCCTGAATGTATTAGAATATAGGAACGTAGACTATTTATAACTGGTTAACACTAGTAGGCTCCTGTGTTCTGTTATTACAAAAATCACATTTTAGTACAAGTAAAAATGCTTTTTGGAGGCATTAAGTTTGTTATCTGCAAATTAAACCAACATACATTGGGGAAAACTGAAATTTTCTTAACATAGTAGGTCAATCATCTGTGAGGTTTTATATTTAATGGCTTTTTGTTGTTTTTTTGTACTTAGATTTCACAGCAACACTGTGATGTGGCTAATGTTATTTACAAATAAGAAATCATTGGGGTGACTGGGTAGCTCAGTCAGGTGAGCACCCAACTCTTGATTTCAGTTCAAGTCATGATCCCAAGGTTGTGAGATTGAACCCCAGGTTGGGCTCTGTGATAAATGTGGAAGGTGCTTACCACTCTCTCTCTCCCCTCTTCCCTTCTCTCCCACTTGCATGCTCTCTCTCTCTCTCTCTTTATCTAAAGAAAAAAAAAATCAGAGGTACAGGGAGGGTAAATGACTGATCAAAATCAAATAGTGATAAACAATAAATTCAGACATCAAGTAGAGGTTTTTAAGCATCAAACTAAATACTGCTCTCATCAAGTCGGAGTTTTACATTTGAACTCAAACTATACTCTTATATGACTGTCCTTATGTTTATATATAAATTTATTTGCAAGGAGAAAGGGCAAATTTATTAATTTGCTTTTTTATTCAGGCACATTTCTTTTTTTATTCAATACATTCTAAGAAAAGATTAGATGATTTAAAGTAATCATAAAGTAATCAACTCATAGTGATAATAGTATTAGCCTCTTGTTATTGAATGGTTATAGTTTTCACTATTTATACTTGAGATGATTAAAACTTACATTGTTAATAAATGCCAAAGTGGCTTTTTCAAGCTGAATTACACTGAAATTTATTTAGAAATTATTAGACTGAAAGCTTCTAGAAATTCTGTATCTTAAAAAAAAATTCACATTTTTTGTGCCTAAATTTTTAATGGTATCTTTTTTTTAATTGAGGTGTAATTGACATATAATAGTATGTTAATTTCAGATGTACAACATAATGATTCAATATGATTCAATATGTTGCATATACTGCAAAATGATTGCCCCAGTAAGTCTGGTTAATATCCATCACCATACATAGTTACAAATGTTTTTTTTCTTTTCAAACCTGGATTTTAAATCTAAGTGTGTTTTCCCTAAAATATTCTCTTATGTTACATCATAATTACAAATGTACCTATGATTAGAACAATGAGATTTCCAGAAGTCATTTGATGGCTTGTATCACTGACAGGTTGTTTATTGTTGAAGTGATCTCCATGATCTCTTTTAATCCCTTTTTTTAAAAAAAGAGAGAGAGTGAGAAAGTGGGGAAGAGGGCAGAGGGAGAGAGAGAATCTTAAGCAGGCTCCACACTCAGCACAGAGCTGGACATGGGGCTCACTCCTACAATCCTGGGATCATGACCTGAGTGGAAATCAATGGTCAAATGCTCAAGTGACTGAGCCACCCAGGCACCTCTGGTTTCCTTTCATCTTAAGAATTTTTGTATGCATAAATAGAATATATGGATTCTTGTTTGGCTAAGGATATGGCCATGTTTACACAATGCAAAATATTTAAAGATGAAAGTTTTTATTAATAAGATATCAAGGAACTATAAAGCTTATGAGTTGAAGAGTCAGAGAAAAAGAGAGCTTACTGACATCCCTCAGAATGAGAATAGGAAAAAAGTAAATAGGAAGTCGTGCCCAAAGCAACAAGTTTCAGGAAATTTTTTGAGTGTCTTGGAAAATCTTCAACTATAAATAGTAGTGATAAGGAAGAAGTGTTTGTATCAATTATATATTGCTACATATACTATGCCCCTAAAAAAATCAAGTGCACAATTTCCCATGAAAAAAATCAAGCTAATAATATCCAACTTTAGTGACTGCATAGGCTGTTTTGTTTTCATGACTGTGTAGGTGGACTGGGAGAAGCTTCAACTTGTCTTTCCCAAGTTTACTTAGGAGTATGCATTCTGTTAGTGAGCTCAGATGGGGTGCCTGGTGTAGTTGGATCTCTGTCCTGCGTGTGCCTGTGTGTGTGTTTCTTTAAAACATTTTATTTAAATTCTTTACAAAGAGGACAAAAATTTTTTGCCATCAACCAAACAAAGAGCATTGACAGAGTTTTCTGGCTTTGAAACATTTTATTTAAATTCTTTACACAAAGAGCAAGAATATATGCCAAGAATCAAACAAGAGTATTGACAGAGTTTTCTGGGCTGAAGACCTCTGCTCCTCTCCACTCCCACCCCACCTCTTAGTGGGACCTGATCAGCTTTGGAGAGGTGACAGTGGGGCTGAGGTCAGGTCCTGGGGTGGGAGGAGCCCCCTGCACTAATGAGGAAATCACAGAGCAGACCCAGCAGCCTCTGCAAGTGGCTGGGGATCACTGGGATTTCTTCCTGGTAGTTATCAAAGGGAAACTGACAAACCAACCACAGGAACTCTGAAAAACAGCAAGACAACCTGGGGATTTGGCCACCTTCCTCCTGTGCAAACAAGCAAAATCGTTCCCTTTAGCTCCAGTGTTTATGCCTTCTCTCTATTCCTCTTCAGCATCGACCCTATAACAGTTTATTTTGTGTTCTTTTTAAAGATAACATCAAATTTTGTGAATGCCCTATAACATACTATTTCAGTGAGGCCACAGCTCTTCACACACAGTCTTGGAGCAGTGTTCTACGAGGGCAAGCCTCTCAGTGTACTAGTGCATGCATTACCATCGCTCCTGGCCTGTTGATCAAATCAAGCCCTATGCCATGCCCAAGTCAAGCACAAGTAATAGGAGGCTTGATGTATTTGGATCCATTGGTGTAACAGTCTATTCCTGTCTGCTCTCTGGCTCCAGAGATTCATGTACAAAACACACTCACCCCTTCCAAAACCCTCAGTCTTACCCAATCATGGCATCAATCTCCAAGGCCATGATCTCATCATCTACATCAGATTCATTTGTAAATGAAGCTCTTTAGGTGGAGATTTTTTTTTATCCAGAGAACTGGGAACTAAATAGATGGCTTATATTTTCTCCCTCTTCCTCCTCTACATGCACACCTGACATCAATTTTGAGAGGGACATGATAATCTCAAAAACTCAGTAATTGCTTGAACAAAAGGCACAAAGAAGTTGCTGATCCATAGATTTGTTGAAATCAAGCTGGCAAATGAGCCAAGGACATGAAATGTTCTCTACTGGGTCATCCTGCTTCCTAGGAGCTTCCTTAATTCACTGCTTTCTGTTGTGCTTGGCTCTGTCTTTTAGCTATGTGTGTTTGTCATTTATTTTTGATAAGACCCAGTACGTATTTGCAGATGAGTAGCTTTCTCAGCCTGTTTATTTTCAGAGAGAGTTCCTTTTGAACTGCCTGGGTACATTTCAGCCCAAGCTAATTACAAGAAGACAAATTAAAAAGACAAAATTAGGTAGCAGAGGTTTGTCCTTTGGCTCAGGGGGTGGGGATGGGGATGTGCCTTTATTCTATACCCTTTCAGTAGGCAGTACTTTTGTTTCTGGAGTAGGCGCTGCTTCCTCCACAAAATATGTCATTGGAAATTTACAAAAAACCCAAATAAGATAGCACAATTAATATCCCATCATATCCCTGTGTAGAAAACACTCAGGTTCAATCTCTACCTTGGCCCAGGCCCAGAAATATGTATTAACTGACACTCAAAAAGAAAATGGACCAATTTCACGAAAAGGTAGTGGAATAAAACTGGGTCAACTACTTTACTCACAGTTCGCTTTATACATTGAACATGTCCTCTTACAACTTTAAATATATGTCGTGGACATACCTTAGAAAAACCAGTGTTTATTTAAAAGATATTTACCTTTTTTTTTCATTGTGAAGAGTAGGGATTTAAACTATTGAAATAAATATAATCTAGACTTCCTACTTTCCATATAAAACACTCTTCTAAGGTCCCAGAATCTCATCCACATTGTTACAACAAATGAGAGCCACTCAAAGGGAATGCTGTTTTGATTTAATTTTGCTTCTGCACAATAAACTAACAAAAGCAAAATAAAGGTTGGCCTTTGCAGACCTGTATAAAGTCATGGCTGAGGGAAAAACTGTCTTTCCAGAGGTAGAGGCAAATCTTCTCCCTGAGATCTGAAATGTTAGGCTCTTAGTGAATGTGATAAATACCCAAAGGATATTATAATTAATATGCTATTGTCTAAGTATTAAGTTATTTATAATATGGGAATGATAATCTATTAATGCCAATTAAATTCATATAAATTAACTCTTAATGAGCAAAAACATTTTTGGTGATATAAAAATCCATCTGAATCACAGGCGCTATTTCTATTACATCAAACTTTGCCAGTTTGATTGTATGTGTAAGTAATACTTCTTAATATCTTTAATGCTATTTACTGCTTTCTAATATTTCCTAATTTTGTGACTTTCTTTTCACAGATTTAGCTAATTTAGATTTAGCTAGTTTAGTCTCATAGAATTCACTTTCAACCTACTATTTTAAAAGTTAATAAAAATTATTGAGCTTTTTGAAGTAAATTAAGACATTTGTATCAGTATTTTTATACAAAATCAGCTAAATCATTACCTGTAAAATAGAAATAATGAGATTGTATTACCCTGAGATTCTAAACTTTTTAATGTTTATTTTTCAGAGACAGAGAGAGAGCAGAGCAAGCGAGCATGAGTGGGGGAGGGGCAGAGAGTGAGGGAGACCCAGAATTCAAAGCAGGCTTCAGGCTGTGAGCTGTCAGCACAGAGCCTCTGAGCTGTCAGCACAAAGCCCAATGCCAGTCTCGAACTCCCAAACGGTGAGATCATGACCTGAGCTGAAGTCAGACACTTAACAGACTGAGCCACCCAGGTGCCCCTGTATTACCCTGAGATTCTATTACAAGGTCAAAGAGATACTGAAAGGAGATATGAATTCAAGGACATATGAAATCCTTTTCTGAAGGTGAAGGTTTAGAGTTGTCATTAATTAATTATTAATAACCTAGTTTCTTATAATAAATACTCATTCTTGCATGATGCTGGAGAGTTTTAATATTGAGGCATCGATGTAACAAATTTATAATTAGTAGAAAACATGGAGATTTCTGCCGAAAAGTGGATCTCGGATTTCTCTAACACAAAAGCACCTTGATATTTATCAGTTGAACTGTTTTCAAGTGGAGTGACCTAAAAGTCACTTGACAATGTAATTTATGATTGTTCTGAAGCACAATCTGAGAGAGTCTGATGTTGCATGAGAAGGAGAACTGGGAATTAACGCACTTAATTAACCAGTCAGCATTTATTTCTTGACACAGCCTGGTTGTTACTTTGTTGAGAACAACAACAACAACAAACCCTAATTAGGACTCTGCAAGTGACATTAAACTCTCCCTGCTTAGACTTTAGTAGTGAGTTTACATGTGAGATGCTGTGTTTTCTGTTCCTCATTTGATCCTTGGTGACTGTAACCAATTTTTTATATGTTCTGATCTCTAAAGCATCCTTTATTTATTTAAGTCATTTTACTAAATATATCAGGTGAATAAAAAGTTATACAGCATATCCTTATACTCTGCACCCCGCTAAAGAAATAAAGCATTACTAATAAGGATGAAATGCTTGAGCCTCCTTCACGGTTGTATGCCCTCACTGTAGTTATCTCAAATTGATGTTTCTCATTTCTAGAAATTTCATTATGTTTTTACCACTTGTACATTTATTTTTTAAATAGAGCATGGTTTGCTTCAACTTTATATAAGCATATTATCCATCTTCTGTAACTTGGATTTCTCTTAACTCAACAGAGTGTCTTGAGATTTATACTTATTGCTCCAGATGAAAATAATGAAATTTAAAAAATTAAAATACCCACTGACTGCTATGGACTATTTCATTGGATATACTCTATTATGTGGTGGTGTTTGGAAGGAAGTTTTCATTGTTTTGGTAATAAAGACAAAGTAGTCATAAATATTTACATGTTCCCTGGTGTGGTGTGCATGTTCCAGAGCAAATGCTGAGACAGAGATTTTTATAGTGTATACTTCTTTAACCTACCGGATCTCGCTCAATTATTGTTTAAAATGGCTGTATCATTTTGCATACCTACTCCCATTACGTGAGTTCTGATTTTTATCTTTTATCAATTCTTGGTATCGTTAGACGTCACTTTTGCCAACTTACAAGTTGTCAAGTTAACTCAGTTGGTCTTGGTGAGTATTATCTGCTTTTCAGTGTGGTTGAGAATTTTAAAATTTTGGTGTAAGACTTCTTTGTCCCTTTTTTAATACAGTATCTGTTTGTGCATGTCATTCTTAATTTTATATTGGGTTCCTCTTCTTTTTCTTAATGATTTACAGTTCTTTTAAAAAAAGTTTTTAATGTTTTCTTTATTTCTGAGAGAGAGAGACAGCGTGAGCAGGGGAGGGTCAGAGAGAGAGGGAGATACAGAATCCAAAACAGGCTCCAGACTCTGAGCTAGTTGTCAGCACAGATCCCAACATGGGGCTCGAACCCACAAACCATGAGATCATGACCTGAGCCAAAGTTGGCTGCTTAACCAACTGAGACACCCAGGCGCTCCTACAGTTCTTTATATAAACAGGATTTTATTTTATTTTTATGGTTTAATTTTTTTAATGTTTTATTTATTTTTGAGAGCAAGAGAGACAGTACAAGTGAGGGAGGGGCAGAGAGAGAGAGAGAGAGGGAGACACAGAATCGGAAGCAGGCTCCAGGCTTTGAGCTCTCAGCACAGAGCCTGACATGAGGCTAGAACTTTTGAACCACAAGATCATGACTTGAGCCAAAGTCAGATGCTTAACCAACTGAGCCACCTAGGTGCCCCTGTGTAAACAGGATTACAATTAACTTTCACTTATATTGGTGGCAAATACTTTGGCCAATATTATAGTTTGCCTTTTTATTTTCTTTGTAGTATTTTTCATATACATTTTTTATAAAAACTCTTAAAGTAGTTGAATTTATTATTTTTCTTTTTCATCTTGACTCTTGTATCTTAAGAAATTTTTTTCGTACATTAAGTTTATAAAGATATGGCTCTATAGTTTCATCAGTTCTTTTCTTTAAAATTTTTTAACTATTCCTTTATATTTGAGAGAGAGAGACAAAGACAGAGACAGAGTGTGAGCAGGGGAGAGGAAGAGAGAGAGAGAGAGAGAGAGAGAGACAGAATCCAAAGCAGGCTCCAGGCTCTGAGCTGTCAGCACAGGGCCTGACGCGGGGCTCGAACCTGTTAACCGTGAGATCATGGCCTGAGCTGAAGTCAGATGCCCAACAGATTAAGGCACCCAGGCACCCCTCATCAGTTCTTGAAAAGCTTTAATTTTTATATTTCTTTCTTTAGCTCACATAAAGTTTTTTTTCTCTGCATTTGAAACAGAGTTTCAACTTCATGTTTTCCCCATGGTTGACCAACTGTCTCAGAAGCTTCTGACTGAAGAACCTAGTCTTTCTCCATTTAGCTGCTATGACAATTTTATTCCGGTAACTTCCCACATATAAGAGTGGGGCTATTTTTAAGCTCTGTGTACTGATCCTATTGGTCTTATAAAAAATGTCTGCTCTTCCTTACCTATTGCTCTTCAATATAAGATTTCTAGTTAGTTGTCAAGTTTCATGGAAATAGCTAGCAAAATTTTTATTGCATATCTTTCTTCTTCAATTTTGGGTCAGTTTATTTGACCATCCTGTTTTCCTCAGCATTAGTTATCAAAATGGTGAAAAATTGTGGACCTTACTTTTTTGGGGGAAGAGGGTGGAGAGCTACATAAGTTAGAACAGTATCATGTACAAAGTGCATGCTTAGTAACAG
The DNA here is from genome assembly GCA_017311185.1 of Proteles cristata cristata. Taxonomy (NCBI): domain Eukaryota; kingdom Metazoa; phylum Chordata; class Mammalia; order Carnivora; family Hyaenidae; genus Proteles; species Proteles cristata. The sequence continues at coordinate 336,159 of JAESUZ010002924.1, read as the reverse complement.
TTAGCTTTTATTATAGATTGATTTGAAGAAGATTTGAGATCTTTATGATACTGAGTCCTTTTTATACGTGAAGATTCTAAATCTTTATATAAGCCTTTTTTATTATCTTTCAATCAAGTCCATTATTTTTATACACATCTTTTATTAGATTTTACTCTTAGGTACAATTATTTTTAGTCTTTTAAGTTTTACATTTGATAGCTTAACAGGATTTTTATGTTAGCAAAAATCCCAATAGGATTCTAGGTTGAAATTTATTTTCTGTCCTTATTTTGAAGGTATTATTCTACTGTCTTACATTTGCTACTGTTATAATTTATGTCCCTTTATTGCAGATCTTTCTTTTCTGCTTGCTTCCTCTCATTTGTCTCTTTTCTTTGATATACTGCAGTATCAGTAATTTTTGTGGAAGTCAAGTTATCAAATGGGTTTAAATAATGTATTTTCATAAATTCTAAAAGAAATTTCCCCACCTCTTTATATTGTCTTTGTCCAGTCCTCTCTATTCTTTCCTGAAGCAACTCCAGTCAGTTGTTTAATGTTACATATCTCTTTGCTTGTTTTGATGATTTTGCATGACTTTTGATAGAACTTCTTATTTAGTAATTCACTTTCAGGTTAATCTGATATGACGCTTAATTCTTATACTAGATTTAAAATTTTATTAGTCATATTTATTATGATGGAAATATAACTGTTTTATGATGTCTTCTTGCTTGTATTTAAAAGGTCATCTTTTATTTGCTTGTTATATAGTTAACTTTTTTATTTTTAAAAATACTTATTTTTGAGAGACAGAGACAGTGTGACCAGGGGAAGGGCAGAGAGAGAAAGGAAGACACAGAATCTGAAGTGGGCTCCAGGCTCTGAGCTGTCAGCATAGAGCCTGATGCAGGGCTGTAACTCCAGAAATGGAGATCTTGAGCTGAGCCAAGGTTGCATGCTTAACTGACTGAGCCACCCAGGTGCCCCTATATAGTTAATTATTTTATATTGCACATTTAAAATGTAATTTTGCTGTTTTTATGTTGGTTCTTGTTTCTGATTGTTTTTATTCTTGCACCTCCCTTTCTTTCTTTCTTTCTTTCTTCCTTCCTTCCTTCTTTTCTTTCTTCCTCCCTTCCATCCTTCTGTCCTTCCTTCCTTCCTTCCATTCGTTCTTTCTTTCTTTCTTTTCTCTTTCCTTCTTTCCTTTCTTCCTTCTTTCTTTTATTCCTTCCTTCCTTCCTTCCTTCCTTCCTTCCTTCCTTCCTTCCTTCCTTCCTTTCTTTTTCTTTCTTTCCTTCTTTCTTTCTTTTCTCTTTCCTTCTTTCCTTTCTTCCTTCTTTCTCTTATTCCTTCCTTCCTTTCTCTCTCTCTCTCTCCCCCTCCCTCTCTCCCTTTCTCCCTTCCTTCGCTTTGTTTTGAGCTCATATTTCAGTGTCATAAATCTGTTGGAATTCCAAGGGTCCTGGGTTGAGGCTACATTTTTTTAGAGAGAATATGTATTTATTTGCTTCTGCTTTGATTGCAACTCAATCTGGAATCACTTTAAATTAATTTCCAGGTATGTGTTTTCCCAAATGTAAAATGAAATGACAAAACTGTTAGGTTGTGTGGCCTGTGATCGTAAATTCTCAGGGCGACTTTGTTTTTCTCCTGAGAGTAAAGCCAGGTAAAAGAAGTTTTCCCTGTTTCATCCCTTTGCCAACCAACAATCCTTTCACTAGTTTACCCCATGTTCTTACCTTGAGGAGTTTCCAGAGTCTTTTTTTTTTTAAATTTTATTTATTTATTTTGAGAGAGAGAGAGAGAGAGAGAGAGGAGGGCAAGGGGCAGAGAGAAAGAGACAGAGAGAGAATCCCAAGCACCCAAGCAGACTCTGTGCTGTCAGTGTGGAGCCCAACACCCCGGCTGGACCTCAGGAACCATGAGATCATGACCTGAGCTGAAATTAAGAGTCTGACTCTTAACGGATTGACCCAACTAGGCACCTCTCCAAAGTCTTCCACTAATGAGCCATTAAATGGAAAGTTTTAAGTAACCCTGACAAACAGTCAGGGCTCAATGTCCAGCCTGCTTCTCCCTATTATTTTTGGGAGTTTTCTTTCTTGTGGACTCAGCTCTGCATATATAACATTACATTAGGGAGAGAAAGAAGAGGTTTCTGTGACTCTTGAGCTACTCTATTGTTGAAAATGAAAACCAACACAGTATGCTATAAGAATACTGAAAAGGGGGATGCCTGGGTGGCTCAGACAGTTCAGAGTCCGACTTCAGCTCAGATCATGATCTCACGGTTCGTGGATTCAAGCCCCATGTTGAGTTCTATGCTGGCAGCACAGAGCCTGGAGCCTATTTCGGATTCTGTGTCTCCCTCTCTCTCTGTCTCTCCCCTGCTCATGCTCTGTCTCTGTCTCAAAAATAAATAAACTATTAAAAAAAGGAATACCGAAAAAAAAGTTTTAATATAGTAAAAGACAGTTTTAGAATCCTAGTTTGGGAATATTAAGAAACAAAACATTTGCAGCTGCCCCCAATTTTCAGTTATTTCTTATTCTAATGTAAGCAGTCATTAAGTCCTACACTCATAGACTAGTATGTTCTCGAATGTTGAATGGAATCTCCCATAATTTAATCTAAATTGAAAAGAATGGTCAAAGTCAACTGGGTCTTGGCAACAAAACAACAGTGACAAAACAACAGCCGAATTAAAACTACTTTACAATTTTTAGGTACTTGCCATTTATGAGACACTGTATTTAGTGCTTAATTTTTCTTTTGAACCTTATGTTTGCTTTAATTTACCCTTTTAAGGTCTCAGGCAAGTACTTGTCTAATTTCCAAGGGGACATCTCTGTGTCAGCGTGCCCCAGCATTTTTATAGCCAGGGCCACCAAGTTCTTAAAAATGTTAAGTGGATTATCTAAAGCTATAATGGATGTTATGTGGTGTGGCTCCAATTCAATAGTATTTTTACTATAATACATGTTTCCTTAATGGAAAAACTATCTTTTTGTATCTTACATGTTTTGTAAAATCTCTTTAAAAATTCAGGGAATTGGGGCTAATTTTTTCTCATTTAATAGATCATTTAACTTACTATTAGAAATAAGACAGATATTTTGGGGCGCCTGGGTGGCTTAGTCAGTTAAGCGTCCGACTTTCGCTTGGGTCATGATCTCGCGGTTCGTGGGTTCGAGCCCCGCGTCGGGCTCTGTGCTGACTGCCAGCTCAGAGCCTGGAGCCTGTTTCAGTCTGTGACTCCCTCTCTCTCTCTGACCCTCCCCCTGCTCACGCTGTCTCTCTCTCTCTCTCCTAGAAATAAATAAAAAAAAAAAAAAAAAAAGAAATAAGACAGATATTTTCCATTTAGTCTGTATTCAAACACATGCTTATTTCTACCAGTAATGGCACAGAGGAGATCGGGAACATTTTGATGTATCAAAAAGGCCTTTACATTTGGTATTTTCTCATGAGGCCTTACACTTCTTTACCCCATATGACTTTTTGGAAGTTTTGAGTAAATATTCCTTTTAATTTTGATTAGATATTGGGGGTATGTTGCCATGAAAACTAGAATACAAGGCAGAAGCACAAGTAAAATTGAGCCTTGCTAGTTCGGGGGTGAAGTATTTCAAAGCCATCTACTCCCATTTAAATATTCTTTACCTTTTTCTGTAGCTTCATGGATAACCCAGGTGTGAGGTGGCAAAAAGTAAATTGGAACCTTGCTTTGACTAATGCTATGAAGGCAGCAGAGATTTTATTCAGATTCAAATCGGTCAGGTTATGACTCTTCTAACTGAAGAAAAATGCTCTCTCTGAATGTGGGCTTTTTTAAAGATACAATTTATTTATTTGTTTATGTATGTATGTATTTTTCATTTATTTATTTCAAGTTTTTGTTCCAGTTAGTTAACATACAGTGTAATATTAGTTTCAGGTGTACAGTATAGTGATTCAGCACGTTCATTCATCACCCCATGCTCATCGCAAGTGCCCTCCTTAATTCCCATTACCTACTTCCTCCACTCCCCACCCACCTCCTCTCTGGTAACCAGGAGTTCCCGATACATAAGAGTCTGTTTGGGGCACCTGGGTGGCTCAGTCAGCTAAGCATCTGACTTCAGCTCAGGTCATGATCTCACGGTTCGTGGGTTTGAGCCCCACATTGGACTCTGTGCTGACAGCTCAGAACCTGGAGCCTGCTTTGGATTCTGTGTCTCTCTCTCTCTCTGCTCCTCCCACGCTTGTGTTCCCTCTGCCTCTCAAAAATGAATAAATGTTAATAATAAAGAGTCTTTCTTAGGACACCTACGTGGCTCAGTCAGTTAAACGTCTGACTCTTGTCTCAGCTCATGTCTTGACCCCCAGATCATGAATTCAAGCCCCATGTTGGGTTCCACTGGGTGTGGAGCCTACTCTGGAAAACAAAGTCTGTTTCTTGATTTGCTTCTCCTGTTTTCGGTTCCTCAGTTGTTTTGTTTCCTAAGTTCCACATGTGAGTGAAATAATATGGTACTTGTCTTTCTCTGACTTACTTCACTTAGCATTAAACTCTCTATCTCCATTCATGTCATTGCAAATGAAAAGATTTCTTTCTTTTTTTATGGCTGAATAAATTCCGTTGTGTGGTATTTCCACATCTTCTTATCCATTCACCAATCAATGAACACTCAGATTGCTTCCATATTAAGAGATATAATTTAAATATGTTTCTTAAAAACTTTTCCAGAATAATGTGGACATAAGCAAACAAGTACTTATATAATAATAAGAAATAAATGCCTTAGGTTTTAGTACCTGAGCATTGCAGAAAGAAGGTGTATATAAGTGTGTCAATGCCCCCAGGGGATATGTTATATTTATGAAAATTAAACCACCTATGACAGTTGTTTAGCGAGATCAAATTCATAAGGTTTTGCTTAACTATTTGATGTGGTTATGGTGATTATATCAGGTGATTCCTGCCATGCTCCATTTCATTTTGTTCTGAACGTAGAAATACAGAAAAGAAAATAATATATCCTGCTTATGTAACTAAATTCATATATGAATACTTATCTTCATTTAGTTTGTTACCCTAGAATTATTTTCTTGTGACTTGTTAGTAGAAAAAAAATCAGAGTAAAGATAAAATCTTTAAATTATAAATATCTATAAATAAAATTTCTAGCTGCATTATTTAACCTATTTTGGATGCATGCCATAGGGTAGCATGAAGGTACACACACACAAACACACGCACGCACACATATGCACACACACACTAGAGGTCCATGCATTAAGAATATATATTAGGAAATAACTTTAAAAAAACTGCTGGAGAGATTATTTTCCTTCATACCTGTTTGACTTAAGATGTCACTACTCTGGGATTCATTTTCTCATCTATTATACTGTTTTTCCCCCCCTTGTGAGACATTTCTAGTTCATTCCAGACTATCTGAGTTTAAATTCTAGCTCTACTCCCACTAGCTGTGTGAACCTGGGAAACTTAGTCTCTCTGTATGCCAGTTTATTGGGATGATTAAATGATTTGATATATGTGAACTCTAAGAAGAGTTTCTGGCACATAATGTTTTACCTAAGTGTTAGTTCTTACTTCAAAGAACAATGGTCATGTAGAGATCAGACTTACTTTACTTATTTCCAGGCTTGGTCTTTTCTTTTCTTTTTTAAAAAAATTATATTCCATTAAAGCATGAATTCTGCTTATACAATGATACAACAGTGATATACAACATAATATACCAACTTACTCCAAGGGAAATTTTATCTTAGGAAAAAATCCTGTATAACTTCACAAATAATTTGGCAAAGTCTTATCAAATTAGATTATGATTGCATTTGGTCAATGCCACTTAGAATTCTTTGAGAACATGAAATATATTGCATAAAAGAAAGTTTTGCTCACACACACATATATATAGGTTTCTCCTTTTGTTAATATTTTTGGACACTGAAAGATTAGCTTTCATAAAACTACATCCTTGGCTGGTTACATCACTGCTATTATTTTACCCCAGAAGGAACCATTTCATAGGAGTAGGCCAACCATTTTGTGTATATATTTGTCCATAAGGTATGCTGTAGTTTTCTTGACTTTGGTGCTAAGACTTACTTTGCATTACTTACTAACTTACACTGTTCCCATTGACAAAAGAATCATTGTTATCCTTCCTGAAGTATGACATATAACATTGTTCTTAACAGTAAAAAAAAAAAAAATCAGATATTCTTTGATTCGTTAAGAATTTATTTTAGAAATTCTGGTCCTCCTCTGTTGTTTGTTTTCACAAACAATCAGGTCGGGACCTGGCAACAATCTAGTGACTCTGAAAAAGGCAGGCAACTAACTGGAGCATTTCCTACTCTAGGATAGATTTTTATTTCTGCTTTATGTTTTCGCCATTTGCATTTCATTTAACCTCCTTAAAATTGCCAAATCTTCAATTTACTCTGTGATTTATGTACAAAATTACATGTGTTCTCCAGAACAAGGCATCTATTCATTTAGATATCTTTGAAATGATAGCTTTAACTGAATTCATATGTGCCTATATTCAGTAATCATGTGCAGCTGAAACAACGTATGGTGTAAGCATAAGATATATGTAATATTAATATTTTTCCTTGTGATAGCTGTCATATACTCATTTCTATCTTTTCCAGCTTTGTTTTTCGTAGACATTAATTATTGCAATACTGATTTACACTGGGCTTTTGTGCTGTCTTTCCTGAATGCCTCTTTTTCAGCAATCGTTTGCTGTCCACTTGCTTTCATGACTCTGAATAGTTTTTCTTTATTTTCTGGCTCTTACGATGGAGAATTAGTGCTTGACTAATTAATCTTTATTTTGCCTATTTATTTATGGTATGCTGGAAGGAGGGTATGAATAATTTTAGGACCATACTGACGACTAAAAATAGTGATGCTATATAACTTATATTATGTTTTCTCCTTTTTCATTTTCTGTGGACCACACAGTGAAATGGAAAGTTGAAACATTGTTCATACAATATATGGGCTTTTTAAAAGCCAGTCTATTATGGGAAAGAAAGAATTATGAACTCTATAAAAGGGTTTAACTTTATACATTGATCAAAAGTATCAGATGATTATTCAGATTCTCACTCAATTTTCATTGCATGGAAACCTGATAATGGTGTATGCTTTTTAATTTATTATTAATTTAAAAAATGTAACAAATACAAAAATAAGGAGAAATGATATTTCAAACTAGATTGGTCCAAAGGTGAACTGAGTAAAATTCTTACAAAAATAATCGCTTTTCTACATAGAAAAATTTCAGAGAATCAACCCAAAAACTCATTGAGCTGATAAACATGCTCAATAATATCACTAGATATGAAAGTATCATTTTAAAGCCAATAGCTTTCCTATCTACTAGCAGTACCAAATATAATTATAAACAAAATGTTTTCCAAAAACAATGGTAATAAAGCCACAAAGTGTCTAGGAATAAACCTATTAAGCAGTGTGCAAGGTATGAATAAAAGTGTAAAGCTTTACTGAAAATCATAAAACAGTTCTGAGTCAATAGATATTGGCTATACAGTTAATGGGATTGTAAATGTTAATCTCTGCTAATTAATGTGTCTTTCAATCCAATTCCAACCAACATTTGGAAGAAAAAGTATAAATCAATAGGTAGGAAAGCTTTGCAAAAATACACTGAAAACTATTGAAAATAGTTATTAAAAATTTTTTTAATGTTTTTATTTATTTCTGAGAGAAAAAGAGAGAGACAGCGTGAGCAGGGGAGGGTCAATGAGAGAGGGAGATACAGAATCTGAAATAGGCTCCAGGCTCTGAGCTAGCTGTTTGCACAGAGCCCGATGCGGCTCGAACCCACAAACCGTGAGATCGCGACCTGAGCCAAAGTTGGGCACTTAACCTACTGAGCCACCCAGGCACCCCGAAAATTATTTTTAAAAACACTTGTTTCCCTTTTGAGAAATAGACATAAGCGCAAAAGGGAACTTGGGTATGATAAAGGTACCATTTTAGGGGCGTCTGAGTGGCTCGGTCGGTTAAGCTCTGACTTCGGCTCAGGTCATGATCTCACATTACAGTCTGTGGGTTCAAGCCCCGCATCGAGCTCTGTGCTGACAGCTCAGGGCCTGGGGCCTGCTTCAGATTTTGTGCCTCCCTCTCTCTCTGCTCCCCCCCACCCCGTCCCTGTCTCTCAAAATAAAATACACACAAAAAAAGGTACCATTTTAAAGTTGAGAAGATCAGTAAAATTAAGTGAAATGAATTGGAAAATTGAACATTCCTGTGAAAACAAAGTTAGATTATTGCCTTACATAAAATCCAAATATTAATATTAGAAGAATTAGTTATGACTGAGATAATTATGAAATCACACATTAAAAAGGTTGAAAAACTTAGGATGGCAAATCCTTATTATACAAAAGGAATCCTTATTCCTAGACACAAAATCTAGGAATCATCGAGGAAAAGACTGAGAATTTGGTTAAAAATATCATTATATACTAAGTAAAAGAGAAAAGTGAAAGGAAGGGAAAAAATAAGACCTTTAGACAGATAGGCAATTAAAGAAATCAAACTTTAGGTGGTAACCTGATAGTAAAAAATGTGTAAAATATAGGAATAAGTCATTAAAAGAGGAATATATATAAATAAATGCACTTTCTCACTAATAATGGAAATCCACATTTTCTTGGTTACCAGAAGGTATGTGGTACAGTAGTTAAAAGGCAAGATCAGGGTCCAGCTGCTTGGGTTTGACCCCCAAGGTATCATTTTCTAGAGGTGTTAATCTTAGAACATTACTTACCTTGTTTTCAAGTTTTTTCATCTGTAAAATGTGTATAATATTAGGTCCCACGTAGATATTATGAGTTTTAAAAGAGTTGATATTTGAAAAACCCTGAGTAACACCTTCTATCACAAGGGTACAAAATTTAAGTTGTCATTTTTAAGACAACAGTAAAATGCTATTATCACATGTTAGATTAGAAAAACATTACAGGGATAAAAAATTTGGGCTACTGGTGACGAACACCAAAAAAAAATTAGAATTTATCTCATTTTGTTGACAGAAATGCAAATCAGTACACTGTATTTGGGTGATGATTTGATGGCATTGATAACATTTTATCCAGCATAACATTCAATAAAACAACCCCACTTTCTTTTTCTATTTCTTTTTTATTGAAGAATAGTAGAGCCATAATATTCCATTGGTTTCAGGGGTACAACATAGTCATTTGATGAGTCTATATGTTATGCTATGCTCATCACAATCATCATTGTGCCACCAAGTGACACAATACAATGCTAATACAATACAATTGATTATAGTCCCCGTGCTATGCCTTACATCCTGTCTTATTCTTTCTGTAGGTGGAAGCCAGTATTTCTCTCCTGTGACCTTTGGCCTATCCCTTAACCCCTTCCACTTTGGTTTGTTCTCTGTATTTGTAAGACTGATTCTGCTTTATGTTGTTTATTTGTTTATTCATGTTTTGTTTTTATATTGTGCATATAAGTGAAATCACAGGGTATTTGTTTTTCTCTGTCTAACTTATTTCATTTAGTAAAATGACCTCTAGGTACATGCATGTTGTCACAAATGGCAGGATCCCATCATTTTTTGAAAAAAGCTTATTTATTTATTTTTGAGAGAGAGAGAGAGAGGGAGGGAGGGGCAAAGAGGGAGAGAGAATCCCAATCTCTCATGACCTGAGCCAAAATCAGGAGTCAGACGCTTAACTAACTGATCTACCCAGTCTCCCCCCATCATTTTTTTTTACGAGGGAGTAATACCCCATTGTGTAATATAAATGACTATATATGTGTGTGTGTGTGTGTGTGTGTGTGTGTGTGTGTATCACATCTTTTTTATCCACTCATCTATCAATGGACACTTGGATTGTTGTCATATCTTGGCTATAAATAATGGAAATAAATAAAGGTTGTAAATAATGTATATAGATTACATAAATAATGTTATAATAAACTTAGGGGTTCATATACCTTTTTGAATTAGTGATTTCATTTTCTTTGGGTAAATGCCCAGTAGTGAATTAACTGGATCATTTGGTATTTCTATTTTCAGTTTTTTGAGGAACCTCCATACTGTTTTCCCCAGTGGGTGCACCAATGTATAGTCCCACCAAGAGTGCTGAAGGGTTCTATTTTCTCCACATCCTCGCCAACACTTATTTCTTGTCTTTTTGTTTCTAGCCATTCTGACAGGTGTAAGGGGGAATCTTATTGTGGCTTTGATTTGCATTTCTGTAAGTCTTCTTTGGAAAAATGTCTACTCAGTTCCTCTGTACATTTTTAATTGGATTATTTTTTGTGAGGGGGGGCATATGAATTCTTTTTATATTTTGGATATTAACCCCTCCTTGGATATATCATATGCAAATATCTTCTCCATTTCAGTAGATTGCCATTATTGTTCTGTTGATGGTTTTCTTCACTGTGCAAAAACTCTTGATTCTGGTGTAGTCCTGAAAGTTTATTTTTGTCTTTGTTCTGCTTGCCTGAGGAGGCATATCCAGAAGAATGTTGCTAAGTCTGATGTCAGAGAAATTACTGCCTGTTTTCTTTTAGGAGATTTATGGTTTCTTGTCTCACATTTAGGTCTTTAATCCATTTTGAGTTTATTTTTGTGTATCTTGTAAGAAAGTGGTCCATTTCCATTCTCTTGCATGTAGCTGACCAATTTTCCCAGCACCACTTTTTGATGAGACTGCCTTTGTGTCTTTGTTTATTCTTCCCTCTTTTGTCATGGATTAATTGACCATACAAGTGTTGGTTTATTTCTGGGCCCTTTATTCTGTTCCATTGATCTATGTGTCTATTTTTTGTGCCAGTACCATACTTTTTGATTGCTACAGCTTTGTAGTATTTCTTGAAATCTGGCATTGTGTTACCTCAGCTTTGTTATTCTTTCTCAAGATTGCTTTGGCTATTCAGTCTTTTATAGTTCCATACGTATTTTAGTATTATTTGTTCTAGCTAAGGGAAAATACCATTAGTAATTCTACTTTTAATAATCTATGCTGCAGAAATATTAGCATAGGTTCACAAGAGCGAATCTATAGACATGTTTGCTGCAAAATAGTATATTTGTTTGTTTATAGTAACAAAAATACTGTATTTAGATTGTAAATGACAGTCTATATATTTTAGTTAAGGAATATTGATGAAATGGTGAGATGTCCAAACCAGGGAATACTAGGGAGTAGTTTAAAAAAATGAACTAAGTCTCTATCAACATGGTAATTTATTTGTTAAATGTCAAAGCAAGTTACAGGACAATTGTTCTGTGCTCTCGTTAATTAAAAATATGACAAAATCAGAAACAAACAAACAAAATCACCTCTAACCAGAACTAAAAGTGTGTAAGTATCCATGCCAAATGGTTGTTAATAGGGGTTGCTTCTGAGAAAAGTAGGGAGTGAAAGGGAATGATAGCCTTTTAATGAATACACTCATTTAAGTTTGTGTAAGAGTCTGTTCCTATTATTTTTGAGTAATAAGCACTTTATTTATGTTATTAAGACAAATGTAAGGGCCCAAATGTAAGTAACTTACTAATCTTTTCCTGAGGAAACTCTTCACACCATTAGTTCTCTTCTTGCTCCTCTTGTTGACATGATTATAACAATAAAGCAAAACCTTTGGACAATGTTAGAACAGAGCACCATGTTCCTAACAAACATTAGGTCATCATTTTATCAGGACCATGCATCAAGTGTGAGTGAGTCCACTGTGCTGAAGTTAAGTCCTCCGATTACTTAGCAATTTAGGAATGTAGGCTAATGGCCCAGTGCATTTCTTAGTACATTTACATAATTGCTTATATGATATTCAAACACTTTTTTTCATTTAATAAACCTTTATGAGTTAACATATAAACTCTAAGACATATAAGCGAAACGCCCTCACTTGCCAACAAAGGGGTGAGCAAGAAAGTCCTGTGAAAGCTTTAGAAACACTTTGAACCAAACAAAAGCAAGAAAGTTATCAGATCTAATTTGAGAGTATCCAGACAAGAAAGACAATAAAGCTCTGTCCTTTCCTTTTTTCACATGTCATCTAAAGGTTCTTTTAAATAGAAACCTAGTTATTTGAAAATTATTTTTTAATTTTTTAAAAAAGATTTTTATCACAAAAGCTAAGATGTTTATTCATACTGAAATATCATCAAATCTATATTTGGCAAAACATAGTCCTTCCATTTTGTACTTTTCTAATTACAATAAGATACTAAGAGACCTGACATTTCTTTAGGCATCAAGATCAAGAGTGGCTGTCTACTCAAGGGCATCTCTGGCAGGCAAAAGGCAGAGATAGACATGAAATAGAAAAGCAAAAAATTGAAAGAAGAAACAGGATAAATGGTAAGGAGAAGAAATATAAAAAGAAGAAAGAGTAAAAGGGAGAAAGATTAATAAACTTGCAGCAAATGGTAGGATTTAATCTGCAAAAAGCTATCGTATCTCACACTCAATTTTACAGGAGTTAAGTTTGCGATGAATAATAAGTAGGCACTACTTGACATTTTGTATCATTTCTCTCGGTGATGTTTGGCCGTACAGGCCCAAGTTTGAGCTCGATGGGACCTCCGAGGACACTGGGATATTTGAAAGCTGCAATTTGCCAGAAGCACACAGCTGGCTGGTGTCACAGCTGGGATTAGATGCCAGGCCCCCAGACATTCCGCCTGGCGCTCTTCATCCATGACATTCAAATCCTATCAGGGCGTGCAGTGCCCAGAATTTGCAGAGAGTAGAGCTCTGTGTATTTATGAGGAGGAAGTATATGTCCAAGGAAGAAGAATGGGACTATCTTTTGTGAAATAGCATCTTATATAAACAGAGGTAATTCTCTTTCATTTATGTGTCCGGAACCCATCATTAAAATTCACATAAGAGTTATCGCCTATTACTGGCAGTTCTACTATTGCTTGCTATCCCCGATGATGAATGAAGCCAGAATAACTGTTATAGATTTTTTAAAGCTGCATATAATATGGGCTACAGCAATAAACCTCGGACATTTCACCTCACTCAGCAAACATCACACGAAGGTCAGGAAAAATAAATATTTGTGAGAGGGAAGGAAAAAATGTATTATTACAACTTCATAGTCTTCTACTCCTGGGTGATGCTGCTGCATCACATTTAATATTTATATGAAAAATGGGCTCAAAATATATGCAAAGGAGAAGCAATTTATCATAGTACAGATTTGTGGCAGGGCTAAAGGAAAAATCATCAGCGAGGCGATTTATAGAACATGTCATTGCGGTGTCTGTGTATTATTCTTCACATTTTCTTTGAATCATTGAGTGTTTCATTCAATAGCTATATACTGAGTGTCTGCTAGGAACTGTGCTGGCCTCTAAGGGACAGGAGTGGACGGAGAGAGGGGGAGGCTTTTGAAGAGATGAGAGTTTGGTAAGAGGCGCCAACTTCCAGCTCCCAAATGGGAGATCCCTTCTGTCAACTGACAGTAAAAGAAGGTGCCCCTGTAGATAATGTGAACTTTGAAATAATCCCATGAACGCAAAGTAGATCGTTTTACTCCATCTCATGAAAACAGCCTATTGTATGTACCTAAATTTTCCCAAAAGAGAGGAAAGAAGGAAAGTAGTTTTATTTTTAATATCTCCCTGCGTTTTTATATGGAAAGCAAATGTTACGTGTGCCGTTTTGGTACAAGAATTACGTTTTTTTGAAGGAATATTTGTTGTTTATGATAAGTTCCCAGGCTTGAACAAGCCCATTGAATTATATAAGGGAGGCATTTGAGATTGTGAGGACACCCGAAGCTATTTTCAAGTGCACAATGTATTACTGGACATACGTCCGAGACAAAGAAGTTCACTTCTTTCATTTAGCCTTCCAGAAGCATCCTGCGCTACTTATTTTTTTAAGATAAGTAACTTTATCTCTCTGGTGCAATGTCTGCATATATCAAATATATCTTGAAAGTTTAAAATAATAAAATTGCACAGATACTCCAAGGATTGTCTTCGCATAGTAATGATCATGGAGTTTGTTTACCTATGATGAGAACTGAGAGTCTAAATTTCACAGGTAATTTTAAATGAATACTACTTATTTTGCAATATGATGGTAAAGTATGAAATTATTCTCCTGACACTGCTACCCCAGGACCAACAGAAATGAGATTTCATCAGAAGAAGCTCTTTTATATCTTTGTGATTAACCAGTTGGGGCAGATCACATGTTTGACAAATATTTGATGATATTCTTGTGAAAATTCCTGAATTGAGTTTTTCAGGGAATACAAAAATCCCTATGGTTAGATTTTTTGTCACTAGTACATTTATTTAACGACTTCTGTTTACCCTGGCACTTCTCTCTGTACTATCTAATTTAAACGTTAAACCATCCCTCTATGTTAGGCAGGATAAATTAGTATCTTCACTGAATAGACTAGTAAACTGGCTCAGGCTCAGTGATTCCTCTACCAGATGACCAAGGAAAGTTGAAACTTGTCTTCCAATCTCGGTATTCTTATTTTGCTCTCACACTGAACCCTGTTCTTAAGGAGGTCACGTCACAAATCCGCACTCCCCACCCCCACACAAATAACATGCTTGCACACACACTCAAGCATACTGTACCTCATACTATACCTCCCATGAAGGAGGTAAAGGCAGAGTGTTGATGAGGTTCATAATCAGGGAAAATCATATTCAGTTGATGGTAAGCAGGACACCTTTCATGGAAGGACTGGTATTTTATTACGTGACATTTTTCAAGTCCCTGCTGTGTGCCAAGTATGAGAGATAAACAGCACTCTGTTCTCTGCCTTCACTTAGCTCAGAGTTCATGGGAAAAGACAGACAATTATAACCCAGGCTAACAGGCAGAAATGCAGATTGCTTTAGAATCACATGTAGGAGAGGCATGTACCACCCAGAACAGGTAACACCTGGCCAATGTCATGTCTGTTATTCTCTAAGCAATGGGGAGACACTGATGGATTGTATGCAGGGGGTTATGTCTGCCATGGTAAGAAAGGGATTTATTATGGGGTGCCTGTGTGGCTCAGGCTCAGTTGGTTAAGTGTCTGACTTCAGCTCAGGTCTTGATCTCATGGTTTGTGAGTTCCAGCCCCGCATCTGGCTCTGTGCTCACAGCTCAGAGCTTGGAGCCTGCTTCGGATTCTGCGTTTCCTTTTCTCTCTGCCCCTTCCCTGCTTGCGTGCTCCTTCCCTCTCTCTCTCTCTCTCTCAAAAATAAACATTAAAAAAGAAAGATATTATAAAGGAAGCTATTTGGGAAGTTATTGCAGCAATCTAGTCAATATATGTTTGAAGACCATATTAAGTCATTGCCAGGGGAAATTGAAGAGTACAGCTTTGGGAAGTCAAAGGGGCAGTTTTGGTGACAATTTGTATGCTGGGGACTAAGGAAAAGAATTTCAGAGTGATCCTCACATTATGAAAATAAAGTGACCCTCACTTTATTTTAATACATGAACACTTGCCTTATGGAATTGGTGAATTTTCTGCTAAAGAAAAAAGGCAAGTAAAATTCTGGTACATGATTAATAAATCGTTAAATATCAATATTGATTAGAGAATGGAATATAATAAGCAAGTAGGTCAAGAGACACATTTTTTTAAAAATGTTTTTTAAGGTTTATTTTTGAGAGAGAGAGAGAGAGAGAGAGCAAGACAGCAAGAGCATGAGCAGGAGAGGGGCGGAGAGAGAAGGAGACACAAAATCCAAAGCAGGCTCCAGGCTCCACGCTATCAGCACAGAGTCCAATGAAGAGCTTGAACTCACAAACCACAAGATCAAGATCTGAGCTGAAGTGACACACTTAACCAGCTGAGCCACCCAGATTCCCCCAAGAATTAAACATTTTAATTAAAAATTATAATGACAAGGAAATAAATATGAAATAATCTTGAAAATATGTGCTTTAAAAATGAATCATATACAATATATTTATAGTGTGTGTATAAATATATTACTGATATTACAATCAGTAATCAGTATATTTGCTGCTTAGTAAGATATAATATATTTACAGTACATATTTTCTCAGTAAATAAGCAGAAAAAGGGAGACAACTCTGGTGACGGTTCAGATTTGGGAAACATACAAGTTGAATTTGACCTTATTAAAAGGGGCGAGATCACTAAGACATAGACTGTAAAGGAAGAAGAAAAACAACTGAAGTCAGATCCTTGGAGAATGTCTTCCTGTGATATGCTTTAGGAAGACTAACATGACAAGAGTATGAATGGAATGAGGGAGAGAGGAGGTGGGGACAGTTTAGCTTGGCAGGGCCAGGGAGAAGGAAAATGAAGGCGAAGATGCAAGAAACACATAGGAAGTATCCAATACAAGCTTCCTCTAAGTAGGGACCTGACCTGTCACACTCCATGTTCTTTCTCCAATTCCTAGAATAGAGCCTAGTCAGTTCTCAAAAATACGTGGTGAATGTGGAATGGATGGTGCAGAACAAAATGGAGATGGTTAGAAATGCCATGAACAGGACAAACGATGAGTAACAAATTAATTATTCTGAAATAATAACCAATGGTTAGAAGACTCACGGTGCCATGATCAGAAAGGAAAAAAAAAATCAACACAAACACATGATTTGTAGGGTACAATTTTCAGGTTTCCCCCCAACCCTGTTTATATGGATATAGTAGAATGATAAGGAATTAGACATTTTCCAATGAATGATATGGGAGGGTGAGGGATTGGAGCTAAACTAGCAATTCTAGCTGAGGTAGACTCTATCTATCTTGTTTGCTGTGGCATTTTCTAAACCTAATCCCATGTTCAGCCCATCAAATGTTTACAGTATGTATTTGTTCAGTAAATAAATAGATAAAAGGAGACAATGGATGTGCCAGTGAAGTTTTGGGAAGCATACGTAACAAGCTGAATTTGACCTTGCTAAAAGGAATGAGACCACTAAGAGATAAGATGTAAAAAGAGAAGGACAAATAATTGGAAGACTGGTCCTTGAAGAATGCCTTTTTAATTTGGGATGTGAAAAAAAAAAAAAAAAGATAAGACAGTGAAAGGTAATTAGAGGTAGAGGAAAAGTACCAAGATGGTATGATTTTACATTGGCAGCAATGTGGAGAAGGAACTGAAGGAGAATAAGCCTAACTGGAGCAGGAAAGAGAGAGAGGGGGAGAGAGAGAGAGAGAGAGAGAGAATTTCAAGATGCAAGGTTTTTATTAATAAATGTAGAGAAGCTAGGAAAGCTTGATCTGAGGAAAAGGTTATTGGATTTAGTGACTAGGAGATCATTACTGACAAATGATAAGGAAATCTTAATAGTAAAATGAGGGTCAAAGCTTGTAAGGGGTAAATGTCAGAAGTCTAGTGATAAAAGGAGAAGTGATATTTTCAATGGGCTCCATATTTTGAAGTCAGGATTGCTTGGTGATGTAGATTTTACCAGACTTTGCCCAGGCTGCAAAGGGGCTGTTACCATTCCTGCTTATAAAGCAGCCTATGCCATTTCATTGAAGTGAATGGCAATTTAGTATAAAAAATGTAAAACCAAAATAAAACATGGCTTGTTCTTTTTCTCCATTTCCACTAAATAACTATGCGAGGTTCTCCAGACTGTATCGAGTATGCTACATTAACAGCACCAATGAGCAGGATGACCCAAGAGGAAAAGATGAGAGGTGGATGCACCATCAGCATTGTTATTGGCTTATATCATCTGGGCTTGTAATAAAAAGTGGAATAATCAGCAAGTTACTTGCACCCAGGAGATGATCATTTCTGCTGTTTGACCTAACGTGTCTTTAAAAGGACTTCCCTTTGCTGAGTTTCTCAAAGTTGATAATAAATATTTCATTAAAGTAGAGCTCAGGAAGAGCATCTTTACCCACTACTCTGCAATCAGTTTTGAGTCTTAAGACATGAATGCAATTCTAATATTAATCATCATATCATTCAGAAATTTTTAATAGTGTCTCATATGGTAATTGTATGGGCCATGGAGCTAGAGGTGAAACTGAGCTTTTCTGTTCCTTCCTCTGCCTCCAGAGATGATGTAGGGAAAGAAGGAATATATGTAGTGTGCTGTTATTGTCTAACTAATTTTAGAAAGCTATCTTTGGAATTATTTCTACCGCTTGTGACATATTGTTTGGATATTCTCAGCAACAGTAAATCTGTCTTTGAAAATGGATAGAAGTTAGGGAAATAGCTTTAAAGTTTGAATGGATTGCTGAGAAATAAAGTTGAGATCACAATGAGTAATTTTATTTCTAATCAAGTGAGGAGTAATTTCGAGGCAGTGCACCTTATGTTCTTATGTATCACATCATTGTATCTGTGTTATATTGGGAAAAGCATCAGCAGAATGCAAAGATACTCGAGTACTTTGGACATGGAATGTTAGAAGTGTGGCGTGAAGTTTTGTTTCTTGTGTGTTTTTTTTTTATTTGTTTCTTTGCTTTTTAATCTTGAGATGATACACAAAATACCTCACCTCAACTCAGCATTCTGATTGATTCCTGGTTATAAATCTCAATGATTGGGAACAGCGGCAGTGACTGAGAGGGAAATGAGCATGGTGACCAAATGACCGTTAATTGTATGTGTAGCAAAGGGACATTAAAAGAGAAATATCTAGAAAAAAAGAAGATATCGACAAACAGACCATTGAATATGTACCATGAAGAAGTAAAGGATAAAGGAAAAGATTTGGAAGGAAGAAAGGATAGTCAGGAAAGAAAGGGCATTGTTAAAAACTATGCTTATTGGAGAAGTAGCTGAATTGCCCGAAAAAAAAAAAAAAGTGCCTTTTGAAGCTGGTGAACTGTAATTTCTTGTGAAGTCTTGTACAGCCTGAGCCTGTTGTTGGGCCAAAGCCAAGTGTTTCCAGATGGCCACTATAACCAGGAGGCCCCTTGACAACTCACTTCAGAGTCTATAACAAATGGAAAATGAAAGGTATGCCTCCTTATTAAGATTGTCTATGCATTCAAACAGGGGCATCCTTTATCAAGCATTCTGCCGATGCTGTGGCTGCTGTTCCCACCCCAAACGCTATTTCACTTATGATGAGAAGAAGAGATCTCATTAATAAACCAGAGCACCCAATATTCCTGTAGTATTTAGATGACATCCCAACACTTCACAGGAAATGAAGTACAACAGACCCAGAGAGAATTTTATAGCAGTTTCCACTTTTTATATGTCATATGGAATCATCAACTTCTGAACAAACTTAAGATTTAAGGTGTACATGTCAGTACACATATATCTATGTACAAAGAAGAAATCACCACAGGATTTGCTTAGAAGGGTTTTAACGATGAAAGGGGTTTTTTCACTTACGTGAAGAATGAGCCTAGTGAAACACATTAAAGGTTGTTTTCAACTTCTGTACTCAGACGAGGACAAAATATGAACATAAATAAAGGGCAGAAATCTCATCTCTATTTTATGTTAAAGTTTGAAATTTAAAGAAATATATTCCTGAGTTGTTTTCTGAGACATATTAGACTTACTCTACAGAAGATTGGTAACAAAGGAGATGTCAGATATAATCTATAAATCCTAGAAACCTTATGTTGGAAAGACAGAAGTGAGTTGAAGGTTAGTAAATATGTAAAGGAAAATGAGAATATTTGATAAATAAAAGCCATTCAAGGAAATAGCCTATCTTACTTTCCTTTCCTTTTATATCATATAATAGTTGCTAAAAATTATTGCCTATTATGTATTGATTGTCTGGAATTGGTTTTTAGAATCTGTATGTACTTTAGCTATGGTTTTATTCACAAAACACATCTATTTTTCTACAGATATTCTATTTCTGTAAAGGAATAAAATTAAATAAGATTGTATTGCTCTTATCCTTTAAATGGGATTAATTTGAGAGGATGGTTGGCATTATGCTCTAAATTGTTAGATTATATTACTGGATAGTTTATTTCCATTCCTTGGATTGAGTCGACCCTTGAGATTAAAAAAAATACCAGCTATGCAATCATTTAAAGCCGTGTGGTTGACCTGAGTTCTTGGTTTTAAGCATTGTGGCATGAGGAATTTCAGAGGTTTCTATATGGAATTTCAGAGGAATCAGTCTTGGACAAAGTTACACTTGCTTCTCTTAGAGATATTTTCAAATTTGTGTTTCAAAAAATTATTCTGGCCATATTGTGGAGAATTGAATGGAAAGGAAATACTGGAAGAAGAAAGGAAGTTGGGTGGGTTTTCCAGCAATCGATTTGAGAAAAGCAGTATTATCCACTGTTTAAAAGCATGGACTTTGACTCCGGACTGCCTAAGTTTGAACACAGCATCGTTCACTTACTAGCTGTGTGACTTTGGGCAAATAAGTTAATCTTCCTGTTTCAACTTTCCTATCAAAATTCTTATCTGGGAATAATAATAGCTCTTGGCTCAAGAGTTCTATTTAGAAATAAATGAGTTAATGTACCATAGATCATGCCAGGCACAAGGCAAGTACAGTGTACGTATGGGCTGTTAGTGAACTAGGTGATTGGAATGGAGATACAAATAAGTGGACCACATTTGAGTATCTTTAGGTATTAGAATAAGCAATAATTAGTGATAATATGACAATGGGGGAGGGGATCGGAGAAGGCATTTTCATATGTCATTTACTAAAATAAAAATATCTCTAGAGGTAAAGGATTGTGGAACAATGAGGACTTAAAATAAAATGTTATTTTTTTTTAAGAATCATGGTCCTAAGTCAAAGTATTTTGGTGATATTCTTTGTTTTGTATGAGTAGAACATACAGGTAAGTTAAGTCCATGAGAAAGATAAAAATTAGGAGTTCAGAACTCCATTTAGTTGCTACTTGACTGAGAGACCCAAGGTGAGAGGTCTCTTTCTGGTGATATGTCTCCTTGTGTATGATATGAATCTTGCATTTATTTTTTCCTAAAGAACTTTCTGTCTGCCTTACAACATTTCATGTGCACTCTGACCTTCTAGTGTGAAAGTGTCATTAACACAATAAATCCTTTTAAAGAATTAGATATTAGAGGCAATGAGATATTATGACTGTATATAAATGGCAGGTAACTGCAATTTCTTCTTCTTATAAGTAGTGATTTTTACTTTTATTTTTTTTCAATAGGGCTTTCCGAAAATACTTGCCACTTACAAGATTTATTAAAGAGTAATGTATATATTTTCTTGTAGCCAAAATTACTTTTTAATGCTATATAATTCTTTGAATTCCTCAAAGAGAGTGCTAAGTCATTGAGTGGTCATACATTGGATGGATCATTGATATGAGCTGTATTTTTTCAATTTGATTATTTTATATTTCATATAAAAGGGCATTATTTTTTTAATGTTTATTTATTATGTGGGGAAGGAAGAGAGAGAGAGAGAGAGAGAGAGAGAGAGAAAACCTGAGCAGGGGAGAGGCAAAGAGAGAGGGAGACACAGAGTCCAAAGCAGGCTCCAAGCTCTGACCAGCAACAGAGCCCAACTCAAATCTTGAATTCACAGACTGGGAGATCATGACCTGAGCCGAAGTCAGACTCTTAACCGACTGAGCCACCCACGTGCCCCGAAAGGGCGTGAAGTGTTAAGCAAATCTATGTGATTGTATACCAATTTCAATGATTTATTCTTTCTATTTTTCTCATTCAGTCTGCTCCCAGTTTTCAAGAGGAGTCTATGCTATTTTTGGATTTTATGATAAGAAGTCTGTAAATACCATCACATCATTTTGTGGAACGCTCCATGTCTCCTTCATCACTCCCAGCTTCCCAACAGATGGTACACATCCATTTGTCATTCAGATGAGACCTGACCTCAAAGGAGCACTTCTTAGCTTGATTGAATACTATCAGTGGGACAAGTTTGCATATCTCTATGACAGTGACAGAGGTGAGTGACCATATCTCTATGTCTTTGTAACGGGTCAAATTCAAAGCCTACACTTGGCACTTATGTATGATGTTATGGAGCTACACAAACGTATTAAAGTCCAAGGGTCAATTGATTTAATTTTGCTGTGTAACTGAATAATGCAATTTGAAACTTCGGAAACATATTAACGGTTAAAATAAAAGTTGTGAATGTACAATTTAAAGATATAGACTCTGTCGACTCAATGTGCTAATGCTTAGTTGTCATTTAATAGCACTTTCTGGCATCAACAGCTGAGGCCCTATGGACTACAATTTCTAGTCAGTTCAGTGGCTGCCTTGAAAATGAGTTTAAGCAAAACATGAATAAATACATAAATAAGAACTCCTAAAGAAATTAGTAACGATTAAATATTTTTACATGCAAAAATTTTATCAGGCAGGTATGATTGTTATTAACCTTGCTTTAAAATGACATCCCTGAATCTTCGAGAAGTTGAAGGACTTGCTCACGATCCACTTGAGCAAATGGTACAATTTGACACAGGTCTTCTGACACCAAACCCATAATTTTAGGTTTATGATAAGGTATTATTGATTAGCACACCAGTCAGATGGAATCTTGGCTCATCATAATAAGTTGTTTTTTCAGGAGGAGTTATTTCCTTTGTGTTTCCCACATCTCTTGTTGCAAAGTTTGGTGATAAGAGACCTGCTTGACTTATATGTCATAGAATCCTGATGTTCTTTATTAAATATTTATGTATGTATGTATGTATGTATGTATGTATAGTTGCTACATTATAGTTGCTAATGTTACATTAGTTTCACGTGTACAACAGTGATTCAACATCTGTGTATATTATGCCAAGGTCACAAGCATAGCTACATCTATCACCACACAACACTATTACAATACCACTGATACATTCTTTATGCTGTGCATTTTATTCTCAAGACTTATTCATTCCATACCTGGAAGCCTGTATTTCCCACTCCCCTTCACCATTTTGCCCAACTGACCACTCTTTTCCCCTTTGACAGCTATCAGTTTGTTCTCTGTATTCTGTTTTCTGTACTTTGTACTTTGTTCTCTGTGTTTATAGGTCTGGTTCTGCTTTTTTTTTTTTATAGATTCTGATTCTGTTTGTTTATTCATTTGTGTTGTTTTTTAGAGTCCACAAATGAGTGAAATCATGTATTTGTCTTTCTCTTTCTGACTATCTTACTTAGCATACTACCTTCTAGATCCATCCATGTTGTAACAGATAGCAAAGTCTCATCCTTTTTTATGACTAAGTGATATTCCATTGTATATATAACATATCTTATTTATCCATTCATCTATTAGTAAAGGCGGGCTGCTTCTATATCTTGGCTATGGTAAGTAATGCTGCGATAAGCATAGGGGTGCATATATCTTTCCAAAGTGGTGTTTTTATTTTCTTTGGAATCTCAGATGTTAACTATTCTTGGGTCTATGATTTGGCTTCAGTGGGTGTGTCTACTTACTAAAGTTGTATGAACATTTTGTGCACATGTTTGCATATACACTTTTCTAAAAGAAGTATCCATAACCAAACCCCAAAAGGTTAAGAACCACTATTTTAAGAGCACCTAAGTACCAAGCTGTGCTTCCTTCGGCAGCTTGCTTCCTGTGATATTGAAAGGTTCAAATGAAAACCAGAAGCCCGTTTCGACCAAAATAGGGCACCTTGTTAACCTGCAAGGGCAGGCAAGAAGAGAGCCAGCTGTCAGTCAGTTCTCCGTTGATCAGTTTGTAGGCAGCAGCCCTATCTGGAGTGCTCAAGCTCAGCGTCTGATTCTCTGCCCCTTCTCCGGGTCCAGAGAATCAGAACACCCAGTGGAAAAGCCTGTCAGCACTCGACAAGCTGGAAAAAGTTGCTATGTCAACAACTTCTCCCCCCTGCTTTGAAAAGGGAGAGCTTTGCTATTCCTCTGAGCAATGAAAAACTAAAACCGAACCACTGAGAGAAAATATGGATTGCAATGCGCTGGATGATTCGGAAGCATACTTCTCATTAATGTAATAAAAGATCTTACAAAACTGACCTTATTCATAGCCTTTCCTCTTGCCCTCTGCCAACTCCTTAAGCACTCTGTTATGTTAATAAAATGAGCCTGCCCTGCTGTTTGGGAGTATTCTGAGTACCTCTTTCACCCTTGCATCCTGTTGCCGTGATTTCTGCCACCCAAACATATTTTCTCTCTGGACGCTCTTTTTCATTGTCTTCACTCCAGGCCAGGCCTCCACCATGTGTTCATTCTCTCTTCCTCTCCATTTCCACACTTGCTTCTCTTTAATCCATCTTCCACAAAGTAGCTGGGAATACATAAATGCTTTCCAATGCTTTTCTGACCTCATCATTCCTTTGGTTAAAGTGCTTCTCATTAAAAGGAAGATACAGTTGGAAATTCTTAACATGGCTTTAAGGTCTGATTCCTGGCAATTTATCCTGCTTCCTCACTGAGTTAAATCCATCTAATTAACCTTCTTTCACTATCTCCAGGTGCACCAAACCAAACTCTTTCGCCTCAAATCTCCACACACATCTCTAGTTCTTTCTCCTCGTTGGCGTCTTAGCTTACAGAGACAGCGTTTTCAGAGAGCCGCATTTCATACTGTTATTCTCTCTCAAAGAAGCCTCTTATTTTCCTACATAGTACTTGTCACAATTTATAATTAATAGTAGTATTCATTCATTTACTCAGAACTGCTACTGAGCTCCTACTATGCTCCAGGGACTGTTTTAGTCACACACAGACCAAACATTATGTCTTCTATTTGGCTCTGGGTATAAGCCCCAGGAAGGCAATGTCCAGGCAGTACCCATGACACTGGGTGTACAGTTCCTAATTGTACACATTGGACCTAAGATAATACTGGAACTGAGCTGATAGTCATAAATAGAATTAATAAGTGAATGAGTCAAGCATCTGTATATTTTAAAAAAATATTTATTTATTTATCTGTTTATTTATTTTAGAGAGTGTGAGTAGGGAAGAGTCAGAGAGAGAGGGGGACAGAGGATCTGAAGTGGGCTCTGTGCTGACAGCAAAGACCCCAATGTGGGGCTCAAGCTCACAAACTGTGAGATCATGACCTGAGCTGAAATTGGATGCTTACCCAACTGAGCCACCCAGGTGCCCCGAGCATCTGTGTATTGTAAGTTTGAGATGATATTAAAACCCAGTTCTCACTTGCTAAATTGAAGAATCAGAAGTTGAATTCTCTTCACTGTTTGACAAGGTTGAAGGTGGCATTTTTACCTCAGGGCCGTACTTCACCCTCAATGTGACTCCCTCTAGGTGAAACTGAACTTTTGAGAAAACTCATGTAGACAACAGCTGCCATAAATAGGAAACGAAAAACTGGAGTATTTGAAGAGAGATACTGAAGAACAAAAAGCTCTGGGAAATGATCAGGTGAAGATGGATGAGTTTATATACTTGTGACAAGAACCCAAAACATTTTGGGTGACTTTATTAGTACTTTGGAAATATTAAATGAAAATGAAGTGATGAGATAATATCAAGTCATGAAACCATGTAAATTGATATCAGTTTAAGTTCATCCATGGAGAGAAGAATATTACTTATAATATTAAGTATTATATATTGAGGACAAAAAGGTTATATGGACACATGTTTGAGGTGTTCTCAAATAATTGCTCCTATTTTAATATAAAGAATACTACACCGGATCTGGAATTATTTTCAGAGATAAATGTGTAAGACTCAAAATACTACCAAAAACTTGATCTTTACAGTGTTTTGCTTGGATCAATGAAATAGGATTTTTGCTATCTGATTTTTCCTTATACTGTCTTCATTTTTATAACTTTTCCATCATATTACATCTTAAAAAGTTCATTCATGCAGTCATCGTGCAACTGGGTTTCTTTCCTTTGATCCTTAACCCATTTCTCATATACTTCAAGGAAATGCCCCCTTATTAGTGTCATATGAGAACGCATCTTTGTTCCCTTTATCCATACTATGCATTCTTTAAAAATAGATTCCATGATTTCATCTCTCAGTATAGCTCTACATGCTTCAATTTCAAATAATTTGGTCTGTGTTTGATGTGGCACTCTACTTCCTGGATTATAAGGTGAATGTTTTTTTCAAAATTTTAAAGGTTTTATTTTAATTCCAGTTAGTTAGCATACAGTGTTATATTAGTTTCAGGTGTACAGTATAGAGGTGCAATACTTCCATACAACATGGTACTCATCACAGCAAGCACCCTCCTTAATCCCCGTCCTCCATGTAACCCATGCCCCCACTCCCCTCCCCTCTGGTAACCATCACTTTGTTCTCTGTAGTCAGGACTTTGTTCCTCTCTCTCTCTCTCTCTCTCTCTCTCTGTCTCTCTCTCTCTCTGTCTCTCTCTCTCTTTCTCTCTCTCTTATTTTTCTCCTAAGCTTGTTTTGTTTTCTTAAATTCCACATGTGAGTGAAATCATATGGTATTTGTCTTTCTCTGACTTGTTTCGCTTAGCATTATACTCTCTAGATCCATCTATGTCATTGCAAATGGGCAGATTTCATTCTTTGTGTATACATACCACATCTTCTTTATTCATTCATCAATTGATGGACATTCAGGCTGCCTCCATATCTTGGATATTATAAATAATGCTGCTGTAAATGTAGAGGTGCATGTATCTCTTTGAATTAGTGTTTTTGCATTATTTGGGTAAATACCCAGTAGTGCAATTACTGGGCCATAAGGTAGTTCTATGTTTAAGTTTTTGAGAAACCTCCATACTGTTTGCCACAGCGGCTGTGCCAGTTTATATTCCTACCAACAGGGCACGATGGTTCCTTTTTCTCCACATCCTTGCCAACGTGTGTTGTTTCTCGTGTTGTTGATTTTAGCCATTCTGACAGGTGTGAGGTAATATCTCATTTTAGTTTTGATTTGCATTTCCCTGGTGATGAGTGATGGTGAGAAACTTTTCATGTGTCTGTTGGCCATCTGTATGTGTTCTTTGGAGAACTGTCTGTTCATGTTCATTGTCATGTTACAAATGATTAGATTATTTGCATTTTGGGTGTTGAGTTTTATAAGTTCTTTATGTATTTTGGATACTAACCTTTTATCAGATATGTCATTTGCAAATATCTATTCCTATTCTGTAGGTTGCCTTTTAGTTTTGCTAAGTATCTCCTTTGCAGAAATAATTAACCTCTGCAAAAGAAGAAGCTTTTGATGTAGTGCCAATAGTTTATTTTTGCTTTTGTTTCTCTTGCCTCAGGAGACATATCAAGAAAGAAGTTGCTATAGCCAATGTCAAAGAAGTTACTGCCTATGTTCTCTTCTAGGATTTTATTAAAATAAATAAATCTTGTTTATTTAGAGGGAGAGATTCAGGTCTCACATTTCAGTCTTCAATCAATTTTGATTTTATTTTTGTGTAAGGTGTAAGAAAGTGGTCCATTTTTATTCTTTTGCATATTGCTGTCCAGTCTTCCCAACACCATTTGTTGAAGAGACTGTCTTTTACCCATTGGATATTCTTTCCTGCTCTGTTAAGATTAATTGACCATATAAGTGTGGGTCCTTTCTGGATTTTCTATTCTGTTCCATTGATATATGTGTCTGTTTTTGTGCCACTATCATACTCTTTTAATGATTACAGCTTTGTAATATAACTTGACGTCTGGAATTGTGATACCTACAACTTTGCATTTCTTTTTCAAGATTTGTTTGGCTATTTGAGGTTTTTTGTAGTTCCATACAGATTTTATAATTATTTGTTGTAGTTCCATGGAAAATGCTATCAGGATTTTGACAGGATTGCATTAAATGTTTAGATTGCTTTCGGTAGTATAGACATTTTAACATTTTAACAATATTTGCTTTTTTTTATTATTACAAATAGTTTATTGTCAAATTAGTTTCCACATAACACCCAGTGCTCATCCCCACAAGTGTCCTCCTCCATGCCCATCCCTCCTCCCCCCACATCCATCAGTCCTCAGTTTTTGTCAGCATTCAAGAGTCTCTCTTGGTTTGCCTCTCTCCCTTTCCCCCACCATTTCCACCCTTCTTCTCCCCCTTGGTCCTCTGTTAAGTTCCTCCTAATCCTCCTATACGTGCACACACAATATTTGCTTTTGTAATCTATGAGCATAGAATGTCTTTCCATTCCATGAGGGTAGAATGTCTTTCCATTTCTTTTTCTTTTTTTTTTTTACACTTATTTATCTTTTGAGAGACAGGGAGAGACAGAGCACAAGAGGGGAAGAAGGGCAGAGAGAGAATGAGACAGAATCCGAAGCAGGCTTCAGACCCTGACAGTGGGCTCAAACTCACAAACCATGAGATCATGACCTGAGCCGAAGTTGGATGCTTAACTGATTGAGCCACCAGTCTCCCCTCTTTCCATTTCTTTGTATCATCTTCCATTTCTTTCATAAGCATTTTGTAGTTATCATAGTATGTATAAGTTTTTCACCTCTTTGATTAGGTTTATTCCTGGATGTCTTATTATTTTATGTGCAATTGTAAATGGCATTTTTTTTAAATTTCTCTTTCTGCTGCTTCATTATTGGTGTATAGAAATGAAAGATATTTCTGTGCATTGATTTTGTATCCTGCAGTTTTACTGAATCTATGTATTAGTTCTAGAAGTCTTTTGGTGGAATCTTTTGTGTTTTGTATCTATAGTATTATATCATCTGCAAAGAGTGAAAATTTTAATTCTTCCTTACCAGTTTGGTTTCATTTTATTTCTTTTTGTTGTATGATTGCTGTGGCTAGGACTCCAGTCCTATGTTGAATAAAAGTGGTGAGAGTGGGTAGCCTTGCCTTGTTCATGACCTTAGGGGAAAAGCTCTGAATCTTTCACCATTAAGGATGATGCTGGGTGTGGCTTTTTCATAAATGGCGTTTATTATGTTGAGGTATGTTCCCTCTAAATCTACTTTGTTCAGGGTTTTTAATCATGAATGGATGTTATATTTTGTCAAGTGTGTTTTCCTCATCTATTGAAATGATCATATGGTTCTTATCCTTTCTCCTATTTTGTGATGTTTTATATTGATTGATTTATGAATATTGAACCACCCTTGCAATTCAGGAATAAATCACACTTAGTTGTGGTGAATGCGTTTTTTTAATGCATTGTTGAATTCAGTTTGCTAATATCTTATTGAGAATTTTTGCTTTTATGTTCATCAATAATATTGGCCTGTAGTTCTCTTTTTTAGTGGTGTCTTTATCTGATTTTGGTATCTGGGTAATTCTGGCCCCATAGAATGAATTTGGAAGTTTTTCTTCCCTTTCTATTTTTAAAATAGTTTGAGAAGATTAGGTATTAACTCTTCTGTAAATGTTTGGTAGAATTCACCTGTGAGGCCATCTTGTCCTGGACTTTTGTTGGCTGGGATTTTTTTTTTTTTTGATTACTGACTCAATTTCTTTGCTGGTTATCTGTCCAAATTTTCTGTTTCTTCCTGTTCTAATTTTGGTAGATTATATGTTTCTAGGAATTCATCCATTTCTTCCAGGTTGTCCAATTTTTTGGCATCCAGGTTTTTACCAGTTTCTAATCATCTTTACTTTTCTAAGAGTCTAGAATTAAGTAAACATATTGGTAAATTTTAATTCTAAATATATTAATTGACGTCTTTTGAGCAGCATAGGACCCAAGCATGACAATCGCTCTCTAACGTTCTGCCCCAAATATGAACTAGTTGAAAAAAAATTTTTTGCTGTGCTTTGTTTGTTACTCTGCTAGTAACTAAGACTGCCACTTTCACCCTTCCTGCATCCAACCTTCCATCAAAATACTGAACAAGTCCAAGAGTCCACACCCCAATTTTAAATGAGGGAGAACATAGACACATCCTGGCATTTATAGAGGTCATCTTTGACCATTTCAAGTTTGCCCATGGGAGGGGTGCTGAAATATTCATTTGGTGCCTGTGGTGTTTTAGGACTGCTGGTGTCTTCTATTTATCCAAGCCATATTGCAACAGCTTGCCACTTCTTGATGACCCAGGGCCCTTCCTAAAAGCTGCATATTATTACTTTATAGACAGTCAGTAGATAGATCTTCAATACATTTTGAACTATAGAGTAATGGCTTAACCATGTTAATGCATTAAATATAATTTTATCTTTGTGTGAAATTTGAACCAGGACTTTAATCAAAATGTTTTTTTTTAATGTATTGGTTCAATGTCAATAAAGTAGGGTAACACCTTCCTATCAACAGTAAGTAAAACCAGAACTAACGCTTTATATCTTTAGGTCTTGATTTTAATTTTGAACCATACTGTTTGTTCCCTGAAGGGAAGGCGCTTTGATTCCAGTTCCAAGAAGAAATCATGCATAGAATAAAATTATAAATTTCTTTTCAGATGTTCCTGAGAAAGTCAATGAGGGAAATGTATGTTAATCTAATCTGGCCTAGGCAAGCTGCCATGATTTAGTGATCATAAATATTAAATTTTGTGCCTGAGAGATGAAAAAGGGCAGTGAATTTTAAGTGGAACAAAGAAAATATTTTTAAGAAGAAAAAAATAGTCTGAATGAAATATATCTATTTGCAGTAATCATTTTTAATTCTACCTACTAATGTGCAAATTAAAACACTTAAACTTTCCCTGTCTTTAGGCTGATGACTTTTCTGTAACTCTCTTGCAGTGTTATTAACACCAGCTCAATATGAAAGTGTGAAGTACTGATAGTAATACTTTGGGAGAGTTTTAGGGAGACTGTCAGCTTACAAATAGGTTATACAACTGTAACTAGTCTCATAACAATTAGGCAAAAGAAGAAGTAATGTAATTCAGCCAGACATAACCTAGCCACCTTTATTTTAGTCAAAAGTCTGAGAACTTATAGAGCTTAGAACTTAATTTTAGATGCTTGTAATATTCTTAAGATGCTTTAGAATGTATTTTAAATAAATTTATTAAGAGGAATAGTTAATTTTCTGTTTTTTCCTTTCCTATTTGTAGATAAACAACTGTAGACCTCAAGTTTTCTTTGCTCTGCGTAATTCAGAAACTAGTCTCTGCTATAATTCAAATAGCTTGATATGGTATAGATACTAGAGTAGAATAACTTTAAATAAACCAATATTTATATAGAATTCCCACTGTCCATACAAGTTGATATTCTGATTAAGGGATAGAGGTATTTATAAAGATACTTCTATGCTAGTCTTTGTAGAAGAAAAAAGTCATTATATTAAGTAATACTTTTTCCCCTAATTAGAGTATGGTATCAGGAGACCAAGCACATGAATTTGTGTTAGGTTTGAAGATTAATTTCACCTCAATAGTTGTAGCATGTATTTTCAGTGATTTTTAAATTTTAAATTGATCTGTTAGTTTCTAAGTAATCAGAATTAATGCAAAACTCTTAGTTGTAAGGAGGACACAGATCAAGTTGAGAGACTGAGAGATCACTTAATGAGTAAACAAATCTAAAAAATGGATTACTAAGCATAGGACAGCCATCTCCTCAAGTCATGATTCAGACCATGTCATGGATTGTGAGTTACTTCTGGCTGTCCATAGGAGATGATTTAGTATTTTTCATTGTCTTCTGATGACACCAAATTAATCAAATCTGATATTGCACCCCTTAAGCTATTTAGCTTCCTAATGGATGTATGTTTCTAGGCTTCATAGGTTACAAAATATTAATTCTGAGAGTTTTAAAAGCAAAAGCGCCACCCTACCTGTGAGTTAATTTTGACACATATAATGAGGTAAAAACTCAACCATTTCTTTAAATACATTCTTACTAATTTAATATATCATCTCCATATTCATCTGCCAATAAATGTTAGGTATAGAAATATTACTTGATGAAATCCATTTACAAATTGTTATTTATATTTTAAATTTCCTGTAATATATATTGAAAGATGGAACAGTATATGAAGAACAACACCACTTGAAATTTTAGTGTGTGGTAAATTTCATGATTAAATAAAAACAAAATAAATAATTGATTGCTTAGAAGTAAAGAATCCCACTCATAAGTGCTATGTCATAATATGTGGGGAGCATACGGAGCATCATCCATGGACATAACGTTTTTAAGGGGTAACAAGGAAGAGTTAGTTGCAGAAAGATTAGAATGTGGAAAAGTAATAAACTATTTGTAAAAAAAAAAAGAATGTGGAAAAGTAGGACTGAGATAGTAGAAGAGGTTTAGAAAATTATCATTTTTTTCCTACTCACAAAGAAGGCTGGATAGACTTAATAACTGTTTTCAAGCACTCTGAAATCTGTTGTGATGAACTGTATATTCTGTCTTCACTGATGATGAAACACAGGAAGAGGGTTTGAATTATATCATGGAAAGATTTACCTTATTTATAGTGAATGGAAATCATAGGTGACCCAGGAAGTTTTTAAAGAAGTTTTATCATTGGTCAATTTTTTTTACAAAGGAATATGATCTTTTGTTTAAATAATCCCTTCAGAAATTCTTGTTTTTTGGTACGAGACTAGACAGAGGAAACTTATTGTTGTTTTACCAAAAATCCAAAATTCACTTTAAGTTCAATTTATGGCTCAATTTTCCAATTTGGAATAGAAATAAATTCTTTTCAATTTTCATAGCAAAACATTTTAAATTAAAAAATAGAATAGTATGAAGACCCCCAAAGGACTCTTTTTTTACATTTTTTCAATGTTTATTTAGGTTCTTAAAAAATTTTTAATGTTTTATTTATTTCTGAGAAAGAGAAAGAGACAACATGAGCAAGGGAGGGTCAGACAGAGGGAGATAAAGAATCTGAAGCAGTCTCCAAGCTCTGAGCTAGCAGTCAGCACAGAGTCTGACATGGGGCTTGAACCCACGAGCCATGAGATCATGACCTGAGCCCAAGTCAGATGCTTTACTGACTGAGCCACCCAGGTACCTTTGAAGGTTTACTTAGTTTTGAAGAAGAGAGAGACAGAGTGTGAGCAGGAGAGGAGCAGAGAGAAAGGGAGACACAGAATCCAAAGCGGGCTCCAGGCTCTGAGCTGTTAGTACAGAGCCCTAGGCAGGACCCTGAACTCACAAACGGTGAGATCATGACCTGAGCAGAAGTCGGATGCTTAACTGGCTGAGCCAACATGGACCCAACCCCCAAGGACTCTTAACTCAGCTTTGTTAATGACTAATATACAAGGAATCCTCTATACCCTTTTGCCTTTCACAATTATTTTGAAACTAATACTTGACATCATGTCATTTCATCTGTACATATTTCAGTTTGTATTTTGAAAGAATACTCTTGTTTTCAACATAGCCACAATATCATTAGCATATGCAGGCAGATTAACAGTAATTCATTAATATCATCATCTATTTTTCCCACAGTTTATTTGAATCAAGATAAAAATGAGGTCCATATCTCCAAATTGTTTAATATATCTCTTAAGTGGTTTATAACATAATGTAGAGTTTCAATTTGATGTTTGCAACACTATGATATTCAGTGTATTATTCGGATATCTATTCCTTATAGATTGCTAGCTAGGTCTAGATACTTGTTAAGACTCATGTTCACTTTTTGGGGAGGAATACTCCACAGATGGTTTAAATATTCCTATTTAGAGACATGTAACTTCTGTTCATCTCTTTTTGTTTGTTGGCAGCAGTTAATGACTGTAACCTTGATTCACTAATTCACTTGGTGTTACAAGATGGTCATAATTCTAAACCTGTATACCTTCATCATTTATTAGCTGGAGTCTTTCATAAAAGGAAAACCTGTCTTAATTAATTTTTATCCTGAATATAGTTCATATAGGAAGGGCAAAAAAAATATGTGTTTCTCTTACTTTATTTACAAATTTCAGAATAATAACTCAGCTCTTAGTGTCCCTCAAAGGCAACCAGATACTTATACATATATTTAAATATCACTGATTCAATTTCTTTGCTGGTCATCAGTCTGTTCAAGTTTTCCGTTTCTTCCTGGTTCAGTTTTGGTAGTTTAGATGTTTACATATCATTAAGAATTCATGGATTTAAAATATTTTATGTATTTAAAAGTCTTGCCATTGTTATCCTTATTGAAACCCAAATCACTTAAAGTGATCTTTGTGACATTGGCTCCTGAGTTCTCTGACCCAGTGCTGATAGTTTTGGAGCACTTCCTTCCAAATATTCCCTTCTGTATCACAAGGTGTTCTTGCTAATCTTAGGTATACTTGGCTGGTGTTTAGTTAATGAGATTTTTAATGATGTTTTCCAGGTACTATAGTTTAACATTTAATATTTTTTGTTTTTTTAAAATTTTTATAAAAATATTTTTTATGTTTATTGTTGAGAGACAGAGATGGAGAGTGAATGAGAGAGCACGTGAGTGGGGGAGGGGCAGAGAAAGAGAAAGACAGAGGATCTGAAGTGGGCTCTTCACCGACAGCAGTGAGCCCAATGTGGGACTGGATGCTTAACCAACTGAACCACCCACATGCCCCTATAGTTTTTAACATTTAGAATGCAAATATTTTTGCCATAGTAAATAGACTTAATTAAGGTTTAGTACATGAATAAAAGTTATAGAACACATTAGGTAAATCTCACATTTTATGGGTTAAAAGGAAGGAAACAGCATTCTTCTGAGAAAGTTGCAGATCTTTCTGGAATCAGGAAGATGATGTGATAAGTTCTGGATTCTTTTTGGAGACCAGATTTTGTGTTGTTCATTAAACTAGTAATAGAAATCATGAATTTAGGTTGGCCGTGAAGAGCTGAAGTGATGTGAAAAACAAGTTTATGTACTGCCCTTCCAGATTTAACTTTAGGCAACAAATTCACAAATTGAGGTAATGTATGAACAATTGGAAATAGAAATAACATTTTCTAAGTCATATGATGCAATAAGTAAAGTCACTACTAAATACAAAACTGGTCCCCCAGTTGGGAAATCAAGTAAATGTAACGAGTCTATGCTAGAAAACTAACTGCTACCATCTGGTTCATAGGTGAACATTTTAATCCCCATGGATCAGCCCGAATAACAAAGAAAATGATATAACAGAGGCTGAGGAGAAGCAACTGCTGACTGGAAGATGATAGAAGGGGGTATACCAGACATCTCGAGGTTACTGGTTCTTACACACACAGAGTCTCATGTAGATTTTCTCCCTGAAAGTGTTCGCTCCCTACAAGTGTTCGCGACCTCCTCAAGGATGTTACTCTATTACTCGTATGTAATAGAACAGTCTTCCATTCTGTAAGAGAAAGAAATGTGTGCACTGTCTTTGTATTTCACTTTAACCAAAGATATCACAGACATTACTCTTAAGTAGTATCCGAAAGAAGACAGCTGAGAGAGCTGATAGAAGGGGAGACTATTTTCTCCCCAAACTCTTGGCTCTTTCCATCAAAACAATAGTATTTAGATAAAAGGGTTTCTGATGTGAAGTGGAAATAAGTCGATGTTGATAAAGATCATAGCTGGAGCTGTTTAGAGGAGTCAACATCCCCTCGGCTGCACGAAAATATCAGCCTTAAAAATGTATTCACCGTCAATTTCACAACATAATTCTGAGTTATTGAAGTTGCTTTAGCAGTCATCATTTTTCTTTGCCTTCCTAGGCTTATCAACCCTGCAGGCAGTGCTGGACTCCGCTGCTGAAAAGAAATGGCAGGTGACTGCTATCAATGTGGGAAATATTAACAATGACAAGAAAGATGAGACCTACCGATCACTTTTTCAAGATCTGGAGTTAAAAAAGGAGCGACGTGTCATCCTGGACTGTGAACGGGATAAAGTAAACGACATTGTAGACCAGGTTAGCTATTCTCTGTTTTCTAATGGCACCAAATATAGAATATGCATGCAATGTCAGCATTTACAATGAGTCTTTGTGTGAGGTGCTTGAACAGCAGTTTTTACTTTATGGTTTATGTAGGATGCAGCACAGATCATCAATTAAATTATCTCCGGCTTGAGTTAGCAATAACAGATGGTCTTCAATAATGCTGACACTTCTAATCATTACATATATTCAATATGTAATTCCTGACTTTATATGATAAGCATTGCCTTAAACTTTGATATTTTTAGTTGGAAATTTAAAATTTAACTTGTTGAACTTTGTAGAGATAAAGAAGTAGCCACATTAAGTGAAATTGAGCTACATGAATTCTTTGGCAAAACACGGAGTACTTCAAACATTAGGGTGTAGTATGGGACATTAAGTCTCTATTGTCTGGATGGCTCTTTGTCTTCAGAACAAACGTGTATATATTTTTCTAAGAATTATTTTTTCTTCCTAGTAGGCAGATTTTGTATCACTATAAAACTATTAATCTATGAAATTAAAATATGTAGGAGAGCCATATTCAGTCTGTGTTTGCTGTCTGAGAAGTTTATTGGACATAAGATGTTTTATCTATGCTTACCACACTGCCTTGATTCCATTTAAGGTTTCTTGGGAAAGGGCAGCCAGGCAGTAATATCCTACTGATAAAAATAATATCCATTGTATCGTATAGAGAGGGTAAGTGACCAGGAATGTTGGTGAAGCAGCATCATGATTTACTAAGTTAAGGTTTGCTTCACTGGGTATCTGCTTCTTTCCCAAGCTTGTGTGTGTGTGTGTGTGTGTGTGTGTGTGTGTGTGTGTGTGTGTGTGGTAGCTGCTAAGGATAATATAGGATTAGGAGAAAAGTATGCAGTTAAGTGTGCATTTCTTGGCCCTTCCAGTCTTTGAGGAGACAATTAGATTCACTAATTTGTATAACACAAAGCATTTTGCAAACATAAATGTTGATGAAATCTTAATTGATATGTAATAACACAGGCCCTGAGACAAAGTGGTTTTCACATAAAATATTAAATAACTGGATAAAACTAACTTGTTATGAGAAAGGGCTAAATGTTATATGCCAGAGAGGTGAACATTTCAGTAGAAAACTCTTGATTCCTGTCTCAGGAGGTGAAGTTAGGGTTGTTTTTAACCTGAAGGCCTCTTGTTCAAATGTGAACCTCAACAACTCATTTGAATTTCATAGGAGATTCTCATTAATACTGAATTTTAATAATAGTCATTAGTCTTTTGTTTAAAGAATTTATGTATTCATGACTCATCATAATAAATGTTGGTGAAAGCCTTTTTGAAAACAATTCTTTCCAAAACTAGAAGAAAGAAACTGCAAGAGAAATTGGGAACATATAGAATGTAATGTTTTGAAACAAATACATGATGATTAAATAAATATCTATATGGACATCCATTCAAGATGTACAGAGATTTTGCACATCTATGTTATTTGAATTTTTATAAGACACTTTTGGATATATAAATGAGTATGTACAGTGGTTGATTGCATCATTAGCAAACATTTATCTATGTGTCGAGAATGAGAGATGCAAAGAAGGAAGAAAGAGTGGTATCTTGGGGCACCTGAGTGGCTCAGTAGGCTAAGCATTTGACTTCGGCTCAGATCATGATCTCATAGTTTGTGGGATCAAGTTCCACATCAGACTTTGTGCTGGCAGTGTGGAGCCCGCTTGGGATTCTTTCTCTCCCTCTCTCTCTGCCCCAATCCCCATTCTCTCTCTTTCTCAAAATTAATAAACTAAAAGAAAAAAAAAGAAAGAGTGGTATCTGTACCCCATGAACTTATTGTTTAGAGGTGAAGACAAATTTTACTTGTCATACTAGAGTATTACAATTTATACAACAATGTGGCCTAAGAGTATGGAAGAGAAAACCTCTCTTAACTGTGGTAGGAGGATCGGTGAAGGGTTCACACACATACTGGCAGCATTTGTCTGGCTTGGGTTCATTCATTTATTCATTCAATACATTTCCTTGGGTGTCTAATGTTCGCCAGACAGGCACTGTGTAGATACAAGAAAGTAATGTTAAACAAAACA
Source organism: Proteles cristata cristata (assembly GCA_017311185.1). Lineage (NCBI taxonomy): Eukaryota > Metazoa > Chordata > Mammalia > Carnivora > Hyaenidae > Proteles > Proteles cristata. The sequence goes on along the minus strand of JAESUZ010002924.1, from coordinate 298,386 downwards.
AGCAAAACCCTATTAAAGTGAATATTTATGATATATTTACAAAAATTAATGTATAATTATACTAATGGTATATATGATAGATGAAAAGAACAGGATGTTATGAAAAGAACTACAGAAAAAATTTAGATTAGGAGATCATGGAATGCCTTCCAGGAAGACAGTTTACCAAGTGAAAAGTGAGGTTGAAGTCCATTTCTGGAAAAGGAAACACTACTTATTCACTCTACCAATACTTATAAGAGAACAGAGGTGATGAACCTTTATTTCATAATAGTTTAAAGTTAGAAAGAGAATCACTTTGATGGTTATGAGTGTTTTATCATTCAATAAAACCATGGAGTTACTTATTTCTAATTGTGATTAGGTGGGAAAAGAACTCATCCATCAAAAAACATTAAGAAATCAATATAAATTTGCTATTATTAGTGTAATGCTAATGATTATATTAAGCAAAATTGTGAGTTAGTATGGCCAGCACTAATTCCTATGTAGAGGTAGGATTAGTAAATTTTTATCCCCTCCCCCTTTTTCTCAGTGAACGCTGAACTCAAGTAAGGGCTACTGGTAGCACCATTTATACAATATTTTGTTTTGTTTTGTTTGTTCCCAAAAGAAAGACATGCAAGAGTCAAAAAGTAGAATGAACAGTAACAAGAATCAACAGATGTCAGTAGGAAATGTGAGGGACATAACTCAATTCAAGTGACACTAATTAATATATTTTTCATCCAGAAGGATGTCCTTTCTTTCAATACAGAGGGTTCAGTGGAAAAGGCGATTTAGTTTACCTAAAAAGAGGTTAAAAAAATAACACAAGCCCTAACTCCCTTCCAAATAGCAATCATGTAACCTCAAAGGGGCATTTGGTGGAATCCTTCCTAGGATTTGCCCTTGGTATTTAAATAAATAAATTGCTTTGGAGCACCTGACTTTTTTTGGGATAAGAAAAGGTCAGAGAAGTCTACTCCCAGGAAGTAACATTGGGCTGAGATTCCTTGTGTTTGTGGCATTAATAAGACAGATGATATGGTAGCAGTAAGAGCTTTCCAAGCAGAGGAAAGAGAATATATAAAGCCCTGAGGTGATGGCAAGACGTCCTTTGTGCACAAAAATACTTAAAAAGAGGGCCATATAGGCTCCAGTATAAAGGGTGGTAGAAGCCTCGAGAAGCTTGCAAGATCACTGGTCTTTGCAGGATGAATTAAGGTTTTGGTCTCTTAATGCTGGAAGCAATGGGAAGCCACCAAAACTGTTTAATCAGGCAAATAAGCTCATGGTTTGAAGCCCAGGTAGTTCATGCTTTCCATTGATGCGACAGTTTTCTTAAAAATAAAATTTACATTTGTATATCTAAGTACTAGGACTATGGCATGGCCATTTTACCAGATTCTACTCTCTTTAATTGATATAGATCAGTGAAAAGTCACATTGATTCGGTAATGTCCCAAACTGTCGTGAGCATTACCAAAATGACCACTTGTCCATGATGTGTTTATCTCACCATTGATTTTTGACTTAGATTTGTAGAGAAATATTAGCTTCTCTGATACTTGGTGCCTCAAGCTGGAAATAATAATGTTCATTGGAACTAAATTATAAGCACTTAAAAAAAATTAAAAAAAAATAAATTATAAGCACTTCAAGATTCTTAAGATAGGAACATTATTTTGTATATCCAAAATTTTATTTACTTCTGTATATAAATACTTTTGTATTTACAAATATTTTATTTTATTTTATTTTAATATTTTAATTTATTTCTAGGAGAGAGAGAGACAGCGTGAGCCGGGGAGGGTCAGAGAAAGAGGGAGACACAGACTCTGAAATAGGCTCCAGGCTCTGAGCTGGCACTCAGCACAGAGCCCGATGCGAGGCTTGAACCCACGAACCACGAGATAATGACCTAAGTGAAAGTCGGATGCTTAACCGACTAAGCCACCCAGGCGCCCCTGTATTTACAAATATTTTATTTACTTCTTAATATTTTTTAAATTTATGTACTACTATAAATTTGAGTGTCAGTGTGTGAATATAAAATCTCATATGTTGGTTTCAGCTATTGAAGGGTTTAATGAAAAAATAGATTTTATAGAAATAAAATTATGACCTATTATGGATTCATACATGTTTTTAGTTTTATATTTCTTAAGATCTGTGATCTTATTATCACTGTTGTCAAAACTGAGGTAATTACATTTGTTTAGTTATTGACTTCTTGAAAGATACCATTGATAAAGCACTCAAATGTATTGTTACCATTTTCCGAGAAAAATAGTCTCTGGACGTGATAATTATATCTAGTTAAATATGACTCATCATAGAATATCAGAAAACATAGTAGGTAAAATTCCATTATTTTTCTCATTTAGATTGAAGTACCAATAATTTTGCATTTATATTATTTGCATTTATTAAATAATGGTTTCTTTTTTTGTTGTTAGGTTATTACCATTGGAAAACATGTTAAAGGTTACCATTATATCATTGCAAATCTGGTAAGTGGATTAACTGATATTTATTATTTTAATAAAGATGTTTATTAATTATACAATAGTTGTGAATGATCAACATTTATCAGTGTTATTTTTAAAAACATTTTGTTTATATTGATCAATTAGAAGTGACAATATTTTTCTGAATTCGTTATGCTTTAGATTTATTCCCTACTTTATATTTTCTAATAAATTTCCTGTTATAAATTCTGTAAGAAATTAGAAAACAGTATTTGACAAGTTTATAAATTGTCTTAAGCATATTTAGCTATGGAAAAGGTTTTTAAAATATTTAAAGCTTAATTATTTAAATCTCCTCTTGTTTTTCATTGTCACTGTGTTTTATACATTATTTTTCTTTTGTTCATTCCTTTAAACTTTTTAGTATATATAATATTTGAAATAAATACACATTCGTGAAAATACCTCAGTGAAAAATTAAAGCTGGAAATGTCAAGAACATTAATATATTATATATTATTTATTTCTGATTATCTATTTACTGTATAAGCAACACAATGAAATGGAATTTCTATAGCTGATGACATTTTCATTGGGATTTCTGTCAAATTATGATAATACTGAGTATCCAAGTAGTTAATTGTATCTCCCTCTCTTAAATATAATCAGAGCCAATTTAGAATTATCATTAGACATTTTTTTTTCAAATAGGTTTTAGATCAGCAGTAAAATGAGGTTAAGCCTTTATCATTGCAAAGGTTTGTGTTCTTTACAGAACTATGATCTTACTTGATTGAGAATACCATCTTCCCCAACCTCTGGAAAATAGTGAGGAAAGGAGGGAAAAAATAAGAGCTTATTCTAAATAGCATAATAGGGCTCTGAAAAGTTTTCATACCTGCACAAACATAGATTTGTTTCATGGTTTCTGAAATATCAGATTATTATATCAGAAAACATTATTTCTAATAACAATGGGAGGGAAAAAACACCTCACAACTGAGAAATACTGTTTTCACTAGAAGGTGGCCCTAGTGATTTAAAAATGTTAAATCTCAAGCTTATATGTTGTTGCTAGAAGCTGTTGTTGAGATAAAAATTTTCTTTGCCCATGAAATGGCCAACTACAATAAAATTCATCAGAACTGACCCATTAATATGCTATTACAGATCCCAAATGAATTCCCACCAGAGCAGCAAGGGTTAAAATAGATGAAACTCTGTATTCACTCTCTTTAGAACCACATTGTGTGCAGGGAACAGCCTGGACAGTTAGTCCCCTGTGTGAATTGTGCCATTTGATGAACAACACAGAGCCACATTGAAAGCCGTGATCTTTAAAAATGTCCAGATGGAGAAGATTATATTGGAACACTGAGAAATAATGACAGAAGGTGGCTCATCAATTTGAGAGTTGATATCTGATGCTATGAAAAAAGAAAGTAATATAGGAATGACCAAAGTAAAAAGATTTAAAAAAAATCAAAAACAAGTTTATGCTGCTGTCATACTTTTAGGGAGAAAAGTACCTAATACTTTATCTGAATTCTAATTTTGTGCCTCCTTTTCTGAATACTTGGTATCTTCACCATGTGTAACAACTAGTGAATTCATAAGTTCAAAGAATCTGAGGAAAGCTGTGGTTTCTGAGAATTGAGAAGACATTTGAAAATTTCACTGACATTTCCAAATTGAAGAATGCCATTCAGAGCGGAAGTGCTTTCATCTTCAGAATTCTTGATTGGAAATGTCCCCTTTTCCCTATCAGTGTGTGATGAGTGTTAAAGGTGGTAGTTACAAAAGATAGTAGAGCCCTCAGATACCATTATTGATTAAATTCCTCAGGAATTGTTGAATGCTTGATTAGGCTCCCACGACACAGATTGTGATTAAGTTCTTGATACAGCACTTAAGAGGATGATCTGTACATAATGTGATGACGAGTGGTCATAAAGGGATCTAGTTCTCATTTCCTCAACCCACAGGTATGGACAAAAAGTACTGTCACCCACCTACCCCTCCCCAACTGCCTACCTTACAATGAAGCACATTCATCAGGGAGCCTCCTCCATGAATATGGAAATTCCAATAATTTTTTGTGTGTCTTTCTCTTAAATAACCAAACAGAAATAGGCATTTGAGCATCATCTGGGCATGAAGGATGTAATACCAAACAGACAAATAAGAAAATAAATGGATAAATAAATAAAATAAACAAAAAAAGGCAGGCAGAAAACACAAGTGTTGAAAGTTGTAATGGATATCTGTAGAGAAATAAGAAAATATATATTATCCAAAAAGAAGAGAAACAGTATGTTATGAAAAAAAAAAACCCTCAGAGAATAAGAAAGAGTTATGGTATGCTAACTTTTTCTTTTCTAAAATAACAAGTAAAATTATGTGACTGTGAAGATAAGGTTAAGAATAATCTTCCCGATTACGTAACAAAATGACAATACCATAATGAAGTGCAGGGGAACCTGTAAAGGGACTTAGACATTAAATCTAAAAGCTACAATGTGTTAATAATAGGCATTCTGGAAAGATAGAGTAGGGAAAAAGAGAGGTAAGAAATTGTCAAAGAGCATTCAGAAAAATTCCCAGTACTGGATGACACAAATGTGCCCATTGAGTACAGAAAACAATGAACAAAACAAGACTTCTTTCATATTTCTAACAAGGTGTCATCATGAAATTTCAGGGAAAGATAGATCTTAAAGATTTCGGACAGGTGGGAAGTAGAGGTAGAGGGGTACAAAACAGGTCACTTACAAAAAATAAGTAGAAATAATGACATTATATTTTTCAATAGAAACAATAAAAGTCAGAGGAACAATGTTCTCAGATTACGAGAGTTTGAACTTAAAATTCTGTACCTAGCCAAATTACTAATCAAGTGTCAGAGCAAAACAAAGATATTTTGAGACATTCAGTGTTTCCAAAAATTGACCTCCAATGTGTCTCAGGAAACTATTGAGGGCTCTGTAAGAAGGGAATAAAACATAAAAGAATAGTAATCAAGGCAGCCAGATTCAGAACTAGTCAGAAACATGGTGAAGGGACACTTTAGGGTAATATTGTGGAAAACCTGGAAAGAGGAGCCAATTCAGATCATAGTATTTAAGAAGTTCTCCTGTAAATTAAGTATTCAGGAAAAAAAAAAACAGATTATTTGATTCTTTTGAAAATGTTATTTTAAAAAGGAAAAAAACCAAAGATAGGTATAAGAAAACTATGGTGGTGAAAAATAAAGCAATCATTAACGTGAGAATGAAATACTTTTCTAGAAGGAAAATGCAGCCCTATCACATTATTTAGTTTTGCTCTGAATAACAGAATTGCAAATATGAAAATCATGAACATGAAAATGGGTGAGGAGGTAAATGTGAATGAACTGCATACTCACCTGACATCAGCAAACACTCAATAAAAAATATCTAAAATGGATAAATTAAGAAAGCATATGTTGGGGTGGCTGGGTGACTCAGTTAAGCATCTGACTTCAGTTCGGGTCATGATCTCATGGTTTGCGGGCACAGCTCAGAACCTGGAGCCTGCTTTGGATTCTGTGTGTCTCACTCTTTCTGCCCCTCCGCCACTCGTTCTTTGTCTCCCTCTCTCTCTCATAAATAAATAAGCATTAAAAATTTTTTTAAAAAGAAAACTTGTCATACAGAAATATGAAGATAAATATATTAAAATAAATTTATTGAAATTGGTTGTTTTGAATCAAAGCAGCTTAAATGGAACTGTATATTTGATAAATAAAACCAGTTCTTATCCATGGAAGATTTCTCAATAAAATGGAGAACTTTTATGCAAGTGCAACCAATAAACATTCATTGACTAGGGTTCTACTATGATTCCAAGATTATAGTAGATACTGGTGCAGAGTACTGGCTGATAAATGCATGAAGCATTTCCTATAAGCTTTTGATCTCTCCTGTGCTCTTTGACATTTGTAAAACCACAATGTATAGGTTATTTTGTAAATGTTCTCTTTGATTCCTAATGGAAAGCCTGACATAAATGTGTTCTATGTCTAGGGCTTTACTGATGGAGACCTATTAAAAATTCAGTTTGGAGGTGCAAACGTCTCTGGATTTCAGATAGTGGACTATGATGATTCCCTGGTATCCAAATTTATAGAAAGATGGTCAACGCTGGAAGAAAAAGAATACCCTGGAGCACACACGACTACAATTAAGGTATGTATCTACCTGCCAGTATGTACATCTGCATCTGTGTCTATATATTTATATATCTACATCTGTATCTATAGCTACCTATATCTAACTGCTACAAGTAGCTTGTTCCTTGCAACACTCTAGGAAGATAAAAATCTCAATGTGCTCTAGTATTTAAAAAAAATACAGTGCTTTATGCAATCAAACAGAGAATCTTTGAATTCTAAATGCAATGCACTGTTCTGATACGAGCACTGCCCTTTTATTCTCCCCATGGAGACTTCACTTGTTTATTCAATGTATTTCATTATGCGTCCACCTGCTTACATATATTTACCTCCAAATATTAAATGTTTCTGCTGTTGATAGGAAGTTTTTTATTTTTTCCTTCTGTTGGTCACCTTATTGAGAGCAGAGACAACAGTGGATCAAAGAGTGAGTGGAATTAGATGATCACATTCTTTACGAAACTAGATTTTATGAAAATTAAGAGCATGAGAGCATAAGGCAAAGCATTTCAAAGGCATAGTGATTTTGTTTGCTGATTTGTGTATTAAGCAGATTGTGTATCAATTAGTCAGGAACAGTGTTGTTTCATTTGCTCTCAGAGCTATGTTTATACATCAGAGAGAGGTTGTGGTGTTGTTTCTGCACATAGAAAGAAAACAGATATGAATGTTTGGCTTTAAATTTGGGTTTGGCTGTGAAATTTGTCCTAAGGACAAAGGATTGAAGTTCTCTTCTTTGGGGTATATAAATGGATCCTGTTAATTTTAACCTAATTCCAGAAAGCATCTCATAGAATGTTAAAGAATAACCCAGAAATTTTTCTCAAAACTAAGTGGCTTCTTGTTTTGTGACCTTGACTGATACTCCGCATTTACACTGTTTGTACTAATCTTGTGGACCTGTGTGCATACCTTCATGTAGCAAGGCTGATGAGAAGGAAAATGGACACCTAGTCTTTTCATTGATGTCATGGTACATATCCACCTGTGCTGAGTAAAGGTCTGACTGCTGAACCTGGTTCTGTGGAATTGCAGGCTTACATCCATTTCAAGATGGTGCCCTTTTAGCTGTCTGATGAACATTGCATGTGGCATTCATCTGCAAAAATAAGTAACGTGCTCCTTTGGAATATTGTTAGTTATCATGTTCCTCCACTGCCGCCTACTGTGAGGAGGATGAAAGCAAAGTGAGATGATTATTGTGCCATGGACGTCCTATCATTATGGAAAGTCATGGGTCATGCATCAACATGCAAGGCAAATTTGGGCATGAGAGATCTTTGGCAATGCATTCTGTTAACAGTTTTGCCAGATCCTAGCTCCAGATTTTGCTCTGTTGGAAGCTTGCTCCCTTCCTGCTGTAGTGTTTCCCTCTCTAGTGCTTTTCTTTCAGCTACTTCTGCCAAGTTCTGAGAGATCGTGATGGCTCTTCGGTGTGCAAAGAGCATACATAAGGCTATAAGCTAAAAAAATGTAGGCTCTGATGCAGTGTTTGACCCTAGTTAAAGATTCAACAACATTTACAAAGACAGCACAGCTTTGGACACATAGGCTTCCATAGGGGACATATTTTTTATGGCCTTTGAAGCTTGATAAAAATTAATCTGTGCATACAAAATGGCTTTTGGTAGGAATTCATCTCAACACAGACATTGCTCATTTGCTGAAGCACCAGACACTGAACTAAAAAAAAAAAAGACACTTATCTTTGATAATCTGCAATCTCATGAAGGAGACTAATATGGCAATAAGCAAATATGATAGAGGATGATGCATATAAAATATGCCATATCCCTGCATACGATTAGTACATTATGGGTGAAGGGATGCTAAGGGAGGGCTCTCTGAAGATGGAGCATCTGAGCAGGAGTGTCCATGCGGTTCAGCAGGAGAAAAAGCATGGGAGGTGCTAGGGAAGGAACCAGTACACAGACTCAAAGCGACACAAGGGCATGACTGAGTCAGGAAACTACTTCTGTGTTTCTTTGTGTCTCTGTTTTTCCACTGTAAGAATTTAAAATATTTGGATGGGTGGGAGAGGGACATTTTATGGGAGCTGACAAGAGATAAGCCTCTTCAACTGTCAACAGATGTAAAAGATAGGGAATAAGGGACAGGGCCTTCATGATTTTTTCTGCTTCCAAGAGCAGAAGAAAGGAAGACTACATAGGGAATGATATAGCATTTTCCAATATAAACAAGTAGGATATTTTCAATACATGATCTGTTTAAGGAAGAAGAGCCAGAATATTTCCTAATGAGTTATTTCTTTTTATGTTGTCTTTGGGTCATTGACTGTACCAGGTACCTTGCCTGATCATTTTTTTTTTCCTTTTTCTTTTCTTTTTAGTATAATTTATTACCAGATTGATTTCCATACAACACCCAGTGCTCATCCTAACATGTGCCACCCTCAATGCCCATCACTCCATTGCCTAATAATTTAAATCATGTTTTATTATTACTACAATAAAAATTTACGTTATAGGCATACAAATCTGTGAAAATGTGATTCATTACATAAAATTCTCACCATGGCTAGGCTTTAGAAATAATATAAATTATTTCAAATTATAAGAGTGTTAAGTAAATAATTGTTTTAAAGTTTTAGTCTTCTCCAAAAGTTAATGAAGCTTCCATAGCTTCTCAATTAACATCATTTCTATTTGATGAATAAAAGTAAAATATAATTCAATATTAACATATTTCAATAACCATGAAATATAAATTACAAATGTTAAATTTCTTCTTATATTCTGTACAAAAATCACTCTAGAGATTTTAGATCACTGAGATTTTAAATCTGACTCACCAATTCACTAATTTCAGGCAACATTCACTCATCCATTTTTTCATGTATCAATTCATTTATCCATTCCATACATATTTATTGAGTTTTACTCTGCCAGGTGACCCTGCTCTAGGTGTCAGAGAAATGACAAAGTTCTAGTCTTCAGGGCACTTATAGTCTCAGACTAGAAAACAGCAATTGCCTTATATCAGAGTTGGATATTGACTTATTGACATCTGAAAGTCAATATATTCTAAACTAAACTTTTGATTTCCCACTGCTGCTCCCTCTTCAAACTCTGCAAATTATTCCTCACATAATCTTTCTACTTCAGTTGATGGCAACTGCATGTTTTTAGTTGTCACTTGACCAAACATTTGGAAATGGCCTTGACTCCCCTCCCCTCCACCTCAGTCCACATCCAATACATCAGGAAATCCTATCGGCTTTACTGTACTTCTTACCCCTTCTTCTGCAAACACCCTAAATCCAACCACCATCATCTCTCTGTGAAGATTATTGCAATGGTCTCCTAGACCGGATTTCCTGATTCCACCCTTGCTCTTATCTTCCATGTTTGTGGTCCTTTTAAAACATAAATTACATTATGTCGCTGTTCTGCTCTAAGCCCCTCTAATGGCTCTGTTTCACATGGGGTAAAAGCCAAAGTTATCTCTTTGAGGCCCTAAATACTCTGTCTCCAAATCACAAGTGACTCATCTCTTGGCATTCTCCCCCTTGCTCATTCAGCTTCAGCTACATTAGCCTTTTGGGTGTTTCTTAAGCACAGAAGGCACTTTTCCACTAAGGGATTTTGCTCTATTTCCTCTTCTGGACTATTCTCCCCTTAATATCTGCATAGCTGAGCCTATGTCACCCTTTAGATCTTTGTTCAAATGCTGTCTTCTCAAGAAAGGCAGTGAAAGGCTCTCTATTTAAAATTGCAATCTCAGGGCACCTCGGTTGCTCAGTCAGTTAAGCGTCAGACTCTTAATTCCTGCTCGGGTCATGATCTCACAGTCATGAGGATAGAGCACCACATCAGGCTCCATTTTGAGCATGGAAACTGCTTGGGATTCTCTCTCTCTGCCCCTCCCCTACTCATCTCCCTCTCTGTCTCAAAAATAAATAAATAAACATTTTAGAAATAAATAAGTAAAATTGCAATCTCTCCATCTATCAGGGTATGTCAATTGCTAGCTTTCCCTGCTCTAGTTTTTGTCATTATTACCTTCTAGTATACTGCTTTTATAATTAATATGTTCATTACATTGTCCATTGTCTGTCTGCCCCAACTTGGAAATAAGTGCCAGGGGGGTAGGGATTTCCTTGTTGTTTGTCCACTAATATATTCCAAGCTCCTGGAACATGAGGCCTGGTACATAATTGCTATTTAGTAAAGGCTTTAGAGGAAATCGAAGATACTGTAGTAGTACCCATAATAAATTGGTCTAATCCAAGGTCTGAAGTAAGAAAAGGCTTTTTTGAGGAAGCAGTATTGAATTCAAAACTTGAAACGATGGTAGGAATTAAGAGAGAAGGGACAGTGGCTCCCCATAGAAAAATAGGATATGTAAAGTTCCCAGGGCACAGAAAATATAAGTATTTCCATAAGGCCGGTGTTTGAACAGAGGTGTTTTGAGGAAATTTGGAGAAATACTCCTTTACAAATATGTGTTAGCCAAGGGCGCCTGAGTGGCTCAGTCAGTTGAGTGTCCTACTTCAGCTCATGTCATGATCTCACAGTTCATGGGTTCAAGACTATATTAGGCTCTGTGCTGACAGTGCAGAGCCTGCTTGAGATTCTCTCTCTTTCCCTCTCTCTCTTCCCTCCCCTACTCATACTTTCTCTCTTTCTCAAAATAAATAAATTTTTTTTAAAAAAAGAAATATGTATGATCCAGATTTTGTGTGACTTGTTGATTTACGAAGCAATTGTTTGTCCTATTCAGAGCACAACAGGGATTCACTAGAAGAGAATGAATATCATGTTCTGATACGGGAAGATTACTGACCACACCACTTGGCTGACAACAGGTTATAGCATGTGCATGTGGTGGCCGGTAAGATTTTAGGAAGATATTTCAAACAACCCAGGCAACAGATCATAGTTGTCTGAAATGTGGTCCTAGGATGGAGGGGGTCAATGGGCTTGTTACAAATGCCAGTTCTTTCAGATCTTTTTATTTGTAAAAGAAATGATTATTGCAAGACTCGTGACCATTCGTTTATTACATAGTAATATAAATTCAGTTGAAAGATATCCCTGGGTTAAAAACAAGATTCTGAGAGGCAGTCTGTATCATTTGTATCTTACTGGCCCCAGATCTCATTCATTGGTTTGCACACAGTAGACACATAGATATTTATTGAAATGAAGAGTAACGAAATGAAAAATAGAAATAAAATCTGAAAATACTAAATCACTAAGAAAGGAAAAAAGCAATCATCATCATTATGAGATTTGGTGAAAATTTCTGCTCTAGGATTTATTATGTCCCTTATTCAGCCCTGGCAGAAGAGTAGCGTTATATTACTTGGTAAAATGTAGAATGACTGTAATCATCAGACCTGAACGATCATACTTCTCAATTTAAATGGGACAATTCAAGTGAGCATTTTATGTTCCGTAAAAAAAGTTTCAGAAGAGGCAGATAATGAAGATGATTTGCCACTATCTCAAAAATAACTTACAAATACATCTATTTTTAGATAGATTTTCAGTGTTTTCAGTGTCTTCAACAGCTTGCCAGATTACAGCTACTCATTCTATCTTGTCACATCGACACTTTGAACCGTAGTTCAACTTTGTGTCGGTAATGTTCTACTGATGTCAAGGAATTCAACAATCATACGTGACTGACATTTTTGTGGCGCTAGACTTTCCCACCAGAATCTCATTTTACTCAGGAAATGACTTCAAACACAGACCCAAACTTTTTTAAATTGCTGTCCTAAGAGAGTTATTAGGCCTGTCTGAAAACAACATAAACTTTTTCAGTTTGGTAATTCACACCGTGCATTGTATAGTACTCTGGAGGCTTACTAGAATTAATTCTGCTTCTTGAACATTTTAACTGACCAAAACCACTGCTGACACATTGATGTCCCCTACTCCTAATATTAAAATATTTTACCACACAACATCCTAGAAGTGTGACATGCTTAGTTCCTTATATTGTGTGGTTGATTGATTGATTGATTTTTTTGACTTTTTATTTTATTTTCTTTATTTTTTAATACAATCTATTGGTCAAGTTAGCTAACATACAGTGTATACAGTGTGCTCTTGGTTTTAGGGTAGATTCCCATGATTCATCGCTACATAACAACACCCAGGGCTCATCCCAGCAAGTGCCCTCCTCAATGCCCTTCACCTATTTTCCCCTCTCCCCCACACTCCCATCAACCCTTAGTCTGTTCTCTGTATTTAGGAGTTCTCTTGCCTCCCTCTCTGTTTGAAACTATTTTTTCCCTTCCTTTCCCCCATGGTCTTCTGTTAATGTTTATAGCAGCACTTTCAACAATAACGAAACTATGGAAAGAGCCTAAATGTCCATCAACTGATGAATGGGTAAAGAAGATGTGGATTATATATACAATGGAATACTACCTGGTAATGAGAAAGAATGAAATCATGCCATTTGCAGCAGCATGTGGATGGAACTGGAAGGTATTATGCTGAGTAAAATCACTCAGAGAAGGACAGATACCATATGTTTTCACTTGTATGTGGATCTTGAGAAACTTAGCAGAAGACCATGGGGGGAGGGAAGGGAAAAACAATTACAAACAGAGAGGGAGGGAGGCAACCACAAGAGACTCTTAAATACAGAGAACAAACTGAGGGTGAATGGGAGGGTGGAAGGAAAGTGGGTGATGGGCATTGCGGAGGGCACTTGTTGGGGTGAGCACTGGGTGTTGTATGTAAGCCAATTTGACAATAAATTACATTTTTAAAAAGTTTCTCGGTTCCACATATGAATGAAAATATATGATATCTGTCTGACTGACTTAATTCACTTACCATAATACTCTCCAGTTCCACTCACATTGTTGCAAATGGCAAGATTTCATTCTTTCTCATTACCAAGTAGTATTCCATTGTATATATAAGCCACATCTTCTTTACCCATTCATCAGAGATGGAAATTTAGGCTCTTTCCATAATTTGGCTATTGTTGAAAGTATTGCTATAAACATTGGGGTACATGTGCCCCTATGCATCAGCACCCCTGTATCCTTTGAATAAATTCCTAGTAGTGCTATTGCTGTGTCATAGAGTAGGTATTTGCAAATACCTTCTCCCATTCTGTCATTTGTTTTTTAGTTTTGTTGATTGTTTCCTTTGCAGTGCAGAAGCATTTTATCTTGATGAGGTTCCAATAGTTCATTTTTGCTTTTGTTTCCCTTCCCTTCGGAGATATTTCAAACGAGAAATTGCTGTGGCTGAGGTCAACGTGGTTATTGGCTGTTTTCTCCTCTAGAGTTTTGATGGTTTCCTGTCTCACATTTAGGTCTTTCATCCATTTTGAGTTTACTTTTGTGTGTGGTGTAAGAAAGTTGTCCAGTTTATTCTTCTGCATGCTGCTGTCAAGTTCTCCAACATCATTTGCCAAAGAGACTTTTTTCCATTGTATACTTTCCTGCTTTGTCAAAGATTAGTTGTCCAAACATGTGTGGGTCCAATTCTGGTTTCTATGTTTTATTCCATCGGTTTTTGTGCCAATACTGTACTGTCTTGAACATTACAGCTTTGTAGTAGAGGATAAAGTCTGGGATTGTGATGCCTCCTGCTTTGGTTTTCTTCCTCAACATTACGTTGGCTATTTGGGGTCTTTTGTGGTTCCATACAAATTTTAGTATGGTTTATTCTAGCTTTGAGCAGAATTCTGGTGCAAGTTTGATTGGGATTGCATTGAATGTGTAGATTGCTTTGGGAAGTATTGACATTTTAACAATATTTGGTCTTCCAGTCCATGAGTATGGAATGTTTTTCAATTCCTTGTGCCTTCTCTAATTTCTTTCATAAGTTTTCTATAGTTTTCAGCATACAGTTCTTCTACATCTTTGGTTAGGTTTATTCCTAGGTATTTTATGTTTCCTGGTGTAATTGTAAACGGGATCTATTTCTTTGTTTCTCATTCTGTTGCTTCATTATTGGTATATAGAAATGCAACCAGTTTCTGTATATTGATTTTATATCCTGCAACTTTGCTGATTCATGTACCAGTTCTAGCAGCTTTTCGGTGGAATCTTTTGGCTTTTCCATGTAGAGTATCATGTCGTCTGCAAAAAATGAAAGTTTGACTTCTTTGCCAACTTGGATGCCTTTTATTTCATTTGTTGTCTGATTGCAGAGGCTAGGACTTCCCCAAAGCCAGCAGAAGAGAATTAATAAATATTAGAGCAGAAATAAACAATATATAATCCAAAAAAGCAGTAGAACAAATCAATGAATTTTAAAGCTGTTTTTCTGAAAAAATAAACAAAGCTGATAACCTCCTATCTAGACTTCTCAGAACAAAAAGAAAGAGTACCCAAATAGATAAAATCATAAACGAAAGAGGGGAGATCACAACCAATACCACAGAAATACAAACAATTATTAGAGAATACTGTGAAGAAATATACGCCAACAAAGTGGACAACCTGGAAGAAATGGACAAATTGCTAGACACTCATACATTACCAAAACTCAAAGGGAAGAAAGAGAACATTTGAGCAGACCCATAACCAGAGAGGAAATTGAATTAGTTATCAAAAATCTCCCAACAAACAAGACTCCTGGGCCAGATGGCCTCCCAGGGGAATTCTACTAGACATTTAAAGCAGAGTTAATACCTATCCTTTTCAAGCTGTTCCAAAAAATAGAAATGGAAGGAAAGTCTCCAGACTCATTCTTTGAAGCCAGTATTACCTTGATTCCCAAACCAGACAGAGGCCCCACAAAAAAGGAGAATTATAGGCCAATATCCCTGATGAACATGGATGCAAAAATTCTCAACAATATACTAGCAAATTGAATTCAACAGAATATGAAAAGAATTATTCACCGTGATAATGTGGGATTCATTCTTGGGCTGCAAGATTGGTTCAGTATTTGCAAATCTATGTGATACATCACATTAATAGAAGCAAGGAGAAGAACCACATGATCTGTCAATAGATGCAGAAAAAACATTTGACAAAATACAGCATCTTTCTTAATATCATCTTCAATGGAGAAAAACTGAGAGTTTTACCTCTGAGATCAGGAACACAACAGGGATATCCGCTCTCTGGTTGATTTTTAAAATTTAATGATTTATTTTTGAGAGAGACAGTATGATCAGGGGAGGAGTAGAGAAAATGAGAGAGAGAGAGAGAGAGAGAGAGAGAGAATCCTAAACAGGCTTTGTACTGTCAGCACCGAGTCCAGTATGGGACTAGAGCTTAATGAAACTGTGAGATCAAACAGCCAGATGCTTAGCCGACTGAGCCATCCAGGCACCACTTTATAGTCTGTTGTTTTAAAAAAGCGTGTATATGGCTGAAATAAACCCATAAATTAAATTTTTGATATTGGTACAATTACATATTTTATTAAAAAATGATTGATGCATTGCACTATTTAAATGTATATTATGGCATTAAAAGCATACTATTTCAATGCACATTAGAGCATTAAAAAAGCATTACTACTATATAATAATAAGGCATTTTATTATGAGATAATAGGTTTATCTCATTTCCTCATTCCTTCATCTGTAAAGGGAATAAATTTAGGTGATATCTCAGATTCCTCCCAAATCTTTAATGCCATGATTGTGTGAAGTGCTAATTTAATCATTCAGTAAAGTATACACTAACAGTTCCAATTTTTGATGAATCTGTGACACCTCAAATGGTTCCTCTGTCTCTCAACAATTGTGACTTGCAGGCAGTCATTTCTGAACTCCAGACGTCGAAATCAAATCCTAAATAAACTTGGAACATATTTGTTTTATTTTTCCTGGATTATAAAAGATAAGAAACTTTCATTTTGTTAGAAGGTTCCTAGGAAGTGGGGAGGCTCAAGGAGGAATTTATGCAACGAACAAATTAAGAGATCTGCTTCTTAGAAAGTCTCTACAAACTGACAGGTGAATCAAAACCAGCTTTTTCCATCTTGATGAACCTAATTAATTTTGTTTGAAAATTTGAGTTCTTAAGTGAATCCAAGTTTTAGAATGTGAAAGTATTGGTTCTTAAGCAAGACTTTAAGTCAGAGTCAGTAGCCAAACTGGATACTTTACATAAAAATGTGTAGTTTTTTTTAAATGTATTCCTTTTACATGAGAAGTCTTTCTTTTGGTGGACTAAAAATTATTTTTATTATTCATGAAGAATAATAAAGGATGTCAATTTTAGTTTCTTACCAGTGGAGCTGGCTTTTTCACCCTTGGAAATGTGATACAGCTGGTGTGCTTACTAAAGATGTTGACTTTTTTTAAATTTTGTAATTAAGATTTAACTTTTTTACAACAGTTTAAGGTTCACAGCAGGAATGAGCAGAAAGTACTGAGAACTTCCATATATCTCTGCCCCCAGACATGCATAGCCAACTCCAGTATCAACTTCACTCACCAGAGTGACTCATTTGTTAAAACTGATGACCCTCCATTGACATTTCATAGTTGCCCATAGTCCATAGTTTACATTATGGCTCATTCTTGGTGGTGTACCTTCTGTGGGTTGGCACAATGTGTAATAACATGCTTCCATCATTATAGTTTCATAGTGACTATTCTCACTGCTCTGAAAATCTTCTGTGCTCTGCCTATTTATCTCTCCTCCCACTCCTGGAAAACACTGATCTCTCACTGTCTGCATAGTTTTGCCTTTTCCAGAATGTCATATAGTTGGATTCATACAGTATACAGCCTTTTTAGGTTGGCTTTTTTCACATAGTAATATACATTCAAGTTTCTTCCATGTGTTTTCATGGCTTGGTAGCTCCCTCATTTTTAGCACTGATAATATTCCATTGTCTGGGCGTACCAGTCGCCTCTGACTGATTCTTTGTGGACATCCTGATGGTTTCCAATTTTGGCACTTATGAATAAAGGTACCACTAATGTCTATGAGCTGGTTTTTCAGTAGGACATATGGTTTTGGCTTCTTTGGGTAAATACCAAGTAGTGCAATTGATGGATCATATGGTAAGAGTGTGTTTAGTTTTGTAAGAAACTGCTAAACTTTCTCCCAATGTGGCTGTGCCATTTTGCATTCTCACCAGCAATGAATGAGAGTTCCTGTTACTCCACTGATGTTGAGTTTCTGTGAAGATATTGTGACTTTATGCAGTAAAGTTTCAAAAGGCATGTATTCAACAAGTTTTACACAGCCTTATCACAGACAGCTCTTTTCCAGAGGTCAATTCAATGTGAAATTAAGACAAGTGAATAAACTTAAGTTTATAATGTATTTGCTAATACTGTTCATTTTTTTATGGCTCTAGGTGATTCTTGGTCATTTCCCAGAATCTATTAATAAACAAACAAATAGAAAGACTTTCTAGAGTTTTTCCTTTCTTATTGGTTTAGTTTTTTTTTTAGAGCTCATCCATTTTTGACCATTTTGATAACTTTGTAAAATGAAGAAATTGAGAATTATATTGTAAAATTCTTTAGGGAAATATTGAGTGTATAATAACTTTAATCAAATGAGTGATGTCATTTAAAAATTAGTAGATAAAGTTTTTCAAGCCATAAAACTTTAACAGCCCAAAGTATGTAGCACAAATCATTATTTTTATGGAAAGTAATTGGTGTCAAGGAAATTATTAAAATTGAATGTTCTTCAGACAAAGCTGAACTGGAATTGTCACTGCATGATTTCTCAGGGCCTTTAATATGCCAATGTGAGAATAATTTTCTGAACTTATTACAGACTTTTTTGTAGATTGGGATAGTGGTTTTCAAAACATCAAAACAAGCTAGTTTTATACCATCACAGTTAGTAATAATAAGAAAAAAAGAAAGCAAACAACACTGGTCAATAACTTGTATATTTTAGCACATTTTATTAATCACCTGGCTTCCCATTTCCTGTAACTCTACTCATCTGACGTGGTGTTTAGACAAAGGGACCCACTGTCCCAGTGTGCCTGGTACTGAGGAGTTTCCTGAGATTGCAGATTTTCTGCTTAAAACAGTAATACTAGCAGCAAACCAGGGCAGTTGCACACCATCATTGCTCCAGAAACACAGAAATCTGAATTCAAACTCCACTTAAATTGTTTGTGACCCTGGCCAAGATATAACTTGTTACCTGGGAATCTTCATCTATAAAACTAGAATACAAATATTTGTTGCATAGAATTTTTAAAATGGACTTGCTAGGAAACCACCCAGTTTCATGAATTCTTATTTCCTCATGAGTGTTTCCAGTACTACTATGACATAAGAGAGACACTGCTTTCCTTATTTCATTGATAACAAACCTTGGACACTCTTACTTTTGTTAAACTGTCCAAGGCAACTGAGTCATCAACAATAAAATCAAGACTTGGGCTCTGTCTTCTGAGGTTATATTCAATGCTTTCTAAACTATATACAATTCAATTTCAGATGCCAAGGAAAATTTGGAAAATGGTCATTCATAGCAAGTTTACTAACACTTTCATTATATCTAAAGTCTAGTACCTTTCTTTGATAATTTTTTTGTTTGTTTTAGCACAGTGCAGATAACATGTTTAGGAGTAGGTGCTATCATAATAATGACCCATAAAATGTTTTATTATAGCCTATTTATCCTTTTTGTATGTTCATTAAATTCTAAATGTACCTAGAACTTCTTTTTATTCCCTTTTTTGGTTGTCAGAAAATTGTTTTCGGGTCCCAGTGATTATAGTAATGTATTATTGAATAATGTCTGATGACTATTGGGCATAACAAACATGTTTAAAAGGCATATTTCATTTTATATGTGAAAAATAAGTCTCAATAAATCTAATTTAAAATGGAATAAAAAGTGCATTTGGAAAATGGACCATAAAAGCGTTTTCTTTAAACTTCTTCTTTAAGAAGAAGTTCTTTAAACTTCTTCTTTAAAGTGTGGATATGATGCAATTGTGATATGAACACTGCAAAACATAATGGCCCCCCACTGAATTATAAATTTCCAACTCAGCTGAGGGATTTCACAGAACATAAACACCAGGGCAGAGATGATGCATTTGTTTTCAAGGAAGGAGATAGTTACATTGGCATCGTGTTCCCTTCAAATTAATTTGCACCTAGTTTAGTGAATGGTAGAATAAAACTGAAATATCTAACAATGCAATAAAAAATGTGAATTTGTTTGTTTAGAAAAATAAATGAGCCACATATGTGGCATGTAAACAAAAAGGAACTCTGGAGACAGGGTCTGTTTATTTTTGCTCAGTCCAGAATTGTGTTTCTATGATTGTGACTTTTAATTAAGAATGATAATAGACTGGAGACTTGATTAAATTTGAACATTTGAAAAAGGTTGAAAGGATTTTTCTTCTTACTATGCTCATGCTCTGAATCATAATTGTAACATGCTGCACAGACCTAAATGCTTTTAGTTCATTCAACCTAATCTTATTTTTTAATGTAGTTTGCCAACATTTATAGACCTCTAAAGCACTTAGCAGATGGCTTTATAGATTTCTCATAGTAATGTGAGCAACCTGACTCAAAGAAGATTTTGGCTTTTAAATCTCACTGTAACTTTTTAATAGATGTTGCAATACTTCTTTTTTGCATATCCAATTTATTCAATTTAGGCTCTGTTTCCTATTCAGTGACCTAGACTTTATTTTAAGAATCATACTGGCAAAGACCTAATTGATGTAGAAGAAAGCAAATTAATCATTTTTTCCTTCTAGGAGAATAGAAACAGTCATATACATAAGCCAGATAAATCCTGATGTGTTGTCTTATTTCTTCAGGTCTTTCCTTAAGTAGCTATGTTATGAAACAGTGCCTTTGATATAACATAGATTTTCTTGAGGGGTGCCTGGGTGGTCAGTCGGTTAAGTGTCCAACTTCAGCCTAGGTCATGATCTCACGGTTTATGGATTCGAACCCCGTGTCGGGCTCTGTGCTGACAGCTAGCTCAGAGCCTGGAGCCTGCTTCAGATTCTGTGTCTCCCTCTCTCTCTGACCCTCCCCTGCTCACGCTGTCTCTCTCTCAAAAATAAATAATTTAAAAAAATGTTTTTTAAAAGTAGTCCATGAATATTCTAGAAAACTTGGAAAAGAAATCTAATCATTTTGGATTTCCTCTTATTTTGGAAATTTCCAAATTTCCTTTCTATTATTGTAATCATTTTGTTTATTTTTCTTTCCCTCATTTGTTGAAGGGATAGTACCATTTTTTAACCACTCTTTTTATCAATGAAGAATTTTTTTTAAAAAAGCTTAATTGTAATAATGTTTTTCACTAATTTTATAATTGACATTATTCATATTGCTATATAACATTTATTAGTATCACCTTTTAATGGATGCATAATACTTTCTTAAGGCAGAAAGTATAGGTATTAAACTTCCTTTACTGTCAGAAATTTGGGTTTATTCTAAATTGAGTTGGACCTATTAAATACTATATTTTCTTAATTTTTCACATGTACAGTTTGAAAAAAAGGTTGCAGATTTTTGGTGATGCATTTTATTTAGATCTGTGTAGCTGAGATATTTGTGAGGAACACAAGTGCAAGCCTCCAGAAGACCATCTAAATAAGTAAAAGGCTCACATATAGGCCTGCAATGACTTTGAGTAACTGGTATCTTATGAGAAGCAATAAATAAGAAAACCTAGAGGTAAATATGAATATCTTATTACAGTTTACAGCACTCAATCATAGGGCATATGGCTTCAAACCATTTTCTCTTTTTCTTCTTCCTACTAACTTTCCATCAAATTTGACTCATTAATATGATCAAATGAAAGTAATTCACCTAAACCAATTCATGCAAAGATTAAATGACTGATAACCTCACACTGCCATTTTTCCATTAAAAAATGGAGGCTCAAGAAATTTCTGGATGCAGAGTGGGGATGATTCATATGACATAAACTATTTTTCATTTGCCTTATTGTAATATCTCTCATTTGAAAGGATAAACCAGACAAACATCTATCCACCATCAGGCCAATCTATAACACTGTAATAGGTAGATTGCAATTATCTATTTATATAATCTTTTCACTGGACTGGAAGAGAAGGTGAGTCCCAGGTCCTTATCAAGATCTGTGAATCCCTTGCCTGAATTCTTTTCTTCCTTCCTAAGTCTTTACAACGTGCCCGGCGCTGACTTAGGCTCTGAGAATTCAGTGGTGACAGATGAGTTTTCTACTTCCCTAGAGTAAATATTCCAGTGGGGAAGAGAGATGAAGTCAAGAAATAAAGAAAGTGTGATACTGACAAAAATAAAGGAGGTCATATGAAAGGGAGTGACTGGGAATGTGCTGGGAAGGAAGGGAATCATTGAGGAGGCAATGTTTGAGTGTGTACATGTAATTTAAAGCAATGAACCAAGTGAGACCTCTTAGAAAAAGCAAGGATGGTTGATGTGGAATGGCAAGTTTAGAAAATTCCTCTTAACACATTTTCTGATGAAGGAAGCCAAAAAAGAGAGTGGATATTAGAAGGAGATCTAAACCTAAGAAGCAGTTATTCTATCATCTATCTATCTATCTATCTATCTATCTATCTATCTATCTATCATCTATCTATCTATCATCTATCACCAGTATCATCATCTATCATCAGCTATCTTTCTATTTGTGGTCAAAGATATCAGAGCATTTGAATTACTAATAGAAATGATCCAGTAGAGAGAGAAAAAAATGCTGATACAGGATATTGAGGTTATGTATAATTGTACATGAAACGTTCATAGAAAGATTTAAGGAACCCCATAAGTGCATTGTTGGAGTGGCTATCTTGATGTAGAAGTATGGCCACCTCATGTTTTGTCAACTCAGGAGGGAAATGGAAAGTGTGTGTGCTCTTGGCAGTTTTATGGTTGGAAGATAAAAGATTTCTGTCTTATGGCTTCTATTTGGCTTCTATTTTTTCAGTGATCTGTAAGGCAAGATAATCAGCAGAAATTAAAGAGAAGTGTGCAAACTGTGGATATTAGAGAAAAGAAGGTATAAAGTAATCATTTTTGAGAGTGGAGGAACTAATTTACTATAAAAATAAGGAGCATTACTTGGAAATACTAAGTGGCCATTTTGGATTTGTGGTCAAGAATTTTTGTGTTGCAAATTCAGTATGATACTGCATTTATTACCCATACTCATTCACTATGCTTTTGTTACTTACCGATTGAAAAATGCTCAAAATCAGAAATTTCCTCAGCATTCATTAAAACGGTTGTGTTAAAATGTGGTTTATCATTAATAATAGCAGCATGATATATTTGATAGATGGAGGTATATATACATGCATGAAGTAATATTGATGTAGCCATGGATAATGCTTCATACACTTAGTGCTTTTTTTTTTTTTTCGTTTGGCCCCCAACTCCTGTAATAATCCTACTGTCCCATTGGGATCTAACCAATGTTACAATAAACTGTTGAGGCATAAAGGAGGCATAGAAATTATGAAATTTGATGATTCCATTTGATTACCATAATCACCAAGAGGATCTTAAAAACATTCCAAAGACTATTGCTGATCTATGTGAGCATGCCTAAGGTAGAATTAAAGACTTAAACTAATCAGTATTCTTTCCCTATTGCCAAATGAATCTCTTGTTCATGGAGGGATATTTATTTGTTATTTTGATCATTCCCTATATCTCCAAATCAGATCATAGAGTGATGCTCTAATAAGAAATTGGTTAGAAAAGAAAAGACACAATTATGAAAGTTCTCACCTGAAATAGCTGAGATGTTAACATAACAGGAGATGCTTACTGTTCAGAACACACTCATTAGTCCCAATATTCTGTACTACCTCCCTTGGATTCTTAGATTTTTAGATGCAGGAATTGTTTCAGAGTTCTTAAACTTTGAACTGGTACTGTATGGTGGCCAGTGGGCAGTGAATCTCGAATTGTGTCCCATTCTTATGACGAGTATGTGATGCTTTTCAGTATACTTCTGCTCTGACCTATGACGCTGTTCAAGTGATGACTGAAGCTTTCCGCAACCTACGGAAGCAGAGAATTGAAATCTCCCGAAGGGGAAATGCAGGAGATTGTCTGGCAAACCCAGCAGTCCCCTGGGGACAAGGCGTAGAAATAGAAAGGGCCCTCAAACAGGTTAGTCACTCAAAATGATTGTGAATATGACTTAACAATGAACACTGTTTTTTGTCTACTACATTAGTCTCCTTGTTATGTTTAATATAAAGTGAATATTATTTCATGACAGCACAAAGGTAGGTTAAAGAGTGGAAAAAAATCTTATAAACGAACTCTTCTTGACTGGAGCCCAGTGAGAATAGTCTGTACCCCGTTTGTGCCTTTGGTTGAACTAAATTGATAACTGTGCTGCTTTCCTTCCTCATTAGGTTCAGGTTGAAGGTCTCTCAGGAAATATAAAATTTGACCAGAATGGAAAAAGAATAAACTATACAATTAACATCATGGAACTCAAAACTAATGGGCCCCGGAAGGTAAATCATTAGGGATCTAAAGGCAGTTTTCTCTGTGTGAGGAGGTGAGTTAGCTGCCCATCGCCTCTTCTTCCGAAGAGTCCTGGAAATGTATATTCATGTAGGTAGAGTTTAACTACTTCCAGAAACAGTTGTGTTTTAAAATATTTTTTTTCCTAAATCTAATCTATTCATTTCTGGTAAGTAACAATAAAATGTAATCATTAAACAACTGTGAATGAACCCTTTATATATATATATATATTTTTTTTTTTTCTATCAAGGTATAAGAAGTTTAATGAGAAAAGAAAGAACTATCACTGACAGTTTATGGTTCAGAAGACAAAACATAGCGGGTGCAAATATGCGTTAATGTTTTAGTTCAACATCTTTCTTTTAACTGTTATGGATAAAATGTCATTGCTTGGATTTTATTTCTGTTTCTATATGATCACTCCCAAACAGATTAACCTGGGGAAAATATGAGACATGAACATGAAGAAACAAGCTGTTTTTAAGAATTGTTTTTGTTTCATTGTTTTTATAAGCCCTATTTCTATTAGAGTCATGTATATAAAAGATACATCGCTGTTTAGAAGAAGCCTAGCTAATGCCTAGATGTAATTTTGGATTCAGAAATGAGTTTGAAATTATTAAATTCTTGGCTAATAGAAAGATCATTTATCCATGTGCCTATCTTTCTGTAACCTTTTTCAGATTGGATACTGGAGTGAAGTAGACAAAATGGTTGTTACCCTTACTGAGCTCCCTTCTGGAAACGATACCTCTGGGCTTGAGAATAAGACTGTTGTTGTCACTACAATTTTGGTAATTAGCTACAGATGCCTATGCTTTACTTTAGTTTTTCTTATGAAAAACATCTGCCAGCTAGAATTGCTGTTTGCATTTTAGGATAACTAATGCAATGCTGCTTTTGCACCATTTTAATCATGTATAGCATATTTACTCTGTCAGAAGGATGACATAAGCATTAAATAAAGCATTCAAAATATTTCCTAGCCTCTTCAATATTGAAATTTAGCTTGACAAATAATTCGTATACTGGTGCATCCCCAAGTGTGAACAACTTGGGAAAGTCTTGAAGACAGCTTCTTGTATTTCGTCAAGTGCGCTACTTTTCACTTCCCATGCAGTTGTGGAACATTTTATCTTTGCACTTGTTACATGGCATCATAGTGGTGTCAACATCTCTTTCTTTATAATATAAGATGAAGTTCTTAAAGATAAAGATAATCTCCCTTTTTTTAACCCCAAATCTCAACACATAACCAGTGCTGAATGAATGTGATAAAATTGAACTGAATTTTGAACGTCTAGACTTTGGCTAGAGGCAAGGAAGATGTAGATCCTCATGACATGCCATTGGTGAAATGAAATTGAGGAAATGGGGTTCACTAATAGTACATGGTTTTATTACAAAACAATTGTATTTTACTTTATTAAGCAGTGATACAGTAAATTTGTGGGATTCATTATTCTAACAATATTGGGAAGAAAAATACAGCTAGGTTAATATAATAAGCATTTTGAATAAAAACATTGATTGGAATTTGGAAATATCTTAATAAGTATAAGCAGGACATTTGAGGAATTTTGCCTTAATCATGCCATTGAGAGAAAGTATATCTCTGAGCCCCCAAATATGCTTGGTGCTACTTTACTGAGGAGAATATTGAGCTATTTTGAATCATTTTCATACCTCCTTTTTCTTAGGTTTACAGGGGAAGCTTCTCTCTATCTTTGTAATATTATTCTAGGGTAGTATATTTCGTAGATGAAGTGAGACATGAAACGTGAGAGGGTAGCATCCATACATCACCATGGCAATGATTGTTTTAGTCTGTGCATCACTGACCATGAACCTTATTTCCACATCAGCCTTACCCTTGAAGAAGCAGTGCACAGGGTTTTGGGTGAATGCTGGTTCTTGAGGATGGCATAGCCTTAACAAGAGAGCGTGGTGGATCCAGAGTTGAATAAAACAGAGGTTGAGCAGCATATTCTTGTCTAAGCTCTAGGAGTTAACAAACACGACAAGGAGACAAACAAATTGTTGCTGCTTTTGAGTGTCTTATTTACTTTGGTACGGCTGGGTACAAGCCATGTTAATAAAATATAATGATAGACATTTGATGACCTTTTTTCAAAAGC
Source organism: Proteles cristata cristata (assembly GCA_017311185.1). Lineage (NCBI taxonomy): Eukaryota > Metazoa > Chordata > Mammalia > Carnivora > Hyaenidae > Proteles > Proteles cristata. The sequence goes on along the minus strand of JAESUZ010002924.1, from coordinate 272,167 downwards.
ATTATGCTTAAATATTTTTTGCTAATATTGTCCACCATTTATACTCTACCATTTCTCTGGCTAACAGGTAATAATTAAACTGGAAGGCTTGATTTGGTTAGAGTAGTTACACCATTATTTTTATCATTGAAAGCACTATCTTTCCATGTAGGAATCTCCATATGTTATGATGAAGAAAAATCATGAAATGCTTGAAGGCAATGAGCGTTATGAGGGCTACTGTGTTGACTTGGCTGCAGAAATCGCCAAACATTGTGGGTTCAAGTACAAGTTGACAATTGTTGGGGATGGCAAGTATGGGGCCAGGGATGCTGACACGAAAATTTGGAATGGGATGGTTGGAGAACTTGTATATGGGGTAAGTATAGCTCTTCTCCCAAATAAAGCCATTCAGTTTGAACTTTTGTTGACAGAATGCCTCCCTTCCCTGCAAAGTACCATATATGAGGTTTTTGGTTTCCCACATTAAGAAATTTGTTCTATTTCCTTGTGAACGTCTGAAGATTAAGGATGAAGTCAGAAGCACACATGCACACTAAATGAGACAGACATTCTATCTGTCTTGAAGCATATGGGCCGTATTAATTGTCCAAAGGCTGCAAAGGCATAGATGCAGTGTAGAGATGTAATTATAAAAATCAAGTCAAATGAGTGGACTGTGTATTTATAAAAAAGGAGAGATATTTGGAGAACAGATTTGTTTTTTGTTTGCTTATTCTTTACTGGGACTTTACCAGAGAAATAATTATTGACATTTCCCTTATTTCCTTTCCTTCCCTTTTGATCCAATAATGTAAGCATGATTCCTCTTTTGACCATGACTCCAGGTACTATTACTTTCATTTGTTTCCCTTACAGAAAGCTGACATTGCAATTGCTCCATTAACTATTACCCTTGTGAGAGAAGAGGTGATTGACTTCTCAAAGCCCTTTATGAGCCTCGGGATATCTATCATGATCAAGAAGCCTCAGAAGTCCAAACCAGGAGTGTTTTCATTTCTTGATCCTTTAGCCTATGAGATCTGGATGTGCATTGTTTTTGCCTACATTGGGGTCAGTGTAGTTTTATTCCTGGTCAGCAGATTTAGCCCCTACGAGTGGCACACTGAGGAGTTTGAAGATGGAAGAGAAACACAAAGTAGTGAATCAACTAATGAATTTGGGATTTTTAATAGTCTCTGGTTTTCCTTGGGTGCCTTTATGCAGCAAGGATGCGATATTTCGCCAAGGTTGGTCACTCACCTGCTTCAACTTTGTGCATTTTAGGTCTCAAGTGGATATTCATGGTGTTTATGAATTCACTATAAAGAAGTAAACAGCTGCCGACTATCTGTCCAAGCAGTTTGAGACTCTTTGGGACAGACTCTTAACCGTCGGCGTAAGACTGTGAAATATTTGAGCAATGTTCTTTGAATGTTGAGCATATATTTCATGGTGAAATTATACACACCATGGAGAGGCTATAAAATGCATAAGGTTCCTATCATTCCATACCTTCTTGGAGGGGTACCGTGTTTTTGCTGCATATTCTCATTTTACAGTCATCTGTGTGTTGATCCACAGACCTGTATATGGGAAAATGGGCAACATTACTTATTAACTACAAAAACAATAACTTGTTTATAAAACTTCATTGGCACACATCCCATCTCTTTTATTTTCCCATTGTTAGCTCATGCAAATGGTATCAGAAAGGTATAAAATTTCTGTTTTTCTTAAAGGTTAGGTCACTGGATTAAAGGGAATATACAATAATATATTTTCCAAGTATCTAAAAAATACATGGCTGGGTGATGATGATTGATTCATTCCATAAGGCTTGTGCCATATTGAATAGTAATTCACACACAAAATGGAATATTTTAGTCTCATTATGATATATTAATTCCTACATTAGAATGCCTAAATATAATGAATATGTCACAAAATATATTTTGCCTTTGTTCATGTTTCATACATGAATAAGAAAGATAGCCATATCTGGCTTTTCAGAAGAATAAACTATACTTTTTCTAGTGTGATTCTTTTCACATTTAAAACCTTAATTATTGGTTTTCAGACATATTTTAATCTAGGTTTGATTACTCTCCTTTGATTCTATGGGGTATTTTAATGACTAGTAAAGGAGGTGACTTTTCTAATACTATTTCATTATATTGTTAGTTTTTCAGCACTTTGGAGATAAGTGGTTAATTTCAAAAAACTATGAGAAACTCAAAAAATACATATCTTTTTGTAGTCTTTTTTTTGTATACTCCACCCAGTGAGATCAAGTAAATATATCATGTATGCAGAAATTATTAGTTGCTTACTTGTCTGTTAGTAGGACACATTGTTAAAAATTATTTGGACTTTAACCATCTTAATTCCATAAGATTCCCTGTGACTTCTTATGGAACTGCACTGAATTAGAAATATGCCAATAGTATTTGCATGGCATACATGTATAATAACTTTAATATGTATATGATATAGAATAATATAGAAATATAGAATAATTATGCATATAATATATAATTATGGTGATCTCTGACAAAATATATAAGATATATATAGTTTTAACTCAATATTAGGTTTATCTGATTTAAGTTGAAGACATAAAGAGAAGTTTTTCATAATGAGGGAGAAAATTCTAACTAAATGGGATTTCCAAGAATATTTTGGTCAATAAATAATAAAATTATTCATCTTTGGTAAGAAGGCTACTGAAGTATAATACTACTTTATTCCTGAGATATAAGGCAATTATCCTAGGGTAACATAAACTATGCCTTTGAATAAGTAAGGAGAAATGTATGAGGTTTATTATAAAGTAGAATATATTGATCTGGGTTCCCATAGGTGGAGACTTAGGTTTGCGATTCTCACGCATTATGGCTCTGAAGTTATTTGTTTAGGTGTCCAGTGCTTTTCAAGGCCCAGAAAACATATGTATGGGCACTGAAGCACAGGCACCTTCCATAATCTGTGTTAACCCAGTGTCCAATATGACATACGGATAACTTCTAAATTTCTGTGAGCCTGTTTCCTAAACTATGGCCTTTTTTCTGTGCTCTTGATTTCATTCCTGAGTCATGACTTACTAAAATTTCATATGAAATACTTTTTAATTCCTGCTAAGATTTTTATATAGACTATTTTTCCTTGCTACCAATGAATTTATTTTTTGCCACAGAGTATACATGAGCAATATTTGCTTCACTGAAAAATTTCAAGTGTGCATATCTTTCATTCTATGTTATATGTGAATTTAAAAATTGAACGTACTGCATGATATTGGAAAATTTAATGATTTTCTAAACAAACCAAACTACTTTTTTATAATGTAATGATGGTTACTCCAGTATAGAAAAGAATAGAAAAGGCTTGTATCTAATAATGCTGCTGCTGCTGCTGATGATGATGATGATGATGCGAGAAATGCACAGATCACTTTGAAGTGCTCTTTAAATATTTTCAAAGATATTTATCACCTCTTTTCAAGTAATATAATATGTGGAAATATATTATTAATATTAATAGTACATTTAAATTTTAATCTTGAATGATTTATTGAACTGAATTGGTCATTTGCCTAAAACTAAGTTTAGAATATACTAACTATAGTTTTCTGTAAACTAGAACCACAGAAATTGTAAGAACAGTAGGCTGTAAGTTGACTTTTATTCTCCTGCTTACCCCTGGTTTCTCCCCAGTATCTCAAGAGGATTGAAATGGATAAAAATACCTTTCATAAAATAATTCTTTAATAGAGATTTAAAAGTAATGTTAGAATACAAGTGTTTGCTCCTTTAGTGCAGATGCAGAAAGGTGAAGGTTGCTTCTTGTTTTGTTTTATTTTGTTCCATTTTATTTTTTACATAAACCATTTTTGTCTGTCACCATAAAACATAAATTGAATTTGCCTCTCCACAAAAAATTTCTCTGGAACTCTTTCAGAAACATTAATCGATCCTTTGCAAACACTTAACAAAAAAATAGTAAGTTGCTCAGGAATGTTCTGCTTTGAATGCTATAGAAGTTCAATATATTTTTTTGAGATATCTTCTAAAACCTTAAATAAATTGGCATATTTCAGCTCATTAAAATCTGGCATAAGCACTGAAATTGAGAGCAACTTATGTCTTTAACTTGTGTTTATTTCACAAGCGGAATAGAATTACTTATAAAAGTGATTCTCAAATATATTACCAATTACTATGCGGTGTATAGTGTCAAAGCAATTACTGTGAAGTCAATTTTGTTTTAAGGGATCTGAACTGCCCTCTTAAATATGGGGTACATGTCATATAATTATACTTTTCATTTAAATAGAATAAATAGTGAACATTTTGAGATTGGCTGTGTCTATACAAGAGGTTACTTAAATTTAAAATGTGTTTAATATCCTTTTCAGAATATAAGAGAAGTTAACTTTTTCCATCGCATCATATTTATTTAATTCTTTGCATCTCTCAGAGACTGTGATAAAGGCTCTTAATTATATTCTTTGTTTTTCATTGCTCACTCACTCTCTTTCTCTCCTTTAGCAACAGATGGTCTTATCTTAAAAAAATACTTTTAAATTAGCTTCCTCACTTTTTCTTGACTCCTAGAGTAGTTTATTCTACAAATATTACCCAGTCATTTGATACAGTATCTGTGTTTCATCAAAAGGTGTATTTCTTACTGTTAAATATCAAGAGCTCTGTTTTAGGCCATAAATTACCAAATGTTCGTATTTAATTTTTTAGAAATGTTACATCTTTGCTGTAACAAGTTTAATTGTTAGACATAACGTTTAAACAAAAAAAGTTATTATGTTGGATTGTTACTATTACTTAAATCCCTTTATATGTAGAATCCCATCAAATCTTTCAAAATAATGTGATAAATATTTATTTTTTTCTATATATTTATCTACCTAGGGTGTAAAGTAAGTGATTAGGAATCTATTAAGCTTTTAAAAAGTATTATAAATAGGAATTTATGGTTAAAGAAATATTATTTTATTATACTGAAAATTAGAAATTTGTATCTTGGCAAACTTTTAAATGTTCTAATTTCTTTTTCCTTGAGTTTTCTTTTTTTCTTAAGCAGGAGGCACAAAGGAACAGGGTCGTAGCAGTCCATGCCATGAAGCATCAGATTTTTACTCATTAAGAATTATATTTTGTGTCATACCTTTGTTTGTAATATCATTTTTTCCATTTTCTATCCTGCATTCTATCTACAACCTATAGTTTTGCATACACAAAACCCCAATGAAATTTTAGCGCTTTCTGAGGGTTTTGGAACTTCATTGGCTGAATTAAAAGGAGGGTTTCATCACTTTAAATGGTGCACATTCTTTTATTTTTAATACTTGATTGTGTTTGTCAACATTATTGTGAATTTTGTGAGTGATCTTAAATTCTCTTGTTCATGTTTGCTTATGTCATGAATGGATAGTAGTATGAGAATTAGATAGATTATTTGGACATTTCTTGAAATTGCTTCATTATGAGATTTTATAACATAAACAATTTGGATGTTATAACTATGAAAAAATCTAAGGAATCTGAAGTTTTAGCCTCTGGGTATCTCATTAGATTTAGCTAATCTGTACTCCTTCTCTAGAATGCTTAATAATTTCCAGTTTTATTAAATAACAGATATATTGAAAAGTATAAAGTTAAATATTCCCATATAAGTCAATATTTGCACAATACTGCTAACTTGTTTTTTTTTATTAGGTCATTCATTTCACTTTACAAATCCATTTCATACTTGTTATTAGATCCCTCTCTGGGCGCATTGTTGGAGGTGTGTGGTGGTTCTTTACCCTGATCATAATCTCCTCCTACACGGCTAACTTAGCTGCCTTCCTGACTGTAGAGAGGATGGTGTCTCCCATCGAAAGTGCTGAGGATCTTTCTAAGCAAACAGAAATTGCTTATGGAACATTAGACTCTGGATCCACTAAAGAGTTTTTCAGGGTAAGAGATTCTGTTTGTTACCTCTTACTTTACTCTTAAAATGTAACCATTTTAAACTTTGTTGCCCCCTCACTCTGCTGTGCTCTACACAAAGGTGCCATGTGATAGTAACCTCCATCTCTGTCTTAACTCTACTTCTGTTCTTGACCTTGTCTCCATACCCCTCCCTTCCCTTTCCCTTTTTTCTTTTTCCCTTTCCATTTTTACTTATTTCCTGATGCCTAACTCCTTAGGAGAGAAACACAGCATTGCAATAGAATTATTTTATAATTATTATTTTTTAATTAAGTTTTATGAAGATGGATTGTCTTTTTGGAATAAAGTTGAAGCAAAGTATAACTAAGTTTAGACTGTTATTGTTTTTGAAACAAAAATGAGTTGTCTTCGGTATTATTTTCAATAAACATGACTGTCATGTATTTTATATAGTTTACAGTTGAAAATTCACTTTCTAATCTGTTAGATTAATTTCTTATCAGAAAACAGATTATGTTTCCATATTTTGTTAAAGTTTCCAAGAAGAAGCTAACAAAGGTCTTAACTTTTTAAAAAAATGAGTAGTGTAATTATAATGTGTCTGTTAAGTGTATTTTACTTTTTAAAAATATTGTGGCCTTATAATACTTGTTTTTAGAATAATCCCTATAAATTGATGTTGGCATAATTTTCTTTCATGATACTATTTTCTCCATATAAGAACTTATGATATTAAAATATTTAAACACAGCTGATAAACGCAGGTCTTCAGCCAATGTATATAACATAAGATGATCTCTGATAATCCAACAATATCTTTGAATATATCTGAATTTTCTAGAGTGAGATCTAGGCAAGTTTACTTCAGAATTGGGATTAGGGCTTCATCTTCGAGTTGAAGTTGTAGAGGATATAATTTGAAGACTGCTTCATCTACATTGCCTCTTGTCTCTTTTCCAAATAACTTCAGCTGAGCTGAAATATGATAGGAGAACAAGTGGTGGGGGCAGACCACAGTTGATAACAGATAATAATCTGGGTGTGTGTAGGGGGAAAAGGACCTTGACGCTTTCTTTAAGCACTGTGACCGAAGCACAGAAATGTGGTCAATCTATCCGCAGCTACTTTGACTTTAATGCAGTTCTATGTGTGAATGTTATAATACAAATTTGCTACTGATGACAGTTTGCTTTCATTTATGAACATAGATGTAATATGCATATAAATATATTTTTAAGTTTATTTTATTTATTTTGAGAGAGAGAGAGAGTGATCAGGGAAGGGTCAGAGAGAGAAAGAAAGAGGATTCTAAGCAGGTTCCACACTGTCAGCATGGACCCTGGCACAGGGCTTGATCTCAAGAACCTTACAATCATGACCTGAGCTGTATATGAATTGAACACTTACCCAACTGAGCCACCCAGGCACCTTACATACAAATATTCTTACTGTAACACAGTGCTCTAGCTTGATCATAACAATGGATCTATTAAAATAAATTATAATATTTCATTGGTTCTTAGAAGCTTATTTTGAAGCACTTTTTATTATTCATATTCCAATAAGACTTTCATTTATTTTATTTGTATAGTTTATAAGTATTCCTCCATCTTGAAGTAAATTAAATAATGTGAATGAGGCAAAGTATCTGCTCTATCATGGTTTCCTTAGTGCTAATGATATTGATTAAAACAATCTTACTTGCTTCCATATATTCTCTTACAGACTAGTGTACGTAGATTGAGGGTTACTGTCATTAGCTTGTTTGCACAACAGTAGTACCAAGTACTCTCCACTGCTATCCGTTCACATTTCCCGAGCTTTGCAGTATACCTTAACCCAGTCAGCCTTAGAAATATATGTGTAATAATTAAGATGCCAGGAGTCCGTGGTCAGTATATTCAGATTTCCTAGTGGACAAGATGATGAGAAGGCTAGATGAGTCTGGAAAAAGAATGTTGCAGGGCACACAAGACCATGACCATGGACAGCATAGTTCCAATGTGCAGTAGGTTCATGGATGTGTATACATGCACACGTGCCAACATTATTTGTGCTGTGCCATTTGCCAGTGTAAGATTGTGAGCTTACCTTTTCTAGAGTAATAGAGAAGTGATATTGAGTATTTGGGCAAACTAATAACTTTTATTAGCATCGCTTTCCAAAGCAGTTTCTTATACATTATCTCTTTGTTAAAGTATAATTAACATACAGTGTTATATTAGTTTCAGGCATACAACAAAATGATTCAGTAACGTTGTGTATTACTCAGTGTTCATAATGATAAATGTACTCTTAATCCCTTTTTCTGTTTTACCCATATCTGCCCCCACCCCACAGCCACCAGTTTGCTCTCTGTATTTAAGAGTCTGTTCTTTTTTTTCTTTGTTTGACTGTTTGGTTTGTTTCTTAAATTACACATGAGTGAAATCCTATGGCATTTGTCTCTCTAAATCAGAGTTATTTCACTTAGGTTATTCTCTCTCAGTCCATCCATGTTGTTACAAATGGCATGATCTCATTCTTTCTTATGGCCAAGTAATATTCCATCATGTGCACATACCACATCTTCTTTATCCCATTATCATTTTTAATCTCACAGTACTTCTGCCTAATAATGAGAATCATGATTTTTGTTTGCATACTGTATGTTATTAAGGTAAAGCTCAGGTAATTTTGCAGACATGACCAAATTCAGGCAGCTATTAAGTGTGCTGAGGGGTTCTTTCCATAATCCATTTTTACCTGAAAAGGTCTGGAGAAAGTTCTCTGAATTTTGTTGCTGTAAAAATGCTGAGTTTGCGTTACATCCGTGTCTGCTTGTGTGATACTAGAGAATTATAATGGTAGAAATTTGGGTGGGGCTTCACTCTTCCTCTCAACATACCTTCACAAACAACTGATGGTTCAAAATCAACTGTGGTTAGGTGTCAGTGCAGATGGCCTTGTAGTCAGCTTCTCCTCATCTGGCAAAAGAAGGGCACAGGCTCAAAAGTACTTAAGAGCCACACTATTTATTCTATTAGTATTTATTCCCAGTAAAGGGAAGCTAACAAAACAGCATACTTCACCAAAGTGAATAGGAGCTCGGCATGTTAATTCTTCCATCGTAATTTGTTTGTAATTTGGTGGCAATTGGAGAAATTATGTACACAAAAGGTTTGTTTCTGAAAGCTGGGTTAAATAAAAAGGTGCTGCTAAATCATGAGTAATTTTCAGTAATTATGCTAACTATATTAATGTTTGATAGTTGGGTGTCATGATGATAATAGTGAAGACAATCTTAGTTTTGCTTAGAATCCCCAAAATGGTTTCTAGGAAAACTGTGGCATTCTAACTGTATCCATCATGCTTCATACTTTTTCACATAAGGATTATTGCAGTAGTATACAGAGCTTGAATAACAGATTCCATTTTGAAAAATATAATTTCTCTTTAGAGTGTCATTTAATATGTATTGAATAAGGTGAAGCTAACTTATAGACATTCTAAAAGCAAATATAATTGATTTTCACTAACATTTTTTCCCTTAAATCCCAGGGTAAATGATAATTTGTCAATTAGCTGTAGTCTGGTTGAATTTCTAAGCTTCTGGTGCAAAATGTTACAAAGGATATTCTCCTTGCCTCTATTCCTAAAATTAATAGTCACCACACATCTTGGGTCATTCTCTCAATTGTGCTTTAGCTCTAGACATGCCTGGGGCTCCTGTAAAGTGGATTCAGGACAGGATGAGAGCTGGCAGATTGATGATCGTGATGCCCAGTCTGCCAGGAAAAAGTATATGGATGGAGTAGGCTGAAGTTAGACTGAAGCCATGTATTGTACTCTGTGTTCTCTGGACATCTGTTGTGCTTGCTTTCAGACCGAACTCAGCTAATTACATGTGGAAGCAAAAGCATTTACCATTTTTTACCATTTGCTAATATTTAAAGTTCTAACAGTTATCTTATGTTTCCAAATATGGCTTAATTTGGCTTTATTGATAGCTTTTTCCTTATTGCACTGTTTATGACTAGGAATTTTATTATTTATATTATGAAAAGTTTTCTCCTGCCATAGGGTTTATGAAGCTAATTTTCTGTTTTTATCACAGCAAGAGCTTTGTAGTCATTGGAGAAACTGATTTCAGGTCAGGTCATTGTCCAAATTTTGAAGATATATATAAGTAGCCAAGGAATGAAAAATAACTTGCCTTTTGTCTGAAAGTTAACAAATGTTTCCTAAAAGTATATTTTTGTTGGGATGAAAACGTGTTATTTAAAATTATAAGATTAATATTTTATCTTCATAGGGAACTATCTATCTTCTCCTAAGATGATATCAGTTACTCAATTTAAGTCTAAAATATTTTCAGATTTCAGCTAAATAATTTAATAAAACCTGTATTATGACAATATTCCTTTAATAAAGTCAGTGAGTGTGCATTAGCTTTAGAATTCCAATTTCAGGGGCGCCTGGGTGGCTTAGTCGGTTAAGCGTCCGACTTTCGCTTAGGTCATGATCTCACGGTTCGTGGTTTCGAGCCCCGCGTTGGGCTCTGTGCTGACTGCCAGCTCAGAGCCTGGAGCCTGTTTCAGTCTGTGACTCCCTCTCTCTCTGACCCTCCTGCTCACTCTCTCTCTCCTGGAAAAAAAAAAAAAAAAAAAAAAGAATTCCAATTTCAGCTATAAATTTTTTGACTTAAATCAGTGATAAACAGTAAAACAAATATGAATGAAGGATTTACTTTTGTCTGCTAGAGAGAGACAGTAAATGGAAGACAGTCTTGTAACCACTTAGAGGTATGAGGAAAAAGACTGGCATCTTCTTTGTCCAGGGTGTTCTGCTATGAAGTGCATGTACATCCTTGTACAGAGTGAATGATAAAGTCTGACTCATTTTGGAGTGCTGATCATCTCTAATTATAGTGCCGCTGTTGCATACCTATCATAAAGAAAGAATTAGGCTTTTAATTATAAACCACTATTTTTAGACTTTCACATTTTGATAATTTCTTTTTCAATAAAAGAAGACAAGTCTTGAATTAGAGGGGTCTGAGTAGAAAATGATTTTATAGGACCCATACGTATTATGTTCCTATAGAAATATCAGCTTTGAGGATAGGAAATGCTTTTTATAAATAAACCTGTCATCAACCAGTCAATCTGTGAAACACAATTACTACCTCCAGATAAGAAGTACTTCCTCGTGCCTGTCTTAAATCCCCTACACTGACATCTGTTTATTTCCTCTGATTTTCCTCTCTGGAAGCATGAGGAACAGAGTGTATTATCTGGATAAGCATTCCATTTTAATTTTGCTGCCTTTGGAAGAAGAAATATTCTAGGACATTATCAGAGTAAAAGTATTCTCCTTCTCATTTAATGAAGTTAATCATTCCATTCTCAGAAGATAAATTTAGTCTGATAATCCATGAGACTATATTGTGGTTACCCAGCAATGTATACTTTTTATAGAGCTTACAAATAGTATAAATGATAAATAAATAATATTAATGCAGATGTTTCTTACCTGAGTGAAAGAACTAGTTTGAAATTTTCCTTTTATTTATGTATATATAAATATTCAAATGTAAAAAACACATGCTTTGTTACTATATGGCAAAGTCATATATATGTGATATACTGTAAATAATCACAATTACCAGAGAATTATAGTAATTTATTTTTTGAAAGACTGAAACCTTTTTTCAACTACTTCTCTGGCATAAATACACCTATTTATATTCATGTAAAAATATTGATTGGAATATGTTTACAAATAAATATATTTGAGCCATTATAACAGCTTTCGTATAGAAATACATTAAGTATTAGTTGGTTAAAGTTAAGTTTTGTTTCACTTATTGCTTTTGGTTAGCAATGAAGCAGCATAATTTCTTTATTAATATTTTATTGAACTGATTTCACTAATCTTTGGTGGTCCTTTATACTTATTTCACTAAATCTGACTAATGACTTCTCTACCATAATTTCCAATATATCACCTATTTCTGTGTAGGTAGAAATATGTATATATACTTCCAATTTATATTTTATATAGGAATATATGTATACTTCCAGCTTTCTATGCATTAATACATATACGTATGCATATCTTTCAGTATTTTGGAAATTAAATGGATATAGCTATGTATGTATGTGTGTTATATACAGACATATATATAACTACTAATTTCAAAGTAGACCTTTTACAGATCTTTCATTCATGATTAAATATTTAAATATTTTCTAAAATACTGAATAGGAAGTAAAAGTTGAATGTGAATAAATTAGCAATAAGCACTAGATGAATATGTTGTAGGTCGCTCATGGCATGGTTAGTGATAGGGTTTTTGGTGTGATAGTGGGGTTTGCAGAGTCCAGAGCCAATGACCAAGAAAGAATTCTTGAAGACATCTTTGATGCAAAAAGGTAATTTTATTAAAGAACAGGGACAGGATCCTTGAGCAGGAAGAGCTGCCCTGGGCCCTGAGGAGAGACTGAGGTTGAGGGAGATAAAGTCAAGGGGAAGTTTTCAGTGAGATTTTCATATGCTAAAGAAGACTCCCAGGATACTGGCAGCCTAGCTATTGTTAAGCTAAGGTGGTTTTCCCTCTAGCAAAGCATTAGCATAAAACAGCAGGGAGTCCTGGAGAGACATTTTACTCTGCCAGCCTCATGTATTTGTCAGTGGGCTGCAAGTTGTAAGGAAATTTGGTTCTACCTGCCATTTCCTTCTGCCTTTGTTTCCGACATCAGTAGGGAGGGCTGATGGAGACTTAGGTCTTAGGGGACTATGTCTCAATCTGTTAACCATTTGTTTTTCCCCTTTCCTTTGTTTTTGGGCAGCCAGGAGTGCCTGAGGAATATCACGTATATCCCACCTGGGATGGGGCAGGGGTGTGTTTAAAGCCTGTCCACTTGCCTTATGCTCCCTCATCAGTTAGTGATATTATTATATATTTTTCTTTCTTAATTTCTTGGGGGAGCCTGATTTTGGTTAACAATCTGCATAGCTGACAGCCCTGCATGTTTAAAGCTTCTTTAGATAATCCAGAACCAGTTGAAATCCTTTCCTCCCTGGTTGTCAGTTTTTCTTTCTCTGGTATTTAAATTTTTCTCACCATTACACAAAACCTCTGAGAACAGTAGTGAATTCTCAAAGATTTTAAGAATACATTTAGTCTAAGCTGCTGAGAAAGCCTGTGTTCTTTCATTTCAGCTAACTGTAGCTGGTTTAACAGTGTAAGAAATGTAAAAATGTTAGAAGGCTTTGCAGATGTTTCCTTTAAAAATTAGTGTCTAATTTAAAGGCAGTGCAGTCAGTATTTACTAAATTTGTAGGAGTATAAATAAATGTTTGAGAAACCATATCGAATCATGTTTTCTGTGATCAAAGTGCTATGGAAGAGGGAAAAAAGAATGTGTCTACTTGCTGAATTATGATTATCATGTAGAGTGGTAGCTTCTTTCAGGGTAAATATGAATTTTTTGGTCATCCTTCTCTTTTTATGGCAATGCTCAGTAAACTTAGTGTGCACTCCATCTGATGACTTCATTTAGAGACCACCCTTGTGGGACAAAGAGGGACAGAGGGCTCACATTATCCACTGATGAATAATTTGACTCTAATCAGATTACAGAGGCTTTCTATTGTTGTCCATATTAAAGAGAACATGCCCCTTTTTCACTACCATCAAATCATGAGGACAATTATTCTAGGAAAATTTCAAATGATGAAGAAATTTTGAAATTCATCTTTCATCTCAAAACATTCACCATATTCCTGCTTAGATGCCTTAGAGATGGATCTCAGTATAAACCTGTAGAGGTACTAAAGATGACATAATGTTCAACTCATTTTACTTTTCTGTTTAGGTAAAAGAATCATTGTCTAGTAAAAGAACTAGTTTGGTGTTCACATCAGTTGCCTTAGTCATTTGTGCAGGCAGTCTCAGAGTTTTGTAGAGAAGAGAAAAGGAATTAGGCAATCATTTAAATATATTGGAATCAAAATCTGAACTAAATGTAAATACTGTTGAAAAAAACTTGAGAATTCTTTAGTATTTGAAGAAATATTTGAAGAAATATTTGATACTGATGTAATTTACAATTCATGTTTCCAGCATATAATTTTGTTCCAGATCATACTGAGTGATTACCCAAAACAAGTTGCTAGTAAAGGTGGCTGCATGTTTTCATGGGGAAATGAGATTTTAAAAGTAAAATGGTAATTAGAAAAATTAAGTGGTACCAACTATTGTCACAGTCCCCCAAAAAATGATATTTAAGGCTTCATTTTAAGAAACACAGTACATAAAGTTAAGAAACAAGGACATGATATCAACAAGGTGGTAAAATAGGAAACCCCAAACTCTCTTCTCCCCCAACCAGAGACACTGCCTCAGGAACAAAACACTGACAATTTTTCTTTGTGAGAAATCCAGAAGCCAGTCAAGGAGTTTCTGCAAACCAAGTGAGTATAAAACTAGCCATATCAAACTCTGTAGGAAAATTAATGGCATTCATCATAATCTCTTCCTTGACACAGTGCACCACAGTTAGAGGAAATGCTTGCTCTTGGCTTCTCCCAGGGGAGGAGAAAGAGAAAAGTGGACTGTGTGGCTTGATTCTAAACACTGACAAATAGGACATCAAGTTGAGGACTGCTGAGAAGAAAGGCAAAGTTTGCACTAGCACACATTCACTCCCTGTAGACTATGCCCACCAGCTGAGTGTGTGAAACGTGGGAGAAAACCTCCAACTCCCAGCTTCCCTTTGGGGAGGAAGGAAGTTGGAGCATGGTTTCAATGCTTTAGCTTTTTGGGAGGTAGGAGGATTGCCCAAGGGCTTGGGTTTTGTCTTCTTGTCTCAGAACACTGATGGCCCCTGGCATATACTAGATGCCTTGGAGTTGCTGAGAACAAAAGAGAATTAGATGGTTTATTACTGTTTCAGAGGATTTGTGGTTCGGCAAACAGAAGCCAATACAGCTTGGCAGTCACACCTTTGGAGGAGGGAAGAAACAAGTGGAATATGCATCCAGGCATTGAATTTTTTGGCTTTTTGGTGAAGTACCCAGGGACTGGTCTTTGTCCTCCTGACTTGGAGTGCTAATGGGACCCAGTAAACTCTATGAGCCTGGGCTGATTGCTGAAGAGCTTTCCTTATACACAGCTAGTCCATAAAGACTGGAAGAGATAGCTCTTTTTTAAAAATGCATGATCCCAACACAAAGTTATAAGGCATGTCATAAACATAAAGAAATATGGCCCAACCAAAGGAAAAAAATTAACCTACAGAAAGTGACACTGAAATGGAAATACGTGAATTACCTGACAAAGAATTCCAAATAAGTGTCACAAAGATGTTCAAAGAGCTCCAGAAAATGATACATGAACAAACTGAGAATTTCAACAAAGAGAAAATATAAAAAAATAGATTTTGGAAATGAAAAATACAGTGTCTGAATTAAAAAATACACTATAGGGATTCAACTTCATAACAATCAAGCAGAAGAAAAAAGTCAGCAAACTTAAGATAAATCCTTTGAAATTATACAAATAAAGCATCAAGAAAACAGAAGGATAAAGAGTGAAGAAAGCCTAAGAAGCTTTCAAAAAGACACATTATGGAAGTCCCAAAGGAGAAGAGAAAGAAGCAAAAAACCTATTTAAGGCAGTAATGGCCCCAAACTTCCCAAATCTGGAGAAAAGAATAACTTCATGAAACACAAGGAATTCTAAGTAGGATGACCTCCAAAAAAGTGTACCCTGAGAAACATAATAATCAAATTGTCAAATGTCAAAGAAAAGGAATTTTGAAAACAGCAAGAGAAATGTGACTGTCACATACACGTTGGCACGCATAGCACAGCTAGCAGATTTATGAGCAGAAACCTTGTAGGTCAGAGGGAATGGGATGATATATTCAGAGAGCTGAGAAAATAAAGAAAACTGCAAACCAAGAATACTCTATCTGACACAATTGTCCTTCAAAAATGAAAGAGAAATAAAGACTCTCTCAGATAAACAAAAGTTGAGAGAGATCATCAACACTAAAACAGCCTCACAAGAAATGTTCAGGGGACTCCTTTAAGTTGAAGTGAAAGGATGCTGGACAGTAACACAAAAAGCATATGAAAATACAGAGCTCATTGGTACAGTACATACATAAAGAAATGTAAAATACTGTAATACTATAACAATGTTGCAAAAGTCTGTTTGAATTCTGCTGTGAAGATTAAAATATAAAAGTATAAAAAAATAAATATATAATATACGTTAACTGCGGTACAATATAAAAAGATTAATTTGACATCAGTAATATACATTTTGAGTGGAGAAGTAAAAGAGTAAAGTTTTTGTATACAATTGAAGTTAAGTTCTTATAAGCCTAAAATCAATATTTATGGCTATAAGACGTTTTGTGTAACTTCCATGGTAATCACAAAGAAACAACTTTTAGAAGTTACACAAAAAAGTAAGAAAGCGATCAGTTTGTCACCACAAAGAAATTAATGAAATACAAAGAAAGATGACAAGAGATGAAAAGATGAATAAAAAAGCTACAGAAAACAATGAACAAAATGGTAGGGGTAACCTATCGGTAACTTTAAATGCGAATGTATTAAACTCTCCAACTAAACAACATAGGGTAGGTTAATATACATTTTTTTTTTAAAATCCAATTATATGCTGTTCATAAGAGACTCACTGTATTTTTATTTTTTAGTATAATTTATTGTCCAGTTATCTAACACACAGTGTTTTTGCTCATATGTGGAAGAAACGCACTTTAGATTTAAGGACACACATACGCTGACACTGAAATGATGGAAGGTATTGCACACAAATGGCAACCAAAAGGGAACAGGCCTGGCTCTACTTATATCAGAGTGAATAGATGCTAAGTCAGAGAATTTGTCTCATTATAGTTTTACACATCAGAGCTCTTAAATGTATGAAGCCAACACTGACAGAACATAAGGGAAAAATAGCATCACAATGATAGTAGGAGATTTCAGTATCCCATTTTCCATAAGGAAAAAACATCCAGACAGAAGATCAGAAAGGAAAGAAGATGGAACAGCACTGTAGACCAAACGAACCTAACAGAAATATACAGAACATCAGATCCGAAAGCATTAGAATACACAGTCTCCTTTTTTTTTTAATGTTTATTTATTTTTGAGAGCAAGAGAGAGCATGAGCAGATGAGGAGCAGAAAAAGAAGGTGACACAGAATCCGAAGCAGGCTCCAGGCTGTGAGCTGTCAGCACAGAACCCGATGCAGGGCTTGAACCCACAAGCAATGAGATCGTGACCTGAGCCAAACTTGGGTGCTTAACCGACTAAGCTACCCAGCCACCCCAGAATACACATTCTCCTTAAGTGTACGTGAAACAAACACTCTCCAGGAGAGAAGACATGTTAGGTCACAGAACAAGTCTTAAATACAAGAAGACTAAAATCTTTTCTGACCACCATGGAATGAAACTAGAAATCAATAGCACGCATGGGGAAACAAAAATTTACTAATATGTGGAAATTAACACACACTTGAATAATCAGTGGATCAAAGAATAAATTGAAGAGTAATAAAAAAGTATCTTGAGACAAGCAAAAGTCGATACATAATATACCAAAACTTATGGTCTGCAGCAAAAGCAGTACTAGAAAGAAAATATCTAAAGTACCCCATGATTTGCAGATGCACTGCATTTCCTATGAAAATCCCAATGCCATTTTTTACAGAAATAGGAAGGAAATCCTAAAATTCATATAGAATTATAAAGAATAAGAAATAGATAAACCAATCTAGGGAACCAGAAACAAGCCTTACACTCCTGACTTGAAACATATTAGAAAGGTAGGGCCCTGGCCCAAAGATGGACTTACAGACCAATCGAACACCCTGGAAAGCCCAGAAATAAACCCATGCATGCATGGTTAAGGGATTTTCAACAAGGATTGAAGACTCCATAGTGGGGAAAGGACAGTCTCTTCAGAGAAATGATGTTGGGATAACTGGATACCCACATACAAAGAGATGGAATAAGACTCCTACTGTACACAAAAACAACCCAAAATTGATTAAATATTTAAAAGTAAGATCTGAAACTATATAGATTTTATAAGAAAACATAGGGGATAAGCTCTCTGACTTTGGTCTCCACAAAGGTTTTATGGATATGACAAGAAAGCACAGGCAACAAAATGAAATGTAGACCAGTGGGCTATATCAAATTAAAAACGTTTGGGGTGCCTGCGTGGCTCAGTTGGTTGAGTGTCTGACTCTTGATTTCAGCCCAGGTCGTGATCCCAGGGTCATGGGATCAAGATCTGCATTGGGCTGAGCGTGGAGCCTGCTCAAAATAAATAAACTTTTTAAAATATGTTTATTGCAGGATACAATGAACTCTCCAAATTGAGTTAGCTGTGTGGTAATAGAGGGAAAGAAAGATAGAAACTGCTGTAGACTTTGATTTTCTAAAGGGATTTATATTTATATAGACAAAAGACTATAAGCTAACGATATTGTCATAGGCACTCTGTGACTTTTGCCACCTTCCTTCTTTGCTATCATATTTTGTTTCACTTTCTGTGAGTTCCAAGGTTTTTTGTTTGTTACTTATTTAAAACTCAAATTCAGTCATTTTTTTCTTTTTTAAATTAAGTTTAAATTTTAATTCCAGTATAGTTAACATATGGTGTTATGTTAGTTTCAGGTGTACCATATAGTGATTCAACAAATCTATTCATTACTCAGTGCTCATCACAATAAGTATACTTTTGATCCCCTTCACTTATTTAACCCATCACTCCCCACCCCTCCCTTCTGCCAACCACAGAGTTTGTTCTCTATAGTTGAAAGTCTGTTTCGGGGCGCCTGGGTGGCTTAGTCGGTTAAGCGTCCGACTTTCGCTTGGGTCATAATCTCGCGGTTCGTGGGTTCGAGCCTCGCGTCGGGCTCTGTGCTGGCTGCCAGCTCGGAGCCTGGAGCCTGTTTCAGTCTGTGACTCCCTCTCTCTCTGACCCTCCCCTGCTCACGCTGTCTCTCTCTCTCTCTCTCCTAGAAATAAATAAAAATATTTAAAAAAAAAAAAGTCTGTTTCGGGGCGCCTGGGTGGCTCAGTCGGTTAAGCGTCCGACTTCGGCTCAGATCTTGATCTCACGGTTTGTGGGTTTGAGTCCTATATCAGGTTCTGTGCTGATGGCTCAGAGACTGGAGCCTGTTTCGGATTCTGTGTCTCCCTCTCTCTCTGACTCTCCCCTGTTCATGCTGTCTCTCTCTCTCTCTCAGAAATAAATAAAACATATAAAAAAGAAAAAAAAAGTCTGTTTCTTGGATTCTCTCTCTCCCTCCTGCTCTCCCCACCTCCTTCCATCCATCCATTTTTCTTTATTTTTCTTTATTCATTTGTTTTGTTTCATTTCTTAAATCCCACATATGGATGAAATCATATGGTATTTGTTTTTCTCTGAGTGACTTATTTTACTTAGCATTATACTCTTTAGCTTCAGCTATGTCTTGCAAATGGCAAGATTTCATTTGTCTTTATGGCTGAATAATATTCCATTGTATGTATACAACACATCTTCTTTATACATTCATCTGTTGATGGACATTTGGGCTGCTTCCGTGTCTTGGGTATCGTAAATAATGCTGCTTCAAACATAGGGGTACATGTATGCCCTTGAATTAGTGTTTTTGTATTTTGGAGGGTAAATACCTAGTAGTGTAATTACTGGATCATAGCATAGTATTTTTCACTCTTTAGAGCAATCTCGTACAATTTTCCTCATCTTTCAATTGCTTTAAAAAAAAGGCTAGGGGTACTGGTTGAGTATCTGACTTTGGCTCAGGTCACCATCTCCCATTTCCTGGGTACCAGCCCCACATCAGGCTGCTGACAGCTCAGAGCCTGGACCCACCTTAGGATTCTGTGTCTCCCTCTCTTACTCTGCCCCTCCCCCATATCTCTCTTTCTCTCCCTCTCTCTTTCTAAAATAAATAAACATTTAAAAAGGCTAAATTAGAAATTTCCTATCTCTATAGACGCCCTGATGAAGTTGGATAAAGAAGCTCAATTAAAGTGTTTTAGAAGCAAGCTCTCACATTACAGATAAAGTTCCTTCTAATAGTGATGGTGATCTTAGATGGCATCAGCATTTTCATCCTTAAACTTACAACTTAGGTTATAAATTACCTCTCAAATTCTGTTCATGTTTGAAATATCATGTCACTTGTGAAGCATGAATCATGACATAATTATTGACTATGTCATGAATATTAACTTGCCACTTTACTCAGCATTAAATTCCATTTTTTTGGTTTTTATTGTTACAGTTTTGAGAAAGCTCTTTGAAATTAAATCTTGCTTCCTAAGTGTTTTCATTCATTGGTCCTAATTCTGTCATTACTAATGGTTATCTTTTCATATGACACATTAATCAAATGCATAAGATAACTACCATCTTTTCCTTAAATTTTATCATTACCTAGCCTAAGAATTCTGAATTTCCTACACCATTCTTTATTAAATTTTTCTTTTCAACCCTTTATCCTGGTCTCTGTATCTTTTGAAAGTAGCTTTTTCAGTATTATTCTTAAAGTGTGGTATCTAGATGTAGGGTTGTGACTTGGTCTAACTCTAAAGGATCTTAGCCAGACTCTGAAAATTCAGATTTCAAATCAGTTTCAACCTCAACACCTGTGTTCTTCACACAACAGAATGTTTACATTCAAGAAAAAGGAAAACAATGGTTTAAATCAGAGAATGTGCTCTCCAGCGGCTACCAACACACCATTCTGTTACCCCATGTTTATCTGTTTCACTCAGTCACATTCTCTTTTGGACCCTCAAGGTATTTAAGTTACAACTGTTATCTAGATGCAATAATTCCATATAAAACCTTCAAGTTTGTTAGTGTTTGTGGCAACTGCATCATATTAATAGATTTCCCTAAAGTTGTTTACTGAAAACACTGGTGATTTAAAGATGAATGGCAGTAAGCCTCATGTCTACCATTCTGTGAATATGCAGTTGACTGAAGCCCATGTCAGATTTTCCATTCATCCCTTATATTTCTCCTTGGTTTTAGGCTTTTTTGCCCAAGCCCATAAAGTTGAAATATTGATTCTGTCATCATAAAAATATCTGTAACTTTGAATCATTTATCACTTATGTCTTCATCTAAATCACCGGAAACACTGAACTCTATGTGTGGAATCAATGGTATAAAGAAGTTTCCCTTCAGTGAGCTGAAGTTTTTGCATGTTAATAAATAGTAACCAATATTCTTTCCGTGTGATTGATATTTTAATCATAAGCCCTCCTAATAACCTGAGCTCTCCATGTAATCCACAAAGATAATATGAGATATTTTGTCAAATACAATGATGATACTCAAGATATTATCTGTTCAAATAGACCTTGAATAGGTCAGTAGAGTAACCCAATTAAAAATAAAAGATCTGGTCATTGGGTATCATTTGCTCTTCAATTTACATTATATTCACATGGGCACAAATAGGTAATATATAAGATATAACTAGAAGTATACGTCAGTAATCATATCATTCATTCATCTTAAGGGAATGAAAAGTGGAAATGTCAATTACATTTTCAATTTTAAAGACATAATTTTCTATGCGGAAAATTCTCAAAAGGATTTGATTCTATTAATAATATATTCATTAACCTGACTCTGTATTTTTCACATTGGAAAGTAGTTTCAAAATGCCAAAGAGAACTCTGAAAAATAATTTGGCTTTATTTTTGGTTGATTTCATGCTACAACAGATCCAATCTACTTAAGCCTCAGTTTACTTATCGATAAATTATACACTAATATTTAACTAAATTTAATATTTCTCTGAATTTTACAATATTGTCAAGTGACCTTCTTCTTAATAGAACAATACTTATTTAAATACTATGCTTGATTATTTTCATTGTTTAATGTATAAACACATGTATTGAAGAGTTGGGTTTCCAGATATGTTTCCGGCTTTTCTAAGGATAACAAATTATGTTAACTTAGACAAGTTACTTAATTTTCCTAAGTCTTACTCTTAAAATAAAGGGCTTAGAATATAATAAATGATTTCTAAGATCCATTCTAGTGGTACTCTTTCAAAAACTTAAGTGGTTAACATTTTAGTTATATTCTTTTATAAATACCATTTCAATGTTTTAAAGCTGAAAAATTGCTAGAAATACAGTTAATGTGAATAATGATTGGAGAATTGGTTTTATTTAAAATGAAAGACTAGGGGCACCTGGGTGGCTTAGTCGGTTAAGCGTCCGACTTTCGCTTAAGTCATGATCTCGCGGTTCGTGGGTTCGAGCCCCGCGTCGGGCTCTGTGCTGACTGCCAGCTCAGAGCCTGGAGCCTGTTTCAGTCTGTGACTCCCTCTCTCTCTGACCCTCCCCTGCTCACGCTGTCTCTCTCTCTCTCTCTCCTAGAAATAAATAAAACATTTAAAAAAATAAATAAATGAAATGAAAGACTAATTATGGGGTGACTGACTGGCTCAGTTGGAAGAGCATGAGACTTGATTTCTTGGGTTGTGAGTTTGAACTCCACAGTGGGTGCAGAGATAGCTAAAAAACAAACAAACAAACCAAACCATACTTCTATAAAATATTTTATTAAGTATAATCCTTAAGAATAGTAATTTTTTTTCAGTTTATTTAATTATTGTTTACATTTTTTAATGTTTATTTATATTGGACAGAGAGAGAACAGCAGAGTGGCAGAGAGAGAGGGACACAGAATCTGAAGCAGACTCCAGGCTCTGAGCAGTCAGCAGAGTCTGACACGGGGCTAGAACTCACAAACTGTAAGGTCATGACCAGAGCTGAAGTCAGAGGCTTAACTGGCTGAGACACCCAGCATTTTTCATAGGGACTGCAGATTTGTAAACAGTAAAGAATAGCAGAATGAGAACATGAAATTTGTTTTTGAGTACCAACTCTCGTGGTTTCCAGGAACAATTTGAATTTTGGCTTCTGCCTGTAATGAAGCAATGGGCCATGCTGTGAGTTCCACAGGATCAGGCAAAAGAGTAAAATCCTTGGGGCACCTGTGTGGTTCAGTCGGTTGAGCGTCTGACTTCGACTCAGAGCTTAATATCTCTTGGCTCATGTCATGGTCTCACGGTTTATGTGTTCGAGCCCTGCATCAGGCTCTCTGCTGACAGTTCGGAGACTGGAGCATGTTTTGGACTCTGTGTCTCCCTCTCTCTCTCTGCTCCTCTTGCCTCTCAAAAAATAATAAAGAATCAGGCAAAAGGTTAAAATCCTAAAATGAAGGATAAATATTTTTTATCCTAAATGCAAATTTTTACAAAATGTCAGCCAAATGGACTAGGAACAAGGATATTAATTCACAGATTGACAGTCTATACATTCAGGATGATTTAGGCCAAGTTCTTTCACTCACAGAAACAGTTACCTTCTTTTTAGTTACTGTACCACCACAGACACTATAGGTTTTCTAGAGAAAACAGGTTTTCATGAAGAGTATCTCTATTCCTGTTTTAGGGAAAGTAAGGCTAGACATTACCAAAGTGGGAAGCACTGCTCTAAAAACTGTGTAAATTCTCTCCCGAGGTAGTCACGTCAGCCATTTGGAAATCTGCACATACAACTTTTGGACATCATTTGTGTTTGGTAATCATTTAGAATTCCCATTCCAGCAACAAAACATCTGAAATTGTGAGCTGGTATTTTGAAGTTAGTGGGTAAATGAAATTTTTTTGAAAGGAACTGTTGAAAGAGTTAACAGACTGGTAAAGAATGCCCACAA
Source organism: Proteles cristata cristata (assembly GCA_017311185.1). NCBI lineage: Eukaryota > Metazoa > Chordata > Mammalia > Carnivora > Hyaenidae > Proteles > Proteles cristata. The sequence continues at coordinate 248,431 of JAESUZ010002924.1, read as the reverse complement.
TGTGGCACCTACATTTCCTACTCATTCTTGAGTAAATATGTTTCAGAAGGATAGTAACCATTTCCTTTAAAAAGTCATTTTTTTTTCCTTCAGGGGGAAAGGCTCATTTAGCTGTGAGAAAAATTAATGCTTGTAGTACTATATAAGAGGAAGAAATAAAACTAAATTAAAATGACTGTTCGGCTTCTTTCACAGAAAAGGAATCCATCTTCTCTTTAGATATAATAATATCTGGTCTGTTTATATGGAACTTTTCCCCAACAACACTAGACAGTGGCCATATTTTCTCTTTTAAGAAAACATTAAAATTTCACATGGTTATTTTCTGTGAACTATTAGTCAAATCGATATGCCCATTACTAACATCAAACCATAGAAAGAGATTTGAATAGCCACATCCAAGGAGCCTTGGCTCCAAAAAAAAAAACAGAGTAGTCCACAGTGTTGTCCTGACCAGGCTATCATTGGTCTCTTCTTAACAAGGCATCACTTATCTTCTCACCAAAATGTGATGGCAGATGACATCTTGAAACAATCCAATTCACTTTATCATACTTCCTGAAAGAATGCTTGTCCTTGATTTAACATTAAACTTAAGAAGCATAGATTTTTTTTGGCTCCGTTGTAGTACATAGATTTGAGGAGGAGTGGAAAAAGGAGTTATGATTTCTAACAAAGGCTTAGATGGCGCCAAGAGATTAGAAACCAATGCCAGGCCTTCATTTTCCTTCTGCATTGCAGCATTCTTTTCTCTCAGGACCAGTATTACCAATGATAAGAAAGTGTATGGTTTATTTAAAAAGTCAGTATGTTTTGACTGTGTTCTCTCTCCTACCATGTTAAAACATGCTCAAATCTAAACATGGCTTAGAAGGGTAGTGACTATCATGGCCTGGTGCTCATCTTCAAAGTTCACACACCAGGGTTAAGTGAGTCAGTTTGATTAGTGTTTGACCTACATTTTTCAGGTAATTGACTAAATTTTCTAGATGCTTTTGCTGTAGAATAATGTCTATAACATACATTGCTGGAATACAGAATTTTAATAGGAAAAACTACTTATATACATTACCTTAGTTGACCACATGGGATAGTATTAACTTGGAAAAAAATCCCCATTTTTTTTAGTCTATGTATTCTAAGAAATAAGTTGCCAAGAGGCTGGAGTGGTTAGGAAAATTATAGTATACTCTCCAGTGCATCAGATAACCCATTAACTTACGAATCAGGCCAAATTAAACATTGTCACCTAAACTACCTGGCAATAGAAATAACTATAATTTCTCACACAGGCTTTTGGATGGGAAGCCTAGGGTGAGTTTCTCTTTGCCTTTGGATTGCTGGTTTCTTTTTTCAGTTGCTGTGGTTTTGGAGAAAAACAGGATTTCTAGGCATCATCTATTTACTTACTTAATTCATGTTAATAATTTTGCTAAAATTGTTAATAAAAATTAAATGCAGATCCTTGAACTATCTCTCAGTAAATATGTAGTCAGATTGTTCCTGTTGTTTTTTGAAGGCAGTTAGAAAGTTCAAATCAAATGTCTTGAATGAAGTTTTTAACACAACAGTATTATACTGTTTGTGAATTACCCTCCTTGGGCACCTTCAGCCAAATCTGTCCAAAGAAGTAGTTCTTGAACATATATGGTTATGAAAACAGTTAATTAACTTTGTTAAGGAAGTAAACCATAAACAAACAACTGAAAGACAAATGAATGAACCCATCGGGAAAATGTGTGCATCTTTCAAAAATTCTGATCTATGAAAAAATTACTTCTAGGTTTATGCAGTACCAGCATAGATCCTTTATAATTTATAGATTATATTAATTTATAGATTTTTAAAATTAATCCGTAATTATATCCGAAAATCTTAGTCAGTTAAAAAATATGCCATAATACATGTGAAGCGCAATCACAGAAAGTGACTGATATAACTTACTAGAACTTACATGTCTAGATTATCATGTCAGAATTGTGTATTTTCCAAATGATTCAAAACTCCCAAGGTTGAGTAGCCCTGTCAAAACACTCTAGCTATATATATTTTTTTTCCAGATTACATTTTAAAATCCTTTACTCCTTAGAGATATTTTGTTCATACATTGAAAAATATATTTAACTGGAAAGATTTTATGAATGAAACTGGAAATTTTTCTTCACTTCATGAATATTATTTTTTACATGATTGAAATTATTTAAATGTCTCTTCAAAAATTGAGTCTTTACAAACAAAAAAGCAGACTCTTAAATATAGACAACAGGAGTGTCTGGGTGGCTCAGTTTGTTCAGCATCTGGCTAATGATTTTGGCTCGGGTCATGATCTTGTAAGTACAAGCCCCAGGTCATTGGGCTTTGCGTTGACACTGTGGAAGCTGCTTGGGATTCTCTGTGCTCCTCCTCTGCTCACAGTCTCTCTCTCTCTCAAAATAAATAAATAAACTTAAAAAAAACAACAACGAATAGAAAGAATAAACTGGTAGTTGCTAGAGCGGAGGGGAGGTGTTTCAGAGAAGGGGTGAAATAGGTGAAAGGGATTAAGATTACATTTGTTGTGATGAACACTGAGTGATGTATAAAACCGTTGAGTAACTATATTGTACACCTGAAACTAATATAACACAGTATGTTAATTACACTGAAATTTTTAAAAAAAGCAAATATGTTTGGAACAGCTTGAATACGTAAACTTAAAAATATATATATATTATTTGAAGAGAAGTCCTACCTGGTTGGCTCAGTTGGTTAAGCATCTGACTCCTGATCCCAACTCAGATCACGATCTCATGGTTTGTGAGGTTGAGCTCTGTGTCGAGCTTTGTACTGCTAGTGCAGAGCCTGCTTGTAATTCTTTCTCTCTTCCCCTCCCTTGCTCTTGCAGTAAGCTCTCTCTTTCTCTCAAAATAAATGAATAAACTTATAAAAAGAGAGAGAGAAAGAAGTCATCTTGATTTTAATATCTATTTTTCCTTTTGCATTATTGCTAACTTTTTGGATTTTTCCTGAAGGGCACGCATATTTGTGAAGCATTTTATAAGATATTTTATGTACCAATATTGAATTTTCCAGCTTAAAATAATTGATATTTAATGGATTATTGGATAAAAGTTTATGTATTTATAATAAATATGATTTAATTTTGTACTCTTCTGTATTATCCTGATTTTTATTTCAAAACACTTTGATATTACCTACTTTTGTGGAAATTCTGATGCAAAAAGACTTTGGAGTTTAATGAGATTGTGTGATATATAATCAAACTCAAATATTGTAGCATTTTTAATTTAGTAGAGACTATGAAGGAAAAGTGAAGGAGAAAAAAACAGTATAAACAATCTTCTATAGTAGGCAAAGATGCAGACAAAGCAAAAATAGTCCCCTTTCTAGCCAATTCACAGGGTGTTCAGTTAGCATATATTAATTACAAA